>CM035819.1:45433534-46633534 GCA_020458035.1 Magallana ariakensis | reverse complement strand
GGAGATGGAAAAGAGGATGGACGACCTGGAGCAATACTCAAGACGGAACTGTCTCAAGTTCTGTGGAATACCAGAAACAAAGAATTAGAACTGTGATCAGATAATTCTCAACGCGGTAAATAAACTCATCCTTGTCGATGAGAAGAAAAAAATTACCCTGGACCAGATAGGACGCTTCCATCGGGTTGGACGCCCGCCGGGAGAAAACCAGAATTCTAAGGGACCCAGGGACATCATCGACCGCTTTGCTACAGAGATAGGGCACGTGTGTTCGCTAACAAACGCAACCTGAAAACATTCAACCAAAATGACAACGGATACAGAATATTCGTCAATGAAGCCCTGTCTAAAAGAAGAACTGACTTACTATTTGCTGGTCGGTCCTGTGTCAAGTCCAAAAAACTTCAATCGGCTTTGACGTATGATGACAGAGTTCTTGTCAAGACGGTATCGGGCAGAATAAGAACAATCACTAAAACATCTGATCTGCACGAATTCATGGACCCTCGATCCGCCACATCCCTACCTGCGGCAACGACGCCCATTCTTAACGCACTGGCTGAGGAATTCACCCCACCAGGAACTTCAACCCCCGCCAAGGCCTAAAATCACTAACGGTAAATTCCAACCATGCTTCCTTTTGTTTACTAACTGGGATAGGGGAATTTCAAAGCTATTTATAGTACGGTCATTCGTGTTCTATATGTGAGCCAGGTACTGTAAATGTAACACAGCAGTGCATCAAATCTGTAAGTTTACCATGCCTTGTTTAACCACACGGGTATTACTTGCAACATATGTGTTTTTATATACGTATAACTGTCTGCATACACACAGAATTGATACCTGGTGCAGCATGAACAATCGTTCGAATTTTCTCGAACTTAACAACCAGCCTTGTCAGGCTAATGTCTTTTGTATATATTGTTTCTGCGCTATTATGCTTTTCTTTACACATGCAATACAAATCCAACTCATTTTTCATGCCAAGAAAAACCACTTTTTGTGTCTTACGGTGTAGTTTATGTATTATGTATGGCCTCAGCTGATTTACCGTCTACAATTATTTTCTTGATATTTGATACCAGTGATTAGTGGAGTTTTAAGTGAACAAAAGCAGAGGCCATCTGAACAAAGAATTCCATTAAGTATACATGATAGGCATATTTATACTGATAATAATATACATTTTTCTCTGTTTGTAATACACATACTGTTGTTATGTGGATGTGTTGAAAGCAATCCAGGTCCATTGCATAATGGTATAAAAATTGTTCATAATAATGTTTGTAGTTTAAAGCCAAAGTTAGATATTATATCTGTTGAATTTGCAGGTTACGATATTATAGCTATTAGTGAAACTCGCTTAGATGATACTATTAATAACTTAGACTTAAGTATAAGAGGGTTTCATGAACCTATTAGAAAAGACAGAAATAGATTTGGAGGTGGTGTTGCCTTGTATGTGTCTACTAAGTTGCATGTTGTTGAGCGTAGAGATCTGTGTAATACTAATTTAGAAATAATTTGGACCGAAATACATTCAGAAAATAAAAAGTTCATAGTAGGGGTAATATGCAGACCACCAAAGTCTAACTCCCAATATTGGGAGCAATTTTCATCATGTTTAGAAAAGGTTATTGATACTCAGTTACCAGTGGTTTTACTAGGTGACTTCAATGTTAATGTTTTTTCTGATAATAGTAATAATTTTAAGGATCTCCTAGAGAGACAAGGTTTTACTAACTTAATCAATGGCCCTACTAACTTCACAACACAACCTGGTACATGTATTGACCTCATTATCACAAACAACACACAACTTGTAGAAACAACAAACATTTTAACCCCTGTCTGTAGTTCACATTCACCAATCTGCATGGAGGTTTTAAAAGTACTTCACACACAAGGAGTATGCTTACAAAAGAACTGCAAGACAATATAATCAGTGTAATTATGATGAATTAAATGCAGAACTCCAAAGCATAAATTGCTGGAGTGAAGGATGTAAAGTGAACAACTGACAATCCTTACGACAACTCCGCCCATGCCATGGAGATATGGCCGTTCAGGTTGGGACGTTAGCCTGGTAAGGCAGCTACCTAGGAGAAGATAAACTCTTACAAAAAATCTCGGGCAAATCTAGTCTCGTCAGCCATGTAAAGCCATAGATCTAGTGGAAGGAAACCATAAACAAAATGCCCTGGTCCTCCAGGTTGGGGGTTGGGCACAGGGCTAACAACCCTGTCCCATAAAAACAACCAAGTTACGGAAACGGCAACAAACATAAACTTTACTTCAGCGTGCGAAGGGCCTTCTGAGTACAATGAGACTCGTATGAATGCTGGCAATAAAAGCCACAAGGACGTTACCAGCAGAATGGGGCAGGACCTGAACACCAAAACAAAGATCAGACTAGGACATTGGAATGTGAGGACAATTTATGAGACAGGCAAACTGGCACAGGTAACATCTGAGATGATACGGTTTAACCTCCATGTCCTTGGAGTGAGTGAAGCAGATGGACTGGATCAGGAAAGATAAGAAACACTACTGGAGAAACTGTCCTCTACTCCGGGAGGGATGACAACTTACACCATGAAGGAGTAGCCATCATACTCAAGAAAGGTGTGGAACGATGCCTGATGGAATGAAAGCCCATAAGTAATAGAATGATAAGTGCAAGACTGAAGGGAAAGCACATCAACATCACACTAATACAGTGCTATGCACCAACCAACGACAGTAGTGATAAGGACAAAGACAACTTCTACAGCCAGTTACAAGCTGAGACAGAAAGGACCCCACGGCACGACCTCCTTGCCATCATGGGGGACCTTAATGCCAAGGTCGGAAGAGACAACACCGACTATGAAAGAGTTATGGGAAAACATGGAGTTGGGAACAGAAACGATAATGGTGAGAGACTGGTGGAGTTCTGTGCCATGAATAACCTAGTGATAGGAAGAACCCTCTTTACACACCGAGATATCCACAAACTGACCTGGAACTCTCCAAACGGAAGGGACAGGAACCAGATTGATCAACTTATGATCAAAGGTATGTGGAGACGCTTTCTATTAGACGTTAGAGTCAAGCGGAGTGCAGATGTAGGCAGTGACCACCAACTGGTGACTGCACTCATCAAGATCAAGCTGAAGAGGACTGAGGCAAAGCATAACACTCAAAAGAGATTTGATACCCAAACACGACAAAGAGGAATATTTCCAAATTACAGGGGAAAAAATTCTTCTAAATACGAGAAAAAAAAAATTAATTATAAAGTTTCTTTGGGAAAGAAGATCTTAATAAACTTCAAATGTATTTAAATCGCCAGTACTGTCTACACTAGGAAACAACTTAATATTTAAAAATAATTTTTTTGTAAAAAAAAAAAAAAAAAAAAAAAGGGAATTACTTTTTCAATTAAACAGAAAATGGACATTTTAGATAATAGAATATAATAGAATAGACTTCGTCTTCAACATTATTTGGATCACACGGTTATCAAAACCTTAGACTCCTCAAGTTAAGTATATAAAGGTTATCATGTTATTCTTAACAATGCTATACATTTTGTTGTTTTATTAATTTGGTGTTTTGAGATGTAATTGAAAAAAAAATCAGTGTTCATTAAAGTTCAAAATAAATTTTGAAATTTGAACTTAAAATAGATGAGCTAAAACACAACTAACAGTCACTTATTAAAGAAGATAGATAGATAGATAGATAGATAGATAGATAGATAGATAGATACACGGTTTTTTATCATCGTAAGAATAAAATCTTTTTATGATTTATTGTACATAAATGAACAATGATTTAGAAAATTTAAATGTTTTTGCCATGTAAAACACAAAGAATAGTTTCAGATATAACAGAGTCTACTTGTGAATCTTTTACATTTTACACGTAATTCGTGACAACCGGCTGAGGATTGAATGAAGTAACACTTTTAGCGTTCATTCGCCAAATCATCTCGTATGGATACGGGGTAACAGGATTAGAGAGAGAATCAAGTTCTTCCATCTGATTAGAAAAAGAAATTGTCTATTAATAATCAGTCTCTTTTTACTTTTCTATAACAAACTTCAAAAATCTAAAATTTCAATGTAGATAAACGCAGTCATATGGTACCTAAAGTCTTGTTTAAAGACATATATACATGTATATCCTATATAGTTTTTTTTACATTGAAAGAAAAGCAAACAAAACAAAACAGAGATGACATTAAGGTGGTATGTGACACCTGTCTTTATTAATGTGGATAAAGGTAGATTATAATCAAAATACTTTCACCGTTTTAAAATTTTACAATATTTGACCCAAAAATATGTTTTAAATTTTTTTTTGAAAGGTAAAAATTTTAAAAGCCCTAGCGGGATTCGAACTCATGACTTAACCCTCTAACCCATTGCGCTACGCTGTTAAGTAACAGTTTCGGGAAAGAAAAAGTTTATAATATTATGCTTGATTTTATTTTTTATTTCGATCGGAAGTACGTCACAATATGGAGGTGTCCCATACCACCATAAACACTGAAACCACTTGACTTCTTCCGTATTTTACCTGTTCCTTTGAGAGTTTCCAGCTTTGAGCGGCACCAATGTTGTCTTCTAGCTGTTGCAGACTGTTGGCTCCAATGACCACAGACGGAACCACGTCCTTTTGCAGCAACCACCGAATGGCTACCTGGGGAATTGTCTTTCCTTTTCAGCAAACATAAGCATAGTGAGTGAAAACAAAGATGAATAGCATGTATAATGTGCTTTCCACTGTCTTTTTAAATTATATCCCTTGGATAAAAAACTTTATATTGCATTATAAATAATCGCCTTAAAATTTAATGTTCTCTAAAATAATTTTCAAATTAAAATAAGTTACAAGCTGTGAGTCTCACAGTGTATCCAATGGTTTTAGACTTTTAGTTGTATTTATGACAAAACACACTTATCCACTTTGTAAACGATGCGATAAATCGGAACGAATTGTATTTTGGAGGTTATCATTTATAATCAGAGAAAATTATATAGTATTACCTTTTGAATTTGTGTAACAGAAATCTATAAATCAAAATTAAGCATCTAATTGTAATTAAATCAGTTTTTTATATATCTTTTAAGTCAGGAAACCCGTTTTCATTGGCGATCCTCTCCATTCCCTCCACGAGTTTCCAGAAGTCCTCATTGTGATCATACTGACTCCAGGCCGGAGCTACCTCTATTGCCTTCGACTCCAATTCTTCCTGCCGAAGTCTGCGATCTAACTCTACGCTTATATTTACCCGATAGCATGCCACTGAAAAAGCAATTTTTAAAATAATTGCATTGTCACGGTGCTTGTTAATTCAACCCTTCAATTAGCAAAAACATTTACATGTCAAGCTAAAATTCCTATATGATTGGATATAGGATCTTGTTTTATCTGTGTATAGGAAGGTGCATTAATTTGTTGTTGTTCAAAAGCTTTGGGGCGGCAAGATGAAAAGATGACGTTCGTACACGGAATCTCAAACATAGGGCAACTGCAACGCTATTTCGGGACATTGCGAGTAGTGATTAGTATGATCGAAGTTTGGATGGGAAGATAATATAGGAGTTTGTAAAGGATGCTAATTGTGGGCTCCATGCCATCTGATCATTTTTCAAAATAAATTTTCTAAATATTCAAAGTTTGTCTACACGTACATGCAAGGGACATATGGTATTCGTCCTTGACCTTTCTGGATCAATTGCATACCGGTATCATATATACTGGTCAAAATTTCTAATGTCCCACTTTTATTTTTTTATTATTTAGAAAACTTTAACATCAGTTTTTAAGTCGTTGCCACTATCGACTGCTGTTAAAAATGCTCAACTGTTCATGTCAGAAAAATTGTATTCAGTAAGTAATTACTCGACCATGACCGTATTTGTTGAAAAGCGTGGAGCGCGTGTTCGATATGTTTTTCTGATGTGATTTTGAAAACAATTCGATTCGATCGATTTTTTGCCTTTAACTGATTATAAAAAACATAAAAACAATTGAGTAGAATGCGGTGCATGTCTGCCCAAGAACTTCAAGATCAGTTTGCGTGGTCCAAACAGAGCGCGGTTCACGATAGGTTTGATTTCTTCTATAATATTGGCTTTATTTACTTTTAACCTTTAAAAATGATGTCCTATAAATAAAACAGCTATTCTAAATTCATAATATTCATCACATATAGCCAGATTGTTTTGCAGACACCATGTAATCATTGTAGGGCTTGACCGGAAATCTAATGCAACCGAAGTGTTAAAGACCGTGAAGGCAAAAACATCATATAACGATACGTCAACATGACCGCTACATTAGGGCAACTCACCTTTTCGATAGCACCGCACAACACGCGCAACTGCACAGCACATTTGAGAACACATTAATGGCCTGTATGTCTGGGACGAGATAAATCCAAGAGTGAGACAATTCCTCAGCATTCGAATTTCGCAGAACTAGATCACATAAACAAATAAAATAACCTTCCACAAAGTGTTTTTATTCATTTGTGTGATCTCTATGAGATGTTGTTAGTAGTGCGAATGGGGAACGCACGATGTATTAATGTTGTGATTTTTATATCGTAAGGTACATGTACTTTCTTAATTTTTTCATGAACCCCTTAAATAAATTTTGATTAAGTTTTTAAAAAAAAATGCTTTGTTATTCTTATTCTTTATTTATAGAACCATTTTAACAAGACCTTGGATTTTCGGTAGGATGTAACTATCTATTTCGTGCATCAAAACAATTTAAAAATGACGCTGGTTTGAAATGAAATATACACATATTGCGTAGTTTTAGGTCAAAAAGCCAGACAAATCTTGTTGATTTCAAAGAGCCATGTCTGAGTGGCCAGCAATGAAATAGACAGACCTACGTCACAGTGCTGTTTGACACAACTACCCAAAGTCCAAACTCCTCAAAATAGCTCTAGTCATTGCAATGGTCAAAATACTAGTAATTAGAATTAGGAACAGTGTAATTCAAACACTTACCTGGGGCGTTAGAAATTTTGACTAGTCTAAAATTTGTTAGATGCAGTTTCATGAGTCCTGTATACATGTATCTACTTTTCACTTGTCCGGGCAACTGCTAAAATCTACCAATAAAAAAAATATACCGATAGAATTAAATGGAGTTCATCTGGGGCAATTCTCCTTATATTTGATTGAAATTTTCCACATATGAATCAAACCTTTTTATGTAAAATTTAGCAGTTATTCTGCCATTCAGTCAACTAAATATTAACTGAAAGTTCTTGAAAGGTGACTGAATGGCAAAGTTATGTCATTCCATCACTTTCCAGTTACCTTTCAGTCACATTTCAGTTGACTGAATGGCACATCTTCATCCATTGTTTCATATTTTCATTGAATTAATATTGACGTGCTACCCAACAAATGATTCCAATCAATATTCTTTTAGGGTATACCTCACATATTATATATATATATATATATATATATATATATATATATATATATATATATATATATATATATATATATAACACAATTTGACGTATGGATTTCTTCTGCCTTAAAATTTTCCTTATCTAAAGCTTTGTGTGAGTGTGTATCGCAAAATTTTCGAAAAAAAAATCAGTACTTCCGCAAAACACGCATCAGCTGATGGTATCTTTAAAATCATATAATTTTGTTTACCCTTTCAAAGGACTCCAAGGCAAAACACCAAGACCTTCCATCTTGCAGACTTGAAATTCTTCAAACTCTGGATGTCGACAGAGTAGATTATACTGTTACTGAAGAATAAATTACTTGGGCGTTTCATTTTCATCAATCACCTAAAATGTAGATCATTGCATACCGTCTTTTCACTCAGATAAATGTGATTAAGTACCTGTAAACAGACGATCAGTGGGTACTTTTCATATTTGCAGAGGTTGACTACTTTCTGCACTTGCCACCCACATAGGTTAGACACTCCAAGATACCGCACCTTTCCAGCATTGACTAGATCCCTTAGATATCCTAACCATTCCTAATGAGGAGTGGCATCGTCCCAACCATTAACCTATGACACAAGAAGAAACTCGTCAGATACTCTTCACTAAGATTCAAAAGAAAGTTTAATACATGTTTTTCGATGATGTAATGCATAAAATTATATAACAAATTATATTGATAATAATAAAAGAAGTACGCAAATTAGTTTCCAAAGTACTTTACGTAATAAAGATCGATGTAGTTTGTTTGAAGATGTTTCAGACTTGCTTCACAGTTTGCCATGATGTGTTTTCTACTCAGTCCAATTTCATTTACACCATCTCCCATTGGTGATCTTACATTGGTGGCAATGACCAGATCCTCTCTATTCTGTCTGTTCAGTCATTAAATATTTAATACATGTCTAATTGTCAATGATAATAGTGTTCATCAAATTATACTTTGAATAACACAAACTCGTCTGTATTATGGTATACATGTATGTGCAGTCTGAAACTGTTTTGATATTTTTGTGGACATACTTTACAAGCCATTCACCAATAATGGTTTCTGATACTCCCTTTGTGTACATATTTGCTGTATCAATAAAATTTCCGCCTAAAGCAAAAAATCGGTCCAGGATTTTATGACAACCTGCTTTGTCCAATCTACCTAACTGTAAAAAAGATGTGCAAATCAAAATAAAACAATATACAATATATAAATATGACCTCAAAAGGGATTCCATAATTTTACAGAAAAATAGATTGCTGGATGGATACATAACACAATTAAAAGCTGCTCACCATAGGACTCCTAAACGTTAGTGTTCCTAGACAGATATTGGACACTCGCTGTCCAGATCGTCCGAGGTAGTTTTACTCCATTTCAATGGTTGAAAAGAAAAATTAAACTCGTTCTTAGGTGACTGGTAATTGAACTGCTGCACTCACGTTGGTATAATTTGGGTGGCGTTATCTCTTCTTTACTATACGGTGAGACATTTGCTGTTTTAATCGGCTTAGAACTCCAAATACAGCAGCCATAGAATCTATATCTAAATCAGCGTATATAAAATACACATCCATATACCTTAAAGCGACAGTACGGCGCATCTTATTAAAAAACCGACTTGAAAAAATTTTCCGATCGGGTTCGGTATTTTTGTACTACTCATAAATGTATAAACTTTCAGAAAATTACAAATTTCTCCGTTAAATAAATCTAATTATATCATTAAAATTAATAATTAGGTATAACCAATACATATATACATCGCCACGTGCAACGGGGTTCCACTTTCTATACCATTACGCATGCGTATTAACTATAAACAAACCAGCATGGCGAGTAAGAGACCGGGTAGGCCTGCTTACTTAAGGTAACTCCAGTGTCTTTCGGATCCGGTTCTTTTTTTACACGGCGTACTAAATTTCCGCTTATAATTTTGGCACACAACAAGTGTTTAAAAATAATTATGGTTTGGTCAAAAAGTGGAAAATTTCTTAAAATATAGCATCTCCGTCGTTTAGAGGGATCGGAGAAAGCAAGGAATGCAGCGAAATGTAAAAAGGTAAATGGGAGTGTAATATAATTGCACGTATTGTATTCATTCTCCTCCAGCAATTACACTGCGTTAATGTAGCTTGACGACCTCATGTGTCCTACGGGACAAGGAGAGGATAAGTAAGTACTTGTGTAATTAAAACTACATAACACTGATTGGTGTTTAATCTACATATAAATATGTTAAAAACCTGAGATAGAAAGTATTTGACAGAAAGGGGAAGGGGGTACTACTGCACTCAACTATAAGAGTTTTTTGGCAGTCTCGACCTTAATTTTATATGTATAATACAGTTTCATTGAGTATATCAAAGTGACTGTTAGATTGTGTCTTTTTGGTACATTTCATTTTTTTCAAAAGTTTGCAAAAAACAACTTGTAAAATTTACATTTTCAATATGGGGGTATACACATGTTCAAGAGACTTTCAAGCAAAAACTAAATGGTCAATTTTGATAAACTATGTTTTTTTGTTAACACAATATGTAACTCTTGATAAATATTCTTTAAAAAATGTATGTAAACTGAATAATTTTTTTATAATTTTTCAAAAATATGCAATTTTGTGATTTTTTGGGAATGTCGTGGCAAGAAAAAATGTAATATTTTTTATATTTTCTGTAGAAAATCAATAAAATTTTTATGATTTAATGATAATCAATTGATTTGCTTAAATTATAACCTAACATAATGTATTTTGGTGCATAATTTAATAAATTATGAGTTCATGCATAGTGTTAAATTTTGGCTGTTAAGTTTTTGGACCTTGTGAGCTGAAGCCCATTGTAGGAAAAAAAACGTGAAAAGGTATAAATATTTTGGTCTCTATAGTTAGTTTATAAGTTGTTTTAACTATTAAAATTAAAAAATGTTTGGTTTGACACGGATTTCTAAAACACTGGAGTTACCTTAACTGAATAGGCAATGAAAATAAGGTAATTGTTCAATGTTTTAAAAATAACCACAGTTATTATTTTGTAAGCATGTATTTTGCGTGTTTATCATAGGAGTTGCTACAACCTAAATTAATTTTTGTAAGTGAGGTCCCGTGAGGGATAATTTGACATATTTATGTCTGTTATTTCTAAAATGAATTGAAATTGGTAAGCTATTAATAATTATCGAGAAAGTGATGATGTGTTCCGATTAGAGAGTCCCTTTTACCTCGTATACCATGATGACCGTAGTCGGGCGAAGATAGTGTAGTTTTTAGCACGTGTTAATTACTGTCAATCAAAATCCACGTGGTACAAATAAACGATATAAGATTAATTAATTATACATTAATTAGTTATGTAAAAGGGATTTTATGTACTTCAACTGTCACAATCAACGTTATTTCGTATTTTCTAACGATACAATGGGTAAATCTGAAATTATTCATACATGTGTTTTCAGCTGTACTGTCTCTTTAAGATTCACAACCCCTCTATCTTAAAGCCATTATAAGCTCCTATTCTCGGCCGGAAGTACGCTAAGCTTTTTAAATGATCATTTTACATAAAGAGACAATATTCCAAAAAATACCAGATATTATGTCTACAAATGTATGTTTGACTTGCATAAATCAAACTTTCAGCCGGAATCAGGTGCTCACAATCAGGTGCTTGTGGCGAGTTGCAAGCCTCGCTGGATTTAAAGTACTGAGCATTTTGTACACTGATTTAGAAGGGTACCAAAAACTAGGGCAACATGCCATTATAGAGTCCAGTACGACTCGCTCATAGACAATTTCCCGATGCATTTAACCTTTCTGTCCGTGATATTAGCACAAATACAAAAATGTATATTATATTCTTACATTCCTTCCGCCTGATTGCAAACCTTGATTTTACATTTTACATTGTATTTATGGTTGCATATTTTTTAAATGCATTTATCTGTGCAATTATTAATTTCTTTTCCTGTTAAAGTGATTGCGATAGTGTTACAAGGACAAGGCAACATCGTTGATCATCTTCGAACTGTAACGATGTTAAATGCTTTAATAAAAGCCGGGGATTGTAAAAATGAAAACAATGAAAGTGAAACAGTCCAGGCCATATGAACTGTGTACAGCTTAAGGCATGTGGCTTGTTGGTGGATTTTCCAATACCTGTTCAGAAATTCGGCCATGTTTGAAAATTAAGTATGTTTTGAAATGCTATGGCAATTTCTTTCATCAAGCCATCAGGACTTTCCTTAACTAAAATCTTTATGGGGTTTTTTTCTTATGTCAAAACAATAATTGTGATTCTTGTTTCTGATTTAACGCTTTTGTACATGTTTATGAGACGATTGTTTCTAGCAATTCATACGACATTGTGAAACATCGATTTTAATACATTTAATGTGTAGTGTCTGAGTTTCTCTACGTGAACAAGCAAATCATTCTACTTTATTTTTGTTATACCGCCAATTTTTGCAATTTAGAAATTAAGGTATGAAAGTATAACGAGTCTGGTTATGAATGAATTCCTTACACGGAGAGTTACGATTCTTTTAGATTTTAGATTGATCTTTTTTCAAATATTACAAAGTGTTACTTCATAGAGCATTACATATCCTTTTTGTTTATTTCTTTAAACTTTGAAAACATTTCAAACAACAATTTAAAATTGGTTTTATTTAAACAAATCTGTGATAACAAAGGACACATATCAATTCGCATGGCTGATCTATACCACACTAATGCCTGTCTGTCTGTGTATTGCAGTTAAAGTCAGTTATAAAGTCTTGCTACCTAGCTATGCAATAATATATAATAATAAATAACAAGAGGCCAATAGGCCTTAACGGTAACCTGAGTAGCATAACCCATACACAAACTTGTCAAGGAGTCTCATATATGCATTTAATTAAGTTTTATTCTGGAGTAGAAAAATTGTAATGACGACCACCTCCCTGCCTGAAATCTTTCAAAGAGGACTATTAAACCTATAATTTTAGCGAAAAACCTAATTTAAAAGAGCATAAAAGAGTGCATGACCTGATATTGAAAAGGTGCAAGACTGATAAAAAATAATTTTCTCATATTTATTAACTTTCAGGATAGGTTTTATGTGTATATGTTTTCATAGAAAAGCTATAACAAGGTGGCTATTATACATGTTTTATCTAAAACATGGTCACACAGTAAAGGATCCAGTGGGGTGGAATGAGGAGAGGGAATCGGTCATGGAAGAGATAATTATGCACAAAGTCGACCAGGTGAAAGATTTTCGCGCGAAGTTGGAAAGAGCTGATACCAAGAAGCAACGTTTGACACCTTTTGGGGAACGGGGCTAGATGTTACTGGCACTAAAGGCACCAACCCGTCAAAGTGGCCTGGGTATAACAAGTTAGGACTAATGATATTGATACCTATCTGTCCGATATTCATTGTCAAACGTTAACGATCGAAGAACAGGAAAACTGTGATAAAACTCCGTCTATAGAAGAATGTCAAAAGGCTCTCAATAATATGAAAGACAATAAATCTCCTGGACAAGATGGTTTACCAGTAGAATTTTATAAATATTTTTGGGATGAAATAAAACATACATACTACTGTGGTTTCATTAATATTCAAGGGTATCAATTTTCGTGGTTAACGTGAAAATCACAGTTTCAAGGATACGTAAATTCGTAGCCAATGACACTATCAATACAAACTGTTAGTAGAAATTGCACTTCAATGAACATTTATTTTCATGGATAAACTTAACAACGAAATCCACGAACATTGGTATTCAACGAATATTTATGAAACCACAGTATGCCTCTCTAATAAAAAGTATTGAAAAAGGCATACTGCCATCTTCACAGAGGAATGCTATTATCTCGTTAATTCATAAAAAGGATGAAAAGGATCGTTTGAAAAATTATAGACCTATAAGTCTTACAAAAGTCGACTACAAAATATTTACACAAGTTCTGGCTAATCGTTTACAAAAAATTGCAAATAGAGTTATCGGCAGTGAACAAAGTGCATATATATATAAAAGGAAGATACATTGGCGAAAATGCCCGTTTTATATTTGATATATTTGAGTATTACATGGATAATGATTAAGATGGTATTTTGCTCTTCCTTGATTTTGAGAAAGCGTTTGACTCTGTGGAGTATAATTTTATGTTTAAGACATTAGAAAAATTCAGGTTCGGTGATAAATTTATTGATATGATTAAACTACTATACAATAAACCTATCTTTAAAATAAAAAATAATGGATGGATTTCAAAATCTTGTGAAATGAAAAGAGGAATAAGACAAGGTTGTCCTGTGTCTGCTCTATTGTTTATTTTCGTATTGGAAATTCTAGCAATTCAAATAAGGAAAAATCATGAGATACATGGACTTAAATTCAATGAAAATATTGATAGAGAATACAAACTAGTACAACATGCGGATGATTGCACAAATATGGTAAAAGAACCAAATTCTTTAAAATATGCACTAGAAACAAACTATACAGGAGTTCAGTAAAGTCGCTGGTCCAAATTTAAATCTAGAAAAAACAGAGTGTATTTTAACCGGTAAATTTATTAAAACATATAAAAATGAAACTATGATTGAATGCGTCAAAATAAATCGTAAGAGTATTAAATCCCTTGGAATCTATATTGGTCATGATAATGATGAATGTTATAACAAAAACTGGACGATTAACTAGAAAAATTATCTAGAATCTTAAGTGTGTGGAAAAAAAGAAATTTAACAATCTTCGGAAAATGTACAATTATAAATACATTAGCAATTTCAAAATTGGTATATAATGCATTAAACTTATTCTTCAAAACCCAAATCCGATATATTTTTGAAATGTTTCAAAGATGATATTTAACTTTATTTGGAAAAAAGAGATAGAATAAAAAGAAATACACTGATTTGGAAAATCGAAAAAGGAGGGATCAATATTGTGGATATCGAAAGCAAATTTTTAGCGGCTTAAGCATCTTGGATCAAAATAATAACAAATAAATGTAGTATAACATATGATAGCTTGAATGACATGTTACACGAAATGAAAATATCCGTATTTGAAACTATCAAAATGACAGATACCAAAATTTGTAAATTATTACGTTTGCCTGTGTTTTATTGTGAAGTCTTCTCTGCTTTTTATTTATGTAAAAAAGAGAAGAAATATTGTAATTTAAAAAGAGACGAAATTCTGACAGAATGTATATGGTGTAATTCATTGCTTAAATATAAAGGACAGATTATTTGTTTTGTAAATTGGATAAAAGATGGTGTTCTTTATGTTAAAGACATTTTTTTATGAGAATGGAGAGATGTATGATATTTTTTATTTTATGAATATATTGAGAAAGGGAAATAACATTCTATGTGAATATGCAATGCTTGAAAAAGCAATGAAGGAATGTATAAAATTATTCAACTTTTCAAATGCAAAACATGTAAAAAAAAAAATAATAATTGTAATGATTATTATTTGTTTAAAAACAATGTACAGCTGTCTATTCATTCTTTGAAAAGCAACTTTTGTTACTCTATACTAGTAAATACAAAATTCATTTACCCATTGTATGAATCAATGTGGGAAAAGCTTTTTGATCTTGAAACAATAGTTTTCAACTGGGAAAAAATCTATAACTCTAAAATTAAACAAATGTATGAAAATAATATTGCAGAATTTAACTATAAGTTACTACACTGTATTGTAACAACAATTTGGCACTAAGTAAGTGGAATGAAAATGCATCTCCGCTATGTGATGTATGTAAATTAGTCGAAGAAACACGGCATTTGTTATTTAGTTGTGAAATGGTAAACAAATTATGAAAACGAGTAGGGATTTTTTTGCGCCTCACAATGACATGGAAAACTATAGTCCTAGGTTTTTATAATGATATGATAATAATATTCATACGATTATGTTGAACAATCTGTTATCTTTTGTATGTTTTACAATTTACAAATACAAAATAAAATGTAGATTTGATAATGAAATTATGTCGGAAAGAAACCTTATACAAAAACTAAAATATAATCTTTGCTTACAAAATGAAATTTTGAAATATGCGAAGAAATTTAGATCTAATGATAATTTGTTTGCTAACTTAGGAAATTTTTTGTGAATGGAGAATGTATTGTTTTTGAATTTATGATGTACATGCTTCTTTAATATGATACTTGTTTTAATAAAAGAGAACAAAAAAGATTAATAACTAAATATGAACAAGCAAAGGAAGATAACTCCATTAGGAAGAAGCAAGGAAAAATAACTCCATTAACTGTTACCCCCCCCCCCCTTTGAACTCTTTCCAAATGCTTTCCAAATGCTAGGTCCTGAACCCTGACTTAGGGGTCATGAATTTCACAATTTAGGTAGAGAAGTTAGTGGACATCATGACCATGCATTCAGTTGTTTGCCCACATGTGTGGGAGTAAAGATTTTTAAGATTAAATACATTTTTACTATATGGCTATATTGGCCCCACCCTAGGGCCTAAACCCCTGTCCCAGGGGTCATGAATTTCACAATTTAGGTAGAAGACTCCATGGACATCATAACCATGCATTTAGTTTTTCACTAATATATATGGGAGTATAGAGGAAGATTTTCTAAGATTTAATACATTTTTAGTATGTGGCCATATTAGCCCCACCCTAGAGCCTGAACCCCTGTTCCAGGGGTCATATCATGAATTTCACAATTTTGGTAGAGGGCTTCATGGAAAACATAACCATGCATTTAGTTTTTCACAATTATATATGGGAGTAGAGAAGAAGATTTTCTAAAATTTAATACATTTTTACTATATATCCATATTGGCCCCACCCTAGAGCCTGAACCTCTGACCCAGGGGCCATGAATTTCACAACTTTGGTAGATGGCTTCATGGACATCATAACCATGCAATCAGTTTTTTCCTCACATGTGTGGGAGTAGAGAAGATTTTGGGAAATTTTGCTCTTTTTTTGCATATTTGGCCCTACCTGTGGCACCCTGGGGGTGGTAGAGCCACCAATTTCACAATTTACATTCCTCTTACCATAGAGATGCTTCACACCAAAAATGGAAACAATTGGCCTTGTAGTTTTTAAGAAGAAGTTAAAAATGAAAGTTGTTTACGCACGACGCACGACGACGGACGAAAACAGATAGCAATAGATCACCTGAGTTTACTCAGGAGACCTAATAATAAATGCACAGGCGAACATATATGAGGGTTGACACGATTTAACACCAATTTATCAACTCATATAACGATTTTCTTTAACAGAAAAAAACACACAGGTAAGAGATGATATGCAACGATAAATTTCTTCGAAACACAGGCTTTTTCTAAAAGTGTATTGCATAAATTGCCATAATTCGAGAACTGGTTTCATTTGAATATTAATATCCATCTTCCGTATTAAGATTTTAAGGAAACGCTTTTATATAAATAGTGCCTGTTTGGGAGAGAAACAGTTGAAATTGACACCTGGAGAAAACCATTGTCAACCGACGCGAAGCGGAGTTTGACAATGGTTTTCGAGGTGTATCAATGTCAACTCAACAGGCTATATTTATTTTATTATACTGAAAATCTTAATTTTAAAGAAAACTCTATAACTTTTATTATATAGGAATTATGTGAATTCTACGGCGAACCGTATGCGCATGAATTGAAACGCGCTTGTAACAATGCTTTTAATTATACTTTCATGTTAAATACTGAAATCTGGTTGGTTTAGAGGCAGTTGATAATCCGTTTTATTATACTTTCATGTTAAAAACTTAAAACTGATTGGTTTAGACGCAGTTGTTAATCCGTTCTATTACCCTCAGCATTAGCTACACACTTGGCAACGGGTAACACAACGAATTGTCACATGCGCGTAAATTATGCGCGTACGGTTCGCCGTAGAATTGACGTCATTTTTATATAAAAGCAGTAATATTTTCTTTAAAATTAAGACATTCAGTATAATAAATAAATAGTGCCTGTTTGGGAGGGAAACAGTTGAAATCGACACCCCTCGAAAACCATAGTCAACCTCCGCTTCGCGTCGGTTGACAAAGGTTTTCTCGGGGGGTCAATTACAACTGTTACCCTCCCAAACAGGCACTATAAATATTCTATTACCCTTAGCGTTAGCAACACACTTGGAAACGGGTAACAACGAATTGTTACATGCGCGAAACTTTTGCGCGTACGGTTCGACGTAGAATTTACGTAATTTCTATATAAAAGCAGTAAAATTTTCTCTAAAATTTAGAATAATAAAATAAATAGTGCCTGTTTGGGAGGGTAACAATTGAAATTGACACCTCGAGAAAACCATTGTCAACCGAAAAAACCATAATTGTCAACCTCCGCTTCGCGTCGGTTGACAATGGTTTTCTCGGGGTGTCAATTTCAACTGTTACCCTACCAAACAGGTCCTATTTATATAGTGGTATCCGTTGCCAAGTGTGTTGCTAACGCTAAATGTAGTAGAACGGATTATAAACTGCGTCAAAACCAAACAGATTTCAGTATTTAACATGAAAGTATAATATTTACATTTTCCAGTGTCTTTGCCTGTGATAACACTCCGTATCGATTTTATACTATATAACCCATAACTTCAAATGACGCCAAATTGAGGCACCAGCGAGATTTGTTTATTTATATTTAAATATTTAAAGGGACTTGGACACGATTTGAGCTCAATTTTTTCATTTTTAATGTCTAGAATGGTCAATATGGATGTTTTTAATGCTCTGTCAAAATTTGAAAGCTAAATATCGAGTTACAAGCGAGTTACAGAGGTTAAAATTCTTTGTTTTGTAAACAAAGCTCGAGTCCTGTTTTTTGTTTACATATGTCTTGAATTGGTAAAAGTTTCAATCTAATGTTGCATTTTGTTCTTGATAAACTTATTTATGAACACATTTAATAAGTTTATCTTGTTTCCGCAAGTTATTTTGTCAAAGAAATGGTAATTTCTTTACTTTACATTATTTGTATTCAAATATAAGACTCGAGCTTTGTTTACATAACAACGACTTCTTTCCTCTGTATCTTGCTTGTAACACGACTTCTAACATTCAAATTTTGGTAAATCATTCAAAATACACAACTAAACTTTAATACACAAAAATCAAAAATAAAATTATCATCTGAAATCGTGTCCAGGTCCCTTTAAAGGGGCATGGTCACTATTTTGGCCAAAAATTATTTTCTCGATTTTAATGTTTACAATGCTTCAGTAAGGCATTTTTAATAGGCAACCAAGATTAAAGTGTCATTTATTGAGTTATAAGCGAGTTACAGAGCTTACAATTATTTGGTATGTAAAGAAAGCTTTCGTTTACATTTTGAACGTTGAAGTAAAAACTCCAGTTTTAGACCGAAAATGAATGTGGTAAACGTTAAGATCTGTTTATTTATGGTTACAATGAATTAGAAGATGGAAAAATCAGCTTGAAAAAGAATTTTTACCGGAATATTGAACTAATGTAAACAAAAACAGGGCACGAGCCTTGTTTACATGACAAAGACTTATGAGCCCTGTATCTTGCTTATAACTTCACTACTGACTCTCCAATTTCATTTGGTCATCGGAAATGCATTCCTAAAGCATTGTACCGTAAATAATAAAAACAGAAAAATAGAACTTGACCAAAATCGTGACCATGCCCCTTTAATAGTACGATGGCTTAAAAATATATAAATATAAGAAATAAGGAATCATTCTTTGAATATTATTAGGTGATCAAATCTATCATAAAGCACTTAGGGCTTTATTGGATTTGATCACGCCCCGACCAAATTTATCACCTCATAATACTCAAAGAATGATTCCTTATTCCTTAAATAATATAATTTCGTTTGTTATTTTTTTAAAGATAAACGGCTACATAGAAACTGTTCTAAGATAAATTAAAATGAAGGCGACTGATTTCTTAGCAATCAAATTTTATTTTCATTGTCGCAAACATAAATCTAAATGTTTTAGTGCGTTATAAAATTCAGTAGGTATTCTTTACGAAAGGTTGAGGATAAAACGGGTTATCCCTGTCCCTGCCTATTCGCAATATCATTTCATAGGGATAAGGTATGTCTGTCTTAGAAAGATTGTCAAGTTCTTCCATCTGAAAAGAAAACAAAGTTAAATATATAATCTACTTTTCACTTCATACAATTCAGAATTTTAATATGTGATACTCTAACGTCTTGATTTCATACTGATAAATTTAAAAAATAAAGTACGAGTTTTCGTGAATGTTGCAGAATAACCTCCGAGGTCGAGAAATGTTGTTTTGAAATATAAAAGCCGAGGCTTTTATACTTCAAACAACATTTCGAGACCGAGGAGGTTATCCTACAACATTCACGATAACAAGAACTTCATTTCTATTCTACTTATAACCCAGTATTTCTACAGATCGTTTCTCCTATAGAGAGACGATCTAGGTCATTTTGACGGCTGTTCCGTGTAACCCCAACGGTTTTGTTAGTATTGTTTACATGTGTATTGATCAAAGGAATCACATGCAGACGACAGAATTTTTCTTTGGATTTTTAATACTCTTCACTTATTTATAAAATATCTTTGAATCATATTCCTAATATTTTAAGGGCAATTTAATACGATTATTACTACTACACGTTATATATTTTATGACAAAACACGCAGTGAAAATGTGCTAGGGAGGTCATAGGAAAAGCCGCATGATATCTTAAAAATAAACATTTGAGGCAATACACATCGTTTTGACTGGAAGTAACACGTGAAATTGACGTGGTTTTAAAACTTTTTTACAGTTTGAAGTTGTACTTTCATGATCAGTGCAAAACAATTAGGTATTTCTTATCTGATAATTTACTGATGACGTTCGTGGTATATTGGAAAATAATGTCCGCGGCATCTCTTTGATCTCGGCGATAACTGTAGTAGAAATGTGTATCGATCACAATAATCACATGCAGACGACAGAATTTTTCTTTGGATTTTAAATAATCTTCACTTATTTATAAAATATCTTTGAATAATATCCGTAATATTTTAAGGGCAATTTAATACGATTATTACTACTACATGTACACGTTATATATTTTATGTAAAACGCACAGTAAAAATGTGCTAGGGAGGTCCTAGGAACAGCCGCATTGATCTCTTAAAAATAAACATTTGAGGCAATACACATCGTTTTGACTGGAACTAACACGTGAAATTGACATGGCTTTAAAACTTTTTACGGTTTGAAGTTGTACTTTCATGATCAGTGCGAGACAAATAGGTATTTCTGATCTGATAATTTACTGATAACGTTCGTGGTATATTGGAGAATAATGTCCGCGGCATCTCTTTGATCTCGGCAATAACTGTAGTAGAATGGTAATAAGAATAGAAATCATAATGTCCATTTTAAATGTCTAAAGAGTCAAACATATTAGAAACTTAAGTGATCAACAATATGCTGTGTTTGTTTAATACAAGACTTTACCTGGTCCTTTGAGAGACGCCAGCCATGAGAAGCACCCATGTTGTCTTCCAGCTGTTGCAGACTGCTGGCACCGATAATCACAGACGGAACCACGTCCTTCTGCAGCAACCACCGAATGGCTACCTGTGGTATTGTCTTTCCTATTTATTAAAAAAAATAGAGCTTTTTTATTCTTATCTATTACTTATTATTTACATAAAATTCTATTTACGTTTTCTAACAACCCTGAAAAAAAAAATGGTTCGCTATACTAAAGATACAATTATATCATCATGCGCGGATCCAGAAAATTTTCTCAGGGGGTCCGAATTCAAAGTAGGGGGGGGCTACTCTATTCATCAGAAATGTTGACAAGCAAAAAAAAAAAAAAAACTTATTTTCCAAAATCATGAAATACCTTATCCGTGAGGGGGGAAGTAAAATAGTATAGCTATAGTTAAAAAAAATTTACCTGCCAATAAAAAAATTCCCATATTCATGAAATTCCTATTCCGGTGGGGGGGCCGACTATGCCTATAACAGCAATTTTCAATTACACTCTTAATAATTGCGCTTTCGACGCCTTTCCAAAGCACATGTGTTTTCCAGGGGGGGGGGGGGGTCCGAGTCATATTTGCGATAATTTTACTATGTAAATTTAATACCTTTTCATTTTTTGGCCTAGATCCGCGCATGACCATTGTACAAATTCAATTATATTTATTACAATGATTGTAGGCAGACGAATAAAACGGATAATGCGAACCTTTTTCTTTAGCGATCCTCCCCATTCCCTCCACGAGTTTCCAGTATTCAGCATTGTTGTCATACTTACTCCAGGCAGGGGCTATCTGCATGGCCTTGGACTCGTCTTGGGCGACAATTCCGATCCTTCCCGCTGTGGGCTGGGGTTTTTGACCACGCTTATATTTACCTGTCAGCATGCCACTGAAAGCACACAGTGATAAGATTTAGCTACAACATTATAGCTACATGTAGAACAAAGGTTCCTGACGCGTAAAAGCTTCCAAATCATGGCAAAAAATATGGTAAAATCTTTTATACATTTTCTGCAACGCCCGGCAACACCAAAATCGGTAATGTACGTGTAAAAATATCGTGATTTTTACATACATGTAAACAAACCCACTATGATATAGCGCTTATTTTAATTGGGTGATAAAAATAATTTCCAAAATGTTCTGCGACTATGCATGGTGAAACCTGAACAAATTTAAATGCATTTGATTATTCCTTCCTGTTGTATTAAAACAGTCTGTAAGTTTAAAAGTTTACCCCTTTAAAGGACTCCACGGTAAAACACCAAGACCTTCCATCTTGCAGACTTGAAGTTCCTCAAACTCTGGATGTCGACAGAGTAAATTATATTGTTGCTGTTGGAATAAATTAAATATCCCATATATTAGTTGGGGGATTTTTTGGGGGTGGGGGTTTTTGTGTTCTGTTAAGGTTATTCAAAACTAAAAAAAAAAAAAAAAATTGTTCTGGTATTTAAAATAAAGGCAAAAATAATTTTAACACCTGTAAGCTGACAATTGGTGGGTATTCGCCATTCTTGCAGAGTTCCACAACTTTCTGTAGCTGCCACCCACACAGGTTGCACACTCCAATATAGCGCACCCTGCCGGCATTGACTAGGTCCCGCAGGGCTCCCAACCATTCCTCGGGGGGCGTGGCAAGGTCCCAGCCATGGATCTATAGGGTAAACATAAACCAAAAATTTAATTTGTCGAAAGGGGAAGTTCTAAATAAAACAGTCCTTATGATATATGAGAATAAGAGTTTTTCGGTTCCTAAATTTAAAAAAAACTAGATTACTAACATATCAATTTAAATAAATACACGTTGGTCTTTTGCGAAACTTCTTAGATCGATTTCCCAATATATCATACATTAAAATTCAATTTATTTGTTTCTTACCTGGTAGAGATCGATGTAGTTGGTCTGAAGTCGTTCAAGACTTGCTTCACAGCTGGCCATGATGTGTTTTCTACTTAGACCTATCTCATTGACACCATCCCCCATTTGACCCCTTACTTTAGTCGCTATAACAAAGTCTTCTCTTTTCTGTCTGTTAGAAAGTCCCATATTTGACAGTTCATAGAAAATAAATTGATGCATTTATGATTTATGTACAATTTCTAGAAAGGAAAATACATACTTTGCCAGCCATTCGCCGACGATGCTTTCGGATACTCCTTTGGTATACACGTTAGCTGTATCAATGAAATTTCCTCCTAGGGCAGCAAATCGATCTAGAATTTTATGCGAACCTTCTTTGTCTAATTTTCCAAGCTATGAAATAGTGTGTTATGTTCTAAGTAAGTTAGATCATATTAAGTAAAATTTACGCAATTAAGAAGGGGCTCGGTCGCTTCGTTCCATCCGCCCCTTCTTAATCGCGTAAATTTTACTTAATATGATCTAATTATTACTTAATATTGTTTTAAGTGATTTTAATTAATGCTTTCAAATTATATAAATCTGACCTAAAAAATATATCTAATAACTCTAAACTATTCAAATCTAAACAAATTAAGTTTCTCCTTTTTACCTGTGGACTGCCGAAAGTCATCGCCCCGAGGCAGATATTGGACACTCGCAGTCCGGTTCTTCCGAGGTAGTTATACTCCATAACTATAAGAACTGTTTTATCGTGTATTGTTATCCACAGACGTGAGTGCCCTAGTGAACTTACGCAAAATTAACTGTATATATATAGTTGTCACCTTGATGGGTATCGCGGGTAGTCCTTATCTTATCTTTCATTTTTTATAAGGTGGACCATTCGCGATTAATATCAGCAGTTTTTTGTTTACTAAAAAAACCATATAATTAGGCATGTTATGACCTTTTTGATATTCTTTTAACATTAACACGTGAAGCTATTTAAATCATAAGACGTGCTCTTTGCTGTTTTATGCGGGTAGGAAGGTATCGAGTGTTGCAGAAAAATACGAAACCCAACAAAACAACCGTCAATCTATGCAGTTAGTGGATTGTGTGCTCTCGATGAAGTAAAACTTTTGATTGAGTCCGAAATTATAATCCACACAAAGTCCACTTAATGTTCTAAATATTGCATTTGAAATAAAAATGAAAAGGTTAAAAGAATTCGCATTTCAATATGCTTATGAGTTGGTTTTAAATAGATATATCATGATTCGGTTTTGTCAATTCATATTGCTATATGAAACTTAAATTTCTTTAAAAGAAATAGAGGGGAAATTACTCAGTGGTCTGGGTGTAAATCTACTATCATATTGAAATGTGTAAAACAATAAAACTTCAAAAGTTGAACCGGCGCACCGTAACTTTCTGAATAAACGCAATGTTATGATTTAGAACAAAATGGTCTAACATGGATCAAAGGTTACATTGAGTTCTTACACAACGAAATGTTCTTAAAAACATGATTAAGAAGGCTGCTGCATTTTGGTAATCGTCTTAAATTAAACCATGGGTGACATTTTAGTACATGGCCAAATAAAAAAATATGTGTGGTTCCGGTATTTGTATTTAGTGAGATTAATATACTAAATTAAGATTGGTAGGCAGCATCTAGCTTTTATTACCATGACACAAATATTTTTAAATCAAAAATCAATAAAAAATAATTTCTGTTTATAAACAACATGAACAAAAAAGTATTATATGTTTGGTATTAATTATATGGCTGGGACGATTCAGAAGTCATTCGATTTGGTTCTAATTTGATTCAGAATGCTATGATTTGTTATTTTTTTTATTCGATTCAATTAAACAAAGGTCAATCTCAATATTTCTCATTTTAAATTTAAAAAAATTATTTTTACCTTGCAGATTCCATAAAAATTCAATTTAGGGACTAACTTAGAGCAAAATTTTAGGGAGATTCACTTCTATCTAACAGAAAAATAGGGAGAAGCTTGAGAAATTAGAGAGACTTCCATTTCTTGACAATAGCATAATGCTAATAATGATATACAAAGTTTAATTTAAGTCTTTAATAATTTAGATTGGATTAGAAACAAGTCAATAAAAACTAAAACAACAATGTAATTTTTTTTTAAAATTATCCAATTTGTTGAATTTAATTTTTTTTATGTATTCATACATTTTATATATGAAATGTTTTGCAATTGTGTTAGCTTAATGACAAATAAAACCAGTCTTTGTATTTTGGTGTATTTTGGAGGTATTAGTCCAACCCTTTGACCCAATTACAACCGTTATGCAGAGGACCTTCAAAATAACTGTTAACATATTGTTTAATGATTATTTCAGTATTAATTTGGCGGTGTTATAAAATAATTACAAGCTACAGACTAATTATAATAAAAACACTAAAAGAAATAAACATCGGTTGTAATTTTCAATGCACAGTTTGTGGTTGCAATACCCGTATTTACAACCCGTATAGACAAGACAGTCGCAAGTTGTTTATCACAACAGGTGTTCACTGAGGCTGTGAAAACGCCTTCTGAAATTGATAATTATCATTTTATTGCCTATGGGTTTTATTAACTCAGAATACAGGATGACTTCAACATCTCTTTCGAAGGAAATTAAAGAATTCGAAGTAAAAAATAGGGACGGTCGGGTGACCGGAACCACAGGTATTTTTTTATTTGGCCTGATGCAACAAAATCCTGCGCTTGCTAAAAATTAACGCGCGTGTTGTGTGCTATAGGCCATACAAAGAAAATTCCTTTTTTCTCTCTAATTATTCTCATAATTTTGGTGACGCATGCATGCATCGAAAGAATATTTGGAAAGGAAATTCATAAATGCAAAAGTTTTCAAAGAGTCAAAAATATTATATCATCAAAATGTATCGACTAATCAGAGTCAAAATAATAAACGAAGTTAATTTCATAATTCTCAAATGATAGTTTTATCATGTAATATCAATTATTGTATTCCACAAGACTTGTTATTTACCGTCAAAAGTAAAAGAAAATACATACAAATATACATGATGTATAAGTATTTTGCTTTAATTCAAACAAAAGCATTTACATGTATATGTTCTCAATATTGGTCATCAATTTTTAAACAATTTAATTTTACTATCATTATCATTTTGAATCATGATTTTATTCAAAACAATGTACTAGTTTTGTGGTTTTGAAAAGGTAAGTATGGATGCGTGCACCGGACGATGACGTCGATTATTTACACTTTATTTTGTACGTAAGCCTGTGGGAAAAATGGATTGATCCTGATTTTGTTGAAGCGCCATGACATCTCATACGGATAGGGAATAACTGGCTGAGAAAGGCCGTCTAGTTCGTCCATCTGTCAAACGTAATAAATATCATTTAAGCAACATTGGTTTTCACTGAAAATTGAAGTGGTGAAGCGCTGGTAGATTTTTCAAAAATTGATACTGTGTCTAATCATGTTTCATTTTATCAAATAAGATATACAACATGACTACAAAGAAGTATATTTTATTTAAAAATATGAAATATATCCGAAAAGACACATGACATAAAGATAACTAGACATAGTGATAAGAAAAAGCAAAATTTTACCATCGCAGCATAAAGTTAAAAATATTAACTGTATATGAAAATAATATATAGTGATATACCATGCCAATTCATATTACATGACATAATGAAGCGCTGCTCTTTTGTTCATAATAGCACTTTGTTGTATACATAGGTTTGTAACAAAAATTACTTCAATCAGCAAGAGTTATCTTTCTTTATCATAAACTATTGAAGGTTTTTCATACATGTTTTACAAACAGTACATGACCACAGTTTCTATTTTTTCAGAACAGGTTTTCTGTTTTTAAATTTGGATAGGATAATAGTTATCCATATGTTTTAGAAATGCTAAAAATGTAAACCAGAGCATTTTGTTAAAACACGAAAAGGGGATCAATTGAATGATCTTTCAGTAATTGGTATGATCTCAATATAGGGATATATTGTCTTGAATAAAATGTGATATTTGTTATTTTAAATTTTGTTGTCTGCTCTCTCAGAATAGAAAACCCTACTCAATTTTTTAAACATTTGAAATGTTATAAGTTTCAAACGATGATAACTAAGTCCAGAGTTTACAAATGTCTTGGTCACGTTTTCCTAATTATAATTCATTCACCTTTGTGAACGAGCTATAATAGAGTGAAAAAAAAAACAAAAATTATATGGCCTAAAACATCAAACACGTACTGTCCATGTAATGAACTAGTACATAAAATTAAGTTCTATTTTTTTAAAATTAATCCAATGGGGGGGGGGGGGGTGGGTATACATGTAGATTATTGCCTCATAAAAATTTGATCATTAATTTATGATTCGTTTTTTTTTTTTTTAAAGGTTTTCTTTACTTTTTTTCCCCTGCTAAAAGTTGGGGTTCAGTTCGTTCCGTTCAAATTTTCTTTTTCTATATTTGAATATAAATAAATGTCGCCTTCAAACATAAATTGGGGCCCAGTACCGCCTCCCTTGTTGCTACATGCCTTAATTATTCTGAGTTAACAGAAACAAAGTGAGATTATTTTCTACAGAAGTTATCTCTCTTATCAGAGGGATATTCCACCTAAAAGTTTTACACCAAACTTTCAAATGATATATATAATTCCAATATTTAAAAATGTATTGTATACACCTACATGTACATTTAAGTAAACCTCCATCTGTAATCGCTTTTGATATTTGAATCTACATAACGTACAAGAATATTATAAAGACATGTTTATTTAGCTATTGATAAAAATTGTCACATTTAAAATTCATTGTGTAAAACGAGCACCTGTTCTTTTGAGAGTCGCCAGTTTGAAGCTGCCCCAATGTTGTCTTCCAACTGCTTTACTGAAGTGGCTCCAATTATAACTGATGGAACCACATCTTTTTGAAGAAGCCATTTAATAGCCACCTGTGGAATTGTTTTTCCTTGAAAATTGATTTAATATTTAATGTTACTAATATCTATTTAAAACCAACTTATAAGCATATTGAACGTCATTCAAATTTTGAAATTGAGCATATTTTAAGGAAAATAAATAACTTGAATTTACAAATTAGAAGATACCAGTTTCTTTGGCGCATTTTTCCAAGGCCTCCATCAGTTTCCAATATTCCTCGTTGTTGTCGTATTGACTCCACGCAGGCGCGGACTGCATGGCTTTGGATTCGTCCTGGGCTATGACACCCACCCTCCCCTCAGACTTATCAGGTTTGACCCCACGCTTGTATTTACCAGTCAGCAGTCCGCTGTAATACGTCAGAAGGCACAACTAAGAATCAATCACATATAAATATTGCATGTGAATAAGTTCGATTTCCAACAATGAACAAGCGTTTTAAAGAAAGTTATAAATCTAGGTTTAACGAATGTTTACAGTGTAAAACGGTTTTCGAGATGCTAACCGTTCAATCCAGCTCAAAAATACCCATTCAGAAGAAGATGTTATAATTAAGTTTGACAAAAACAGTTGGCGTCGTCGTTATCTCACCTTACTCTAAAACAAGACAAACCGGCCTTACCCCTTCAACGGGCTCCATGGTAAGACACCAACGCCTTCATTTTTGCAGACCTGGAACTCTTCAAACTCCGGATGTCGGCAAAGTAAGTTATACTGTTGCTATAATAATTTGAAAAAGGAAATAAGTACTTCATCGCTATCGAATAAAACAATGTAGAAAATCGTTTGTACAATTTTCAAAATCGTGTGCACAATAAAGTTAATGGTTTGTACGAAGAAGATTAGGAAGGGGAGGGGGGTAAAAAAGCAAATGCCAATTTGGTTTAAATCGTAAAATACAATTTTATTTTTTTTGTCTAATTGAATCTATTTGATAGTGTTATACTACAAGTTTGCAAAAGCACAATTTCTATCTATATTCAGTTTTAAATATTTTAACGAACGATAAGAAAAAAAATATTGCCTCAAGCTTTGGTGGTATCGAACCCACAACCTAAAAAGCCTAGTTATATAAGTTTATCTAATGTCTGGTGCTCTAACCAATGAGCCATTTCAATCACAACAATTAATAAAGTGCGTTGTTTAAATGCTATATGCGACTTTGGCCACGAATGTACGGACATATCATTTTTCTAAAACGTTCAATTGTTGAGGTACAAAATTATATTTTTAACGTATAGTGGGTCATCTCTCCACGTTTTTGTGGATTGAAATCGGTTTCCATTAGACTTTATTTAGACAATGACAAAAATATAGAGCACTGATCCACAGCTTGAAGGAAAAGGCATTAAAGTTCTAAAATTGTACACTATTTGGAGGTTTAGATACGCATAAGCGAATTTAAATCTACATATTTTAAATATTGAACATATCAAGATTGACAAATTAATGTTATGTTAAATATAAATTGTTTTGAATGCTTTTCTAAAAAAATAATTATCAGAATTTTTGATATTTTTATTTTTCAGTATCTTATCCGTCCTTATATAGGCATTTTCCCCGCCTTATCAACCCATTTTCGTTTTAAAAAAATTCTTTGTACGATATATGAAATTGTTTATACAAGAAAGAATCTGGTGGTAATAATACATCTCTCTCTCTCTCTCTCTCTCTCTCTCTCTCTCTCTCTCTCTCTCTCTCTCTCAATCCTATATTATACCAAGTAAAGTAGATAATATTAAAACAGACAACTAGCGATATACATGTATAATAAACCCAATCCACGTATAACTGTCGTACAGTTTCACATACCTGAAGAGAAATAATGGGTGGGTATTTCTCGTATTTACAGAGGTCCACGGCTTTCTGTAGCTGCCATCCACACAGGTTGGACACGCCCACATAGCGCACCTTGCCTGCACTGACCAGGTCCCTCAGGGCCCCTAACCATTCCTCAGGGGGGACAGCATTGTCCCAGCAGTGAATCTATCGATGATAAGAGAGACAACCTAACGTGAAATAGTTAGTTTGTTAAACTCATGCTGTAAATGAGGAAATGTTTGAAATATAAGCTATAGGTCTTATAAAATGAACTATTGTACGATTTGTTAATATTGTACAAAGTGGAGTTTTAACATTGAATCTGAGGGCATGTCTCCCGTTAGCGTACACACGTGTAAACTCATGCGACCTCGTGTATGTCTCCCATAACCTGTGTGGCCTCATAACGCGCTTTGAAAAAATATTTCAAAGTGCGTTGATTTGGACCAAAAATTAACGCACTTTGAAAAATTTTTCCAAAGTGCGTAAATTTTGTCCCAAATTTAACGCACTTTGAAAAAATTTTTCAAAGTGCGTAATTTTTTCAAAGTGCGTTGTAACAAACCGTACATACAGGTGTATACATGTACATGTATAATATATTATGATATGTAGGAAAAACATTTTTCCCACAGGATATTTGGAATTTCCTACTGAAATAAAAGAACTTCCTATAGGAATTTAAATTCCGAACGGATTTGAACAAAACTCCCATAGGATTTTCCTATGGGAATTATTATATTCCTATGGAATAATAATTTTTAAAGGTAAATATCTCACTTGTCAGGTGAGACACACTAAAATCAAAAGGGGTTATATATTCTGTGATCACCAATGGTCTATCATCTGGTATATATATATGACTTTTTACGAAACTGCATCTTAAGCAGGTGTAAAAATGCCACCTTGGCACTGGCATAATTATACGGTACAGTGTTTAGCATTACCTTACACATATGTATGTCTTCCGTTACCATTACACATTTGTAGGTTTACCTGATACAGGTCGATGTAGTCTGTCTGAAGTCGCTTGAGGCTCTCTTCACAACTCTGTAGGATGTGTTTTCTCCCTAGCCCTACATTGTTCGCATTGTCTCCCATCGTCCCCCTGACTTTGGTGGCAATCACCAAGTCTTCTCGCTTTTGTCTATTTCATGAAGGTATCTATATCAGTATGTTTCCTTATATAGGAATACATTGCAAATCTGGTTTAATTACTATGTCAATACGTAAAAAAAAAATTCTGTAAAAATTTCATAAATAGTTCCCCTATAACTTAGACTAAGAGATATGTAAAGCGTTTAGGGGTTTAGGGATAGGGTGGAGGTTCATTCCTATAGAGGTCCCACTTTTTTTTAAATTTTCATTTATATCTTGATTCATGAATTTCATACATCAAATTTATAGATACATGTATATGAATATATATATATGTCAGACTTACTTGATCAGCCATTGTCCAATAATGCTTTCAGATATCCCAATGCTGTAAACGTTAGCTGTGTCGATGAAGTTCCCTCCCAATGAAACGAACTTGTCAAGGATCTCGTGTGATAATGCTGCATCCACCTATATGGATAAAATTCCATTTGAGTTATATAAACTTAATTAATCAAGAGACGTGTGGCCCTTAGAAACATATTAACGTTAGTAACATGCAAAATGTCTAAATGGCAAACATATCAAAATTAATACGTGTCCAGAGGATTTTTGTTGTGTTTTTTTTTTTTATCAAAGCATCGTAAATCATGCATTAAAAGGAAAGGGACTTGGACATTTTCAAACACCCAAACAAACGTTCATTGCTATAATTTAAACAATATTTTATTTCAAAATGAATTAGGATCGGACAGCAGGTATAGCCTATTTTTGTCCTCTCCTTGGCATTCATTACGTCACAACTCACAAAGGAAAAGAGGGAGGAGTTGCTTTATGTTAATAAAGTTTTTTCGGTGAATTTTCATATCCCCTTGCCTCCTGACCAGAGATCACCGATGTATGCCTGTGCATACGGTTTGTCCTCAATGTGCCATAAATAGAAAATGATAGGAAGTTCATTGACTACAATTTGCAATTCCTTCTTTTTTTACGTCTTTTATGCACTTGTCGTTTCGGAATATAAATGCATGTGGATATCCTTAATCTATATACACAACTACTTGAGATATATGAACTAAACTGTTAAAAATGTAGATATTTGTAACGAAATGCACTAGTAGCTGACGAGATTCAGAGAGATATCGGAGTAGCTGTGTCGTTATATCATGTGGATGACCTGATAGAATGTTGAAATAAGCAAGACTGGTACATATCATCAATCTATATATACAGCTATTTGAGATATGTTGACAAATCCCTTAAAAAATAAAGATATTTGTAACAAAATGTACTAGTAGCTGAAGAGATTTAAAGAGATATCTGAGTAATTGTGTCATAATATCATGTGGGTGACCTTATTGAATGATTAAATTAACCACACTTGTAGATATCTCCAATCTATATATACAGCTACTTGAGTTATATGATCTTAACTGTTAAAAAATGGAGATATTTGTAACGAAATGCACTAGTAGCTGAAGAGATTTAAAGAGATGTCTGAGTAATTGTTTCATATATCATGTGGGTGACCTTACAGAATGTTCAAATTTACCACTTGTAGATGTCTTTAAAATATATGTATAGCTAATTGAGGTATATGAACTAAACTGTTGAAAATGGAGATATTTGTACCGAAATGCACTAGTAGCTGATGAGATTTTAAAGGATATCTGAGTAATTGTGTCATAATATCATGTGGGTGACATTATAGAATGTTGAAATTAGCAAGACTGGTATATATCTTTATTCTACATATACAGCTACTTGAGATATTTTGACAAAACCCCCAAAAATAAAGATAAATGTAACAAAATGCACTAGAAGATGTCGACATAAAAAGATATTTCTGTGTAATTGTATCGTAATATCATGTGGATGACCTGATACAATGTTGATATTAACAACCCTTGAAGATGTCTTCAATCTTTACGTACGGCTACTTGAACTACATGGAAAAATTGTCTTTAATTAACATAGAGATGTTTGGAAAGAAATGCACTGGTAGCTGACGAGATTAAGAGAAATATCTGAATAAGTTTGTTGTAATATCATGCGGATGACATGATAGATTGTTATAGTTAATAACACTTGTTGATATTTTCAATCTATATGTACTGCTACTTGAGTCAAATAGACAATATTGTCTAATATAGAGATATTTTAAACGAAATGAACCAATTACTGATGAGAGTATGAGAGGAATATGAGTACTTTTAAGGTATAATCATATAGATAACCTAGTCAAATGTTGATTTAACATCACTTGTAAATATATCACAAAAGATGATAAATCATGTGGATGATATAGTGCAATGTACATATTAAGAACACAAATAGAAATCCCAGGTATGTTTTGTCACTTGGACAGTAACTAGTAACTAGCAGCCAAGTTTTCGTTCATCTCGTAGCCAGTTACTAGTAGCTAGCTTTTCTTACTTCGCGTAGCCAGTTACTTAAGTAGCCAGTTACTAGTAGCCAACTTTTATTTCATCTGGTAGCCAGTTACTAGTAGCTAGCTTTTCTTACTTCTCGTAGCCAGTTACTAGTAGCCAGTTACTAGTAGCTAACTTTACCTATCTCACTTAAATTATATGTTGCCTATTAAAAATGCCTTACTGAAGCATTGTCAACATTAAAATCAGAAACGTAATTTTTGATCAAAATCGTGACCATGCCCCTTTATACTAAATATTGTATAATATTGAAAATGTCTGAAGGGGCTAACTTCAGTCTTACTGTGCGTATTTCAATACAGACATTTAGCTTTAAAGGCATTCGTTAATTTTTATGACATAAATGCCAATCCATACACCGACAAAAATTTAAGAAAAAGACTGTAATATCCAGATTCTTACCCGTTCTTTGCCAAATGTCATTGTTCCAAGACAAATGTTAGAAACACGAAGTCCAGAGCGACCTAAATAGTTGTACTCCATGGTCAAATCTGCTTGCAATCTCCTCCCCTGTTCGAGAAATGTCAGTGATACATGAACAAGAAAGATAACTCCAAATTCTGACCTGGATATCCCAGGTATCGCAGGTATTTGGCAATTTAAAATTTAAGAATTTTCTCTCTGTGAACCGCATAAATATTTGTAAATTGTTAGCCAACATTAAATAGAGGAAAGAAAGCATTTTGAAAGAAAGCATGTTGGCTAAAGAGAAAAACAAAACATTTTATTTTACGATAATGTATGAGTGCATGCATAAAAAGAACACACCAAAGGAGGTCACCGTGCCAATGTACGTACAAATGAATTACGATATATCGAAGCATTAGAAGAATTTATTTTTAATTTATGATAATCACAGAAAAATGACATCGATTACAAACGAACGCTTGATACACTCTACATCGATTACAAACGAACGCTTGATACACTCTATGTGCATAATTATATTTTCCATACTCGGAACATGCACTACTAACAATTTTATTTATGTTGTGAGTGGTTTAATTTTAAATTAATAAAAATAAATTCAAATCAAGATGATTTAAGCATATATTTGAAACTTATGTGGGTTTTTTTTTCTTTTATCGATTTGATACTGTAAAGTGCACTGAACTAAACAGCACTTCACAGACAAATCGAGTTTTGTTTATACATCATTGATTCTTTACAAGTAGTATATTATAGAAATCAGAGAAGTACAATATAAAACCGCTTAGATGTCTGTTATTACATGTATAAAAATTTACTTGAATTGTGTGCAAGCTCTTGATTACAAAATGTGTCATCCAAAAAACAACCGTGCTTTGCATGGAGCATTAAAACGAAAACAGACTACATGTACTATTATATGCATTACATCAGTAGGTTATGTCGGCCTGTCATCAACAATTTGAGATTCAAGTTAACTGACCTTTAATACATTATCACAGAAATTAAACACTGTAATTATAGTTTTTGAAAATTTATTCGAGTTTCATGCAAATTAAAGTTGTTTTATATCCGACAATTTTATCTATTTATCTGTCTTTTCTTTATACAATCAAGCCAAAAAGTTAGTTTAAAACCTAAAGACTGATATGACGATATTCATTGTTTCGTTATTTTGATATTTATTCAGACTGTCTTAACAAACATGTAACATTAGTTATTTATGGAAATCCAGTCATTTTTCTGATGCTGTTTTCGCCATCCTTTGTTTTGTCATTTGGCGAAATCAGTAGCGATTCCTATTTATACTCAACTCTTCTTAAAATTCTAGCTCTCTGATTTGTTTTCTTTTGCATGGAAAGAAACAATATTTTCTGTATGAGCAAATTGGAATGTCAAAGACTATGTTTAAGCTCCAAAGAGAAACGTTTAGTAAAAGGGAAGTGAATTGAGCAGTGAGTCGTTTGTTGAGATTGAATGCCATATCGCATGTAGTGCTTCACGTTTTGGTACTGAAATCTAAATGTGTCAGACATTGATTGATTTGGCATCATAAAGTATAACTACTAGATTCTCTCAAGAATGGAGTTCTGAAATAATAATTATAATTACATGAACTGTTTCATGTTTTAATCAAACGTTCCTTCAGTTGTGTAGATATATACATGTATTCAACGAACTATGTTCACTGATAAATTAAAAATGTGCAAACCTAACACGTGCGCTTACTTAAAAAAAAGAAAATTTAACAGTTTTCCTTGTAAAAACAGGATTTATCATCAGTAAACTGAACTCACGCTAAATAAAAGTATACACTATTGTAAGTGTCGAAATACCGTGTAAAGAAAAAAGGCTTTGATTAAAAGCAAATTCGCATTTCTATCTTGACAAATCAAGCTTATTAATCACATTGTTAATAATTTCTCTTTTAAAATCCTCTTTTGAAATTATAGCAATAAATTAAAGCAATCAAAGGATCAGACTGATACATTGTATACTATGTTACAATAGCTATGAGAATACAGATACAAGCACATAAAAGTTTGTTTTCTTTAATAACCAATCCTTATATACGAAGTACTTCTAAACTGATAAAAAAAAACAATCATATTTTTTTTATTTATTTAGTGCATTTTATCAAAATTTGAAACCAATTTTATTTTGAATATTATCATTTAGATATTTTAATGAGTCACGTAAAATGTTTACTTGATATACAAAGATTACAAAATAAAAGCAAAGGAATGAAATAAAAAGCATTAATTTCGACCCAAATCCTCCTTTGTACGACCCGTTTACGACCCGTTTACATTAATGCAAACCTTTCACATCGACTCATTTCCTTCATCCCGTAAAATGACTAGCTATTGCTAAACGTCTCAAAAACAATCAAAGTAGTGCGGCGGAAGGACTTGATGTAGCGCGGCCTGAAACTCTTCTCAATTTCCGCTCCCACCACTCACGGCATCGACAGGCGTTCATTCAAGAGATTTGGCGACCCTAAGCGCTACACAACAGAAATTGCTGCTACTATCGACGGTACGTTATCTTGTAACATTTATCCAGTATCTCATTTTTTTTAATCATATATCGTAACATGTAAAGATATAAGATTTCTAAAAGAGAAGAAAAGAATAAACACTCACCAAATGCAAATTTTTATTTGAATGTTAAGCCCGACCGTCACATACAGCTGACAGAATATACAATTGGTTGATTTTTAAATAGGATACGTGTTATTACAGAGAGTATAATGGCTTCATTTTGGCAGCGCGTCAGATTTGACATTTTATGACAAAGTTCGATTACATTTTTGTAATAATGAACTAACCAGCGCTGATAAAATCGTTCTGTGTAGTTTATGCTTTTAAATGTATTAGAATGGAAGATATTTTCAATATTTAGGAAAAGGGTTTTTTCATATATTTTACATAGGTTTTTTAATGAAATACGTACCTCAAAGAAAAATGCCAATTTGTAGCAATAAATAATTTAGTAATTCTAATGTTGATCACATGCATGCTATACCACAATGGAAGAAGAGAGATGAGTTCGAGTTTTTCACAGTTGTAGAGTAAATTGCCATTCAGTTGTCATTTCTCAAACAATGAGTAGAGAACCCGAATCGATGAAATCCTTGCTCTATTTACGTACCCTCTGACAGTAATACTATTAATATATGATTCCTAAGTAGCTAAAAAAAATCAAGAAGTTGATTCATCTTCTCGTTGCTCTCAAAACATACACTTCAATTTTTATACTTTGATCATGCTTTCTATACATGCATCTTGCTGCATGCAACACTAAAAATCAATTTGGTAAGAGCAATTATATATTTTTTGAAATTTTGTAAGCGTTAAGCGCTTGTTTCTTTTTGTTTTCGTATAAAATCCGTAAAATTTATATGCTTACAATATATATAATATCTACAGTAACTGTGCCATTGTAAAAGAACAACTTGATGATAAGCACTAAACGTGTTTCGATCAAAGTCCTTTAAAAATAATTGCATATGTAGGATATTCTCAGTGTTTCTGATCACACATGTTTCTGATCACACATGTTTCTGATCACACATTTGCGTTTCAAAATTCCGCGTGGAGAATCGTTTGTATTTTAACTTTTATAGGTTTGGTTATTTTTTTCTACTACGCAACATTTGGATTTTTTTCTCTCTGCATGTTTAATCAGCAACAAAACTATTCTAAAATCGTTCTAAACATCAATTTAATCAGATATATTAAATATAATTTAATAATAATGAATTTTGCATGATTTATAATTGCTCACATTTGGAATAAATCAATTTAGTACTATCTAAATAAAAGAATACTTTGTTAAACTAATCATAATTGACCAAACACCAGTATAAGAAGCTTACATTAAATGCTTCCATTCCATCAACAAATGATGACCAATTTATGACCTATGTGGTCGTAACACCGGAGGACCCAACGATCACAACTGTCTATATGCAAATTGTCAATTAACGCTAAGGGGATACTGATTGCATACGTTCATTTCTAATTATCGAATTGGTTCTGGAGAAAAGGTTTATACGTATGTTAATGAAATTTAGAGTAGGCATCAAATACAATGCAGAATGTTTCATTTTGCTATCGAGGGCGCCATCTAGGTAACTTTAGAGCTACGCTAGGGTTGAGAAAGTGTTCGGTTGTAAATCCAGTCGAACTCCCCTTGTCGATAAAAATGAACGGCGGTTAGCAATGTTTTATCTGGCATTGGTGTTCTTTCTGTAAAATTACATTTCACTCTATTAAATCAGGAAAGTCCAAACGTCAGGAGTTCATGTTATTGGATCATTTGGCTTTTAATTTCACTGGTTTATGCCCATGTTGTTTGTCCTTTGAGAAATTTTGTAGTTTTGATATCTAATTACAGATTGTTAATAATAGAATAACTGTGTGCTTTATTAAACGAAGGGCCTATCCGGAATCATTTTCTTTCAATTATCTGTATCTGGCGTTTTCTTACACGAACACAGCTGTTCCTTTAATTAACAAAATTACATTTGATATCTCTGACTATCCATAATCAGTGATGGTGAAGTCATCTTCCGAGTATAATAAGATAACAAATTAGTTGGGTAACTTCGAAGAAAAGCCTAGAACCGCATATATAAATATTCATTCTATTTTCATTTGTGACCTTAAACACGATTTAACCTTTGTAAGCCATTTATGACTTTGACTTTATCTTGAGTGTAAAATTGAAAACACATTTTTTTAATAGTTAAAAGTGATATATAGTCGATTTCTTGTTGAATTTAGCAATAAGATTTATGCAACATGTATGTATTTGGGGGGGGGGGGGGGGGCTGGTAAGATAATAAAATCATGTTAAATTACCATTGAATACCTTTGTACTGCTTTGAGACATCAGAGTGTTTAACGATTCTTTAGAAACATGTGATTTGAAAGATTTATAATCAAACAAAATTTGGTTTTCAATGTGCCAAATGTTGCATTTTGTTGGGGTTTTTTTTTTGTCACATTCGATTAAAGTAGAGTAGATAATTCGTATGAATTAATTGTAAAAAAAAACTTATTAATAAATAATATTACTCCAGTTTTTACTTATTTTTGGTTATTTTGGAAAATATCAATCGATATATTGCCAACTAGTTCTTTATATTTCCGAGTATAAAAGACCGGCTTTAAAAACTCCATAGATCTCCGATTCAAAGACAAACTTAATAACATGGTTAACAAAGGCCATTACCATTACATTAATGTCAATGAGAAGGTAACGACATTTTAACGACATTGTGATCGTTTAATTATATAGTTCTGTGTGGGAAGTTTCGATTTAGACATACTCATATTATAATTTCGGTACATTAAATCACGTTATAATTAATGTATCTATTGAGGTGACACTCATCAGCCATTTTCCCTTTTATAATACAAAAACGTTTGAGATTTTATATATTTCCTTTGCGATTGATACATTTTGTATTTGAACATTTTAATGGGTATTTACTGCTCTCTATATTCAAATAATTTTACAATATTATTTTGTACAAGAATCAAGACTCTGTATTATCACTTTGTCCATATTAAATAAATACCTTTATTGTAACACGTGCGTTTACCACTATGATATCATGATCAAGTTTAAAAAGGTTATTTTTGTTAATTAGTATATATATTTTTTAAATTATTCATTGTTTTTATAACACAATATTGCTGGTCACAGATTTAATGTATTTAAACCGTTCTTTAATTATTGTTTTGAAATTGGTTGTTCAATGCAAAGAGAGTTGTGTTCTAGATTTTTTGTATGGGCTTTCATTGAATAATTTACTGTGATATTTATAGCGTATTTTATCTTACAAATGAATGAGCTAAAGTCCGTAAACTACAAATTTAAAAAACACTTAACGTCAGATGTCCATTACTTGGCGATCTTGAGTTTCCTAAAAATGACGGACCATCAAAGCCGTGAGGCGTTAATGATTATAAGGCTTCGCCATTATGGGGACCAAATTGGAGGCCCTATGCCTCCTCCCTCTCAAGCAATGCTCCAAGAGTTAGGCATTCTTATCATCGATCTGTAAAAGTCAAGCAATACATATATAGCTATTCTCAGAAGCGTTGCCGGTAGGGTGGTGGCATAAGTTATAGAAATCACATGCTCTCTGTCATTTCAGTGAAGTATACTTCTCGGTGTGTGCCCTGTTTGTCCATCTGATCTGTCATCTGCATCCACAACGTCATAAAAATGTATTCTCTGGTTTTGACAACAACTTTGATTATGGTTTTGACCATTGCTGACGGAAAAGATGTATTTATAACGGTAAGTAGTTTACTCATAAAAAGTTAACGAAAATGAAATGTTACCAGTGTCAGTCACATATAAGAGAACATTTTGAAACTGGTTCTTTTTTTAACATAATTGGCATTTTAAAATTTAAAACATTAAAAAAGTTTCTCTCTATCGAAAATTAATCTTCAGTGTAATAATAATGTATCTGGCATGTGCAATATTATAACACATATATTTTAAATTAGATTTTATGGTATAATTTAGCTCCATGGTACACCAGGAAGTCCACTGTTTGTAGAGCTGTACATGTAGTATTTTTTTTACTTGTCGTCCTGATTATTTCCGATCTGACATGTACATGATTTTACAACATTACAGATCTATAAAAAAAAAACCCAGCAAGCATCACGAAACAGCTAATAACTGCTACTGTTAATTATCTTATAAGGTTTCATTTCACTAGCAATTGTTTTCATTATTCTTAAAACCTCTCATCAGCAAACGACCGCCAAAGGCTAAATAGATTATATTAGTAGGGGTTTCTTTTTAATAAAGTTTTCATCAGAAACTCATAAAATGGCCACCTACAGTGATGTGTATCGTAAAGTAGATAAACAAAGAATGGTATTCAATTCATGTTGATTTCAACAAGAAAATAAAACAGCCCTGTCTTAAATCTTTTTTCAATGATTGTTATCACAAGGCATCCAACTTGTGAAATGTTAAATCATTTGAAAGATATGATTGTTCTTTCATGTTTTGAAAAATTATATATGAATCATTGAATTTTTCTTAAAAAATTAATCCAAACTGTATAGTTATATCACCAATTTGATTGCTATTGTTATTTCCTGACATCAAAACTAGGTGATATACTGTGACTTTCGGGTTTTGCAGTCTTGTATTGTTTCCTATCTTGATACCGTAAATACATGTATATCCAAACATTCCGTATATAGCTCTCCAGTTCAATCTTGATCTTTTAAGAGGGCTCGATGATCCTGGCCATTTTTAGACTAGATTGATTTCCTTAAGAAGAAAACCTCCGTTTTAATTAAAGGTAAAAGAAAACATTCAAATTTCAAAGATAAAATAACGGAATATTTCTTTACCAAATTATAGTTTATAACTTTAAAAACGATAACTATCTAAAACTAGATAGTTAAAAGATAAAATCGTAAGATAAAAATTCAACTTTTTCTTAAATGGTCTGATATGTTTTGATATTGTGATAGAATAAGTGCAATTACATTATAATTTCATAATACAAATTCTATCCATCAACCAACACTTCATGTTTGATGTCGAGACTTGAAAACAATATATGTTTGAAATATAGAAAGTGCAAATAGTTCAGCAGCCAGTGTCACATATCACAGAAAAAAAATATAGCGGTTTAGATGAATAAAATATTTTTGCACCAAATTAATATGAGGTGGTATAAAATGTGGAAAGCAACAAGATACGTGTTCTGTACTTGGACAGATTATCATCAAGATTGTCTCGACTCGGTTATAGTTACTACAATGTAAGTTTTATTCAGTATAACCTCACCTCACCTCACCTCGCCTCTTCGTACCGAGTATTAGTATTCCGTTAAAGCTCAAATAAAAATGATTCCTAATGAATGTTTTTCTCATAACTTTTTTTTTATTAATTAAATGAAAAATAATTATTTTCCTCATACTTGTCATTGGATTCTGTGTACGCGGTTGCAAAAAATAGGTGTAAGGCGACTCCTGTAAGCTAATTGTTTTTCAGAAATTGAGACAAAAACTAAAAGCCGGTGAATATTATTATTTTTCGTAAATCCCTTATTGTGACGTAGTTTAGGCCACATTTGGATTAAAAATGCATTGTTTTTTTTTTTACTTTTGAATTTTTAAATTTTTAAGTAAACATACTCATAGTGTGATTTGAGAAGTGTATTGGTTTTAATTCAAACATCTTGATTTGTGAAAATGATATTCAACACTTGCATTTTTTGAAAATTTAATATTGCAGACACTAACCTTGTTTTCGTTATTATTAAGTTTTGTTCCAGAATCAATATGCAACAGTTAACAAAATGTGAAATAAAAGTAAAATATTCTGCAATTTTTCTGGCTATTTTTTTTTTTTTTTTTTTTTTTGCATTCTGTACACTGGTGTCTGATACCAAACATATATTCCAGAGGTCCAACTCGCCGATATGCCCCCCGCTAGCAGTGTGTGGGAACGTGTTCGAATTTGACCGAATGATGGACGACGGGAGCGTTGAACCAGAGAGGAGACATATCACCAACTGTTTCTGCAACAACTCGCGGGTTTGCCCTTTTAACAGAGAAAACATGATCTATCAGAGCCGAACCCAACAGTCAGTATATCCAATGGCATCATTTAACTGATGGCTTTATTTGATATCTACATATTGTATCAGAAATTGCACTTATCTCAATTTATGAAAAACCATCAGTGAACATATTTCTCCATTAATGTTAAAACATTGACGAGTCTGTATGAATTTTACATGCTTGTATTATGTATTTGGTTTTGTGATCGGGCTTTAATAGGAGCTTTAATGATACATTTCTTCGTTAGAAGCGATGCTTGATTCATTGCTTTATATCTTTTCTATGTTGTACACTTAACAATTTTAACCCCCTGGGATTTATTGTGGGTCTAATATAAATGGCATGCATGGTTAACATAAAAAAGGTCTGTGCTATTTACAAAGCTGATTGTCTCTTCATTAAAAATGTGTTCCAACTAATGTATTATGCAAACACTGTCTACACTGTAGAAAGGACTTGCTTAACGACGCTTCCAATGAATTTTTCAATGAGAACATGAGCTATATTGTACGTAACCTCCATCGTTCAATAATACTCCAGTTTTGACCAATCCTGTTTAACAATAATAGGTGTATAAAGCCTTCTTGAGAATTGTCAATAAAAAAAACATATTCTGCTGCATCACTAAATCACTTGCACTCCTTATCAAAAGAAAATTAATACGACTCCACTGTAAAACACATCAGATTACATTTATCTTTATAAATGACAAGACGGTGGAGATAAACTGCTTTCAAGTGGCGGTTTATTTTGAAGCATCCTCTTTGAACTAAAAGACATTATGAAAATCCCTTTTAATGCACAGTGCTGAAGTACTCTAGAGAGCCGAGATTATAACCTTCAAAGAGAACAGTCTTGATGGCAGAAACGGGAGGGGAGGGGGTTAGAATCGATCGGGCCATTACATTGTTTCCCCATACTGCGGGCATGATATACTAAACCGGACTCAGTGATGTAAAGAAAATAATAATTTTTCCCATTTATTTTCAATCAAACAATCAAAGTGCTATCTTTAAGATTATCCGCTTGGTTGGTTCCTGATCCCCTTTATGCGGAAGTGGCCATCTAAGGATGCTGTGTTCTTTAGATCTTTGCATTGTATTTACATGCAGACTGAGCCCCTGTATTATCTATACACTTAGTGCAAACAGAAAAAAGATGGAGAGATAATAAAAATAATTTCTCAGATACAATTTTTATCCATTAGTTGAGTCCTTTGGTACAATGACTTCAAACTTTATCACTGTATTTGAAAGTTATTACAGTGCATAACATCAAAGGACAACAAACGCTAGGCATTATCAAAGTGACCAAAGGTTGCTTGAATTGAATAGAATGTTTTGGAATATAAAACAATTAACAAGAACAATGGTCTTATGAGACTCTTATCCATAACCAGGCATTGTTAACATCTGGTATTTCTCAATCTTGAGTTTCTTAAGGGTTCTCCACACAATTGGGAAAAGTTTCGCATACAAATCAAAACTTCAAAAAATTGAATGATGTGGAATTCTAAAATGACTTGAAAATGACAGGGGAAAAAAACTTCAAATTGGAAGAAAAAATCAACTTTTAAAATCTCATCGCTATTCATCAAACCAAAAGCGGCTGCTGTATTCTAACTCAGGATCTGCGGGTATATACCTATTGTGCTATAGAGAGAGAGGCACACAAATTTGGCGATGTGAAAAGCTTCACAATGGGTTGAAATCGTACTATTATAAAAAGTAAAAGTCACAGGGTGATCGAAGACCCTTTAAAAATGTTGTTCTTTATAAGTTTTTAGAGAAAAGAAAGTAATCGTGCCTCTGAAATATTTGGAATTCAAGACATTCAAATAAGCAGACGAAATTAAGGAAAAATCGTCTAAAAAAAAACAACAATCAGAACCACCATAGTGTCTTCATCACATGAAAAGAGCGACAAATAACATGCCTATGTTCTTAAAGCTTTCTAATAAAGCAAGCTTATAATATTTTTATTGAAATATAGAATATCTCTTACTACAGTAATTGGTAAACCTGTAGAGTTGCATGTATTTATTCAAATGTTTATACTTTGTGTATGAGTTGTTTTGTTATTTCTGTGAAGCTTTACGTTATTGTATATATAAGCCTAACTGTATTTGGTGCGACTTATTGGCAAAATAGTACAACCATTGAAACGGGGAGGCTTAAGATCATAAGAAAATATCGGAGAGATTGTACACTGCGGCTCTAGTCATTCTTCCTACGAAATCTGATAAATAGAGGCTGACTACAGATACAATACAATTTATCCACGAAGAAAGGATCCCGGGGTCTCCTTTCAAATGATCTCATGGCGGTCTAATGGATTTAGACGTGATCTATTCCCCTGTGGCCTATTGCCCTGTTTGGAGAGGTTTCCTTCGTATAGTCACTGTGACCAAGAGTAAGCCCCCCTGTAATTGGGTCCTGGCATGTTGGATATTCGTATACGATCCGTCTCTGTCATAATGGATCCAACAAACCTTTGCGCTGAAGCCCCACAGATAACAATGCCAAAAATATCATCATCTTCCCGGACCTTCCATTAATTGAGCGAACTCAGGACCGTGCATAATGGAATTCCATTCCGAGTATTACGGGATTACTTTCCATTCATGTTGAATCAACAAAACACACCAAAAACCGCAAACAGAGAGTGACGTGTTCACTGAGGGAGGAACAGCATTCTCCTCAACTTAATGATGTATTTGTAATACTCACAATTCCCTCTTAGAGTCCAACACAAAACGTGCTGGCTGGCAATGCTGGTTCAGACCACCCAAAATATATTTCATTACTCGTACAGTTTGTAGCATTTCTTTGAGTGGTATACATTATTTGAATAGCATGGTATATGTAGCAATCATTTTTAAAAAGAAATCAAAGTCAAACAACTTCAACATCATTCCGAAGAGAAATATGTAAATTCAATGAAAATGCCATTTCTACATCATTACTATTTCACTCGCTATCAAATTCTATGAGCCATGTGAAGGAATGTCTCCAAAGTTCTTTGATTACACATTGCTCTGTAAAATCCCAATGCAGCAATTTTTCGATATTTAGCAAACATTTTAAAGAAATCAAATTCAACACCTTCAATATTATTCAACAAAGATTGTCATACATTCCGTGCAGAATTTCTACGTCGTATTTACTCACTTGTTGTAATCTAAGTCTATGCAGCCACCAAAGAAATGTTTGTGTCAAACGTTCTTTGATTATGTATGTTTTTATCTATAATTTGGTTGATTTTCAGGGATCGAGGTGGTCCTGTGTGAGCCAGTACGTCACAAAATGTTTACAATTTGTATGTGTATATCTATGATTTGGTTAATTGTCAGGGAGGTCCTTTGTTAGCCAGTACGTTACAATAAGTTTACAATATGTATGTGTTTATCTATAATTTGATTGATTGTCAGGGAGGTCCTGTGTGAGCCTGTACGTCACAGTATGTTTACAATATGTATGTTTTTATCTATAATTTGATCGATTTTGAGAGAGGTCCTGTGTGAGCCAGTACTTCACAATATGTTAACAATTCGTATGTGTTTATCTATGATTTGGTTAATTGTCAGGGAGGTCCTGTGTGAGCCAGTACGTGACCTACCCCGCTGTAGACCCGGCATGGTGGCCAGACGTATGTATGTGGACTCCATGGACTTCAACGACAAGTCCTACTATGCCGTGAGTATATACTTTATAAATTTGCAATCAAAATAAAGTACCGATACGACTGAAGGATGATCTTAAAGATTAAAAATGCAAATTGAAGCAACACAATCACTGCGAGCTCTTTCGCCATTCTTGGGCTAATTGGACCGTTATACAATTGACATTACAATATCAAAAGATACAATAAGACTTTTTGAAGATGAGTTAGTAAGCATTGACTATCAAATCTACTCGAGTCATTTTTAAACATGGTCATATTGAATATTTTTCGATCAAAGTTTCATCATTAAATGAATCAACTTTAATTTTAGATCAGGTGTATTTGCCCTTTGAACTTGGTTCCGAGTTCACGACCCCGGGTCAAGGCCACAGTGTACCGTAATCTCCAGTTTGAAGGCTTTGACAGAATCCATAATTACAAGTGTAACGAAGAGGATGTAGAGGAATACGAGAAATAATGAGTGGACGGTAATGAGTTCTTATCACGAGTAATGACTACACGAGAAATACGATTCTGTGATCGGAAGCCGCGATTATGTCATTCCGTTTCCTTATTTGAGATAATAATTTGACATTTTTTAGCTGATTATGAGAAGTTTATTGAATGAAAACTGATATTGCTCCAAACTTCAAGCTTACGATACACACGGTCGTTCTTAGCTGCAAAAAAATACTCGAAAAGTTTAATTAGATAAATACAGGTAAAGAAAATCGAAGTTCTACATACCAAGCTTAAATTGATCGGCCAGTGTCCCCTTACCGCAAATCGTCAGTACGCGACTAGTATCAATATTTTCAGTGAGTCGATTTATTTTAAAGGGGCATGGTCACGATTTTTGTCAAATTCTATTTTTCTGTTTTTATCTTTAACAATGCTTTAGGAATGCATTTCCAATGATCAAATGAAATTGGAGAGTCAGTAGTGAAGTTATAAGCAAGATACAGGGCTCACAAGTCTTTGTCATGTAAACAAGGCTCGTGCCCTGTTTTTGTTTACATTAGTTCAATATACCGGTAAAAATTCTTTTTCAAGCTGATTTTTCCATCTTCTTACTCACTGTAAGCATAAATAAACAGATCTTAACGTCTACCACATTCATTTTCGGTCTAAAACTGAAGTTTTCACTTCAACGTTCAAAATGTAAACAAAAGCTTTGTTTACATAGCAAAGAATTGTAAGCTCTGTAACTCGCTTATAACTCAATAAATGACACTTAAATTTTGGTTGCCTAGTAAAAATGCCTTACTGAAGCATTGTAAACATTAAAATCGGGAAAATAATTTTTGACCAAAATCGTGACCATGCCCCTTTAAGACAGTGAAAATCAACGGAAAAACGCGTACCAAAATTTCTTTTTATTTGTTCCCTCCTAAAAAGTGAGGCAATAAAACTACAATATGGAGTCATATAATTGCTATGTGTAATATACTTTTTACGGGAACAAAAAATAAGGGTAGATTTAAAAGGGTAATAATTCATGTAGCGTCTGGGGGCGGTATTACCGCTAAAGACGGTAATAAGCATGAGTTGCACGTTCCTAACGACTATTTATCTGGTCCGTCGTTGGCGTTACACGTTGTGTTTAATTCTGATGTGTGCCTGCTGTCTTCATTTATCACCAGCTCTGTATAATCAAAGCTTTCTTAAGAGAGGTTCAACTGATCATTATACAAACCAATCAAGCACTCTGGTGCGACTCGTGGCTCTTATTTGGTATTAGAATGCTATTTGTTTTAATTACATCTTTTATTTGAAATAATGAGGGTTTTAGGGGAGTACTTTTCTCCCTGACACTGACGCGTGATGCATTGAGTGGAACCATACACCGCGATTCTCCAAACATCATCGTGGGACTCGAGTCATCCATATTGGAAAATAACTCCATTAAATGTATAAAAATGATGAAACTTCAGAATTGTCGGTCATAGAAAAATCAAACTGATTTTAATGAATATTTTTTTAGGAACTTTTATTAAATATCTATGTCTTTTTTCTCATTTTTCAACAGAAGACGAAGAAAGATGGCTTGATCGTAATCTTCAGGAGTTGGAGGCGAAAAGAGTGTGATCATTCTTCTAATATTGTGTCTTTATAAACTTTGGTAGCCACAATATTTCATTTATCATCATACATAGCTTGATAAATTGCTTGACTTCATCGCGTAGAAAAATGTGGTTGTTAGGTACATCTATTTTTGTGATGCGTCATAATCTTTTCAGGCAATGCATCTTTTTAATTGGGTAAAAGTCTACCGCTTACGAAGACAGTGATATTAAATCTGTTATGCATTTTTATCTTCTTGTGAAATAAAATGGCAATCATCAATAAAAATTGTTCCTTCTGGCATTGTCGTTTTTCCATTTGTTACTAAACGAGACACAATATTACTTTCTTGAGTATTGATTGAGGTTGATCTATTTTAAACAAGAAAATGCTTTTCTTTGTGGCTCAAACTGGATTTTAATATAGCGAGCATTACGGGAAAAGCCTAACCCATGTCAGCATTAAATCTTTTAAAGCATTTATGTAAAAGTAATAAAATCATTAATAAACGATCAGAAAGTTACACACAGTGAACAACTTTGCTAGTTTTACACTACAGGACAAGATATCGATTGATTTAGAAACAGCCTTTTGTAAACTTCAAAACTGTTAAATACTCAAAAAAGCATGGATTAAAAATACAAGAGGACCAAAGGCCACAACGCTCATCTTAGCAACAATAGCCATAAATCTGATGAAGGGTCTTTATTTTATTAAATAACGTTAACAAAAAACAATTTGTAGATCTTAATTTCAAATTTTCCTCCATATATATTCTTATGTTTTAACTAGTGCAAAATGGAACATGTTATTGATCACCTCCATCATACGGCTCTTCCGAACGCGGAGGACTCTGTAGAACGCGGAGCAGTGTTTAGTTGACACGGAAAAGCTAAGGTCTTTAATAATCCTTCAAACTCGCTCATAAAATGTTTAATTGAAATTTCTTTTAGGTTAAAATCATAAAGGGATGATTAAGCTTTCAAATGGTACAAAATTCTAACAAATCGAGATAGAACTTTTTCCGCTGTTGGTGTTTAAACATCAAAATCGTCTATAATTTTTGTAAACATTAACTTTAAGTAACAAGTGTGCCCTTCAACGCCATTTCAACGCAATTTTAAAGACTACAAATCTGTCAAAATCATAAATCTATATTCTATCCAAATTTCAAGTCATTATCTTAAATTTGCAATGAACTATGAGCGTTTAAAGGGAACAGGGTCGATAAAAATTGGATCGTACGAACGCGGATGTTGGCTCTGAACTTGAGGACTATGTTGTAATGGAACTGACTGAACGCGGAGAAAAATTTTGTTAATAATATACAAATTTAAGCGTTTTGTCTTTCATTTTCTATCAAACAGTTCTTGTTAGTGACAATTTGTACAAAATGCGACTTTTTTATATTGAGATGGACCAAATTTGCATAAGATCGGCATGTTTAATCATTTGTAGTGCCCATATATCAGTGAACAAATATATCTCTAAACCTGTAACGGTTAATTCTTTTGTATCACATATAATAGATGTAGCGGGTTTTATGCAATTACTGCCTATAAAAAAAGACAATTTAAAAGATATAATTGATCATTGCATCAAAAACCATGGAAACGAACTTTTGAAATATAGAGAACTTCGGTTGAACGAAAACAACTGAAAATTTATTTACCAAACAAAAATTTACAAAGGATTTATTCTTTCAAATGTTGTACAAGTGCGTCGTAGTTAATGATTTATAGTGAAAATTATATTAGGGATGTGAAAAGCACAGACTTGATTATAACGCCAAAGAAAGATGAACTAATTAGATGTTTAAAAGTGCATTTAAAACTTTTAAAAATGACATGTGGTGATAACGAACAGTGTTCAAATTCAAAAGTCCAAAGGAAAATTACAAAACAGGAGCAGAGATAACACGGACCACTTAAAAAAAATAGAGGAAGGATCAGGTGCCATGGAGGAGTGTGTAAAGACTCCGCGTTCTACAGGTCTATGCTCCGTGTTCTGCAGAGCGAATACAATTTTAGCTCCGCGTTCGTACGATCCAATTTTTATCGACCCTGTTCCCTTTAAACGCTCATAGCTCATTACAAAGTTAAGATAATGACTTGAAATTTGGATAGAATGTACATTTATGATTTTAACAGATTTGTAGTCTTTAAAATTGCGTTGAAATGGCGTTGAACGGTCACACTTGTTACTTAAAGTTTATGTTTACAAAATTATCGACGATTTTGATGTTTAAACACCAACAGCGGAAAAAGTTCTTTCTCGATTTGTTAGAATTTTGTATCATTTTAAAGCTTAATCATCCCTTTATGATTTTAACCTAAAAGAAATTTCAATTAAACATTTTATGAGCGAGTTTGGAGGAAAATTAAAGACCGTAGCTTTTCCGTGTCAACTAAACACTGCTCCGCGTTCTACAGTCCTCCGCGTTCGGAAGAGCCGTATGATGGAGGTGTTGATATAAAACTAAAAGTTTTCACACAGTTTTTGCTGTATGTATGGTAAAACAACTGTACAAAGGAATTAAATTTAATTCTCTTTGATCTGGTAATTTTTCATAATCAAATGATGACAAAGGACATCAAGTTTAACGTCTCAGTGCATGTTTACAATGTAATTTTGTTCATCAGAATCCAAAATATTTCTTCAAACGACTGAAAACACCTTGGCGTTTCAAGGGTTGGACCTACAAAAGACAACAAATATTGAGATATTATACATTTATTTCACTTTTATTTTTATTTTTTAAAAATTGGAAAGAAATTATCCGTGGTATGCATGGATACATTAGATTTTTGCTCGCGTTCTGATGGTCTAGTCAGATGTAACGTCAGTTCCTTTACTACTACATGTAATATAATGCATGCGCGGATCTAGAAGGGGGTCAGGGTGCCCCCACCCCTCATAACTCAATCGTACATGTATCACTTAGTAAAATTATATCAAAACTATCCCAGGGATCCCTCACTCCCATTAAAAAAAATTCTGGACCTGCGCATGTAATACTCGTATGACATTATCAAACAACGATCAGAAGCATTTCAAACGAATAGTAACAGTTACATTTAAATAAGAGACATGTTGATCCAATAACTTGATCGAACAAAAAAACACATGTTAGACATGAGAATACACATACCTCACAGGAATATTTGGCGTCGGTTAATTTTACAGGACCTTGTGGGGAGCCATCACTTTTTGGAGTAGAGACGCTATTGCCAGGGTTTGTATTGGTATTATCAAAATCCTCAACCTGTTGATAAAGATATTACTGTTATTTTGATGTATTTTTAAAACGTGAGTTTGTTTGTGCGATCGCGCGCATGTGTGTTTTTGCACACATGTAACATTTGCTCAGAACTTATAAATTATTTTGTTAATGAAATTGATCCTTATATTCTGAAAGAATAGATAGGATTTTGCATATTAACCTTTCCACTTATATATTTCTAAATACATGTATTGGAATTAAAGGCGTAACTTCTGATTAATGGTCCCTATCTACATGTACCTGTCATGTTGTAAATTTTGCATTTACCGGGTGGCAGTAAATACAAAATTTACAACATGACAACTAGTTATAATTTCAAAATTTGGCCAAATTCAAGTTACAACATGACATACCTGTTGGGTTTCTTTGAATGTGTCCACGTTAAACAGAAAAACCCTCCGGGGAACAAACATCCTACTTCCTTCCTCTCTCCTTTCTCTTGCCTCCACCATTCCCTGCATGAATGAAAAAATACAGTGGACTTTGTCAATAGAAAATAAAACTAAAAGATTTTAAGACTAATTCTTAAAATCTCAAAACTCGTGTCGATTCATTCAGTATATAAACATTATTCCAATATCATTTCTTATGATTGTTAAGCAATATTATTGGAATAATGTTTATTAAATTATTTATTAAAATATTGTTTATTAAATATTAGGGATAGGAATAGCATTAAACATCATGTACACGAATAATCAAATATTATTTCAATATCATTTCTTGTGATTGTAATTTAAACAATTATCACAGATATTTTGGAATTTTTAAGAATTAAAAAAGCATGGCCTTTTCTGTACATGTACATACAAAGTCGGTAGAGGGTGTAAACATATTTTTATGAAATGAATGCGCCTGCAATGTATACCAGCAATTCCTTGTGTACAGCTTTCATTTCTTTGGCCTTCTTTGATATCTTGTCATTAAATACCCAGCTGTCCTTTGTAGGTTTGTTTGTCAGTGACCTCTACAATGAAGGGAAAAATTTAATTACATACACAATTGTCAGGTTGATTCGAGAAAAAAGGACAGGTAATAACTTAAGTTTGTTTTAAAAAATCCCCTTCCCATTTTAATAAAAAAGAAAAGGAAACAAAAACAAACATTTTTAACATCCCTGGACACTGCAAAACAAATTCCGGTATCATACATTCGTTACTTTGCCGGATTTTTTTATTTTGTAAAGAAGTACAATATTTTTTTTATAGTATGATATTTAAGGTTGTGTTCGATGTGACGGCCAAACCGATTGTACATATCTACAATTACTCACAAGAAGCTCCTCCTGGAACTCCCACGCTTCCTTACGTTTGAGAATCCACTCGTCAATTGTTTTTCTCCTTTGATTCATCAGATTCTGTAAAGCCGAAAATTAGTGTATAGTATTATTCAACTTATCAATCTCTGATAGCTGTTCATAAGACATACGGTACAGTATTTCACTTCAAAAATATAGTTACTTACAATAAATATATTTAGTGCCGTCATGTATTTCCGATAGTCATGTGTTTCCGATAGTCTTTTTTTCTTAGTTTCTCCAAAATGACGTCATTTTTAAAATTACTTACGACAGTGGGCGTACGGAGTCTCCTTTCGATTTTATTAATCTGAACTGCACTAGTTATGCTGCTTGCAATGATTTAAATCACACAATTACTGAAGAGACTAATAATATATAAATAGTGCCTGTTTGGGAGGGTACCAGTTGAAATTGACACCCCGAGAAAACCATTGTCAACCGACGCGAAGCGGAGGTTGACAATGGTTTTCGAGGGGTGTCAATTTCAACTGGTACCCTCCCAAACAGGCACTATTTATTTTATTATACTGAATGTCTTAATTTTTATAGCAAATTTTACTGCTTTTATATAGAAAAGACGTGAATTCTACGGCGAACCGTACGCGCATAATTAACGCGCATGTAACAATTCGTTCTATCGGCCCGTTGCTAAGCGTGCGAGGGAGAGAGAACGGATTGTCAACTGCGTCTAAACCAATCAGATTGCAGTATTTAACATGAAAGTATAATAAAATAGTATGTTTTACTATATTACTTTGATAAAAGTAATTAAAATTGCTTAAAATCTTAATTAGAATATCACAATATTTAAACTTGCTTAACGTTTGGTAAAATATATTTCTGATGCCATATTTCCATGCTAAAATTATTACGTGAATTTGTAAAGTTTTTCTTATAATCAAATCCGAATAGCGCTATAAATTAAGCTTCGTCTTGAAGTAAAACGTAACTTAAAAGCATACAAATAATGGTATTGTAGAACTTTTAAGTGATGAAATGTAGTTATTGGGTAAATTAAGTAACTGAACGATTTAAGTTGAAATAAAAACTTGAAAAACAATTAAAAACATTATTAGATATATTTATAAGGTTATTTCATTTTTATTTTCATTAATATTGAAGAAATTCGCCGATGAATCATACTATCGGAAACACATGGCGCTCATTTTTAATGATCAAAAGCGGCATCCAGTTTATTTATATCTAAGAACTGCATATACTGACGATTTTTCATTGATTTAGTATCGACGATTTTCAAAGCTATGTCTGAGGTTAAAAATGAAATCGTTTTAAAAGTGTTGACTAAAGAGAAAATCATAAGAGACATCGTTTAGTGTTAGACTATCGGAAACCCATGACGCCAGGATACAATTGTATCACTTTTTATCAAAATGAAAAGAAAAGGATTTATTTTATCAACAAATCACGGAAAACTGGTGTTATACAAAAATACAGGCATGTTTCGATAAATCAGTGAGTAATGTTCTTACCATTCTGAGCTTGTCATCAGTTGTACACGTGCTGGAGTGCACTCCATAGATAACTTTGTCAAAACTATCCATAGCTATCGCAAACGGTTCTTGAGAAAAAAATAAGAATAAAATTATTGGGTCGAGTTTGGTCAAACTTGGTGCCTAATATGCTATTGGAAGGAAAATGTCAACCTTTTACCTTAAACATGAGATTTGATTTGTAAAATCAGATGATCAGAAACACAACTTACCTCGACTTTTCACGCTTTGTGCTGTTTGGTTGTAAGGGTAGACACACTATGACGTTGTAATTGCAACGTCATAAAGACGTTGTAATTGCAACGTCATAAATGGTGACGTAACAATGATCAGGTTCTACGAAGAGTTATCGTTTGTGTTGGTTTCTTTTGCATTGCATAACAATACTTCAAATTCCGAGAAACGCAAAATGTGGGGTGATTTGAATCACCCCAAATAACTGTAGTGTATATAACTATCCTTGTCATTTTTTCTTAAGATTAAAGTTCAACAAGTAGACATGTATGGCAATAAAAATACCTTGATTTGTGGTAGCCTATCACTGTACTACCGGGTATGTGATAGAATCAATCAATAAAATAGACACCAAGAACCCTCTCTACACTGCACAGTGAGTGCATGGTGTTTAGCGTTACATGTAGTTAGAGTGATCTACAATGAAAGGCCAAAGGGCCACATCACTAACATAAGCCACAATAGCTATAATAAAATCAGCTTTGTTGAGGTCATATACAAAATATCTGGACAATGTACTACTGTAGTAGAATAGATCCAGTCAAAAATATTTACAAATTATTAAGATATATATTATTATGTTAAACATTGTCATTTGATGTAACTGGACAATTCTTGGGCCCCACAAGGGGTTTAAAGTTTGATGTACATTGAGAAAAATTGTTTAAGATCTGCTTGAGGACCGCAATGCTCAATATGTGCCTTTTATTGCGGTCCTCAAGCAGATCTTAAACAATTTTTCTCAATGTACATTAAACTTTAAACCCCTTGTGGGGCCCAAGAATTGTGCAGGGGCAACAGTCTAATCAAATGAGAATCAACAAAATGGCACATAAGTAATGCCATTTATTTATTTCCTTCGGATAAAATCGACCCCCCCCCCCAAGTTTTGATCCAGTAATTTACGGACAGACAGACGCTGGACAAAAAGTTATTAGAAAAGCTCACTTGAGCTCATGTGAGCTAAAAAAAAAACCAACATGATATATTGGTGTAAACAAGCAGAAAAATATGTTTTAGTAAATGTCTTATTGGTGGGTGCTTATTTTGCCGTGTCAGTTCATTCAAATAAATTAAATTTTTATTGATCAAACTGTTAATATGATTTTTATTTTGAACAAATTATATACAGTGTAGTAAAATATAATAATAATTATCATACGGCTTTCCATAAATATATTTTTGATTACAGCTATAAACATGTATTCAATAAATTTCATACATTTAAATGTGAATTAGATGAAATTATCTCATTATTGGAAGAAAAATTTCTAGTATTTCAGAAGATTTGGGTTTTTCATTTTTTTTAATTGAGATTATGATAAAAATGTATCAATATCTAAAGAAATTTCTTTTTTTTTTCGTACAATTTTTTTATTCTGATACGTGTAACTACGTTCACATGCATGTATATATTTCTATGTACTTTGAGAGATTGTAAATTTTACGAAAAAAAAACTTTCTTTTTTTTTTTTTTAACAGAAAATGAGTTATCTATCTTTTATCATGATTTTTAATTGTAATGAAAAATTATTAATTTTAAAATATACAAAAGTTAATTTACTTAAATCACTTCTTTTTCGGAATTCCATAAACGACAGATAACTGTCAGATGCCAACTTCCTACTGTAATTGCTTACATCCTACTGTTAGCTGTCTACTGCCATACGCATTTTTCAAGGAAGGGTTAATGTGTTTGGAGAAGTACTTGTTCTTAATTTTTTTCTTAATTTTTTTTATTTGTGCTAATCTAACAATTTTGTTTTCTAATATCAAAACAGGAAAATCAAACAATTAACTGGGTCATGCGGAACATTTAAAAACACACGGAACTCCTTTTTCTATATCGTTAAATGCACTAAAATTCCTAATTTCAAACATGAGACATTTTTAGAAGGAAATTTTGAACAAATAAAACAGATACATACATATTCCGGTATTATATTTTAACTCTCTATTCCAAGAGAAAAACTAAAATTTATAATGTTGTATGGTTTTTTTTTTAAAAGCTTGCAATAAAACATTATATATGTGTTAGACAATTTAACATAAAATTTACTAAAGTATCGCATTAACAAAATTATGCATAATATACATTTTTTCAATGAAGTTGAATACGTAACTTAGGAAATACTTTAGAAATGTTCTTATTATTCAGGCACTTTGCATGGGGGGGGGGACTACTTTGTTCCGCAACAAACAATTTCATTAAATTTACATATAAAAAAATTATTTTTTTAATTTTGAAGGAGTCCATCCTCCACCCACTTTTTAGGTACGTATAAAAATTAAAATCTGATGTTTGAGGTATAAGTTATCGCTCTTCGCTACTCCCCCCTACCCAACGGAATATGATTTTTTGAAGATATGGAGAGAAGAGTTTATATTTTGGGTTGTCAATATTTCGGATAAGTTTGGACCCCCACCCCACCCCTTCTTTCAATCTTTCAAAAGCGATGATTTTCTCTCTCTCTCTCTCTCTCTCTCTCTCTCTCTCTCTCTGCCGCGCAGAGTTTTGATGTAAGGTACAATGCGTTACAATAAGGAAGTATGAAGCTTGTGCAGAGCCTGTCATTCCGTGTGTTGTTTGAAAAGCATAAATCAACACAAGAACAAGGAAATACTAATATAGGAGTGTAGTACGTGTTTACGTTAGAACTGCAAGGAAAAAATGTTCGGCTAAATGATATATTCATCTTTCGTGTGTCATATCGAAAATATTGTGAACCTTTATATTCATTTTCATAAAACTTGTCGTGGCAAGAAATGTGAACTTCTAAAGATTATAAAGACTTTCCATTATTGCACAGCGGATCAGGACTACCAGGAAGACTTTGCTAGACGACATTATGATCAAAGCAAGATGGTAAATTTTATTCATTTCCTATTGAAAGTCTTTATCGTGAAAAAAGTTCTTCTTTTAACTCAAAACGGAAAGCAAGAATTTTAAATTCTCAAAGGATGCGATGTGTTTTTCGACATAAACCACAGTCATCTGACGTTATTTTTCGCGTAATGGTTTACCCACAAGGTCAATTTAATATAATATACTGTGACAATGTGGGGTATTAGGTAGGTGTATAATTTTATTAAAGAAAAATATATATACTAGTATAACATCACATTCACGTGACATAAACGTATTCCTGTATTCTACGACTGTTTATTCAAGAGGCTGACCAAAGTTAATTCTGCGTCTAACGTCAACCGCGGGCGTAGGTTTAAGAGAAATCGTGGTTTTTTAAAAATCAAACAAATCCCTATTTTAAATTTTAATTTTTCATTAACTGTTTGCAACTAAAATCCTGCAATCTGTAGAAATATGAAGTGTTCAGGGCACACAATGGATTAATATACATTATCGAATATTTAACTGTACTCAGTACTGGCAGGAAAGATCATTCAACAGCTAGTCTACATCATCATGTACATGTAGCTTGAATACTCGCTGTATTTGTAATTACTGTAAATATATAAAAATCACTTGTTTAATTTTTATTTTTATTTTATCGCCTTCCCTAGTAGGTTTGGTATTTTGAAAGGCAGTCAGATCGGGTAGCGATCGTTTGTGGTTTCTTACATTATCACACACTTCCGGTTTCCAATAAAATGGCGAAGCATTTTGACTTCCTCGTTTCACGCTTCAGAGAAACTTCACCAACCAAATAATTAGGATGGCGTGTGGTTGAAGCATATGTTTTAAGGTTGCTATTTAGTTGTGTTTTGTTTATTATAGTATAGCTTATGCTTCAAGGCACTTAGTGAGCGCATTTGGATATTATTCTCAATTTCGATTGTTTACATTTTTGTTGTTCTATGTTTTCTTCGTTACCTTGCAGACTTAATAAAGTAAATATTGATTAATGAAGTTAATAAGCTTACGTTTCTACTAAGACAAAAGAAGTTGTCTATCTATTGGGAAATGGTTGAGTAATATTATGAGTTGAGCTTTTACTGCCAATTTGAGGAAGTACTTGTTTATTGCTACACTGGTTAGTTAAACTGTTTCCTCTTTAGTTTAGTTTATAGTTATCTACATCAAGCAATGAATTTGACAGAGTATATTCCTATAATAAGTAAACGGTGTGACCGTCGGACCGAATGCAGATTTAACACAGTGCAGTTTGATTTTTGTACAACAATTTATTTAAAACGCACACCGTAGAATCCGCCTACTCAAATCATAAGCAAAAGTTAAACTAAAAGTCGCGTGCTCAGTCTACATTATGACGTCATGTCTCGTATGTAAAACATACAAGTTTTGTCTTCGGAAATAGCCTAAGAGAGTTACGTGATTTCGACAAAAATTTATCTCTTCTTTCATTGTTTATCAATTTAATTCATATGTCGACTACCGGTAATAAAATTGAATATTTTATTCAATATCTAAAAGATCAGTTGCTTGATGTTAATGTTTTTATTTTCCATCTGGTAATTTGATAAGATATACGTAGAACTAGTCATGATTCTTGATTGAAGCACTATTGAAACTTATCTGGTTTTTACTTTAATTTTTTATAAATTTAAATTACCTTCAATTGAAACATTGGAAAGTTTTTAATTGAGTTTAGGGCAATAAACATCAATAATTGCCAGTCAATCAATGATCGACCTAACTTTAAAAAAAAAAAAATGGCGGCCAATATGGCGGCGCCCAGGGCTGGAAGAAAATTTTTTAGCCCATAGTACCTCTGATTCAACTCTCATTTTTCACTGTTTTATTTTTATATACGTGTTACCATTAATCCTCACATCGCAAGGCCTCTCATTGCCCGCCTCTCGCTGCACTCTGTATAAATCAAATATAGAGACCCCTTTTGTCAAAGCAGTGCACATTTTATAACTTAATTTGAAAATGTACAAATACTCAAAATTTCTGTTTACAAATTTTGTAAAAGGTGTGTAAAATTATGATCACAAGATACATCCACCTGTAAACTTGGCCATAATAGTGCAGATATTGCATTTCCAGTTTTAAATGAATGTCTTCTCAGACTTCTGATAGAAGGAAGACAAACTTGAATGTGTGTGTGTATATATATATATATAATATAACATGAATATACTCAAGACAGAAATTTCCTATTTGCTCACAAACATAAATTTTTTTTGTATTTTTGTAATGGCTGCCTGAAGACCTATAATTGTTGCTTATGGTAGGAATCCGAAAGGATTTTGTAATGGAAGACTGGATTTAAGTAACAAGTTATATGATTACTTATAATTCTATTATCATGATTATAAACAACTCAAACAGAAACATTTTCTAGACAAAGAAAGGCTTTTCTTCTCTTTTTAACAGAAAAGTTAAGTCCTTGCGTACATTTTTATTGTTAAAAAGTATCAGTAACTGTAGTGTATTATATACATGTACCTGGAGGAAAGGGTCTGCTGCACACTTAACTTGAGTGCATTAATTAAGTGAATGGTAAAAGCAGATGCTGGGTATTCCCTCAAGGAACCCCACAGAGTAAATGCAGAATGAACCCTGGATGAACACAGAGTAGACCCAACTTTTGTCAGAACAAATGTTTGGTCAGTTGTTAAATCAGTATTCAGTATATCATGGTATATGCCAGGCCTCTGGGTCTGCTTCTAAAATCAGGCTTTGATTTTAGGGTTCACTCTAAAATCACTCTTAATGAATTATCCAGTTTGGATTTACTGTGGGTTCACTAAAACAAAGGCAGACTCAAAACAAGCTTCAGGCAGACACAGAAAAAAAATTCTTAATTTGGATAGGGTCCGCTCTCTATTAGTTCTGGTTGGTACATGATTATTTTCTCTTGACAGATTTGAAATCAATGTAAAATTCTTTGTTTTAGTTGACTTGCAGGACTAAAATTTTGTTTATTATAATTTAAAGATGTACATCAACAAAATGTTTGTGACAAGAGTGTCATCTAGGGGTTTAAACCTTGACATTATTGATTTGCTTCTCTTTAAAAGATTGGTATACTAGTATATGGTATATTAATAATTTTCCCATCATCTTTTGACAGGATAATACCATGCCATACCAAGACAAACAAGGAAGGACTTGTGGATTTCTAAACATCCTTGAAAAAGAGTCCTCTACCAACTCGAAGCGGAGATACTTTGTTCTTGAACCCCGTGATGAGTTGTTGAAATACTATCTTGATAACCCTAATGTATGTACTGCTATATAACACAAAATACCTTTCTTTTTTTCACTATTTGTTCATTATAGATATAAAAATACATGTAATTTGCACATCTATATTACTTTTTAAAACATCTCTCCTAAAAGAGTGTGTCTTCTATATCTAAAGCACCTACATTTTTGTTGAAAAGTTGTTTTTTTTTAAGAAAAAAAATGAAATAAGATTGTGGTGCATTTACAGAATTTGGCTTCAGATCAGCAATACCCATGTGGTGAAATCAGTACTACTGTCATATCAAAGGTAAATGAATGTTCCATAACTCAAGGTACCGGTAATCATTGAATTTTTTGAGGTGCCCATGGATGCAAACTGCAAGAAATTTGAAACATTAAAACACAATCTTTATTTCAGGTTAGTGAAGTTTCCAAGAAACAGAAACCAAAACTGAATTCCTGCTTTGGTAAGTCAAATGCAGATAATATATTTCAGGCTATAAGGACAAAAGCAAGTTTATTATCCCCCGAGACACCAAGTTGAACTATTTCCTGTGGCAGAGCTGAGGGAAATAATTGTTGTTGAGGGGAATAATAAATTGCTATTGTCCAAAATAGTCAGTACATGTAATTAAATTGGTATTTTATTATACCATACAAAACTTTATTAATCAATGATGCAGAGTCAGTTGATGGTAAACATGTCCTAGTGAACAGACTTTGGATTTAACACAGCGACTCCAATAAAGCAGAAAAGTTCAGAGATTAAAAACTAGGGAAATTGAATACTGTGTATTCATAGTGTCCAATGGAAACTATTAATTCACAGCATTCAATGGAAACTTCCATGACTATTAACCATGGGCAAAATACATTGAAACTATTTAACATTTAATGTTTTCTACTAGGTGATATAACAATACACAGATGATACACTGTAAATAAAAGAGCTACATGAATAACTGAATTGCCTTAAAATCATTTGAATTTCAATTTATTAAACATTTTGTTTAAAACTTAGCAGTGTTTGACCAGTTTTTGCAATGATATTTTTTTCAGTGATAAATCATGCAGGCAAAGCATTATATCTACAAGCAGAGTCTTCTGAAGATATGCATGGATGGGTGTATGCCTTGAATAACGTCAGTAAAATAACAGTAAGTGTCTGATAACAGTAGGCATCAATATTCATGTTAAAATGGAACATTCTGTCTCAACAATAACAATATGTGTTGGTAATAACAGGGAACTCTTAATCAGTTAATGGCTCGAACTTTGATCGCTTGAAGTTCTTGATCCCTCGAAGTGAGTCTCTGGTCCCGATTTTTTCCCCTATATAACTAAGCAAATTATTCTTGATTTCTGGAACTCTTGATCTCTTGAAACTCTCGATCCACAGTCCCATTATTTATAATCTATTGTTTTTTACTCTCGATACCTTGAAGTGGCTGTGTATAAGCAAGCATTACCTACTGACACCAGGTCATTTAAATGGCTCTAGGCGTTAGATACGTGACTCGTGTAACGAGATGTTTATTCAGGCGAAACTTGTCCTGCAAGTTGATAAGTGATCCATGATTGACCATACTGTTACCTAATCTATAATTAACATAGGCCGTCCTATGATAATTTGGAGACACAGTGAAAAAGAGAAATTAATTATGAGAAGAGACGATAATTTTGAGCCAAAGTTATAGCTAAATGAATTATAAAAGTGCCGAAATTCTGCATATCAGCATCATTGTCATAATGACGATTATTGCTGAACAAGTTCTTACAGAACTGACTTAAAGAACTGAGCAATCTGGTGAAGAACCCGGACAGTGGGCAATAATCAGTTATCTATTTAAGGACAAGTTGCCTCACAGTGCAGTAGTACTGAGCAAGTGGTCATAATATGATGCAAAAAATAAATAAATATCATGACTTTATTCAATATTTGTTTTTATTTAGTTTTTTAAATATCCAGATCTGTATATTAAACTGGAAAAAAAAACTTTGTTAAAGCATGTGCGTAAGGTAAGCACTAAAATAAATGGCATAATCATAACATCTGGTAAGACTATATTTAAAACCCATCGGTCAACCCAGAAAATTCCAGGCTCTTGAAAATTTGAACTCTTGATCCCTCAAAGTATTTCCTCGGTTCATTAATAAAAAATTAATAAAAAAGGGATCTACAATTATATTTGAATTTCACAATTTATGTTTCAGGTTCCTGTAGAGGAATCCAAGCATCAAAATGACCCTGAAGCAGGCTACAAGACAGAGATTGCTGGAGGAGTACCCATCAAAATTCCAATTAGGGTATTCAAATTCTGTTACCATGTTTGGTGCAGTGGTCAGGATAAAAAAAAAAGTTAAAAAGGATTTTATGCTGTAATTCTTGATAAAACTTTGGTCATATTAGTTGGTAAGAATGATGCTGCTGTGGTCAGTAAAGTCAAAAATATTTAGTTATTATAATAGCAGTACACAATATTCATTATATTTCTTTAAGCAATTTCACAATTACAATAGAAGACATTTTTAAGGGTACTCAAAACAAGCAATGGCTCAGTAGTAAGGGAGTAGTATATTTTAGATTTGGATTAATGCACTGTGATCAACACAAGTGTTTGTCCTGTGGGATAGAAAAAAAAATTAAAAGCTGAAGTAACCTGTAGTTAAAAATACTTACTTCTGGCTCTTAGAAAAAAAGAGATACTCGATATACAAACGTAAGAGGTAGCCTGGCTATACTAAAAAAGGTGTTGAATTTTTGTTTTTTCTCTTTTAACCAATCAGAATGAGAACTCTAATGACTCGTACCCCTCCAGTGAGAGTGAGGAGAGCAATGACAATACCAAGACTGTGGCGGGATCACAGAACGCAGTGAAGAAAGGCTACTGTGTCAAACAGGGAGGGGTGGTCAGTATCAACCAATTATTATTTAGATGGATGATTTATCTGTACAATTCTGATTTTACTGGGAGTGAAATATTTTGACAAAAATTAAAGTTGAGAGCAATTGTTTGTCCTATATTTTTATCAATATCTTATGGCCAAGATCTAGTAAATGAAAGGAGTTTTTTTTTTCATTTATTACAAATGAAATATATCCAAAATTCCTGTAATCTCTCTGAATATGGTATAAGATACATGTATGTTTTTGACCTCTTTAAAGAAATATTAAATTGAATATAGGTATCTAGATTACTTATACTGGTAATAGGATTTCAAATGGAATGTGAAGAAAATATTTTATTTTCTACCCAATTCCCTTAAAGTCATAAAGTACAGGCAGGAAAAAGATGTATATCAAATCAACTATGACATCATTATGGATCTAACACTTTAAAAGACACTCTGAAATCATTTACTAGATCTTGACCTTAAGCAATTAAAAATTTATTTTGATAATAACAAATAGTGTGTATTTGATCAAATTGACATTTTACAAATTATTTTTTTTTTAGAGAAAAAACTGGAAGAGGAGATATTTCGTTGTGAATGACAAAAGCTTAGCGTATTACAGTAATGATCAGGTAAACTTTTTAACTTTTAAATTTGTATCAATTACAGATACTTACAGTGTCTATTTAAGAAAAGAGTTTTATTAAAAGAAGATTGATCCTTTGTTTCAATTTACACAATTGTTAAACTTTGCCTTTAAGGCTAAGTTTTCCCTTCCCTGAAAGGGAGTGAACTGTTGTTATACACTCTCTGTGAACTATCTATATAGAATTATGAATTCAAACAGGTAGCCTTAATATGATAGCTGCATATTTAAAACATGATATTATTATTCAATAAATGAGCAGAATACCTTTCATTAGTCTTTTTTTCTCTTTCAGTCTGAAGAACCTTTAAGATTTATTTCAAAAAATGACATCACAGATGTACGGAAAGCAAATACGTAAGTTTAAAAGAAGATTTGAGAAGCATGAAAGAGTTCAGTTAATAAATTAGAAATCGCATCTTCTAAAGAACCTGTTGCTGTGATAATTAAAGTTATTGTATATTGTACAGTTTTTAAAAAAGCTGTACATATTTTTGAGTAGCTATATACACTTATAACTATATCTACAATATAATTTCATACATCCTAGTACATTTGATAAACAATATTGTGCACAGTTGTAATAATTTTGCCTCATTGATACACTAGTACTCATACATGTACAGGAGTATAACGGTATTGCTAACTTAAGAAAGATGATACATGTATGATAAATGTAGCTTTCATTCCTGCTTCGTATGATGTCATCAGTATCACAATGAATTGAGAGCAACACATCTAATTCTGCTTTTTCAGATCACCTGGAGTCAGGGACAATCTATTTGAAGTTGTTACAACTAAAAGAACTTTTTATATACAGGTAAGAAAGAGCATGTTTAAAGCAATTTTAGCAAACTCTTAAGTCTTTATTTGTCCATTTGTTGATTTCAACATGAAGGTATAGTGAGTTTTAATTAAAAAGATAAGCAATATGTTGTGGTTTTGAATAAGGAGCTTGTTTAGATTGTACTGTTTATATTTACTTTCTATGTAAACATCATAAACTATAAACCTCTAATTATACCATAAATACATTATGAATTCAAAAAGTAAATATGTTTATATAAAACTATTTCTGTCATAATTAAAGCAAATTGTTCCTTATAATTAGGGATATTTTTAATGGGTTAAAATGTATACCTGTGTCTAGAACAAATTGTCAGTATATTTATGCACGAGTACAAAAATATTTTATCACTATTCAATATGTCAGTAAAACAAAATAACATCACTATAATGTTTTTACATTGTACTGGTACTTGATAAACCTTTATTGTAATCAGCTCTCAAAAATTGTCGGTTTATGTATGTTTAAAATAGATGACTTTTCCTTTTAGAATTTAGCTTAGTAACTGACCATGCCTCTATTTTTACTTTAAGTGTGATACCCCAGAGGATGTACAGGAGTGGATAGCAGCTATAGAAACTCTGGTCACAAAACAAACAGTAAGATATTTACAAGAATTTAATAATAAACAATGGCACAACTTTTCATGAATCCATTAGTTTTTAAAAGACCAAAGATTATAATGAAGTTTGCTTTGTGTATCCAACTTTTACATCCTTATGTACATGTAGATAAAAGGAAAAATAATCTGGACCTCAGCTTATGTTACTTGTTAACTGTAAGATACATGTAGTTCCTACTCTATGTGAAAAAGTTCTCATACTGTGCAATCATCTTGTTCATGGAAGACCAAAAGACCAATGTTCGTGGCTTTCGTGGGTAACCCTTCCCACGAATTTACATCCCTACGAAGCAAAATACAATCATTTGTTTAATATTTATTGAAATTATCCCGATTATTCTACCAACGAAATTACGTCCCCACGAACCAGGAAATTTTGGCTACCCACAAACATTGACCCCCACAAATAAAAATGATTTCACTGTAGGTATTGAAATAGAATCAATTTCCATTTGTGGATTGTGGTTATAATTTTGAATAACACAATAAATTATAGTGACTATACTTTAAATAAATATTTCTTGGCATAATTTTGGACCAGTTATCCATTTTTAAAAATATTTATTGCATTTACATACATAAACAGGATAGTTTAACATAGGGCTGCTCCCTCTGATATTCCTAGTACATGTACGTTCTTATTGTTGGATTTTTACACAGACACACTGATGGTTCTTATGCCCCCCCCCCCTTTTACACACACCAGATTTGATGATTTTCAAGTATATGAAAATAACTATGTATTAAGTGCATGGACAGAATATTGAAATGCATTTTGAGAATGTCAGATCATCAATTTTGAAATATCAAATCACAATAATATCATGATAATGCATAGATATACCTGAAATATGGTACATGACATTGTATTCTGTATAGGGATTGCATTTTGATGTGTTGCATTTGAATGATGATTACATATCTATGCTACAAAGATTTCTCTCTTTGCATGCTTGATTTTGAGATACACTTGCATGTTTTTTCAGGATCCGGCGACCACAATTCGGTTATACATGTATGAGACAATGATATGATCACAAAACAAGGTTGTTTCCTGGTGTGTGAATTTTTTCGGCACTCATCACCATAGTTACTACAGTTGTGTAATCCTTCATCACATTTATCCCATTATTGTGTATACCCTCATTCTACACTGTAGTAAAGGGAAGAGAGGGGGGGGGGGGGTTGGCAGGCTAGGGTCGGAGTATTTTATTAAAAAAGAATTAAAAAAGATTAACTCTCATATTCAGAGTAATTCAGATATCCAAGACTATTTTAATGGAATGGCTAGGAATGGATTATTTAGAAAAAAAAAGAATTTCTTACATTCAGAATAATCCAGATATCGAAGATCCAAAAACTAGAGTCATCATTTAGGAACAATTTACGGTGTTAGAAAATGCTTCTAATGAACTGTTTTGAGGATTTCAACTTCTGTTACTGTGTTTGTCCTGACTGAAATGGTGACATTATACCACTTAAACAGCTAAAAAAAAACCTTCAGAGTAAAACAACACTTCATCATCTTAAACTCAGCAGTTTGTCCTAGCTAGGAGTTTACCATTCTTTGATTAGTGTCTCTTCATAAATCATGCGTCAATAGCTGTACAACATTTGAATGGTTTGAAGGAAATGAAAATTTTATTTCAGTGAATTCTTGCTTTTCAATTTCTGAAGCTGATTTCAAACTATAGCAATTGAAGTGTATGATGACGAGTGAGATATTGATTTCTGCGTAAGCTAGTACATATACATACCATCTGTAGGCTGTAACCAGTATGATAATGCACATGTATGAGAATAGTGACACTTAGTGATCGACACATAATTAGGGGATGGAATTCGATCATCATAAAGATGTATTAATATCATTCTCTGTAAATTTAACTTTCATACATCTAATAACTAACCTAACACTTCAGTGATAAATTAAATTAAAAATCCATGAAATTTTTTTATGTATCTTTATAGTATAAATCCAAAATGGGAAACATTTATAAAAAGACAGTTGGAACAGTTGTATATCCCATTATTTGCTGTGTTGTAGATTGCATGACCTTGATTTAAATATAACCTTGACCTGCTGAACCTTAAAATTCTGTGTAGTGATTAAATCTAGTGAGTGGCTGTTAATTTCTAGAAGTTTTTTTCATCATGTAAGATGATTGACATTTTGTGCTGTGTTCAAGTGTTGTGAAATTGTTTAGAAGTGTTGTGTGGATTATTTTGGACATGAAAATCCTTGCTACTTACCAAATATAAACACATACACTTGCGTCACTTTACATAATTGTATAATAATCTATGCAGCTTTGTTCTTGCCTTTCAACTTACTCTGATATTGTATAGAGATCTTGCTTTGTTTATAATATACATCATGTAATCAGAGATTTGCATAAAAATGTGTATTGCTATCAATGTATGACAAGACAATTATCTTACTGACGATGTAATCCAAATTCAACAAGAAGTCTAAATTATTAAAATTATTATAATTTTAGACAAACACATGCATACATTTGTCATTTTCTGAAAATACAGGGCACATAAAACAATATCCTCTACTGGCTGTTTAGATATTATATAATTTGACATGACACAGCAATATTAGTCTTTATGTACATGTACTTTGTACTGAGTTCTATTGAAATGTCACTTATCACTCATATCAACCCTAAAGCTTATTCATCGGTAACATTAATTACAGTAATGATGGTTAGACAAATTTCAGACTTCCAATAAATAATAGATGTGAGACTGTCAAGCTAGTAGAACTCAGTGAAATAGAATACACCAAGCTAGTACATGCATGAATGCCATTTTATTCTTTGATATTACCACATAACTCCAGCTAGAGAACATTTTGATTCATGACTGATAAGTGGATAAGTAGAGTAATGATGCTGCATCGTTTCCTATGTGTTAAGTACACGTCTTATTCCAATTGTTTTACGTAGCAAACAAATTGATACACGACTTGAACTGAACACATAATGTATTTACTATAAATTCAATTGATTTTTTGATGGCCACTTTTATTAGATCACACATTTTTTTGAGGTTTAAATTTTAAATCCATTTTGAGTGGATAAAGATTGTGCAACATATTAGTGGATAAGGAATATGAGACATGAACTTAATAATTTACCAGTACACAAGCTAACTGCTCTGTGTGAAAGTGTACAGAACATACCAGTATTTACATGTATAAAGAATGAAATCTAAAAGAAAGCTTTTATTAAATAGAATGTAATTTTTGTGTTTATCGGGGTATTTATAAAACTACTAGGCTTGTTTCATTCAAACAGTGCTTTTTTGTGTATTTTCTACCCCACCCATAACAAAATCAAGTTTGTAACCATTTATCAAGGAGTTTATCGATAATAATTAAACCTGACAAGTATTTTATAATTTTTACTAGTACCCTGGAAAGATAGCAAAAAATTTACTGCCCCCAATGTATGTTTGGATAGATGACTTTTATGATGCCAGGGCTGCTTTCACCGCATTCCTACCCCACATAAAATCTGGTCACTTCTACATTTAACTGATTTATAATCCATATAACACATAAGTTCTGAACCCAGTTCAAATTTGAATAGTTAAGACTTTTTATCTGCGTGAAAGGGAACACAAAACTTGATGGGGCTGCTCTAGAGTGATGGGACATATTGTTTGTGGGTTGTCATAAATGTTTATGACTATAATGCTCTTGACCCTTTCTAATCTGAAAAAGTTTATGAGTATAAACACCCATCAGTGTGTTGACTATCCAGACATTTAAATTCCCCTTAACTCAAAGTTGAATGAAATTCAAGGGGCACCCATTTCAATCAGAATGTAAATTGTTGTCTTTTTATTGTTTCCAAAATTCAAACAAATATGTGGAACACATACATGTATATATGTATGTAAACACTTGTAGTACATGTATAAGCATGCATAAACATGTAAACAATTTGTATGCATTGGTGTATTTAGATAAATTTTCAGTTTTATAAACCTTCTATTACACATGTATTTCTTTACATTTAAGACCGTCCCATTGCTTGCAGTAAAGTTTCAAATAAACTCAATAATGAGATCTGTATGAGCATTGTTTAATTGTGAAATTTTTACAGGATTAAATGTTTTAAATATACAATTTTTTCAACATTTCATAATTTTTTCATTGTTTTTCAGTCGCACAGGAAAAGTGACAGCGTAGGCTCCGGCGAAGTTGATCTCTCTGTGACAAAAGTCTTCCCTCAGAACAAATGGGTATGACTAATTACAGCATGGACCAATGTCTCCTCAGCATGAAAAATCTACTGTCTGTTTAGCATGACTGACCTGTATCACAATCACATTGGAAATTATATATTAGAAATTTAGTGATTTTTGTTTAATTCAGATTTGTTAGTGTGTGAAATTTTTAAATGGGTGTTTTATAGATATGTATGAATTTACATTTATTTTTATGCATAGGAATGAATATACAATTTTTTAATGATTTTTAATTGTACACAAAACAAAAAAATCCTTTAGAAAAAAAGACACAAAGAACAAATTTTGTTATTAATGAAAGTTATTTGAATAAGACCCCAAGAGAATTACGCTCACTTATGTGATTGAAATGCTTTTACATTCGTAAGATTTAATGATTTTGCCTTGCCAAATACTCGTGGATATTTGGATTTCATCGCACCTTTCATTTCCTTATATCCCACTATGCCCCATATTGAACTACATCTCCTCATGAAATGCAATACTTCATTTTTTATTACATTATAATTACATTTATTAACCAAATTAAAATTTCTAACTCACACATTCTGCCAATATGCCAAATCATCCCTCAAAATTTTTCTTTAATATTCCCAAAGCTTTAAACAATTTCTTTTTTTTTATATCTACTAATGTTAACCAAATAATGAATTATTGAAATGTTCCTCATTTAAAAACTTGTAGGTTGATATTGACCTTTTTTTTTAATATAAAATAATCCAAAATAGATTTTAATCAATCAATTTCATTTGTGCACGGGTAAAAACATGTACATTATTAGCAGATTATTGTACCTTTTTAGAAAATGACATGAAAACATGAAAAAAACCCATTTATGATTATCAACTCCAGCAATAATAACTCTATGCATTCAACCTTCGAGACCTTGCACTAGAATGGTCTTGAATTTTTTTTCTGAAATCTACAAATATTTTTCTTAGAAAGAAACATCAGTAACATATGTTGTGAACAGCCAAGAAGTGGCCATAGCATCCCCACCCCCAGAAACAGCCGAATCAGTGCTCAAACGACAGGGCAGTAGATTAAGAAGGACTTTTCAACGAGTCCGCAGCAAGTGAACTTAACACTTTTTGTGTAACATGTGGAAAAGTGTGTGACAGTTGACTTTAGTTGCATGGTCCTTTACATCTAAAAAAAAACCAAAAAAAAAACAAAGGTCGATCTCCTTTAAATTTGTATGACAAATACCTTTTTAGATATTATGAATAGGTACCTGTACATATTTGTATGGAAATAAAGTTTGAGTCTGATTCATACAATTTGGGGGAAGAAGTAGGAGGGAAAGAGAGGGAGTAAACTTTGTGATTATAAGCTTTTTAAAAAAAAAATTATTTCCTGAAACTCAACCAAAATAAACACTTGAAAAGCAGTAACATAATGAATAAGTAAAAAAGGTACACATAAGTTTTTAAATATGTAGAAATATTTTCTGTCGTTAGCTTTAATACTTTACACTTTGTATACTAGTTAGAACTTGTACATTTACTGTATGTAGATCTCTCAATTAGATCCTCCACTCTAATTATAAACCTCAACTGTCAATCAGGGCATTTATCCCAACCCACCTCACAGCCCCACCCGTAATTTATAACCCAGGAAAAATAGGCTTAGTTCATTCCTCAGTGTGAATTTCACATTAATTTAAAATTTCTATGACTACCAATTACATGTGATTAATATCCCTCATACTACAAAAAATAAAATTGAAATCCTGAATTTTTTTAAAAAAATTGTAGAAGTTTTTTAGTTGTCTGTTCCTATAGTATTGTGAACTTTCTCTACCTTAAGTACCTTTAGCTGTTCTTCATACATACTTGTGACAGTAAAAGAATGAAAGTAGAGTATAAATTCATTTGATAGAAGGTATACATTGTAACCTAACCTTTACCTATGACAGAGATTATCAACATTGTCTGCAGTGAAAAATGTAGACATAGAAATATTTCCTGGTTTTTTTTGTTAAAAGTCTTTATGTATATCTTATTTAGAAAGCACAATTTTTCCAATTAATAAAAAAAAAATTCTTGATAAATCATGGTCTACTTCATAACTTACTGATGAAATAATGTGAGGTTGCATTTTCTAATTATTTAATAATATTGAACAAAGTTTGGACTAAGGCTGAGGGGCTTACATTTAAGATTAAGAAGTATAATGTAATGAACAAAGAGTGATGGTGTATACTTAGTGATTTTTTTTTTTGCAACGTTTTCCAAAACAGTAAAGAAAAGCAGGGCATGCAGATTTAAATGAGTCCCATTTTACATGTAGATCCACTCACTGACAATGGATGTGAACTGGTTAAAATGTAAATGAGGTTAAAAAATTTGCTGATACACAGTAGAGATGGATATGGTATCGTTTTGTTGGGGGTCCCAATGATAGCTCAGTCCTAACGCTGTTCAGTATAACTACATTGTTTTATGTTACTTGTGTATAATACAAAGACTGAAATTATTTATAGTAACAACACGGAATGGTCTTTATTTGTAGATTTATATGAATGTTGTTTGCAGTTTATTTACAGTAGTTTTTAACAAAGTGCTTGCTGCAACAAAGTTGATGTATGATTTTTTTTTCAATTAGAGTATACACACATGTATGAATTATTTTTTCACATTTGTGGCTTTTTTGAATATGCATGAACTTTTCTTGGTTTAATTTATGAATTTCATATGTATTTGTTTGTTACATAGCACTGTGAATTGCATACACATCTACATGTATATATATTTAGCACTTGTATGTATAGACACATATATATCAATTATTTTCTTTTCTGTTCTTAATCCTAAAAGATTGGATATATACATGTATGTAGGTTAATATTGTTGATGTTGTTTGCTAGTTCAGGATAGATTGAGCAAATAAGAACACAAGTACAGTCAAACTTCGTTATCTCGAACTAGATGGGACTGTTTAAAAACTTCGAGATATCCGAGTATTCGAGATATCGAGGGTAAAATACTTAAAAAATAAGTGGTTGGAACTTACAAATCACTTCGACATATCCATTGTATTCGAGATATCAGTGTTCGAGATATCGAAGTTCAACTGTATATTCAGAAAAGGATATTGAGTATTACCATTTGAGAAATGACATCACTGTGTGCTCTTAGGTGCTAATTGCTATTATAGCACGTTACGAGTGCTATTGTAGCACAGTATGAGTGCTATTATACATGTAGCACAGTATAAGACCTGTGATATAGAAGCAAGTGCCATATTCTCCCTGTAACCCCCTGTATGCTTGTAAACTAACGAAAGGGCCTGCAGTCATTGGATATTGATGTCTGATTTTTTAAATTGTAATTCAAAACAATGTTTTAACATTTGAACTTTTAAACTTGTAATTAAATATATTTATTTCAATACATTGAGGTTTGTAACTTTGACTATGTATACAGGTATATTAAAAAAATATTCTGTAAGTAAAATTGTTATAATAAAGGAGCTAGGAGGATGTAATGTCCCAAATGACAATTTTTTTTTAGTGCCAAAAATATTTAGATGCGGGGGGGGGGGGGGATATGGCATGCGAATAGTAATTGTGCAGTGTTAGATAGTGGCTGCTTGTTTGGGGAGTTAAATTTGTAGTTGTATTTACAAGTATATTCATTAACTCCAACTAATTTGTGTTGTGTAAACAATGTATTGGTAGGTATGAATTGTCAGTAAGTGTATCATTTAGGCATGGTTTATCTCTCTAAATGAGTGACTTTTACAGGCCTTATTGAAAGTTTTCAGATAAATCTGTGTTATTAGAGCATGCTTAGTAAAACAGCAAAGAAAAGATGCAAAATTATATTAATTTGATTTTGAATTCCTATTTGATACAAGTATAAATTGATTATTAGTTTTAAGTCCTTTAAAGATTTCATTTGGCAAATTCTACAAATTTTTAATCATATGAAGTTGTTCAAAGTCTTTCAATTATACTGTATTTGTATATGTTCTCGAAACTACAAATATATACTTAGATCATTATTATTAGTATTTACTAGTTCATGCATTTACAATCTTTTTGGATGCCCATTCCCTGTTGAGAGCTATAATTGTTACAATTTTTAAACCATAAAAACTGAAACGCATGAAAAAATTTTTGAATGATGTTCCGATTATTAAACTATGTTAATGATGATAGAGTTACTGATTTGTCTTTGCTTTACTTTATTTAATTGTCTTGACATTTACGTTAAAACAGATATTACGTTAAGGCATTAGCATTCAGAAAACAAATGACATTAGATAAAGGGATTCCATAAATTCAGTGGAGACTGGTCCCAAAGATTCATTAAGGAATTAGGAATCATTATTTGAGTATTATGAGGTGATAAATTCGGTCGGGGCGTGATTAAATCCAATAAGGCCCGAAGGGCTTTATGATAGATTTGATCACGCCCCAACCTAAATTAACACCTCATAATATTCAAAGAATGATTCCTTATTACTTATATTTATATAATTTTCAGCAATTGTATGCTTAAAATTTAAAATATTAAGTATACAAACTCCGCTGGCACCCAAAAATACGTCATTTGAATTTATTGGACTATATAGTACAAATTCGATTCGTAGTGTTATCACAGACAAGGAAACTGGAAATTGTAATTATTGGTAGATATATACTATTCTAGAACCATTCCCCATAAAACAACGGAGTTTGTCTTTTTAAAAATATTGACTAAAGAAATTAATTATATGTAATATAGCTCCTTAATTAAATGAGTGATGGCAACTTAGAAAGCATCATAAGAACAATTAATGGATTTGCCTTTTTGAGGCGCATTTCATGACTAGGCAGCAACTGCTGATAATACGACGCCAATAAAAATAATGCTTTTAAAAGTCAACGTTAAGCGATGAAAAAAAAATTTGCCACTCATTATTTCTACATGTAATGCTACACCGCCGCTTGTTGCTTTATTATTTGAGAAATAAGGAATCATTCTTTGAATATCATGAGGTGATCAAATACGGTCGGGTGTGATCAAATCCAATAAAGCCAAAAGAACTCTCAGACCCCGACCGTATTTGACCACCTCATGACTGATATTCAAAGAATGATTCCTTATTACTTATATTTTTATAATTTTCACCCATTGTAAGATTATAAATATTATAATAGTCATTGATGAAATGTATCGGATTATACATTACAAAATCGATTCGTAGTGTTATCACAGACAAAGATACTGGAAAATGTAAATATTTACTGATGCGTCACAATCGCTGAACAATGATACAGAACCAATCGGCTATGGTCCAAACAAGCGTACAATAAAGCGTGTTATAAAGAAAGACACTTTACAGCAATGTTTATGAAGCGATTTTTTATTCTGATACATTTCGGACTCCGAGCTCGAAAAGAAGGCTGTATACTTTAGTCGACTTGTGACTAACTTTAGACTATTGATATACAATGTACTTGGTGTGACGACGGAACTCTTTATCGTGTATAAAGATAGAGAAAAATATTCAATTTTTAAGCTAGTATATATTTTGAAATTTCTTTACAAGATAATAGTTCATAGTTAAACAATCATCTCTATAAGTGATATTATATGTAAATCTGATGGGTAATCCAACCCAGCCTCCTGGATCTAATTGTAAATAATTTAATTCTCGTTGTAACGGTGCATTTGATTGGATAGAAAAAATTAGTTAAATTTGTATAGCCTGGTTTGTACGTCACAAGACACATCCCAATGCACCATGAAAATCATTATTATAGAAGTGAATTGGGTCCGTCGTCCTAAATATCATTTTAAAAAGTAAAACGCACTCAATTTGTACAACAAATTATAGAAAATTAAATTAAGGAATGAAGTCAATATCTATCCTAGTTATAATTGCGGATTATAAAGCGTAAACTGTCCAAACCAATGTTATACTCGTATAACTTGGGTAAGCATTGAGTTCATTTCTTAAGTAAATGTTTTGCATCGGACTAGAATGTCGCTCTTTCATTGGATTTTGCATCACGTGATTACCACCAATAATTCTTTATACGCCGAGCACGAAGTATCTTTTTATTATAATTCTTAATATACAAGATTTTGGTCATCTGCAAAACAACACTAACAAGTTATAATAGTTTAGAAGTTCTAGACTTTGTATGATATATGTCGCGTTGTTACGAATCGCTTCGCCTTTATGGACCGACAAAGTTCCGTAGACTTTAATGAACATATAATAAGTAATATTCAACAAGACATTTAATCTATAAAAATCATTAATAATGTAAATCATCCTATAACTTTAAGAAATACTAGACAAAGTGCATCCGTCCCTAGTACAAACATTGTACACATATTATAAAAAAAAAACAAAAAAAACAAAACAAAACAAAAAACAAAAAAAAAAAACACGTGTTCTTATCATGCGCGTTTATTAACTTGCCCTTCGCATTAATGACAGTATGTAAGTCAGCAATGAGGCATAAACCATGAAAGATTACTGACATTCTTATGCATACAGTTCATCCCACAATACAACTTTTCAGCCCCACTACTTGCATAAAGCTGCAAAAGGAGAGCAATGGGATTTATATTACGCGTAAAACTATTAGGAAATTTGTTTTATTTCGCACGGTGTATTCAAAATCAGGTTTTTCAAAAGTTGCATAATATGCAGTACACTACTGTATTCTAAATGGACAGGTATAATGGTCTTCATATCTGCAACGACTTGGCAAAATTAACGATTCTGTCTTATTGAAACATCGGCGGAAACGTAGGTCAGTCTTGCATATGCTAACGGACCGTGGGCCAATTCATTCAACTTTCTCGCTATCATGAATAATTCATGCTTTATTTTGATTTGTCTCATTCACGCTCGTAAAGGAAATCTCGCCAATACTGTTAATGCTAATTTCGCAGGTATCTATCATTCTATCAACAACGACTGGTTAAAATGTAAGCGCATGCGAGACTGGTCATGGGTTTCCGACGATGGTATTGAAACAACCAATTTCTTTCGTCCTTTAACATACCGGTATATATAATGTTATCTCGTATTGTAATTGTATACATTTTCGCTGAAGAACAAAATTTGGAAACATCAAATCGCATGTCATATTCTGACGTCGACATGATTTATAATGGGCTACAACATCTTGCAAATTTCGTGAATCAACAGTTTTTAAAGCTAAAACATATATAACCATATATAACCATCGTCTGAAAACCGCCGCTAGTCCCGCATGAATTGACTGGTAATGTGACCGGTTAGCCTAGGCAAGACCGGACAAGGGTTACTGACCTACATGTATATGTTGGTTTTATACTCTTTTTTTCTTTAAAGGATGACCGACTAAGCAAGTCCATGTTTGTTAAGAAACCAAGCCCGCTCAGCACAGACCCAAGGAAAGAAACAACTCTGCCCCACGTGACATCCGGTCAAAGGGGGCCACGGATGGGGGTTTATTATCCATCCAAACAGAGCATCAACAACCAGCGGCAACCGGATCCTCATCCTGCTGTTGGCTCGTCTGAGCATGCGCCACCACGTGGTCTGGTCCAAGAGGATGTTGACACACAGCGAACGGCAGAGAAACCCGAACCAAAAGGAAAAGCGCCGCTCAAAAAACAACGAAGCTGGTTCCTGTGGTAACCCCCCTCCCCCTTTTTCTTTTCATGTTGTGGTATCCTTCAAAGGGTCCCTTTTATACATCTTGGAAGTTTTCACGGTTTTCTGAGGAACGGTTCAGTTATTAATTTATTTTATAAAAAATTTATGGCGATTTCTTTTTTTTTTCAAACGCACATTTACCAAAAAAGGTTTACTCTAAATCTTTGAAATACTCTTTTCCTGTTTACAGTTTTCCGTGTATAATTGGTTATTTTTTAGACACTACACTCTTTTTTCTAGCACAGTTCAAACATATTTATGTTACCGCAACGTATTGAGTCGAATAAGAGTGCATTATTTACATACTGTAATTCAGTACTACATTTTTGTAACACAGGGTGATATTTTCGTTAATTAAATGTCTTTATTTATTTAGTTTTGCTCTGTTGTCGGCCCCTAGTTACTTTCACTTCCCTATACTGTTTGATATATAAATATATGTTGGATATTGACGTTGTTGCTTTAACCTACTCAATACCTACATGTACATTTATATTGTTTACATTAGTTTGATTCTGCTTAGCTGGTCAATGCAACACCATTTTAAAGTCGATTCTATCCTCCCTTCAATTGTTTTCGAAACACTTTTAAAATAAAACAGATGATTGTTTACAATCGTAAGTCTGTTTAAAAACTCATCCTTGAAAAGGTTAAACAAGAAAATTCCTGTTTACAATCACGTTCATTCATGTTACTTTGTGTGTAAGCAATTGAAGGTGTCAGCTCTCTGATAAAAGTTTAGTTGTAAAACATGGGAAGACACACCATCCTTGCCTTGTTTTTATCTAATAAACCTTAAAATTAAGTAGAGTTCCAATAAGGCTACTGACTGGTCGCGCCTTCATAGAAGGCACTAACCTACATTTAACAGATCTCGGATCAAAATATTAATATACTTTTCAAAATTCCACGAAAAATTAAGAAGTTTGAGAATGCTACATTGTTACGCAATGATTTATTCTCTTTATAATGTGTACACATATAAAAATACAATATATAATGTTACAGATGAGATAAATACAATGAAAACTGTACGTGCCATGTTAAACATACGTTCTTATATTGTATACTTGTGATAAATGTGTATCTTAATGCTCTATTGTGGATCAGCTTTCCCTAGATCTTTGTGTTATGAATTTCTGTGTCCTTGTTTTCTTGTTGCTTCTGGTTTATTTTACATGTTTATTTTATGGATTAACAAAATAAATTGAAAAACCTGAGCTATGTGACATCCTATTTGCATATCATGAATAATAAGTGATACTTTCTACATTACTAAGAGATTAAGTTTTCAACACCTGGACAAAGAATTCTTACAACCCACACACGAATTTGTCCAGGAAAAATAATATACAATATAACACACAATAATCTAGGAGAGAGAGAGAGAGAGAGAGAGAGAGAGATGTCTATCTCCTTAATGTTTACATTTTCCAAATACTTTACATGTAACGAAAATTCTTAACCGTAATTCAAGAAAATTGTATTAGTTTAAATATATTTGTTCCTGCACTCAATAAACATTAAATATTGTATTAATTAATACTGACTACTGTATACTACATATATTTTGTTTTTAATAGAGTCTTAGTGGATCTAACAAGACCGAGATATTTTGATATGACAAAACAATCTAGTTTACACATCAAAACAAGTTGAAAATGGCACATGCATCAAGTAAAATATACATTTTTCAGAGCCCAGTTTTGAACAATTATTCTGCAAACCAATGAGTTTTTCGTCGACAATGAGAAAAAAAGACCTGCATCAAATTTCTGTGTCATACAAACTGTCCATAGGCCATGGTGGTGTTAAAATTTCTCTCCATGCATATATAATGTGCTTATCTTATTTCATATAATAGCAAAACTCACTAAAATAACTTATAGATGTAAACTAATTACTCAAAAAGTCAATGGCGGCATTAACACGATGACCTGTACACACATCAAGGGCACTAAGGCGAATCTCCGTCTGACCAAATATCATTCTAGTTTGAATTTCCCGCCTTGATAACTTTGTCTGAGAAGATTCCTCGAGATCTAGAGTAAGGACGCCGCACTTCCGGACGCCCGCGTCAGTGACAAAGTTTGTGTTTGGATTTTCTGTGAAATATATACTGAGTTGAATTTTCTTTTGATTTTGATTGGCCGGTTTATAGCTTCGTAGAATTACGTCACCAGACGCTACGGGCTGATTGGTCAGTACGTATTTATCAAAAACATCCATGCACCACTCTGTGTCGCCAGCAACCATTCTCTTTTCTGCTGGATGTTGATTTTCTTTGAATTTGTTTAATACACCCACGCCATAAGTCATTCGAGATTTTCGCACATGAACAATTGTTGGATCTAATCCAAACTGCACTGAACCTGCAGAAAAGTAATTTAGTATATTTAAACTGTGAGAGGTTTTATTTCTAAAATTCAATTTTTGATAGATAAAAGTCATACCTACCTTTTAATATGGAGAGTCCCACTCCTTGTGGAATAATAACTTTTAAAAGTGATCCAAATTCTCTCCTGATTTCTTGTTGCAAAATCGGCGATTCGGAAAATTCTCCGACCAAGAACAAGTACTGTAGATCTGAAGGGAAGGCAAATGCCAGTTTTCATCAAGCACAATATTTGACTACTTAAAAGCGTGTTCGAAAAAAAAAATTCTAAGGAGAAATCTTACCTCTCGTTCCTCTATTATTCAACACATCTCCTATGGCCTGCTTGATTTTCTCCATCGTTGGAATGAACAATCGCCGCATTGCTTCCTGTGAAAGTCGGAGCATGCCCAGACGTGACCATTGGATTTCTTTGTCCCCATATTTCTTTATGGCGTGTTCTAAACTTCCAAACTGTTTTAGAATTAAAAATTGTATGTAATTTCCAGTAATAACCATTCTAGTGAAAGCCACTGAAATTGTACATATAATTCACGGTTAGCCCTATTTTCATTTGTAAACATTTTCTTATAAACCATAAAACCAACACTCAACACGAACTGTATTTGTACTACTTTCCAATGATACCTGAAATCATACTTAGTCTATCTATAGTATTTATAATTCCTGATTTATTAAACCTACTTTGTGTTTTTTGTAATAATCAATGAAGGAGAAAGGAAGGGCCATGTTGAGTGGAGATGACTTGTCCGGATTTGCCGAGCGTTTCTTGGATTCGAAAGCCACCATTAAGTCCACCCAGCCCATGGGACACTTCTGTCGATAATGCTCCATCAACTCCTTACCAAAAATCTTGTGAAGGACGTGTTCAAACTCTATGTCAATGCCTATAAAAATAACGTCAACCATCTTAATATTAAATTGACAGCAACTGAATTTGAAAAACCGGCTAACGCTTAGTGTTTATTTCAACAGCAATTGATTAATGAAGCATGTCAAAATATTGCCAATAAAGAATTCGCATTATAGGCTTTCGGATTACTGAGGCTAAACTGTATGTTTGAATTGAAAGTCGTGGAGTGTTCAAGATACACATTTGACATAAAACGGCTCCAAAAAGTAATAATAGACGTTTTGATAAATCACTTCTGACTCAAATCTTACCCACGGATCCATAGGGTCCCCCTGAGGCCCGGTACAGCTCGATCAACTTCTCGCCTTTGTCCACCTGATGCACGGTGATATCTACCGTTCCTCCACCGCAGTCCACCACTAGGTACCGGCTCCCTGCAACACAGACTGTACCGTACACATTGTGTCCAGCCATTTCAATTTATGTTATTATGGCATACAAACTTGGATTTTAATGTTTTCAAATACACAGAGGTTTAATTGTTATTCAACATATAACTAGATGTCTTAAGGAATGCATCTAATTACAAATTAGAACCATTTTAACAAGAGCTTGGACTTTGGGTAGTTGGTGTCAAACAGCATTGTGACGTAATCCTGTCTATTTCATCGTAGGCCACTCACCCATTGCTCATTGAAATCCACAAGATTTGTCTGGCTTTTGAGTAAAGACTACGCAATCGGTGTATATTTCACTTGAAACCAGCATCATTTTAACTTGTTTTGACGCAGTAAATAGATAGTCACGTCCTACTGAAAGTCCAAGGCCTTGTTAAAATGGTTCTAACGCATGCTCACCTGAAGATGATACACATCAAAAGTCTAATTTATACGGAAACACTACGAGGAATCTAGTGAATGGTATTACATAACTCATGCAGGTGACATTCTACATTCTATATTATTTAGGAAAGAACCCCAAAATATAAGCAGCTAGATATGTTTTATTAAGTCAGGAAACAAATCAATTGGCCTATAAAATTCGTTTGTGTTGGATTTGGTAATTTTCATAAGTAAGACAGTGAGTTAGTATTCTCCGCGTCTACCCTACTACAGCTGCCAAGGGTATAATCAAATTTTGTTAACGTTATAAAATATTTAGTCAGACATCGTTACCTTTGACAAGTTTGTTTATTTCTGAGGCATGTGATTCTATATCGAAACAAGAAATATTACAGCGCTTTCAAAACACATTTCTTCGCAAACCATGAGTAGATTGTATTATTTGTTGACATGTTGAGCTCAAATCAGATACAACATATGAAATATACAAATAATATATGTTAATATCAAAAGAAATCATACAACATTTTGTAAATCTTACCTTCTTTTAATGTTTCACAAGCAGGATTCATATCCATCGCCCCTTCTGAAGCAAACTTAGGCGACCGGATAGGTTTTTCTTCGTTAACTTCCGGAACAACCTGGTACATTTTTAACTTCCGGCAGAAAATGGACGCAGCCTCGGGTTCTAGTGAAATGAGCAGTTGATCTGGACTTTCGTGAGAAATTAATCCAGCCTAGAACGATAAAGTTGACAATGTATCTACCCTGTCCAAAAAAATCTTTCAACTGAAATAAATAATAATTACTCGTAATATGGCTGACGAAGCTGCCAGTATTCTACCTCATTAGCCGCTTGTCTCATGAACTGTTTGGCAGAAGCCCTCCATATAGCGGGGACACTGATGACCCAGCGGACGTCTTCGTTCACAATCTTCATCCCTGACTGGTCGCTGAGTTCTTGGAGGGCGTGGTCCTTGAAGTACTTCAGAGCCAGGCCAAACACAGTCAGGGCTGGATAGAGTTTACCGTTGGTGGCCTTGATCAATGTATCTTTGCTTAATTCCTGGAAAAATATTTTAAAACTCATGTTTTATTTTATATTTTTTTTTGTATGGGGAGGGGGGGGCGTTTGTTAAAAAAATATTTCGCTTCTAAGTTTAATGTGTAAAAAAAATAATCTACTAGTTTTTTTTAGCGGGAATATTTTTTAAGTTATTAAGGATTCCGTAAATACTTACAGGCGTGGTGTGCAGAATCATTTTGAATTTATCAAAGTACATCCATGACCTCGCCTGTTCGGGGTCAAGGTCGTGGTAGTCATCCCTTGCACTGTAACCAAATGAGTGGAACTGACCATCAGGTGTCAGGAGAATGCTGGTGGGAGTCTTTTCATTAACAACTCCTGGATCCCCACCCTCCCATTTCCTCATCATATACACGTGAGATGGATCACGGGTAAAACTGAACGCGTAGCCGCTGTATGTCGTGCCAAAGTCGATAGCTACCACCACCAGGTGGCCCTGATGATGCTTGGTTTCGGACTCCATTGTAGAGGTGTCTGCAGACACTTCCAATATGATGTTGTCTAACGTTTCTAGAGCCTCGTTCACATCGGCGTTGGTGCTTGGTGATTGGTCCAAGTCTATGACGTCTAGAAGAGGATTGGCTGCTTCTAAAGGTCGTGAAGCTGTCTCTAAAGAGTGTGAATCTGTCTCCAATGACCGTGGAGTTGTCTCCGAACAACTCTGGAAAGACGATTCCAAGACTTCAATAACTTCTGCTTTCTCATGTTGTTTCTTTCCACAAGACTGATCTTTAGTTGTCTTCTCGGGGTCTTCCGATTCATCGAGATCTTCTACTTCTATTTCAGATTTTGAATGACCCTCTGATCCACATGTACTATTGTGTTCCGAGGAAGAAGAACTTGATGAGCTAGAAGAATCCTGGTCGGAGTGATTGTCTAGAAATGTATTGAAAGGCTTACTTGTGTTTGCTCTCATCAAGTGATAACTTCTCTTAACATCTTATTTTACAACTCTTGTGGTTATATTACATATGTTTAGTTATGTTGTTAACGAATACAAGCATATCACGTCTTCTACATGTATATATATTGTATTTTGCAGAATAAAAATGAATTGCTTTACAATCAGAATCTGATGTATATATTTAGCTAGAATCAAATTATATAAAACTTCAAGCTTATTTTACAACTCTTGTGGTTATATTACATGTACATATGTTTAGTTATGTTGTTAACGAATACAAGCATATCACGTCTTTTACATGTATATATATTGTATTTCAGAATAAAAATGAATTGCTTTACAATCAGAATCTGGTGTATATGTTTAGCTAGAATCAAATTATATAAAACTTCACATGTGGGTGTATTCACTGGGACGATTTAAGGCGGTACCTTTTATTTTCACTGGGTCATCGCTGGTTTGGTTTGGAAGAATGAGGGTGTTATTGCTGGCGTAGATAGGACCGTAATATGTTACTGTTGTTCCAGGCCAGTCTATCGTATCTTCAAAATTAGGAGAAATTCCAGTTGCCATTTTTAATGTTAACTCTTTCGATTTGGGCTCACTCACACCAACACCTTCGACGTCGTATGAACTCGGTGAGGAATGAAAATCGTTATCTTCAGATTGTGACGAATTCGTATCAGTATCAACAAATTTGGGAGAATGAGGAATATCATCACCCACATGTGCTTCAAAATCCTTTCTGTTCGGCAAACTTGCTTCTAAATCATAAACGTTGTCAGCACTGAAAGGAATCTTGGATGTCCCATTTGCAAGGAAATCGCAATTTTCCAGAAGTTTTACATCAAAATCATCACAACTATCAATATCTAGAGGAAAACTAGATGTTAAAGTCACATCAGCCTCATTTTGGTTTGGCTCAATGTTATCGTTAGACGGTAATATCTCAGAGGAGAAATCTACATGGATGTCTTTAGATTTAGGAGATTTTGAAATAATGTCATCAAATCTATCAATTTCAGCGGTCACGTGATCACCATCTTCTTCAAACTTAGGCAAACTCGCACCAAGATCACCAACTGTCTCAGTGCTGAGGAGAATCTCAACCCCACAATTCACATTAACATTCGGTAATTTAGGTGAATTCAGAATAAGGTCATCAAATTTGCCTGTACACTCGGGAATGTGAAAATCCTTACTTTCTTCAAAATCTTCGGATTTTGACGAGTTAACTATTAGTTCAAGTAAGCTGTCACGATCGGAGTCTGTATAGCTGTGCTCGCTGCTTCCGGAAAGTTCCGGGGGCCCACTGAGGGGTAATGGAGGTGGTACTGATTCTACAGATAGGGTCCTATCCAGTTTGATTTCTCTTTCTATATCACTCTCACTGTACAATTGCTGGTCGGAACCACTTCGAGAACTATGTGAAATGTTATCTGGAGATGAAGATAATTTGGATTTCTTCGGTTGTACGTCTGCTACTTTGGCTGGTTCACACGTATGATGTAATTGCACTGCTGGGGCCTTGCATATGACCGAAGAATCAAAAATATGATGAACGCCTTCCTTGGTGGAAAATTCAGAACCCGACGATGGAGTATCTGGTCTTTTTATATTCCCAGGAAATGCAAAGTCACTCGAAGGTCGGAAGAATTCATTTGAATCGAATACCTGAGTCGTGGGTTTTAAATAGTCAGAATCTTCCAAGTCTTCTGAATCTGTAGACGAAGATTTATTCAATAAAGGTTTAGGTTTGTTTGGAACATTCTTGATTGTAGCTTGGATATTAACATCAGAATCAAAAATACGATTGGTATCTTGCTCTGCAGAAGACAAACGAGAAAAAGAAGAAGAGTTTCTATTGCATGATTCAGCTTTGTTCTTATTAAGAAATTCCTCATTCACTTTTTCAGGAAATACTTCCTTAAACGAAGGACGCTTCTCCAAGAGTTTGCGAGATCTGATTGATTTGTTGTCTTCGTTTTCAGATTCACTAGACTCGATGTGTTCATGCCTAGCATCCTTTGAGTCCGAACATTCGTCTCTCTTAAAACTTGATTGTGATCTTAACGAATAAGCCTTTGATGTAGAAGACGAAGAAGATGAGGAGGATGACGATGATGAAGACTTTCGGGACTTCTGAAACTCTTCACGATTTGCAGATGGGAAAGCAAGACCGGAAGTACTTGTAGAGGGTAACGCAGGATTGGAGTTGCTGCTTAATTCGGAACGAGTGGACAAAGAAATAATATCCTTTTCCGGAACAAATGCAAATGCAGAATTACCGGAACTGGATATTTGACTCAGATTTCCGGAACTTGAAAATTCACCACGATCGGTCTTTGCATTTGCATTCACGTCGTATTCTAAATCCAATGAAAAACTATTAGGCAAGTTCAGTGAATTTCTCTGTCGCGATTTCTTTAAATTGCTCAAACTTTGTCCTCTAGAAAAAGCGTTCCTGTCCAGAGTTTCTCTGAAGGAACTAGAGGCCAAAATCTGGCTGAGTGGTCGTTGTCTCTCTTCAAATCTTTGTTGTCTTAACTGGCTCTCCGATGGCCAGGGATCCTCTAGTTTTCGGTAGATGCCATTCGTTTCGATTTTGTACATACGACGACTAGCATCAGACACACTGTATTTCAATTTCCGTTGAGTTGTCATTGTCAAGAGATTCAATTCTCCTCACGTCTTCTTATATCACGTAAACTGGTATAATTCTTAGTTAATCGAATTTCTAACGTTTCATCTTGCTGAAATAAATTCACCCTCATGAAACAATGAGCACACACCCATTTGTAGTACCATTGTACAGAATTCTGACCTCTAGTAAAATGACACTGATAAACATTCCATTAACCTGAAACAAAAAGCTCCACTCCTTGCAGCGCACACTGTTAAAAACAATTTAAATAAATTTGGAGAAATGAGAATTTTTACATGGGGGAGGGGGCGGTCAGGAAACTGCTTAGGAAATATGATTGGTTAAGAAACTTTACTTCTATCTCAGGAAAGGAATTCTGGAGAAGTCAATGATTAGATTAAGTTTATGATGCTGTTTTTCTTTCACTTAATAAACCTCTTGATGGTTATAATTCACCCCCTTGAGGTCGGCAATAAAACAACAGGTCTGTACCAGATTATAATTACCTTGTTAGTATACACGGCGGCCGGGTCCATTTTATTCGACCCACCGACTCCACTGACCGTTTGAGCACTAAGTCATGCACAGGTGTAAGTTTACGGTTAAAACAACTGGAAGGAGAATGAATTAACATAGGTTAAAAACTCATTTATTAATGTCCAAAATTTTTAGTAAACACCCCCGCATTGGCTTATTAGGCGAGACAGAACACATAATGCATGCATATGTTCTAAATTTTACTAAAACTTTAACTTTTATGTTCCAGTAAACACCTGTCGTAGAGGCAATGTTAAACTGACAGGTGAATCGCTTAGTGTTTTGCAGATATATAGTTAGGTGTAGAAATACAGGTACATGTGGCAATCGGTTTTCACTTTTGAATTGCGACTAAGCCCGAATCTCAAAAACTAGAGATGACCACTTCACCATATCTTCACAGTGGTAATGTGGTATACCACTAGGAGATGACCCTGAACATTTCAGGCCCCAAATATGAAATATAAATTTTAAATTGCAAATCTATAGAACGCAGTTCACTTTTGAATTGCGAATAGCGAACTGCGTTCCAAAAACCGATTGCCGGATTTCCAGATAACATCTTTAACCTTTTTTTCTTTTCCTATAAAATCTACTTAGATGACGCTCTGAAATTGAAAGAATACTCTTTAGGGTTTAAAGCTAAAAGGTAAAATATCAAGGTATAGATATCAATATTGAATTATAAATACGAAATGTTTTCGAGATGATATCTTACCTTCTCTTCATAATATTAAATGAAATTTTCATTTTTATGTCTCTCTGTAACTTAAAATCATTTCTAATCAAAAAAAAAAAGAGGTATTGCACTATCTATACACTTATCCAAAAAACATATAATATGAAACAGTTGCTTTTAAAACCATGGGGGATATTGTGTGAAAATAATTAACGAATCAAACAATATAAAGGAATACCGGTATTTTATGTATCTTCGCAATTCTCTTTCTACATATCTGCATTTCGAAAGGTATTCCATAAACTATTCTGTGAAAAAAAACCTGGGAAAATTGATTTAGCTGAATTACATTGTAGCTAGCTGCAGGTCTGTAGCTCCCGGTCGGAAAAAAATCGGATGGACGACCTGGGAGCTACAGTGCCGCCCATTGAAAAAATTGTATATTTATTGCGCAGAAAAACGTGCGCTAGTTTTGGACTGATTAACCTTATTTGTACGCAAATTCTGTGAAAACAATTAGTTCCTTTAAATTCTTCATGCAATTTACTACTGATATCGTCTCTTAACTTATTTAACTTATATGTTTTATGATACGTAAAAAGAGCATTTAATGTGCATTTATAACATATTGAAGTGTATTCACTGAAAATCTCACTTTTTGAAAGGATAAATTTCTTATACAAGTAATGAATGGTCTGACACCCTATGAAGTACATGTATATATCATAATTTGTCATTCAAAAATTCGGTACACACTTCAACTCTTTTAAACAAAATGTTGGAAAAAAGGACATCAACGTGTTAACGAGGATCGCATACCAGGAGACGAGTGTCAGCGTAACAGGTTAATGGATGCATTTTGGTGGTATGCTTAATGTGAGAATATGAAATAAAACAGAATTCCCCTCTCAAGGTGTCTGAAAAATTTACCCCCCCCCCTAAAAAAAAAACCTCCACCACCATTATTTAGAAGTGTATTTTAATATTTGCCTAATTAATTATTCGATGCATTCAAATAATTCCTTAAAGTTGAAATAAATAATTTGTGGCTTAGAGAGAAATATTATTATTGTAATATACATGTACATTGTATATGTATAGTTGCTTTAAATAAGCAATACACTGCCTTATTGTGTCAATATGGCCGTTATATATAGGTTGTTTCTTGTTCAATAATGATTTGAAAAACTCAAGTATCTAGTATTTTCAACAACAAAATAATCTACAGACTCCAATAAAGAGTACGGTGCAACCTATGAATTCATTCAAAATGAATTTATTTTTAAATATTTTTGAACGGATCTTCTCTTTAATTAATCATTCAGAGTGTGGAGGTTAAGTAAGAAATGTGTACATGTATATATACGCCACGAGACTGCGTAGAAGGATTGATTTTCTTACACACAATTTATGCAAGTTTATTACTTTCGCATTAACCGTCTTTCGATAGTAATTAATATAACAGTTTACGACAATGGCATCAAATGATTTTTTTTTATTCAAAATATACATTTTTTATAATACTGGGACATTTTCTGAAGCACAGATTTTATAAATGTAATGGTACATTGTATACTTTAGTATGACCGGCCGATGACTTTGTATGAAAACCATTGCTGTCCTGCGTACTGTTGCCATGAAAATATATCAAAGAAATGCATTCATCATGAAAAATTAAAAAAAAATAAATGTCACATTGCTTTTTTCATCTTGAGCCAATTGTATATTGCAATACTCCCTCAATGATTTCCATTCAGTGCATGAGAGCAGTTCAGACAAGGCAAGGTTATTAATACCGTACATGTAAAATAGAATCAATTGTGAATTTGGGTTAAACAATGTTACAATGTACATGTTCATCCTCATTTGCACTTAGATCATTGTTGCACTATCGTTGTTGTCGGAAGAATCGGTGAATCGGAAGTTGTGAGAAGGACGATGGGTGTCACGTAATTACAACGCCTTTGTAGACGCAAGGTCCGTTATATCCTTCCGTAAGAGCAGGCCACAAAAAGTTTTTAATAGTAACCGACTCTGGGTCGGACGTGTGAAACCGGACGTGCAAATCGGGATGAAACTGCCGCGCATCGTACATGATGAGGAATGGCGGGTTCTGGACCGACAGACCCCAGGCGACCTGAACACATGCTGCGACGTACGACCTCAGTCCCTGGCAATCCTTCAGCACTGGATAGTCGTACAGCGTTGCGTAGATTTGTGAACAAACTTCCTGTAAAACAAAACATAATCAAATCTTCCATATGTGGACATGTATTATACAGTCAGATGAAGGAGGTTCACTGAGCAAAGCTTGATTCTTTTGTCTTTTGTCTAGCATTCCCCAAAACGATACAAATACTAAGTGCAACAATTTTGGTGCATGCAGTGATGATTGCAAAAAAAGTACAACACAATGTCAATATTTGTTAACTTTATGCTTTAAATCTAAAAGAATTGTTCTCATGCATGTGTCATAACAGAGTAACTGATATGTATCTCATTGCAAGGAATGTTCCTGAAACAGTCACGTGTATTACCTCAATTGTCAGCGAAACGTCGAAGTTTCCTGCTGTCTTGCATAGGTATTGCGCAACTTGGATTTCCATGTGATTGCAAAGCGGATCAAACTGGTTTCTATGGGCGTCCGGATGCGGAAGGTTGAGCAAATGTCGCACCTTGCCCCTGAGTTCATGAACAGCCTGTTGGGCTCCCCGAAAGGATAGCTGTCGAGTATATTGAATACGATTACTGATAAATTACGTGTGCTTTTAGTTTTTTAAAAACAACTGAAGAGGAAACATCACAATCGCAACTTCTCGGTAGGTCTTTCCGACAATTTTTCGAGATCTGCCGGAAAGGTCCGAGAAGTTGCGATTGGAATTTAGCAAGATTCACGTACCACTACCACAGAGAATAGTATTTTCTCTTTGAGAACCGAGAGATCATCAAGCTGCCCTGTTCTGTCCAGGGCATCTAACGCATCCATTCGGATCCCGCCGTACAAGTCGCCATATTGACGAACGAGCTCCGACGGTCGACTGGCCAGTGAGAGTTCTTCAAAGTGACCGTTCAAACCTCCATTAAAAAGACCGTGTGCTTCTGTGGAGAGCCTGGAATTATTCAAATTCGAATTTTATGGACTCATCACAGAAAACTTTCAATAGTATGCAACCGCGAATTCGCTTCATTTGAAATCATAATTTGAAAGAAGCGATACGAGTGTATAACTATTCAAAACCACGTTAAAATCTGTTTAGTCTCAAAATCTCTTAAAGCAAAGCTTTTATGTGCACTTTGTTCTTTTGTAAGGATAATTACAAAAATGCGTTACATATCCATATACATCTTTACTGTCTTGATATAAGCGTTTCCATGGCTACAGTACTATTTTAATGTTTACCGTTCTAGGAGTTGTTTCTCCCTGTCCTGGAGCTTTTCGACTGCCTCTTGACTTTTCTGTAGTTCCGCTTTTAAGTTGTTGACTTCCTGCTCTAACTTTTCCACTGCGTCCAAGTGACCATTGCTGTGTCGACTGCCATTGGTCAGAAACACTGACGTCAGAGATGACAGGGAGGACGGAACCACTGTAGCGTGACCGTTGATGAGGCCGTTAGAAGGCGCTGTTTCCGGTTTGCATGGAAAGGGACCGGAAATAATGGAGGGACGAAGTCCTAGAAGCATTGAAAAAATTAATAATGAGTTATTATATGAATGCAAGAAATATTTCTGAGATGCTTCGGTAATTGTGCTTAGGTTAGAATAGAAATTTTATTGTGTAAAAGCTTTCAAATTATCGTGAAAAAATTGTTAACTACATGTAGATAAAGAAAATGAAAATATATTGGATATAGATATGTACCTTCACCTTCACCTGTTTCCGATATCAAGCAAGTCAGCACGGTATTATTATTTTCTTTTTTTCATTAAATTAGTTAGTTGATAAAATACCCCAAATTTAAGATACCCATGCCTGATTAAACATTATTTCAAGAATGTAGCAACTCCAACTCATTACGGATTTCCCAATTAATAAAACTGATTAGTATCTTCACCCACAAATTATAATTCCAGACACGCTTCCCCAAATACAAATACATAAACTTACGTCCACGCATGCGCTTATAACCTGTACTGCCTCCTAAATAGATTGAAATTTACATATATAAAAATCATAAAAAATATGAATGACGTCTTTATCTTAATTACATTTTGAGTTTTTAAGACACGAACAAAATTGAAAGCTGCGTGGAACATGTATTAAAGTTACTTTAGTTAGTCTGGTTTTACACATGCAAGTTAATAGAATTGCAAACCTTTTTGCAAAAGGAAAGAAATGTAGATATATACATGTTTATGTTAAATATCTGTAAGTCCAAAAAACGTTATTCACAAACATGAAAATAAACATAACTCTGTAAATACACCCAGTCAAGTAATATTCCCCAGTTATCGCTCCTTACCGTTCGTTGTGATTACAATTGTACCTGACTACACCTGTTCGCCTAAATCACAATATAAACAATAAACAGGAATAATTCCATGGTCCTGTTCAATTAATTTGTTTGAATAACTTGTACTTTGTGTCGTCAAAATCCACTTATCAACACCATGCCCACCCTAATTCTTGTATTCAACAATAAAACAGAGAAAACACGAATTCTAAAGCCATTGTGCTTCATTTGATATACACTGTACAGGGACGGGCCTTCATGATTTGACCTTGAGAGGATTCTTAACCTGGAATTCAACATGTTTTTCTTTCGAAATGTACAATTTTCTATAAACATTTCTCATACATTCTGTAATATTGTTCGTTTTGTGAATGAACTGCATTGTAGTATTTGTGTAAATTGTAAAGGCTACGTTATAAAAAAAATCGGTTTTAACATGAAAAGTTTTTATCATTAAAAGGAATCACAATTGTGCATCAAATTGAAAGACGACATTACTAGAAAAATATCATAATCACCACATGTCCTATAGGAAAGCAAAGCTTATTTGTAAACAATCAATATTGCTAGAGGTATTAATTTACTAGAAATGTTCTACTTTGTATGTTGTTTACTAAGTATTCCGACGAATAATTAATACATGTATATAAACTACTCATTCATTTGATTATCGGTTTTATTCTTGAAAACTTAATTGATTCAATAGTTCAATTCTTTATTTTCAATTGATAAATGTAGATGGTGTACCAACCAAGAGGGCCATTACAGTGTGTCTACCGCTCATTTGTTTTTGGAATCGGAAAGATCTAGAGCTGGTCAATTTTTTTTAGATTTTTAATTTTGAAATCATTGAGTTTTAGATTAAAACACTTGTTTTTATTTTCATTTGTCTGTTGATGTCATTATTTTTGCTTCCTTGTACATGTAACAACAGAGAGTGACATGGAAGAGGGGGGGGGGTACCCCAACCGTTTTATGCAAAATTGCACGTATCGATATCTGAATGCATTATAGTCTTTTTAAGCAAACGTTACATGCCCCCCCCCCCCCACTATTCTGTGACTTTGTGACTTTGAAACTTTATGAAAGTACCCTGATATATATATTCAGCAATGGCAAAATTAGGTTTTTGCTTTTTCCACTTTGGAAAACGATTGCTATGGATTGATTAAAAAAGGAATTTACTCTTTTCGAAATTTATTACCGGTACATATGTTAAGGGCGATTTATTTCTTTTTGCCGAATCACGTGTTTTACCTTGATCATTTCAACATCCAATACAGAGTGTGCATCTGTAAATTACCGTAAATTGGTAAACTTGAACATATATAATTTTAATTTAAAATGTACATGTATTTTTATAAAACTTATCTTAAATCTTCCACAGTCTAGGTATACTATTTCCAATTTTCCCTTTTTCAAGGACGCACTAACCTTCACTACTTCGGGCTGTCTTTGTTAAAGAATCCACTTTGCATTCTTTGTGACAATGTAGTATATTTAACCATTTCAGTTTTAAATCAGCGCGATTTTCCCCTATCCTACTCCTAACTAGGAATGCAGGGACAAGCTTTATTACAAAACATTTTTGGCTATTCTTTTGTCATTTAGTGTCATCTTTATAAAAATAAAAACTGTCATCTATTTACAAATACAAACTTTACACGATTATGTTATATGTAATTATTTAGTTATCATTATACGTAAATTGTTAAGGGTGGGGTACAGAAGTAAACACTAATACTCACGGGATTTTTTGTGTCCGTGTTTAGGGTTAGAACAAAGCTTTGAACACAAGCTCATCGACAACTTTTCCGCACATCCTGACGGCAAAGTCTGATAGTCTCGCTTTTTCATATGAAACATTTTAAACCCAATATCGTCCTATAATCGAGACAAAGTCACGGTTCTAATCGTCCAAAGAGGTGTTTCAAGACAGCATCACAGAAGTAAAAATACCAAAAATAATGTTCAGGACAAGTTTTCCCTTGATTCACCAATCACTGAGAAGAATTGCGATTCTTGCACGACAGGGGAAACTGGATTCGTGTCCTCACGCATAGAGTGACCAATGTCGGAACAGAACAAGCGCTGCATCAATCAACACCTTGTATTGTTGTACGAGCCGAATGTAGGGTCCCAGGGTCCCAGAACACGCGAGCCAAATACCAGCAATCAATACATATGTAGTGTGTGCGGGCGCAGTTTGATCATGCTCTGTACCAAATGACTTTGAAAGTCGTTGGGAATATGATATCCCATATTATATCGTAGAAACACAAAAAACAGATTTGCATATGAAATATACAGATGTACATAGATACAACAAAAGGTATTTCCCGCGTGAAGTGGCGAGATTCGCCGTCCGATAATTTCTTCGTATTTCGGAGTTTTCCAGTTTATACCGTTTATCAGTTTACGGTTCACCTGCTTTATTAGATTCAGTCATTTGATGCGGATTAGTTTCAGTTTCCATTTTATAATGTGTATTGCTTTAAATGTATGGTATAAACCAGCTGTAAGAAAACAATTAAGTAATCTACAATATACAAATAAAAGACAAAAAGTCACGAAATGTCAATCGGTCAGTCACTTTAGTATACCAAGAACTGTATGCTAATTTTAATTATTAATTCGACATATATTTTGTATAATAACAAAAGTCTTGTATGCACAATGTCACTATAATAAACAATTACCTACTTACTTACTTATTCATCATAGAATGCTAAAACATTTATATTGCTATTGGTTTTGTGAGATTTTTAAGGGGAGGGGGGGGGGGTATCAAAATATCCATGACCTATATGTTTATATCGGATTTGTTGTTTTTGTAACTATACAGATATACATGTATATGTTCGCTGATAATAAAATGATGTACATTTAAAGACTGCTATTTAAAATAACATCTTACTTTTAAATTATCATATATTTACAGTGTGCGCATTATATATGCACTCGAGTTCAAACATGCTTAATAGATATATAGTTACAAGCGTGCTAAAACACCAAATGGGGCATTAAACCGCTTTTCTTTATAAAGTCGCCAAAGTGTGAAAGAGATAAGCTCCCATGGGTCTAACGACCTTGATGACAATCTCAGACGATTTATTCAATTACATGCAGCAGAAGACATTGGCTTCCGGTCGTGTTTTGTTTCTGCGCAGTGAGCCAGACGGAAGGTTTTGACAAATTCATCAAATATAGAAGTGCGGACAAGGTACAGGCAATATGTCAAAGCCATTGTCCCCAATAACCGACTTTAAATTAACAGATTTACAATATCTGCCAACATTACGTGAGATTTATACAAACTCAAAGATTGGATCGCTCTTCTTCTTCTTAAACGACTTATGCTCCGATCACCCCAAGAATAGTATATGCAAAGAAACTCTATTTCCTTTATACGTATACACAAGTCCTTCATTTTACTTATGAATACTTATGAAGACACTTCAGAATCTAATCTCTGCATATAAAACACGCTTTATTTACAAATCTGCAAATACAACGGGTATCTAAATCAAGACTTTTGACGTGAGTTAAAACGCTCTTCTTGGTGATTATGTAATATCACTTTTTATTCGCAATGTAATGAGCTTTCCTTTCACCACCTGGGGGAGACACAAAAAGGCAACATCTCAATTCAAGTGGTCGATAATCTTGAAGCGAAGAGAAGGGCAACGGTTACCAAGAAGGGACACTCAAGCTTTACCTCGATAAACTGCAATCATATCGTCAGAATTAGAACCCCGTGGAATATGTATGTTTACTATTAACATCATAAAATATAACGGGCCGAGGTGTTTGCATTTTATTTTCCATTTTCTACTATTTGTTCTTCTTATGGCGGTAATTATATGTATTTAAAAAACTATGCGAAAATGAAGCATATATATTTAAGTAATCGCATTTAGTAAGTTAATATTTGGCTTCGGGATAACAATGTCCAACATTTATAACTTTTTTTTTAAAGTAGGTTTTCTGTAGAAAATTCAACATTGACGAAGGAACAAATTGTACCCCTTGGGAAACTGTCTTGTGAAGCATACACCATCCGTTCTATAAATAACCAGTCTTGTCCAAAAAATCTTTACTTAACATTTGGAATCTTATTTGCGTTTCAGTAACAAATACATGTAACTGTAGCATATCAATTTGGGTTTTAAAGAGTTCGAGAACAAACTCCCCATTCGCTGTATATAACTATTCGCTATATAAAACTATTTTTCAATTGCATTTTGGTTCATATCGTTTTATTCAAAAATGTTACATTTTACAAACAAACGCAAACTTTAAGGTCTATGTTTTAGCGATGTTGGTTTTTTTCTGGTCTTTAATTGGGACAGTGTCTGTTTGTTTGCTTATTGTTTGCCGGGGGTGGGGGGGGGGATTGGTTTTGGTGTTTTTTGTTTTCAAGCAACCATCACATCTCACTTTATTAAATTCTCGGTGTTTGTTTTATTTTAAATTTCATGCTTTGTGGGGTAACAATGCTTGAATTTGTACAATAGAAATGATACCACTAATTAAACTGGCTACTCGTATTTGCAATTTTGAAAACCATCAACCGTCTAAAAACATTTTTAAAAGGATGCTTGGATGATTGTTTTGTCTGAGGATCCTTTCTTTGAGGACAAAGTATGTTTGCATGACTTGCATATTAACGCCATTCTATCAATTTTAGTAGACATGTTAACAGGTTTAGGATAAGTTAAGACACATTTATGGATGGTAAAACGACACCAACTGATTAACGAATCTTTAAATAAATTTTAAATACATCACAATGGAACAGGCTCCGTACGCATTTATCCAAGTCCGACTAACTGAACACAACAAACGATATATTTGTGATTTATTTGGTGTGCATTCTAGCATAGAATAAATATGCCTTCTTATCTTTAAACGCCATTGTTGTGTATTTTTATTTCAAATCATCTTTCTTAAAAATGATGCTACAAAAAGAAAAGCATTATGTTTTATTCAATACCTCGAGGGTGAAACAGTTTCAGTTACCATAAATGCTACCGCAAACAAAGCAAAACATTGATAAATGGGGGAATTAATGTCAGGATTATTTCGATTTTAGACATCAAAGATTTTTTAATTATATCCATCCAGCCCTTAAATCAAACAAACCATCAGTACAACTTTGCACAATCTCAACAAACTACACACATGGAACATAAGTTCCAGTACGGTGAACTAAGCCACAGACCCTTCCCTTTCTCTTTGAGGAGAGCACACACTATTCTAATAGGGTCTCATCTCTTGTTGAGACACTTCTGAATTAATTTTCATACAAGTTTTTATGAACTTCCAAAGTTTTAACAGTTTCCATTTTTATTCTACTTATCCATTACGGAATGTCATCAATGGGTTTTTGGTTTTCACAATGTTTTCAGATATACTCTACGTATTATGTACTTGACTCAAATTATGCGCTAAAATGTTTAATTTAAAATGTTCACTCTTGTAAAAAAAATTCGATATACGTATCAAAGAAAGAGGTTATTTTAATTCGATTTTACCCATAAAGTTTCTTACTTAAGCATTTGTCTCTGCAATATATTTGTCTGTGCTTACTCTCAGTGAATGATTCACTCCTAGATTATTTAATTTTATTCAATGACACTTTTGAATTAAATTACTCTGTGAAAAAAATGAGAACGCGATAATGTATTTGTTGTGTAAATCCAATCATGAATCGATATATGACAAATGTTGCAAACTCTATTGCATATTGCAAAATATATTTAAGTAAATTGTATTGCACACACATAGAGAGAGAGAGAGAGAGAGAGAGAGAGAGAGAGAGAGAGAGAGAGAGAGAGAGAGATGTATTTTGTCAAGTGCTGATAATTATGATAACCAGATTGTACCTACCGTTTGCTTTATGTGGAAGGACATGCGTGAACCCATTGAATGTCCTTGACCTATCCATACGGGTTATGGGGGTCATGATATCGTCGTCACTGGACACCATGCCTCCATCGTCCTCTGATGTCGCCTCGTCATGTTCAGATACTTCCTTCAGCAACTGCAGAACTATGCTATATCCTTGTGAAAACTGCTTCATTACCACCGACATGTACGCGTCATCAGAAATATTATCACAATACTTGCGGAGTTCGGTGTCATGAAACAATGCCACTTTGTCGTATTCTATCCGTTTTTCCAATATATGGAACAGTTTTTTCAAGCACTGATTGGTGACCGCGGGCTCTACAATGTTGAACAAGGTCCTGTTCTTGATAATCCTGACTTGCACGTCCGATCGCGTCATTTGCATCAGCCGCTGGTGGCTGACCTCGGTAGGAGCCTTACCGGAAGTAACGGAACTACTTGTCGGGTGCTTTGCCGACAAACTCATCTCATCCAGTTTCTGTAAAGCATTCCTGTATTGAAAAACAATTTTATCGAGTTCCTGTTTCAACGAATCGTGTAGATTCATAAGGCTTCCGCAAGATGATTCGACGAGGCCATGCTGACCCATATGTTTTAAACACCTGTCCAATGCTTTCTTTTTCTGCTTTAACTGTTGCTTTATATTTGGATCTACATAAGAAACGACTCGTAAAATGTTTCTACAGGACGGGTAGTAACTGTTGCAATTCTTCTCTGCTCTATTGCCAGATTGAGACATTCTTGCGAAACAAGCAACCATCCTTTTAACCAAGAGGTCCATATGCAATTGATCCTTTGGAAATGTTTCTAATGTTGTTTCAGAAAGTTTCACGTACAGTGCCTCTAAAATAGAAAGACTAAACGGCATAGAGTCTAGTAACACTTCCATGGGAACTTCTTGCAGAATATTTCCAAAAGTAACACAATTTAATCGCCTGATGAGGGTTGCGCATTCGTCGTATTTCTTGGTCTCGAAAAGCAACACTATTCTCCGCAGGGCGAAGTTTGGCGTTAGTTCTGCAGATTCCATGGATAGAGATTCGTCGGGGAAAGATTCGGCCCAGCGTACGTTTCGCCACACAGACTGCACTTTTTGTCTCGGCGTCCTCTCCGGTCGTATCCGCTCCATCCTCCCGGAACCGGAACTTGAACTCTCCGTCTGTTGAAGGAAGAAAAATATATATTCTATGTACATGAAAGCATGCTTAAAGCTCCAAATAAAACTTTGATTAACTTCAATGAAAAAATCTATTATTTATATACAAACAGATTTAGTCTCCATTTCAAGACCCATGAAATGTCAATATTTGGGGAACTATATTGCATTTACACGCTAAAACTGATGTGTATCTCAAAAATTAAATACACAATGAAAAAATCAATAGATGCTTTAGAATACATGGTCTGTAAAACCACATCCAGAGCGGTTTTCTTCGGGTAGCTGCATTCCCTATTCCACCGAATTGATCAGAAATGTGTCGGGGACTTTTGCACGGTACCAGTCACGAAAGAGCTACCCGGCCAATGATTATATAATCATCACGTTAAGTTTCTGGTGAAGGAAAAAATCAATTCCTGATCATTTTCTTTCTCCAAGAATGTCTTTTCTTACCGGCACAAACTTGTATTTAAAGGAATACATCCCACAAAAAGATCGCAGGGTCTGTTACTGTGTTTGTGGACAGACTGCTACTGCTTCGTCGTTTAAATATCCGCAACTAATATTACGTCAACATTCGAGGTCCCTTGGAATATCTACCTATGCCCCCTCTCTCTCTGGGTGTTTTAATTTTGGTGGTTTGATATAATCAAAATTCGCCGCATACGACGACTCGGCTCAATATCTAACGCTCAGGAAAATTTGGCTATTTGATCTTTCAAATTAAATGACTTTAATTGTGTTTTCTTTTCCAAATGGATCACGGGTTGGTATAAATTTCTCCAATTTCAAAAGTTGCTCTTTCATTAAAATATTCCTTTGTTTGATTCACGGAACAATGTTTGGAACTTTAATATTTAAAGAGTCAATTCATTATCTATTGTCTCCTAATCCATTTGTAATCGACCTCGACCAAACACTTGCTTGGTAAATGGTAAATCTAGCAGGATTCTAAAACATCAAGACACAAAGGAATTAAGAGAACTGATTCCAACTTAGCCCTAACCACGACGTGTCTCTGCAGCGCTACTTTGCTGCTTTTATTTTTGTATTCCTACATTTAATTCGTCGAAAAAGCCCCCAAGGTGACTTAAGTTTACATGTTTATGCAATTTTAAGTTTATTTTATCAAACAATCTTAAACTAAAACTTTTCTAATCAAACGTATTAGACAGAATGTTGCTTTTCATTCAACAAACAAATGTTTACAGACTAAAAAAAGGAGGGGGGTAGAAATTAATTTTCGTAGAATCGGAAAAATCAATCTCTTTGATGTATAAATATGTCTAACAAAATTTATGACTTTGTTATTAATTGATTCTCGTAAATCAAAGCGAGCACTTAGCGAACACTTTTAATAAATATTTTTATCATGTACATATCATAGTAACTATGACGTCAACATCAAGCTTAGGTCTGCAAAGGTACCACAACACGATACTAAAAAACAAGAAGCTTTTGTTTTACGGTGAACATACCTCAGTTTTATCAGAACTTAGACTTCCCGATCGCGATTCTTTGCTGCTTCGACCCATTGTCTACAAATATAGATACATGTATCCGCAATCCTAAGGTGTTTAACACCACTGCCTCTCTCTCTAAATACCCAAACACAAGTGACCAAACACTGACTTCTGAATTAGAAGATTCTGTGTAAGCTTGCATGAGCCAGCGATTAGCATATATAACCTTCTGAGCGGTATTATCGTCTGTGTATTTAAAACGGTCTGTCCGATTAATGTATTTGGATGTTTAAATGGATTAGATATGGAAATAATAATAGAGTTACTGTGTACATCCAGGGGATCTTAGAAGTTTGGTGAGAAATCGGGCTAAGCTGCGGTCTTTTGTATCTATATAACGGGTTGTCCAAGTGACCAAGGGTCAAACCAACGTAACTGACGATTAAGTATTATTTCAAAACTCGGACCGATAATGGATCAAAACCGAATAAAACAAATTAGAGATAAGACAGATATTCGGAGTTGAGTGATTCACTTCTTTTGTCAGGTACTGGGAGTCGGAAAAGAACAATTAAATCTACATATCTTGGTCGACAGCGGGTTTTTATTGAAACCGATTTTCTCCCTGACTACACTCAAGAATACGGACTTCAATTAAGACGAAAACTATGTAGATTTCACGTAAATAAAGAGTTTGTCTTTCAATAACAGAAACCTAGCCAAGGTCCTTTTCCTATAACCATTACGATATGATCTATATAGTCTTGGGACACTTACTTGAATGCAACTGATCGAAATGCTATTCAACTTTAACAAAACTTTTAAAAATTCCTAACCAATGTTCACGTTATGTTGCTAATATTTTGGGTTCTTTTACGTACAGTGTGTGGTCTCAACTTCAAATACATTGCACACACGCCGTATGGCTTGCTAATTTATATAAATAAAACTCAATGGAAATTAGAGAGAGCGCGCTGTTCTTTAATTTTCACTTTATATGTGTTTGCATGCACCTGTGTGCAGAATAATAATAAACAAAAAATCTTGTTGCTCCGTTCAATGTCTCACTATTCTGGTATCGATCTTTACCAAATCTGATTGTAGTTTTTAGAAAAGGACTCCGTGTGAAAGTTTAGACGTGTATTGTGAGTATTCGATGCCTTTTGTGTGCCCGTCAATTCTTTAAAGAGCGAGACGTCGAGCTCATAAAAATTATTTGAAAAATAAACTTTTATATCTTATGAGTAATTCTGATTTTTATCTTTTGTATAACATGATAAATGATGTTTGAAATGTCCCAATTTAAAAAATGGCCCAGAACGACAAAGGAATATCTATATAGAGATTTTTTTTTAAGTTTTGGGGCTATTAAAGAGGTATTTTATTCCCATCAAACAAAAAAAGGCGATTTAAGAAATTTGTGATCTTCCAAAAATCTACAGTGTATTTCCTGAAAATTTCTCAAATCGCATCGTAGAACCATTATTCAGTAAGTATATAGCATTCAGTTTTCCATGTCGTGCTTATTGATACAAAAACCATGTGAACAAATTCAAGTTGCAGGGGGTGATATCAGTTTTGACACTCAGGAAGTCTTTAAATTCCATCGGATATGCAATGAAAAATTGTAATGTGTTGATGTGTTCTTTAAATTGAAGACCTTGTCCTCAAATTCGATAAAATACTTTAATTTAATAAGAAGATTACACGAGAAAATAGTGGGGGTATGTGTTGTTTACGTCTGTCAATGATTGGAATTATGTATAAGAATAACAGTCCTGTCTCATTCCATTATATCACTGTTTAATAAAGTTTGGCAGTTCATTTCATGTCTTTCTAGACATCGTTTAATACCTATGTATAATATATGTTAATACAGACAGTCATTATGCAATGCACACGTATGCTAGGACTGCTCCGTGAAATGCAATTACATTTAATATTGCAAGCACAAGTATCGATTCTTATCTTTATTTTTTTTTCAGTAGGTTATTCTGCACATGGCGACCAGAGCTTAAGCTGATCAGATGAATAATTGATAAGAGTGATCGACTTTCAACTTAATTGAATAACATTTGAATGACCACCTTATTTTTTCTTTCATTATCGCGGCATTATATCAGTTTTTCAGATATAACATAAGACTCATGATCAATGAGTTTGAAGACTGGAATAAGAACTGTCAAAAAACCTTATCCACTACTGTTAACCGCGATACGAGATATAGATATATATTGATAAGATGAGGGATGGGGGCTAGGAGAAACCTCACTGATAGGGGACATAAACTTAACAGTTGGATGAAACATACATCGAACTGGTAATCCTTGTCAAGAAAATTTGACCAAGAGTACACAAAGAAATGAAACAAAGACCAAAATCAAATTAAAAAAAACAACGACACCTTCAGATTTATAAATGCTGCAGTCAAAAGTTGCTGTCGAACGTAAGTAAGGGGAGGGGGCGAACGGGTCAACAAAGTTTGACCTTTCCCTTTCAAACCAGTCATTGTTACTGTTTACCTATTTCCTAAATATGACATTAACACACACAACAAAGCTCAGAAGGGGGGTATAGAAGGTGAAAGGGGTGGAACGAGAAAGAACGACTGTTTAACAGCTGATGTCTGTCAGACACGATGCTGGGTCACTGTATGTCACTGTGCATGTCATTCACTTTAAGAGAGTTCATTAAAACTCGATGCTAGGTGAGTTAATGGTAGACCTACAATACTATTCGGATAAGCCACTTAACACCTACTTATATCGCATTAATGTACAGTTTAAATCCAATATACTGGCCAATAGCAGAAATGACTTTTGTCTACAACACAAAGGATTAAAAGATATGTTTTGCTTACTACTTACCAAATTCATCCCCTGCTTGACTCAATGCCAGATCTATTCAAAGGTTCTCTTGGTCTAAATAAGCTACTGTTGGTTTCATATTCAACGAATGTGTTTTAAGAAATATGCACGGCAGTTTATATATATACTGCTTGTAGAATTGTTTTAAACATGTTTTAACTTAAAGCAGTGTTTACGTTATGTAGACAAACACGTGTTCTACAGTATATAAACAACATATTGCACTTTTTGTAAATCTTGTTTCGAAATCCAAGGATTCAATAGCTACACCCCCTTTAACAATTCAGTAAATACATGCTTAAAACAAAAATCAACGAAACGGAAATATTGATGTAATAATGTTACGCCATGGCATTGCATTACACAATAACTTAGCTCTAACAATATTATACCTCAAAATATTAGCAACCATTTTCTATAATTACATCCTTTAGATACAGAATTATTCAAAACAGAGGTACAAACGGTCAAATTTACGACAGGCAAAAATATTCCTACCTATTAATATATACTATTCCAAAGTTTTCTCCCCCCCCCCCCAAAAAAAAAATTATTAATGATCGAAATAGAAAACTTCCCTGTTTAAGAAAAACGCTACAGTTCCTACCATGCTCTCTTCCATGCCATTTCCCTTCATTTTGGAATTCTTTTAATTCAGAGAAAGAAAAGAGTTTCAAACTTTGGTAAAATAGTCTTTTGTCAGATACCCTTGACCAAGTTGACTTTAAATATTTTACAGATTGGAACCACGAACAAAATAGAAACATGAAAGCTTTCTCTGATAAGAAAAAGGAATGGTTTTTTAACTTGGGATTATTTTAAATCAGAGAAGAAAGAAAACCGAGAACTGAGTAAAGTACAATAAACTTCTTCTGCAAATTAACATAGACCCCCCCCCCTTTCAATAGAGTTGGACAAGCTTTTAATTCTTTCTCGATTTTCATCTATGGGAGAAGGAAATTGATATCTTTGCTAATTGCGGGACAGAAATATGGATGAGAAACCCCATGACCATTCAAGAACGTTATATATAGTAAAAATATTTGAAAAATACTAACCTCTGATGAGTTATAGCTGGGCATCCTAAATCCCGCCGGACATTCACCGGAAACGCGCCAGTTTTGAACAAGAACAAAGGGAGCCGATTTTGTGGGGGGACTCCCAATGAATGTGAAGCGATGCCGATGATTCGATTGTGTCGATAGCTTACATGACCAAGGTTTGGATAGTCTGAACAGACTTATAATTCCTTTGTCATCAACGTCATTTCAGCTGCTATTAAATGTCTACGTTCAACAATCAACCATATCAGCCTTTAAATTCAACTCCAAGTAGAAATACAAATTCATAAAACGTATTAAACTCAGTGTAAACAAATTACCCATTTGTATGTGTGAAAACACTTAAAACTCCTTTTCTGCCAATATCTTATTAAAACAGTCAATTTCACGCACAAATGTAAGAATCAACGGTAAAAGAAAATCGAGTGCATGTATATGAAAGGTAAGGCAGAATAAGGTATTGAAACCACAGTCAGGGTCTTTTTCCAAAAGGCAAACCAAGATCCCTTAAAGTACATATTTAGAAGAACAGGACGCCTTATTTCCCTACAAATGAAAACAATGCACAGCTAAGATTTCAATCTTCACGAGTGAAATCAGACGAATGCGAACGACACTAATTAAACATTTTTAAGACCTAATTTTTTTTCTTTTACTTCTTTTTTTACCTTTAGCATTATTTACGAGTTTTCACCAGGTGTAAACGATTTTAGTTCAACATCAACTTTTGTTGTTAAGCAATAAAACATCAAACAGTTTTTCGCTGTCTTAACAAGTATTTCATTTAGCAAACCCTTACATAGCCTGCTATTGTTAAACCTTTTACTGTACGAACATGTCCGAAATTCTTTTGATGGTAAAAGTTATCTTTATCACTGGGCAGATTATGGTCTTGTGTAAAATATCAACAAAAAGTTGTCATTTTAAAGCAAAATATTTATTAGATTACTCGTGTAACTAAACCTGTCTTTTTCCTCCGTCTTTAATTTGATAAAAGTGTATTAATGTAAAACATTTTTTTTAAGAAAAAAAAAGGGATCAGAAATGTTTTATGTAATGATATGCAGTAATGCTATTAATATTATAATCATACTGACATAGTGTAATACATGTAATTATCAATAAAACAAAAATAACTTCCTTCTTGGTTGAGAATTTGGAGTAGGTGACATAATTTTTTTGAAATATATGAACATCAGATCTTTATAAAGTATATAGTTATACATTTCTGATAGATTTATCTAATATTTAAAAATTTTCAATCTCCAGAAACCCATGCGCTTGGATGTATATAAAATAACATATAAGTATATACAATGTACACTTAATTCTTGCCGTCCTTCCTTGAAAGTGTTGGTGTCCAAAGTGTTGGTGTCCAAAGTGTTGGTGTCCAAAGTGTTGGTGTCCAAAGGCTGGTAAAAGTGTTGGTGTCCAAAGGCTGGTAAAAGTGTTGGTGTCCAAAGGCTGGTAAAAGTGTTGGTGTCCAAAGGCTGGTAAAAGTGTTGGTGTCCAAAGTGTTGGTGTCCAAAGTGTTGGTGTCCAAAGTGTTGGTGTCCAAAGGCTGGTAAAAGTGTTGGTGTCCAAAGGCTGGTAAAAGTGTTGGTGTCCAAAGGCTGGTAAAAGTGTTGGTGTCCAAAGGCTGGTAAAAGTGTTGGTGTCCAAAGTGTTGGTGTCCAAAGTGTTGGTGTCCAAAGGCTGGTAAAAGGTCTAACGTTGCACATAAAAGAATTCTTAAAGCAAAAACCCAAACTATTAAAATTTACAAAATCTACTCATGATCAATTCTTTGAGGATTAACTACATGTACATGCCTGCTATGAGGATTGAGATCATTCTTGTTTCTGCCCTATACATCTATTTGACCTAATAGATCCCTTTGGAATCTGGGCCCCATTAGTCAGTTGATTCATGCAGGACTATTATAAATTAAAAAAAAAAGAAATCTCTTTCAGTACTCCCTCTCTTTCCTTTTCAATTCTAGGGAAAGATCATTTTTAAAGGGGGGGGGGGGTTAGTGTGGATCAGACTCCTGAAAAAAGAGTATTAAATCCGCGCCTGTCGATGAATGAAGCGTTGGTTCAATCGGAACATTGCTCGGTCATTTTCGTCAAGTCGAGATAAAACGGTGGGGTTTTTTTTCTCGACTTGACGGAAAAGGCCGAGCGATGTTGGTTCTGACAAGGCACGTGTCAGGATCGATAACTCCTCCAGTTTAAAGCGCCCTACATTTTGATCACTCAAAAGTTGTTCTTTGTTATTTAAAAATATATTTAACACTTAAAGCGACAGTACAGCTGAAAACACATGTGTGAATAACTTCAGATTTACCCATTGTATCGTTAGTAAATACGAAATAACGTTGATTGTGACAGTTGAAGTACATAAAAATCCTTTATACATACCTAATTAATGTAATTATGAGCTTCCGGAAATTTAAGGGTCGAACAAACCGAAATAATCTTATAGCGTTTATTTGTACCACGTGGATTTTGATTGACAGTAATTGACACGTGCTGAAAACTACAATATCTTTGCCCGATTACGGTCATCATGGTATACGAGATAAAAGGGACTCTCTAAACGGAAAACATCATCACTTTCTCGATAATTTATTAACGTTTACCAATTTCAATTCATTTTAAAATTAACAGACATAAATATGTCAAATTATCCCTCAAGGGGCCTCATTTACAAAAATGAATTTAGGTTGTAGCAACTCCTATGATAAACACGCAAAATACATGCTTACAAAATAATAACTGTGGTTATTTTAAAAACTTTGAACAATTATTACCTTATTTTCTTTGCCAATTCACTCAAGTAAGCAGGCCTACCCGGTCTCTTACTCGCCATGCTGGTTTGTTTATAGTAAATACGCATGCGTAATGGTATAGAAAGTGGAACCCTGTAACACGTGGCGATGTATATATGTATAGGTTATACCTAATTATTAATTTTAATGAAATAATTAGATTTATTTCACGGAGAAATTTGTAATTTTCTGAAAGTTTATACATTTATGAGTAGAACAAAAATACCGAACCCGATCGGAAAATTTTTTCAAGTCGGTTTTTTAATAAGATGCGCCGTACTGTCTCTTTAAAAACTGTTCGTAAACAAAATAAATATCAATATTTATATAATTTTAATTTAAGCTACATGTATAAGCAGTCAGATATGGGTCACAAGAGAATGGGCGTTTAATTTTAAATAGAAGCCAAGCATATAAAAATCTTAAGGTCTCACACAAGGAATTAATTTCACTATATGTTACTATATAGCTTTAATTAAGTTAATTGATTAACTATACTCTCAGCATATAAATCATGAAAGACAATTTATTTATTTTTTTTTTTATTGAATTTTTCACTTTCACAACACATACATGTATACATGTGACATATCTCGTACATTAGTTTATACAATCATATAAGAAGATTTTTAACTATTTTGTTATTTTATACTGTACAGTTCATGTATAGTGAAAGTATATTTTAGAAAGGAGAGAGAGAGAGAGAGAGAGAGAGAGAGAGAGAGAGAGAGAGAGAGGGGGGGGGGCATTGTTTACATATGTAAATATAAAATGGACCATATTCGCGTGTCAGATAGGTCCCTTTTATAGGGATATAGAGAAAAAAGAGAAAACAGGAAAAAACAAAAAAGCATCACATTTCAAAAGAAAATAAAGTGACACAATAAATAACAATTTAACTATATATACTACAGTACTACAGCTTTAATATCGCATATTTTTTGCCAATGGCTTTCATACTCTTTATATCTACAGTTTTTCATTAGCATATATTTTTCGGTCAAAAGCCTTTCTATTATAACCTTTTTTAATCCATGTATATTTGGATTTGCATGACTTTTATATTTACAAGAAAAAATATATTGCTTCACAATAAGAACTACCAAATTAAATAATTTATAAATTTCTCTATTTTTATATTTTCCAAAAAGAACTGATTGTTTATCAAATGTTATTAACAAATCAAACTGTCTCAAAATCCAGTCTTCAACAGCAGACCATTATTCTTTTACTACAGTACATTCATAAAATAAATGACCAATACTCTCTTCATCTCTTTTACAGAAAGTGCATACAGGAGACTCTGCTTTTTTTATTTTGAAAAGATATTTATTTGTCGGAACAATCCTGTGGAGAATTTGGAACTGTAACCAATGTAGCTTTGATTCTTGTGTACATTTAAAAGAGAGTTCAAAAATTTTGTTCCAGGTTTCTTGTGCATAATTATGACCCTTTTCTCTCCATTTTGATATAGATGTACATGTTTCTCTCATTTTATCTAATAATAAGTTGTACATAAGTTTACAACCTTTACAATTATTTGAAAGACAAATTATAGTTAAATGCTTCAAGAAAAATTTTAGATCAGAAAAATAACGCCTTATGCGGCTTCTAAGAGAGATAATTGATAGTAAACACACCTACCCCCAAATACACGTGGGTTTCACATGTTGACAAACAGACTCAGCACCATCCAGGAAGTTGCATCACGCGCATCTAAAAAATAGTTCCATTGAAATTAGTGTGACAATTCCACTAAAGTAATAATTCTCCAAGCCACTGAGTCCAAAATCAATAATGTAGGCCTAAAATAAGGTGCCAAAAAAGGAAGAGAGACAAAAAATTGTCTCTATATATATGGAACTACAATTTGACTTATACAAAAAGTGCCGGACCACCAGTAATATATTTTTTCTGTTTAATCGAATTCTTATTGAAAAATAATTAAGAAATTGTGTATATATTATTTATTTATCACATAATATTTTTATTGATTTTTAATACTCATTAATTCCTCTTTTTTTTTTAATAAAAGCCCATAAAAAACAGCCTGCTCTATACATTTGTTTCTGTGTTTAAGAGGATTGGTGTTTGCAAATTTATGGGAATTTTTTTTTAAATCATCAATTTTTTTGTGATTAGGTTTACATGTACTATAAAGTATGATATTTTCGTTCACATTAATAAAAGTATGTGTTCTCTGATCTAAATATGCATATAATATGGACATAATACGCGCCGATCACTTGATAGGATATCAGAAATGTGTTTTTACGATATTCAAATATTTGATAAAATTGATGCAGTTTTAATTTCCAATTTATCTAATATAAATCTTTAAATAAATTAATATGCGATGAATATGAATAAATGGTCAGAACTGATTCAGGAGAGGGGTTGAAATATTCTTTCATGATGTTAATTCTAAGATAACCTTTGTAGGAAAATCTCAGGGGGAGGGGGGCATACCATTCTCCTTGACCCTTACATCTTCGCATCATCTAGTCTTGTTTTATAAAAGATCCAAAGATCTGATCTTATGGCATTAATTTTAGCAATAATGGTATATACATGTATAAATATGAATTATATATATATACAAATGAGATGGTGCAATGTAAGGTAGATAAAGAAACAGACTGACGCAGGACGAAGCTCTGCCTTTCAGTCAATTGAATGTTAACTGATTGAAACTGAAATAGTGACTAAATGGCATTGGTATGTCATTCAGTCACCTTTTGTCAACTTTCAGTCACCTTTAAGGCGACTGAATGGCATAGATTCATCATGTGTGAAGTATAACAGAAAATTGTGATTTTTTAAAATAAATATTTAAATCTATAAAGAGAGTGTTTCTTCCAGTAGTACTTTATTATCATTCATATATCATTTCCCATGTGGGTCATAGAGGGGTCAGACTTAAGGATCGGGGTCTAATTTTATCTATAAATACCTACATGTACTGTTAGATTTTAGGCCTACTGTATCATTAAGACGGTAATAACAGAACATAAGTGATTGCTTTTAAAGTACACCCCTTTGCAACTTGGTAACTAACATTAATAATAAGTCACTATCCAAAATCATTGCTATACCCCCCAAAAAATATAATTACCTGAGCATGAAGCGCCCAGGTGAGCATGTAGTCAATTGGTCTATTGTTTTATTTACAGCAGCTTCTATATTAATACCTTTACCTGATATTTGTGTTAATATGTAAAGAATACATGTTTCCTAGACTAATCTTTGAGGTAATAAATTTTTGAAGGCTGTGTGATATACCATTGGTCTATATCCTCAATTTTTTCACTTGACATCTTCGCAAATTATTGGAAATCATTTGCATAATCTTGATTCCACACAATAATTAGCTAGGTATAAATCTGTCCAAAGACAAATATATACTCTAAAATGTTATATGCAGTAAGTCTTGTTAAAATTTAAATGATATTATCCATAGTAAATTTTTCTTTTTAAAACAATGAATACAATTTAATTAAGTGTGCTCAACATATCCACGTGTTATTTGAAGTATCTATAAAGTATGTCTTGCGACAAAATGAAATAATAACACAATTGAAATTTTAAAAAAAAAAAAGGTTGACATTTTTCTTACATAAGTGTCATGTTTTTGTTGCATCTTTTATTAAAAAATATCAGCAAATAATGATAACCCTCAGATCTAGGAAGATTTCTTTTGTTGAAAAATCAAAATGCTTGCAACGGAAACACTTTTTTCGGTTTATCTGAAAGAAAAAAAAACCCATATCATATAATATACTTAATGATTAACAATACACTGCAGGTATTGTGAAATCATATTTCATAAGAGATACTTTCCAAATATGAGTTGTGTGTTTTGGGCCACCTGAAACGCTCGGACCTACACACCTAAGCTGATCAAAGGCAGTTCTAAATACTAGTACACAAATGTAGATGGTGAGAAAAGGCGGGAAAGACACAAATGGTTGAGTGTATGTTTGCATTAAAAGTCGAAATTGATTCAAAGTGAAAATATGGCGAGAAAAATATGCACTTAACTCTGTAAGTACTGAATGACACCTAAAAGAATTTGTTTCTAATATCACCTGTAATTTTATCTCTGTGACCAAACCAAACTTTGTTTACCCTCCTGCTCAAATGATGCATTTGGCAAGAGACTCATGCTGGTAAAAAGATATTAGCGACAAGGGAAGTTTCCAGGAAACGAAAATTTTAGAAATATTCATGCGAGCTCGAACCTGTTTCATCATACTTTACAATAATGACCCTTCTTTACGGAAGCAAGTATTTTTACGACATGCCATCAATCAAGCTGTGCCTTTTCTAAGAGCCACTTTGTGGCCAATATGTTTAACATCAATAATTAATAGGTGATAACTGCTGGGAACTGGAAGGCATGACTGTGACGTTACGGAGAAAATAGAGCTCTTGTTGTCGCTGACAAAATGACTTTGGATACCCTTATCTGAAGGAGTTTTATATCAGACTTCATATTGCTCTTTGTTTAACAAACTTCATTGTGATAAGCAAATATGTTAGCATGTTGCAACATTCTCATGATTCTTTCATGGCTGGGTACCTTCAAGATAAAAGTACTGCTTGCCCATTTTTCGGTTTCTACTTGTTCAACTGGTAAGGTGAATAGATAAACTGGATTTTTAGTAAATATCGCTTGTATTTTTCAACAACTTGTACGGTATAACAATAATCCATACATGTACTATAGTATTATATTTCTATTTCAAAAATTAAATCATTGATTTTATTTTGTAAAATTTGATTAAGTTGGATAACCAAAAGAGTGGTCCTAAAACATTTTTGAAATATCAGATTTCAGACTCAAAGGAAACATTACAAGATTTGATAGTAGAAAATTAAGATTTAAATATCCAAAACTCTAAAATTTAACAAGTCGAAAATGAGTTGACCACATTTTTAAGGAGATTTGGTACTCTACTGGAAGATTGACAATTAATAATATAATGTATTTTCTTGAAAGTAAAACCCAATCTGTGAAAAGCAGTTCCTTTCTTTCGTTTAAGGGATTTATATACTTTATTCATGTGCTAAACTTAAGCAGATAATTCTATGCTATTATACACATCTTAAAATTATTCATGATTTTTTCCTGTTTCACCTTAGCAATAAAATGACCGTGGGTCAAAATCAACGCAGACTTATTTACCGTATATAAGGGCTTTTGTACATTTTTTTCTATTAAATATACAGTTGTATATGCATGGTCGTTGAGTTGATTGTTCTCGTTTTTGAGTTCATTCTATATAATTTTTTTTTTCAAAAAATTACAACGCTTATATATTATTTATTTCAACAACAAAAATATTTATTTCGTAACAATTCTGTACCATTTGTTGGTTTAATCTATGGCTTAAAATAATTGAATAGTTTTATTTAAACAATCTGTAACTACAATTGTAGTTATATTTGGTTTGCTATACATTCCTTGTTCATCGATAAAACCCTACACTTGACTCTTCACAGGAGAGGAGAAAAAAGTACCAAACAAGCTTAAAAACATCTGGCGGGGAAATGAAATATTGCTATTTAAAAGACAAGGTGATGAAAACATGAGTATGCATCTTGCAGGTTTCCAATTTTCTTTATTACAGACAAGGACATAAATCTTTCAATTCTCATAATTTCCAGCTATATACGTAATTTTACCATATCATAAATAAAAATAAATAAAATAACGCAATGAAAAAGAAATACAATTGTCTTTCTTATTTATGATTATATTTATATCGATATTAACACACCTTAACATACAGGCACAAATCACGTGATGGATATATAGGCATGGCAAGTATTAAATAAATAACAACACCATGGACTCTTGATTAAATCCACATTGGAATCTTTCTTCTGATTTTTTAACAGGTCTGCAAATCCTGTGTAATTTTTTTATGCATTCTTCAAATGTTCTCGTAAATTAATTCAGGGTCTTAATTTTTATCGAGAATCATAAAGGTAACAAAGCATAACAATGCACGGACATATCGTGTGGCTCTAATTTAATTTCCGAGACTTCACTTAACTTATTACGGAATTAAGAAGTCTTTTCTGAGCCTCAGTGAAATACGTGTTTCATTTCCGGAACCGCATTCAAAGACCCAGACAGTACTTTATTATGAGAAATGAAAAGCTACCGACGATGAACAAAAATTCCAATACACATTGAATTTTTGAAAGCTAATTGCCAAGAATGCAAATGTCACTTCTCACAGCTCGAGCATCCGAATGTAAATATACGGAGTATTCTACATTCACTTGAATAAGCATCCAATAAAAAGTAAACTTAAGTAAAATTATTGCACAAAGTAAAAATAACGGTAGTCTAGCGGACCTCCCAGCGGAAGTGACGGAAACATCAAAGATCGCTGCTGAGCATCCGGAGAAGCATGAACCCGTTTTCCGTCCTTAATAAGTAACGTCACATCCGCCTTTTTGGCAGCGTTTAAACACGACTGTTCTTGAATTTGTCTCCGCTTTGTTTTGTAACGTCTGTTTTGGAACCAGATTTTTATCTGTGTTTCTGTCAGTTTCAGGGCGTTGGCCAGATCGGCCCTTTCTGGTCCGGACAAATAGCGCTGGTGCCGGAAGCGGCGCTCCAACTCGAAAACTTGCGCATGAGAGAAAGCGGCTCTGGACCGTTTCTTCCGGGGCTTGCATGGTATAACTTGTTTCACGATTGAACTGTCTTGTTCTTTTTTATCACAATCTGACAATAAATTAGACAATTTTCTCAAAATAATGTAAACGTTGATTTTATATGATTATCTAAATACCAATAAAAAACATAATAATCAAGATCTATATTTTATTTTAAATATAAAATTTGTTGGAATTAAGAGGGCTGGGTGCATAAAAATATAGAAAAATATTCAAATTGTAAAGCTATAATGTTTGGATTTTTTTCTTTATTAAATAGTAGTTATGGTTTTAAAAAATCATCTCTAAAATTTTAAGGTAGATCTGTTGGCCACTTAGCCTGCTTAAAAGGTCAACAAACAAACATTTGGATTTGTTTTTCAATTTAGATAATTAAATGATAATACAACTATTTTCAACCTTTTTATTTTTGACACTTACTCATCAGTTGTTCTTCCGGACCAGATTCTGTTCCTCTGGGTACCCGGTCAAAGTCTGTGTCTGACGATGCGAGTGACCCCGGGGTACAGGACACTTCCGAGTCAGCGTCTGACCCCTCCACGTCCACGTCATCAGTCTCAGGACTCCCCGGTCCAGTCACTGACCTTACCCTGTCACCTGGATAAGTTTCCTCACTTTTAATTTTCCCGTTTTCGCTCTTTTTAAATACTCGTCCGTTTAGAATATTCTCAATTGTAAAAGGTGTGTTATGGTGTCCTTGCATCTTTGGAAGTTTTTTTTCCCGAAAATTGTCTGACCCTGGTGTTTGTTTCACAAAAGTCTGCTGATATCATAACATAATGTCCCACAATATTTTAAGAGCACTTTGTGTATTGGATATTTATTTTCTGCATGTGACGTTCACCACGCCCCCTCCAGTTTATCTCAGACCGGATTGGTTCCATGATCCACTAAAAGGCTTTTATACAATGCGAGAGATAAGAAGGAAAATAATCAAAAATCCAGAAGAGTGAAAGAGTTTCAAAAACTTCAAGATACGGAACTTTTTTTCTCTCCCCAGACTTACCGGGATCGATGCTGCTCTGCATTTCCCTTCTGGTCAAAAACTCAAATAAATATAAATCATTTGAAGACCGCGGGATGAAAGTTAATCCGCAGACAGGCTGGTATTTAATAAAGTGAGCGTATAATTTACAAGTAGAAACGGTAATGGATTAGTAAGTGTTGATTAAAGTCCTAATCCTCTCGGGGTTAATTTGTTTACAGTGTAAAGAGTTTGTACGACAACAGACACAGCATGTGATATAAACAATTTATCTTGGAAACAATTTACAGAATTTCCTTGTATATATTTCTAACTTGCAATAATGAATGGATCTCGACAAACAGTCAATCCCACTCGTCTAAGTGTTGTTTGCAAATTAGCACAGCCGTCCGTTTTCCGGTTTTAAAAAAGCACGACTCGAAGTAAACTCGTGATGGTTATCGAATATCGGAGGGGTGAAGATACTAAGGGTTTGTTGTATGTACATGTGTCACTTCGATAAAAGTCTAAACGAGTCAATTCCAAATGGCGAGTGCCGTGTCTCAATGTCAAAAGATTATCATCTCCTGAAGTGGGGGGTCAATCGGCGATGCCAACCTTTTAGCGTCGAATCCCGAACTCTACGGCACGAAGGATCAGAGAGGAGTACCTGGGATCAGATAACGGTCCTACTGCTTGTGTAATAGGCACTTCGTCGATTTTATTTTCAGAATTCCTTTTTATCAATGTCACTGTAAGTACAACCATTACAATTGTATCAAGACCGGGGCTATCTTGGAGGCTATTTCCGTGTCACGATAAACAGCGTTTATTCACACAATATTAAGTAAAAAATTACGTACATGTATTATACTGACAATCTTAAGTATAAAGTTAAGTACATGTATAATACTCACAATATTAAGTATAAAATAAAGTACATAATACATACAATATTAAGTATTGTAAGGATAATACACACAATAACAATAATATACATGTACGTGTATTGTTATGATTTATTCATCAGTTACAAAATATGATTATTTACAATATTACAATAATAATAATAATATGCAATAATTTCAATCAGCGCCTAACCATGATTTGAGATTTGTAAAAATTACAGAAATCCCAGAATTTCCAACATAAATTTAAACAAACTAACGTCTGTTTCAATAAAAATGTGATATCCAAGAATATTTATTATTTTTACAAAATGTTTAAATTTCAAGCTTTTTTTCATAAAGTAGATATAAGATAATCAAATCCAATATATGGTAGAGATTATATTAGACCATTTACAACAATGCTTTTGTTTTTTGTTTAGATGGTAAGTTTTCAAATTAATATGGTTAGAGCTCTCGATGTAAATCAGAAAGACAATAGATTTATATATTATACAATTATAGCCTTTTGATGAGGTCAATACATGGTTTTATAGACCTGATGAGAGTATATCGACCGAGGACGAAGTCCGAGGTTAATATACTCTCATCAGATCTATAAAACCATGTATTGGCCGATATCAAAAGGCTATAATTGTTTTATTATAATAAACCAAAAAACTAATTCTCTTCACTCCTTCAAGCGTATAATACATGTAGTAAAAAATTTTGTTCATAATGTAATATTTACATTCCACATATTTTTGTATGTAAAATGTGTGGAAAGCTACTGCAGATGTAGCACCATAACACAGACAGGGTACTAAAAGGTTAAATCACGAGTTTTAATTGTGACGTCACAAACGTTGAACGCTGTTAAGTGCAACGTCACAAACGAAAATCAAAGATCACGCTTGTGGCTGTTACAGTTGCTCTTCCATTAATTTGAACTTACCCATAGGATATGTAAAATTCACATTTGCATACAAGGCAAGAAGGTTAAAAAAAATGTAAATATAAGCATTAAATCCTTGTTTTTTGAAAGATATAGTTTCATTACTGCAACGTTGTGTGCAAACAAATTTTCATAAGGCGCTAACGCGCGTTATTCAATTTGTATGCACACAACGTTGCAGTTATGAGACTATATCTTTCAAAAAGTAAGGATTCAATGCTTAATTGGCAGGGACGTATATACTTAGTGGTATTGGTGATGATTTCGCTATTATGACGTCACAATGTCGCACGTGCCAAAACCAGTATTTTGTCATGAAAATCTATTTTTAGTATAGTTGACGGTTTGTTATTGTCATTTTTTTATAGTGAGGTCTATAAGTTTTCTATTTTTAGTATAGTTTAAAGGTCTACAACAGAATTTCTAGCACGGTCATGAGACAGCAATCGACCAATCATGTGCTTGGGAAAATACGATATTATAATAAATAGCCTTGTATGCATGTTATCTATAAAAGGACTGTACATAATGGTATAGAAATAAGGTGTTGCAGTTCCTATGCTATTTTTCTCTAAATGAGTTGCAGATAAAATAGAAAAATCAATTAAAGTAACAGAATTCGATGTAGATCTCTTTGCATGCAATGTTGTATATAAAGCAGAATTTTATCTGAAAAGTTTGTACTAACTTTTATAAGACCATGATAAACTGTGAAAAACTGCCTCCGTGAAACAAAATTTATTTAATCTTAACGTTTAGAGACATTTCCGATTTTTGCTTCAAAGAGACATATCTTAAAAAATATAACTTTTGTAAAAAATGATTATTACCTTAATAAATGCAAGAACGCGTGTTAAACATATATACATATGTCATGTCTAGATTAGTCGAGTGGTTACGGAGTTAGAACGGGTTTTAACCGTGTCTAATTTTTTTAATTGGTTTCGAATCCCGGAACAGTTGGAAATTTTTTAATACAGATTTCTTTTAATCGCATTTAAGGGAATGTATATAGATAATTTAAGAATGTCAGGTTAAAGATATTTAAACGCTTATCAATGTAATATTTTTCATGCGTGCTAAAAAAAATTTCAACATTACTGTGTGAAGTCCCCTTATAATCTTTGAATTATTAACATTTTCTTCAGAACAAAGGATTGTTCAATGTAGAAAGTTGTTTACCCCTTTTTCTATGAAAGGTATGCAGTTTTCAAAGATACAGGTTGTTAAAAGCAAAATAAAAAAAAAAAAAAAAAAAAAAAAAAACCCAAAAAGCCATTAAAAAGTATGAATCGGTGATGAAACAATAGGTAGATGAAAATCGGTACGGATAAATTTGTTCCTCCTATTTTTATCTGGACTAGGCGTTTATCTAGATACTATAGAAACATACGATGATTATAATAACAAATACTGAATATATGGTTATCTTCCTAACTGTATTTATGAACTATTAAGTTTTCTATCGAACTTGTCTAATCCACCCAAGAGCTATAATAATTTTGGTTATTTTGATGTGGAAACCAAACAGTGAAGTTTTTTCCAGTAAAGAGTGTACAAAATAAATTTACTATAACTTTGGCATATCAGTAGGATGAATCAAGTCCAAAAAAATCCAGATCTCCGGAAAAATCAGAATGGTGATGTTCAATGCTGATGCCCGTCACACAATCCCAGCGCAGTGATCTTAAATGCAAGAATTATATCGATAAAGTTTTTTGTGCGTTGATTCACACATTCGTGTAATCATTTTCATCCGCCGATGAAATTAACACCATAGTTTTGTTCTTGGCTTTAGAGTGTGTAGAAAATATGTTGAAAATACTGTCGTTTTTTATCATTTTGAGTCAAAAGTATATAAGTTTTCATTGTCCAAAACATGAAGCCATCGTGTTTAAATTAACCTAAACACGTCACGCTTGGCAGTGGTTGAAAAAGTACATTAATGATTCAAGGAGTTACCACAAAAATTACAATATTTGCAACCAATTTTAATCGCACGTATAATAATAGAAAAATAATACAACTGAAATATTTCGATAGTTATATTTTTTTTTATTCAATTGATTTGAAATGTTATCACCCATGAGTACGTTCTGTACTTTGATTTCAAAAGCCGCAATATCATATATTTGTCTCCTTTGCTAATCAGTATTCAGCATACATAATTAAGACTGTGATGTTTAAACCAACCAAGACAATAAATAGCCTTTATATGCATACTCCAGAACCTTCAAAATTCCTACAGTTTTTTTTAATTAAGATATGAATTATCTGAGCGTATAGGATAAAGTAGAGCGAGGTGACCTGTAACAACTTAACTTTTTTCGTTTAAAACAAAACCTCTTCATAATTTATCATTAAAAGGTTCATAAATTAGTTTTAATGATGTCGTTTTCTGACCTTTTTCACTTTAACAGAAGCGAAGCTTCCCAACAGATATTCCATGCTTTTTTACGAGTGTTTGTGCGGAACTTCCATTCACCTCGGACCTGTTATCACATGATTACGACATTTAGAAGGCTGTGGCTTTCATCTTACTTTAACCAGATGCAGATTACATGAACTATTCGTTGATTTTTATTTTGTTAATCAACAACTCTAATTACACTGAGTAGGCAAATAATCGCGGAAGCGTCAATTAGAGTTGTGAAGCTGTTAATTGTGACGGGACTAATGGAAGCTCAACAAATTCCAGATAAAGGCGAGATCTGATTTATACAGAACACAAAATAGGCGTGGAGCAATGTGCGATATGGATGACCACCTCTGCATTTAATTATTGTTATTTGTACAGTTATGATGTTGATGTATGATGGAATTGGATTCGAACCAAAGAAATTCAGTCGGGCCCGGCTATTATCTAAAGCGTAGAATAACATATTTTAAATAGACTTAATCAAATTGATAAATGGAAAGATTATTTCCTTCATTTCAAATTGTTTTTTCGATTATGAACATTCTGCACAAAAGTATAAATATTTTAAGAAAACAGACGAGAAATAGTCCGAAAAACTTAATACATCCGTTGAATAAGACGGTAGATGATCCCCACTTAGAATCGCTTTGCAGAACAAGCGTCTAGGAGGTCTATCAGAAACCCTAGACGGAGAGATTTAATATTAGCGGAATTATAATGTCCAATATTTTGTCATCATTTGGGATTATATGGGATTCTTCTGAGGACTGAATTGCCTAAAAGCACCTGTAAATATTTATAATAATCCTTCTGTCAACACTCGGCCGTTACTCTGAGATCAGAAAAAAGGAAAGGTATTAATTATGATGTTTTCTGTTTTCTATTAAAAAACTTATTTTTATGAAAGGTTAAGTAAAATCAATCGTTTTTCACTTTTGCATTTTGCAGATGTTCGAACTAGATATGGGAACATACCGATATCGCCCGCTCCCTAGATCAACACTCTTTTGTTTTATATGATTTTTGATTTAGAAATTACGCTGTCGTTTTGATTATTATTTTAATTTTAGGCATCAAGTCGGGATTGATATATGTGTTCAGGTACGCCGAGGCCTTCATGAGAGAGAGAGAGAGAGAGAGAGAGAGAGAGAGAGAGAGAGAGAGAGAGAGAGATCTATTCATACCAAAAATATGTACATCTGCATTTTCCCATTTAATTTGGGCCATGAAATTTCGTTTCTTACACCCCCCCCCCCCTTAAACAATTTTAATATTTAATATAGCGGATGAAATGTATAATTTAAACAATTGATCGTTGTCGTTTACTATTGGTGATATCTATAAGTAATGGATTTTGTCTCCATTTTGTAGCTAACTGCTTTGATTTGTGCATTTTCTATGTATGACTATTGAGGTTAGGCGTTTACTTTGAGATTATTTGATCCTCTGTACGCAAACACATGGTGATTCACGTCTTCGAGTCGCGGGGTAGTAATGTGGAGGCCATCATCTTAAAACAATCCCACGAAACCGTATACCCTAGGTGGCAGAGCATTAAACTACCGGGTATTATCCGGGGTCAATAGGAATACCCCATCATAATTTATTTTCGCGGAATGTATTTGTAAAATTAAGAACATCGGATTACGGGAATAGAAGTTCTACAGAAAAATACGAATTTTTACACTGTTGGTAGGCCTTTGGAAATAATTATTGGCAGTCTAAGGGGACAATAGTTCCCTTCTGACATCGATACAAAGCGGTATTAACATAAGATACCTCATAAAATTAATTTTTTAAAATATATTTTTGCTTTTGTGTTGTTGGTTTTTTTTCTTTGATGATGGTGGTGACGTCTTGATATAATATCATTTTCAAACATAGACAAAAAGATAAGTTTAATCCAGGTGTAGGTGTCTAAGTAATAAGATTATTTTTTAGTTGATAAAAAGTATATAAGTTGTTCACAAATTAACCCAATTGAAATTAGCATGAGCTATATAAACGTTTTGTTATATAATTTATTTATTTATGAAATACAAGCATACACACAATTACACCCACAAAAACCACGCACAAGCACACCAACTCACACACTCGCCTGCATATTTAAATAACAAACTCTATGTACATACACTTATATAATGCTACACGTAAGCAGCGATATAAACTTGCAATCATGATGTAAAGAAAAAATAATAATAATTTCTTTGGTATCATGAATACATAAACAAACAATTTCCTTGACCGTGCATGGCTTGTAATAAATGTCCTTATACTGATTTTGTAGTTTTACAAAAAAAAAAAATCATTGATGAAATGCTGTTTAGTATGACAAAATCAGTGTTCGAAAGGAAAAATCTTTTGAGCTAGTGTGAACTCTGTACATGTATCTAAATATATTATATTATTATTATAAAATTAATATAGCGCTAAATATAATAAAAATTACTCTAAAGCGCTTTACATAAAAAAAAATGATGTACAATTACAATTACATGGTTAAAATGGACAATTTACAGGCATAAAACATGATTAAAATAGATTAAGCAGTGATACGATTTAAGTATATAATTTCTAAATAATCCTTTCTTTCCTTTAAAATGAATGAATGAAATGTTATAAAAAAATTATTAATTAAAACAAGCAATTTTACATTAAAGACTAATGGTTGTATATTTAAGCAACTATAAAAGTCTTTTTATAGAGATTATATTATAGCGTTACGTAAATTCAATATTTGCAAGAATGATCAAAACCACATGAATTTAGTAAGAAACGTACGTACAAGAAATTAGAGGCAAAGCTAAAGAGGTCGTATAAATTGAAGGTAACAGGTTAAACATTTTGAAGAAAATCAACCCTAGACAATTTTTTGTCAGATTCAGAAAAAAGTCAAAATCAGTAAGAAATGTTCCTATAGAAAAATTTTATGATCATAAAAAATCACCCATGTAGATGGAAGTTCTGATACCAATTGTGAACAAGCAACTGGTGAGTGTATTTTTTATGAATTAGATAAGGAAATCGACGTAGATGAAATTAGAAAAGCTATTAGTAATTTTAAGAGGGGAAATCCCATGGGGAAGATGGTATTTTGAACGAATATTTTATTGAATTCCAGGAGCACTTGTTGCCTTTGTTATACAATCTTTTCAATATATACTAGATACTGGATTTTTTTCTAAACGTTGGTCTTCTTCCATCATTGTGCCTGTTTATAAAAAGGGTGATTGTTCGAATCCAGATAATTACAGAGGTATAAGTCTGGTTAGCAATATGGCTAAATTGTTCACATCTATATTTTAAATTACAGACTGTTAGATTGGTCGAAAACAAACGATGTAATTATGGATGCCCGGTTTGGATTCAAACCTAATTGTGGTACACGAGATGCAATGGTTGCTCTCCATTCTATCAAAACAAAAACTACCTATTTTGATGATTGGCATATCAGGGTCATACTTTTTTATGTTTTTTATGTAGGGGGTCAGATTCTCTATTATATGTTGCCAAATATATTAAAATTGTATCAGCAGTGTTTTCTAGTCTCGTCTGACCCCCTCAATATTTACAGTTTTTTACATCTTTGTCATTTATTTGAATAAATGGCCTATTTTCATCTTCAACTATGTCATGTTTTCTATTTGCATCAAAAAAACATAGTGCAGTCGTCTTGCCTCTTAATAACAAAGGAACATAAAAAACTTTGTGCAAACGTAAACGATTGTATTGTGCATTTATCGACTTCAAGAAAGCTTTTGACTCAATTGATAGATCTAAATTGTGGTTAAAGTTATCTAAAGTGGGCATCCAGGGTAAATTGTTAAATGTTATTAAAGCTTTGTTTAATTTATATGAAAATGATTTTGAAATGAATTTTCTGGATGTATACCGCATGAATTTGTTCCTACTTATGTATGCAGATGATATGGTACTTTTCACAGAATCTGTTGAAGGTCTCCAACTACTTCTTAATAAATTGTCACACTATTGCAAAACGGAACTTGTGTATAAATGTTAAAAAATCAAAAATTGTAGTTTTTAGAAATAAGGGCAAAATCAATTGTAACGAAAAATGGTTTATTAACAATGATGTATTAGAAATCGTGGAACAATTTACTTATTTGGGAATTATATTTCAATATAAATGTAATACTAAAAATACAAAGGCAGAAAAGCAATTATCTGATCAGGGTAGAAAGGCAATGTTTGTTCTAAGGAAAAATATTAGAGGCATGCTACATGTACTTACTCATGAAACATTATTATCGCCTTTTTAGTTTTTATTGTTATGCTGGTGGTATTATTAATTATGCATCAGAAATTTGGGGCTCTCATAAAGGTAACAATGTTGAAAAACTGTACCTTAATTTTTATAAGCAAACCCTGGGTGTGAAAAGGTTTTCATTTAATGCTTCTGTGTACATGCAGAGTAAGGTAGATTACCCCTTATTACAAGAAGGCTTTTTTCAATTTTAGAATTTTGGAAAGAGTACTAGTAATAAATGTATTATCCAAAAGTGTTACGAAGAAATGTACATTAACTGCGAATCACATGGACATAAAAACTGGGCTTCTGATGTAAAGAAAATTTTAAATGAAATTGGGTTCAATAAAGTTTTGAATAAACAAACAATTGATTAACTTACTCTAAAGGTCATACATCAACGAGTGGCAGACCTGGCCAAACAAGATATATTTGGTAAAATAGAAGATTCGCAGAAAGTCATTTTTATAAATATTTAGTTGATGGATTTTATCTTCAATGTTACCTTAGAAAGTCAGTTCCTGTAAAATTTCAACAGTGAATATCAAAATTTATAATTCATATTTAGGGCTTGAAATTGTCAGGGTCATCTACTAGTGGTATACTACTACCACCGTTAAAATATGGTAAAGTGGTCATCTCTAGTTTTTTGGGTTCGGGCCCTCACTTATAGAACACTATTCATTATAACGGGGTTTTTAAAATCGGGCTCGGAAACAACGAGGGCCCCTACCCTGGGCGCTGAAATTTTCAGGGATATCTACTAGTGGTATACCACTACCACTCTGAAAATATGGTAATATGGTCATCTATAGTTTTTTTTTTTAGATTCGGGCCCCACTCATTAAGCACTATTCGCAATTCAAAAGTGAACTGCGTTCTAGAACGCAGTTCTTAATTCAAAATTTATAATTCATATTTGGGGCTTAAAATTTTCAGAGTAATCTACTAGTGGTATACCACTACAACTGACTGTGAAAATATGGAAGAGTGGTCATCTCTAGGTTTTGAAATACGGGCCCCACTTACAGAACACTTTTCATTATAATGGGGCTTTCAACATCGGGCTCAGAAACATCAAGGGCCCCTGTCCTGGGCGCTGAAATTTTCAGGGTCATCTACTAGTGGTATACCACTACCACTGTGAAAATATGGTGATGTAGTCATCTCTAGATATTGAGAATCGGGGTTATTTGCAATTCAAAAGTGAACTGCGTTTTAGAATGCAGTTCACTTTTTAATTTCTGGATCACTTCAAAATCTAAAATGAGAATTTCTAGTAGTAATGCATCAATAATAATTATTTTACTATCTAGAGATGCCTTTTCAGTTTACTTTAGTTGCATGACAAAATTTAATTTATAGTTTTTGCTGATTAAACTTAAGCGTAAATTCAGATATTTCTTCTCTGAAGTGGAAGGTGGCAAGAAAATTGAAATGTCCTCCATTTTCCTCATTGGCTGCTATTTATGCCCCAGACCCGGTCTTTAAGCTACGAGTATTTGGAACAAAAACATGTTCAATTTCTTTATTATTTCTTTTTTTTTTTTATCAATTTTCAAAATTTTAAAAGAGTCATTCTCTGTAAAATCCAAAGACTCCGAGGATGCCGTTCAAACAAATACATGTACTTCCAAAATGCATATTTTTATTGAGGAGTGTAATCAAATGTCTTATGATGAAAACTAACCTAGTTTATTTATGGGGGTGGCAGTTGTCATGCAACCAGAACTGACTAAAAAATAGCCAATTTAGCTGAATCTATTTTCTGAAAAAGTAGCATTTTTAATTCCCGTGTCTATTTTAAACACAAAATGTGTTAATCATTTCAATTTCATGTCATGTTTTGAACATTCCCAAATAATAAGAATAGTTAAGAATGATTTTATTACCTCAATGTTTTCGAGAAGGCTTGCATAATCATTCTTAATAATTATACTTAAACTTTAATATAATATAGATTTTAAAAATGTGTATTTTAGCGAGAGATATGCCATAATGAAAATGACCCTAAATCCCGAATTTCCTCAGACATAAAAGAAATTCCATCATAAGAGGCTTATTTTGTAGTGTTTATGTTATCTTTTGGGAGCAAACATCATATTTTCTTATTCAATGAAAATGTATCATTACTGGGTAGGATACCTACAAACAAGTGGTACCATGGCAACCAATATTGCTGTAGTAAAAAAATCACCGTTTTTAAAATACACAAATTATTTGTGACTGAATGTAATTAGGGAATTATTTTAATTTTTGCCCAGATTATCCGATATGACCTGGTTTGAGGCAGTGCACGCTTTATAATCCGCGAAGCATAGGAGGGCATAATAACATATAATAAAAATAATACTAATATAGGTTTTCGTGGATAACACTCCGTTCTCGTCCGATCGATATTTATTCTTCTGTGGACATGACTCGATGTAGTAGACGCTTACTGTCTAACTATTATAGAAGGAATCATTTTTTTTTTAAAAACCACACTTTTTTTCAAAGATAATTGGTTTACATGTCAGTGAGCCAATCCATCCTGTGTGTTGTCAGAAAATACTGATTTTTAGTCACGATATTGAAATTATACATACCTAGATATTATTTACACGAAATGAAAAGCGGTATTTTTTTTTCTACAGACGACAATTGGCAAAATCAATATGTCCTTGGTTATACATATTGGGAAAAGGGGAATAACTCACGTCACAAAAACCAAAAAAAAAAAAAACCCTGATTTTCTAATGAATAACAATTAATATTTCCAACAAAAATCATAAGATATTCGAATATGAATCACAAACCCATATGATATAAATAATTTGTCGGACTTGATTCGCAAGTTTAAGAATATATAGCATTTCGAATATGAATAGCGATGTGATGAATATAAATAACTGACATGTGTTTGAGCATATATCACTTCGGGGAAAAACCTTTTAACTGTGAAAAATGCAATAATATTTACATTAAAATGTAAAATATAAATCTCAACAAAAACCAAAATTATATTCTATATGTAGATATAAAGTTAGAAAAGCCCGGGAATTGAAAGTCCGATAGGATTTGAACAAAACTTTTATAGGATATTTAAAATTTCGTTAGGAAATCCCAAAGAAAAAACTATCTGAATTAAATTCCTATATAGAAGAAATACTTTTATCATATAGAAAAATAATTCCTAGAAGATTGTCAAAATATCCTACAGGAAAATTATTTTCCCATAGAAATTTATTTACTATTTTCCCATGGGATAATAATTTTCAAAGTTAAATATCTTACCTGTCAGTTGAGACACACTAACATTAAAAGTGGTTACATGTATACATATACTTTCTAGGCAATGATTTATCATTGATATTCATGTAGGAATAAATGAACTTTCACAAAACTGAAGGCTTTATTTTTTTTTTATCAAAAAGTGGGTGCTAGATACTTTTTTTTATTCCATCGTCGTTAAAATGTTTTTTGTTCTAATTCTTTCAGAAATTCCAACTAAATTATAAAATTTGCATAGTCATTATTAATTGTCTTAATGGTACATCTAACTCTTACATAAAATTAACACCCATGAGTGATCTCGCTACTTTCATTCCTGTCTTTTATTTCATAAGAAAAGAAGGTTGTTGCAAAAAGCCGTTAGGATGTTAAATTTAGCATAATTCACGGTAGACAGGAAGGCACAACGCTAGAATTTAGTTTTACAATTTGACTGTTGGCATTGCAAACCTATGGTGGCATACTTCTGCCCGTTGTGTGCAAGTTAGTTTTCTATCGAATATGTTGATATGCAAGATATATAAGTTGATAGTTACAATGTATGTTAACATACAACATAACTACATGTTTATGTTCACATGCAGAAAAATTGCAATCAAATATGAATTATAAAAAATCTCAAATATCGCCCACATGTGACTTCTAACATGATAGATACTGCTTATTTATGTCGGCATTTATGTTGACATGCGAGAAAAATATGTTGACATGCAACTTATTTATGCTGACATGCGACTTACATGTATCTATGTTGACATGTGAGATAAATGCAAGTTCTTTATAACATGTTGACATAAATAAGTAGTATGTTAACAAATCTTTCTCCATGTCAACATAAATAATATGCATGTCAACATGTTAAGTTGCATGTTGACATAGATAAGTTGCATATTGACATAAATAAGTTGCATGCCAACATATTTTTCTCGCAAGTCGACAGAAATAAGTAGCATATAGCATGTTGGAAGTCATATGTGGTCAACATTTGATTTTTAAAGATTTAAAATAATGTTGATCTAATTGCCGATATCTTCCATGTCAACATAGTTATGTTGCATGTTAACATAACTATCTTGCATGTCAACATATTTATCTTGCACGTGAAAATATTTGATAGAAAAATAACTTGCACGATGGGGGGGGGGGGGGGGGCAGAATTATGCCACTATACAAACCAGGTTTTTTTTCCAGTGAATTTTATATTCCATGTATAAACTACTGGACATTTATATCAAACTTGGACTTATTTGATAGTTACCTCTATTCTTTGTATTTGTACTGTAATGCTAAAGAAAGAGAAAAAAATAAACCAAGTCTTATAATTTATTTTCATATATTCATTAAAGAACAAGGCCCAATTTTGCATGTTCCTACACATTCTGACATCAAAGATATGAGAAATTCACAAAATGCCATATACAGATGAACAGTCCTAATGCCAACGCTTAAATATATACATGAATGTTTCACAAATCTGGACAATCTGGTCGGGAAACAGGGTGGCTGCTACATGAAGTCGTTGATCAAAATACACACGTACTTAAGCATCAAACACACTTGCTACAATAGAATATTGACAATACATAATAAGAGATGCTAAAGAAGAGCCCACCATGGAGTTGTGATTTTATCTTTGATTTAAGGAAAATGAACATGCCAGCATATCCATGCCGACCGTGTTCATGCACTTTACATGACCGTAAACTCGGATAGAAATATTTTTGCAAAGTCCAACTCAGTGCCTTCAGTGTATGTCCCTTGGTCTGCAGTCTCAGTCATTCCGTATGTTTGACCGTCTTCATATCCCCCGATGTGATTATACTGGCGGCAAACTTCCGACTTCTGCGCAGACTTCCGGCGGATCTCAATCGATTTTGTGTGGACTTCTTGAAAGAGGACGAATCTTTAAAATCTGAGTCACATAGTGTTAGAAATGGACTAAGCACTGAATGAGCGCAGAAAAAGTAGTCCGTCCAAAGAGAACCAGTTATTGAGACGGACTTGTGTACAGGATCTATTATTCTGGTGATCAAAAATGGCGAAACGCAAACAAGCAGCAAAATAGTTCGTAATATAGACGTGATATTGATTCTAATGAAAGTAGCGCTCTCTTCAATGTTTTCTAAATGAGTGAGACCAGATTTCACGATTTTGAAAACGATCCAAATATGACAAAAAACTGTACAACATACCGGAAGCATACTTACAATCCCGAGAGTGATGACCTCGTACAATGCAATCTCAAGCGTAGAACGATCAAACTCACGCCGAAAGTAAATGTTAGTAAAGGTTACATTTAAACTTGCCAAAACTGGTATGACAATATTCAACATCCACAGAACTAACCATAAAGACACAACGATGGCAACCGTAGTTGAAAGCGTGAAGTATTTTCGATAATACGGAAAACTATACATTATCATAAACCGTTGAAACCCAACAAAAAAGTGTTTCCAAAGAGTTATTTGAGAAATGGCGTTTAATCCGAAGAATATGTATTGCAGAGTCAGAAGGATATCTCTCGAAGTCTTGAATTTGAGCGAAATAAGCAAAGGTACCTTAACCCCGGAGATAATACCGTCACTTACAGCGAGGGTAAAAAACAAGGTCATGATTTGGCGGGCGAATTTGGTTTCTACTCTGCACGCCGTTTTGATGACCAGGGCGTTTCCGATGACTCCCACCAAGCTTCCAATCCCGAGAATCCCTGTCTCTGCATGGAAATACCAAGACAGTGCGCTCGAGGCATTGGCGAGGCTGGGTCCTGATGAATTCATTGAAGACATTCTGTATGTTGATATTCTCAAAGCCTGATCTGACTAAGACCGGCGGAAACGTGCGACATCGCCCTTTTAAATGATATTGCAAGATAAAATCAATACACCTATGTTAAAAACACCAGTGTTTAGTTGACGGTTGGTGTGATCGACAAGTTGACTGGAAAGGCATTGTCTGACAATGTATAACGGTTTGTTTTTAATATATAAACTTATTGATCTCTTTCTTCTAATAATATTTTTTTGGATTCTAACAAATGAAGACCCTGTTATTTTGATATCACTTGCAAAATTCCTTCCAAACCTTCCATAATTAATAAATTTGTAACTTATTGTCAGTTAGACGATTGACCTTTCATCAATTACTTTGCAATATTATTAATTTGCCTGTTTATGTATCTATATGTTTACACACATTGTATGTAAACATCATATTGTACACGTGTTCTATCTTTTGGATCACCCTCCTTCTTGTGATTGTAAATCTCTGGTGCACCTTTGGTGACCCAAATTGGTTCAATAAAATCTTGTATAAACCGTTAGGCATACAAGCAATACGATGTGGGGTCTTTTGATATAATATCAAGATACATGTATCAGTAAAGTGACGGATGTAAAAGGACATATGCGTGCACATAAGTTCCTATAAATGAATATCATATAACAGTTACTTTCCCATTTGATTCGTATTGCATGAACTTTTATTTCCTATTATGTACAATTACATTGTACATGTATCTATTTCTCAACATGAGTTAGAAAACTGATCGATTTAATCATACAGATAATAAGCCTTGTGATACATCAAAGTATCGGAATGAGAAGAAAACTTCATATTAATTTCCTGTCCATCTCGGCAAATCCAAAGGCAATTAGAAGTAAATGAGGCTAGATGTGTATAGACAGCGCTGAATATGTATGTGTTTTGTGACAGCTTTGCTATCTTCATCTTATTAATTGTCGGGGGGGGGGGGGGGGTTAAGGTGGATATAAATACGGGTTGGTCACATAATCAAATTCCATAAAGGCCTAAATAGCCGTTGTAAATTTTGTATTTATTGTTGTAACGAAGAATATTGATCCGGTTTGAAAATTGATCCGGGGGTCATATTTCAGCGATGAAAAATTTCTTCGTTACAACTGTCACCCGGTAAATTCAAAATTTAATTACAACATGACAAGTTAATCACGAATTTTATTAAATCCCCATGAAAAGCAAAGTATGATTCCTTATTTTTACATTATTATACGACTAAAATGTTGATTTTTTTTCTGTTATTTTCACTATTTTGTGTATAATAACACAAATCCCGCTTGTGCATCAACGTTGCACGCCATTTGACGCCGTTGACACGTATCATTTTTTTCACGTAGTCCAGAATGTGTATTACGACGCGGCGCAAAAGACTTTTTAATCAAGTGATATTGTTAATGTAATTTATTAAACAATTCTAAAACACTTCGAGTGTTCTGAAAGGAATACGGTTAAGGATGTTGACTAATACGTATGCCAGTAGTGACGCACTACGAAAGCCGATTGAGTTCATTTTCTTAGGTAAAATATTTTTAATTATCGCGAATAAACGCGAAACTTTCGCGAATAAACGCGAAACCTTCGCGAAATAACGCGAAACTTTCGCGAAATAACGCGAAACTTTCGCAAATAAACGCGTTACTTTTGCGAATATACGCAAAACTTTCGCGAATTAACGCGTTTCTTTCGCGAATAAACGCGAAACTTTAATATACATATTGTCATTTCATAAAGAACCCTTATGAAGAACAGTGATTGAAAACTAACACATTTTAATTTTAAATAGACACTTTCATTATTTTTATATCATCCGTTTTTCATTGATTTATCAAAACAAAATTATCTTTTTTATATATAAATCAATCTGATAAAACTTTATCAGACTGTTAGATGTTGAAGTTCCAAGTAGATAAGGAGGAAGAGCGCCGACCATGTGTTCGAACAGGCATTCATTAATTACATTTTCTTCTAAAATTAATATATTAAATTCAAACGTGGGAAATCTAAATTTATATAAAATCTTAGTACTGATTTTCAAACGACATACTGTAAACGTATTTTATTTGGCGTCTACGATATTTGGCGGAAAATAGTTTTTTAACGAGTTGGCGCGGATTTAAATTAGCGTATTCCAGAATGTGACTATTCTTAAACATATATGCATGGCATTTAGCGATGTACTTGATTTAGCGGAAGTCGAATTCCGCCAAAAGCGCTAAATAGAATACACAGTCAAATGTAATACGTTTACAGTATGTGATTAGAGGATGAATTTATTTTATTTAAATTTGAACAATAGCTAAAAAAAAATGTATAGATTAAACTTATTTCAATTCACAGCTTAACTTTCTGATATAAAGCCATCAAACTAGACGTTAAAGGTTATGTCGCGGCGATATAACATACTAATATTTAATCAAAATTTATTTCGAATTAAAATTGTTATACTGCAAATGTTGATGCCTCATTTTCTATAATACAGCGCTCGTGAGAATAAGAGAAGCGCGATGTATTTTTTCGTTTGAAAATTAAAGATTTCCCACGTTTGAATTTATATTAATTTGTATGAAGTTTTATCAGATTTATTTATATCTATACATAAAAAAGATTAATTTGTTTCATTTAAAACTAGATGTGTTTGTTTTCAGTCATTGTGCTTTGCTTTATAAGGGTTCTTGTATGAAATGACAGTATTTATATTAAAGTTTCGCGTTTATTCGCGAAAGTTTCGCGTTTATTCGCGAACGTTTCGCGTTTATTAGCGAAAGTTACGCGTTTATTCATACGCGTTTATAACATTATATTTTATCCGTAATCGTAACGAAAAATATACCAACTACATAATAATACACACATTGTGAATTATAAAGAAGCTAAAGTGACTGCCATCTTCATTACGAGAAATAATGAATCTGTGTAGTTCAGTGCCAAAGATTATATTATTATTTTCAACGGTATTGCAATTTCTTTTTCATCAATACGAATATAGAAAATTTATCAGAGAAAACATATTACCAACACTTTGCATTTCATTTTCGTAAAGAAAATTTTTTAACAAAAAGGTTAGGCCTACGTCATTACACTTTGAAGATAAATATCAAATCAAAATATCAAATCAAAAACGGATTTCAATGCCTCTAATATTCCCGTTAACATACAATTTCTTGTTCATTAGATGACTTATCACGACTGTTTAAACCCACTATAAAACATTAAAAACTAATTCCTCTGACGGAAACCACTGTGTGAAAAATGAGACAACGCAATTATTTAAGAGATGTGTGCAAAATGAGACAAGCAAGATCGAAGACGAATAATAATGTCATTTTCTAATGGATGTAATGTAGTAGCTCCCTGTCTGAAAAAATTCAGATGGACGGCCTGGGAGCTACAGTGCCACCCATTGAACAAAGAACCTGGGGGAATAAGCCGAGGCATATGCCCACGAGTTGTCACAACCTTATCACTAGTAAATTTCAAATGACAATGACGCATTTAGTATTATATGTGTATTAACTTCAAATATTTTTATTCCTATGCCTACATATCTCCAGAGAATTTATTATGTGCGTGTATATAGAATTAAGAATTCCTATCTTTTGTCTTAAAGTCCATAATTTGTACCAAGTAACATGTTTATTTTTAGAAGTAATATTAAAAAAATGATTTAATTAGCATTAACTAAAAATCTATAAAATAATTAAATGCATGTGTTTAATTCATAATAACGCAATTTTTACTTTCTTTACATCAAATGAGTTTTTCGAATTTAAACAAAGTAAACAAAGATATAAGAAATATTTACAACACGGAATCGAAAACCTACTTCAATATAGTTATATTCAAAGAACTCCTCGCTAACCGCTACACCACGGAATCATATGTTTGAATCCATTTAAATAACAGACTCAATTTAGTATTGCGTAAACATAATTCGGTCTTTACCATTTGATGATCATCTTGAAAATCGAATGAAGAAAAGTTACTTTTTACCATAGAGTGGGTCTTTGTACCATTTTTTTGAAAATTGAAAAAGATAGGCAATTATATGTTTTATCAATATGTGTTCTTTAAAAAATGGTATGATGACCCACTCTATAAAAAACTATAGTCTGAACATTCGATTTCATTAGCATTTTGTTGCTCAATTAGCATATACATATTTTGATGTCTTCATATCAATTAAATTTGAAGCCAGTTTATGAAGGTTTTGGCAATACTGAATGAAAATGATTACATATGTTTAAAAAATGTAACAAAACTGATATTTGTATGAAAAAAAAATTTGGGCTTTTCAAATGGACTTAAGTGGTTTTATGCCTCGGCTTATTCCCCCACGTTCTTTGTATTTATTGCGCTAGTTTTGGACTGATTAACCTTATTTATACGCAAATTCTGTAGAAAAAAAATAGTACCATAAAATTCTTCATGCAATTTACTACTGATATCGTCTTTTTACTTGCCTCATAGTAAAGAGACACTATCAGTAGTAAAGTGTTAGATGCGTGGCCTTGTGGTAACGCGGAGGTCCTTTTGATTTTTTGGTAGCTGGAAAAATGAGACCGTAACCTTGGATCAGGTCCCTCTATCAATATGTCGCTTTAGCTCAAGATCAGAGGATAGGCAACACTACTCCTTAGTTTATCAAACTATGATGTAGCAGATTGGTGCGTACTTCGAAGATTTAAGGAGGTCTTCAGCAACGTTTTATAATTTATGACCACTAAGTAAGAAGGTGACTGGACTAGTGGTCATATGTAGTGCATGCAGAGATCCAGAATCTTATCTTGGGGGTGGGGAGGCTATTTTCGGTAATTTTACATTGTTTTCATTAAGTCTGAATATATATATATATATATATATATATATATATATATATATATATACACACACACATACACACATCTCTCTCTCTATTTATATAAATATATTTTCATAAAACGTCTGAAGATACGAAATGAAAACGCTAAAGTTTTACAATTAGTGTTGCTTTTTATTCTTTATATATATATATATATATATATATATATATATATATATATATATATATATATATATATATATATATTCTCTTATGTCCTGAAGAAGGGACTGGTTGTCCCGAAAATTTGACAATTTCAATTGTTCGTGTCGTTAGCCATTTTCAGTGCTTTATATATATATATATATATATATATATATATATATATATATATATATATATATATATATATATATATATATATAGACTTATCTAGAACTTTGACAAGCAAAAAAAGTTAAGGTTATGTATAACTTTGCTAAAAAAGTGCCCCCCCCCCCTAGCCCCTCCGGTTTCGACACCTATGTAATAAGACGTAAAATGGTTTCAGAGGAGTATGTAAAGGCACATCAGAATGAAATAGGATGGCTGTATTTCACCAAATCCCATAGACTTGAATGACAAAAACTTGTACAATTTAATGCTAGTAAAATTAGCAGGCCTACGGCCTATATAGCTAACCCGAAAACCTCAGTATCCATTTAGCTACTTTCTTAAGAGGGATCGATGGTCATTTTGTATTGATCTCCTTTAGAATAATGAGCTCTATAGAAAATACCAAAATTTAAATGTATAAATTTTTTATTTCTTCTTTGCTAAATAATGGTTTATAGGTCAACAAATCATATCCCAAAGTTTTTGGTAAATCTGTTGGTTAATTTGTTGACCATCGAGAGTCCTTAAAAGATGTGGGCCGAATTATAGCTGTGGGTGGGATGGTTATAGATTTCTTTAAAATAAAAGTAAACATTTTATGAGAATGCTTGCATTGCAAAATCAGTGAACGATCAACCCTTAAATTTTGCACCCATCATAAGGTTTCACTATTGAACCACAGGGGTCAATGTTTGAACAAAGAATCCCAAAGAATTGTACATTACTTCAACATAAAATAAAATACAGCTAGCTGTGTCACATTCTATATTCCGTGCTTGTTTTATTATGAAGAAATAACTTTAAATAAAGAATACTTTATGTTCGGCTGAGCGAAGTGAAAGAGAATGTTCAAGTTGACACTGAACCAAGCACGTAGCGTCAGGAGACCCTCCCCCAACCACTTTTTACTCTCAGCAAAAAGTTTTCTCATATTTACATATAGAAAATTGAAATTTGAAATTATCATTGAGGTTGCCCCCCCCCCCTCCTCTTTTGGGGCATGAAAATAAGTAAAAAATCAGGAAATTAAAAGTTTTCTCTCTTATTAAGACCCGTTTATTGAGCTGTGTATTTCAGAACCTTAAACATTGTTTTTGTTTTGTCATCCAAAGCAATTTCAGAAATCTTATTTCATTAAAGGTAGAAGTTATTCCTTTAGAAATGCATAAAACAGGCGCGGTCGTTCTTCATTTCAAAGCCTCAAGGGAAGTTCTAGAAAATCGCAAGCTCATACTGAGGATGAACTATGTCTTATCAAACCTGTTTATTTCTGTATTGATTTCAGAAACTCCCTTATGTTCTTTATTAGAATTTTTTCAAGGTTTCATCCGCCATGAATTAGCATGAGATCAGCCAATGTTAGTGTGTAGCATCAGAACGATAAGGGAACATAAACTGAGGGAAAGTACATGTCAGCTTCTTCTCTACTCAGCCTAGACCTTCACTTCAACATACAAGTCCTTCACCTAAAATATTTTTGCAAAGATGTAGAAAGATAACAAGCATACATCCACCAGGTGATCAGAAAATATACCTTTTACCTTGGGTCAGGTGAGTGCAGGTGAGTTACGGTGTTTTCAATGAAGAAATATTTAGGGAAATCAACTATCAACTTTATTTTTTCAACAAAGAAATTAAATCAACAAGTAAAGCTTGTGTGGTAAAAAGTACATAACATCATACATAATTAAACTAATCAAATAAAAAAAGATCCTTTTATCTGCTAACTTAGATTAACAAGAATCCAAAGTAGGCCAATAGAAAGTCAAGTCCAGCTGGCCTTTCAACATACAGTGTAATTTTAAAAGAATTCTTACTCTACTATATTAGGCAATAAAAGATAATTACGAAAAATTAAACAAATATTGATTATGGTTGAGGTACATCAGAATGAGTTTAATGGATGGATTCTCTGCTACAATGAGGATGCGTAATAAATAGACCTATTGGCATGTACAGTCTGTGAAAAGTCTCTCCAAATCCATGTTGCCATTATTTTAATAAAAAAAATTGCATTGATTTCACAATTTTTTTTTAGCACTGATCATTTGTAACCCAATACAAAGCAGATAAATATTTTGAAATTGCCAGTGAATGGTTGGACATTCTGACTTGACTTTCTATCAGGTTTCTTCAAATGCCTGAAATGTGATCCATGTAAGCAGATCAAACGATCTGAATTATGAATATAATCAGATTACAATGCATCTAAATCTATGAACTATCTAAGTCCATTAATGTAAACATGATCCACTGAGTGTCTTGACACTTCAAACTTGAATTCTTAGCATTTCGTTTTGTACAAAATATTTGCATTTTTAATCACTTTTTTCAAAATTTGAAGCAAATCAAAAATCTGTATTCTATCCAATTCAGTGTTAAAATGATTTTGAATCAACATCACACAGACACAATTAACACATTAACACTTGCTAACATTAGTCAAATTGGCTCCATCCTTAGGGTAGCTGTACATAATGGTATCAACCAATTTCATGTGTTTGAGATCAACAAAACAATTCCTTAGAATATTAAATAAATAAATGAAAGCAAAAAACAAAAAAGATACCTGTATATAATAATTTTAAACAATTTTGGAATCAACCATAACAAGTCATAACAACAAATCATTTCACTATTCTATGTGTAACAGTAATTAAACCATATTAACTAGAATCTTAATCATTACTAACAATAAACAACATATCAGATAGCAATATCTGAGAATAACATAAATATAACAAAAACTCTCTGGAAAGGTAAAATTATGTAACAAACAACTTAATCTGCACGTGATATCATATTATACAAGTAGCTGATCGATCAAACTGGATCACAACTAGATTTAAAAATGTCTGGATCTAGAACTTGTGCACTAATCTTCTTGCATTGATCTTTTATAAGTCACATGTCCTCTCTACTAAATACATGTGAATAAACGGCTATGTTTGAAATCAACTGTCACTTCTTGCCCTCTCCGTAATTTGAAAAAGTCAGTGTTTCAGAATGCATACCCTCTTTGTATGAGGATTTCTTCATAGGGATTCCGTTGTTCAACATATACACATCCTTTGGCACATGAATCTGAATAAGAATTTTAAATCAAAAGTAAAGGTAAATCCTTAACAATTAAATCTAAATTTTATGTAAGTATCAAATGTTTTGACACAATTAGAATGATCAAAATGTAACTATCTAGGATACTCACATAACTCTTTAGGATACTAGTGTTACTCTCTAGGATATTCACGTAACTCTCTAGGATACTCACGTAACTCTCTAGGATACTCACGTAACTCTCTCTAGGATACTTACTTTAACTCTCTAGGAAACTCACATAACTCTCTCTAGGATACTTATGTAACTCCCTAGGATACTTACGTAACAAGGCGTTGAACAAGGATGCTGCTTGTTTCCTGTCATACAAATGTGGAGGACAGATCTCCTTAAATGTAGTGTAGTCTACTTCACTTGTGTAAGAGTTGATAAGCCTGTAAACAGACAATATCAAATAGATATTAATAATACAAAACATGCATGCATTATAAAAGCTGTAATTCTCTGCAATAGGATGACAATCTTTGAAAAGAACTCAATTCTGTGACTTTCTTCTTTACTTGTGTATGGGTTGATAAGCCAGTAAAAAGTATATCCTGAGATTTTCAAAATCATACATGCATAACAACAAGCATTTACTAAGTACTCTGCCATGTAATGACAATCTATGTACAGAAATACAGAAGACAATTCTGCGACAGTCTACTCTACATATGTGTAGTGCATCTAAAGCTGCTTGGTTCGATTTTTTCGGTTTTTACAGTATCAAATAATTTTCCAAACAAACCAATTATCTTAGAAAGTTATGGCTTTTCTCCTATTTACACAAGCAGAATCGGTCTCTCTTCAAAGTTAGAAATATTCAAAGTAAATAAAAATAATTTCTTTTTGGGCAAACAAAAAAACAAACCAAAATGCATCATGGTAATGGTTAGAAAAGGGGACAGTTTATTCAACCCGCATGATATGAATCGATTGTTAACAAACCAAACTTCAGAAATATTAGCAAACAAAAAATGTACACAGGTTAATTTTTAATTTGTCTGAATATTCTGACTTTTATTTATAGCGATGTCAAAGTCATAATACAACCATACTGGTCTCGACATCAGGGGCGAATTTTAACATGAGGCGAAATAATGCGATACCCTTCTATGTCGTTTGTTTTGTTAACAAATTTTGTACATAATTTTTTCCTTGGAATATGGCTTAATTGACCGGGTAAACTACTGCAATGTCTATTATTATACACATACTTAACATAACCGTCGTTTAATAGCGAACACAAAATCGGACCAAGCAGCTTAAAATAAAACATTGTATCCAAACAAATAACATTAAGGCCATAAAGAATTAATCTCTTGGTTCTCAGGCCAACATTTTCAAAAACAGATGCGGTCCAGTGGTGATAATTTTTTTTTTTAATTTCATAAAAATGGATGCGGTATTTTTATTTTTATTTAACAATGTGCAAATCTTATTCAAATCCAGAGAAAGCGATGATTTAAAGTAAATAAATAGTTACCTTGCAATGAATATATCAGATTTATTAGCACAAACAAAATGAAATAAATAAGTCGTTATGTTCTTCAATCAACACCATTGCTACGAGGTTTGAGAAAGCCATGTGTTTAAGCATAATGGTATTTAGTTTAGTACAAGCTGCAGGAACTCTCCTCCTATATGCATTTAAGTTTAAACGACGTTCTTCTTCATATACCAAAACTAAAATCATTGCTGTCGCGATTGTAACTAAACACAGCGTCTCGCAACTACAGTAGGGGGACAAGTCTTGAGAAAAAAAATGGCGTCACATTTCCAACACAAGAGGGACAACGCCAAAAAAAAAAAACACCCCGCTTTGACAGCTGATTTGCCTACTATAAAAAAAACAACCTACCTCAGTATTTAGTTAAGTGTCCCTTCAAACGGATGACCTGTTTGATTCTTCGGGGAACGGATTCATAAAGATTTCTAACATAATTTACTGTAAACGTATTTTATTTGGTGTGTACGATATTTGGCGGAAATTAGTTTTTGATCAAGTTGGCGTGGATTTGAATTAGCGTATTCCTGAATGTTACTATTTTTATACATGTATGATTGGCATTTAGCGATGTACTTGATTTAGCAGAAGCCGCATTCCGCCAAAAGCGCTAAATAGAATACACAGCCAAATGTAGTACGTTTACAGTAAATTGATATCCTGCCACATTTGAAATGTTTGTTGAAAGAGTTCGTCTGCAGAATTGATCATGTGTATTCGTGATTGAAGTTTTCTTTTAACATATAACCAAACAATTTCTATTATATTTAAGTCCGGAGACTGTGCAGCCCAGCTCATGTTTTTAATTCGATTTCTGGCGACGAATTCCTGAGTCAAACAGGACCGGTGTACCTGGGTGTTATCGTCCTGGAAAAGGTAACTCCCATCTGGAAAATGGCGAGCTACAGTGTATAACAGGCCAAAAGTTCGTTTCCAAGATATCAATGTACTTCTCTGAATTTATATTCCCTTCAACTCGACACAATGTCCCAACACCGTTAAAACACAGACAGCCCCAGACCATAACACTGAAGTTACGGCCATTTTGTCGCGTTGCCAAGTTAGGTCTCCAACCCTCTCCGGCTTTTTTCCACACATAGACACAGTTATTTTCACCAACACATATTTGAGATTCGTCGCTAAATATTACTTTTGACCACTGATTTCTCACTGTCCACCACCTCTTTTCTCTACACCACGACAAGCGTTTCTTTCTGTTGACAGTTTTGATCACAACTTTTTTCTCTGTAGAATCCATTTTCTTTCAATCGTCGTTTGATGGTCTTTTTAGATACAGTCGTTGGTCTATTTTCATTAAATCGTGCTGTTATTTCTCCTAGAGGAGCCAGGCGATCGCCATTAACAATCCTCTGTAGCCTCCTATAATCCCGATCGCCAATGCAATGGGGTCGGCCCAATCTTGGCAGGTTTTCAAGCGACCCGGTTCTTTGAAAATTACCAATAACTCCGTAAACAGAAGCTAAAGATCTGCTGACACTTTGTGCAATGTCTGACACTTTTTCTCCATTTGAATAAAGCTCTATGATGACTTGTTTCATGGGTCGTGAAATTTCTTGACGTCTCGCCTCAATTTTGTTTACACCAATAGAATGATAAATTACTTTGAGCAGACGAAAAAAAATACGTCACAGGCATGTGACACATACTAACCTATCTTTACCTCATGGGGATTTCCAAAGTTTAAAACCATTGTGATGTAAACAAAATTTATTTTGCAAGATTCTGTGTTATGTTATAGCGACGCCATTATTTTTCTCAAGACTTTTGTCCCCCTACTGTAGATTCGGCAGCCATTTGCAATTGTTATAATTAAATATGAATCATAGTGATGTTTGCAATTATGTTCTTCAGTAAGTCAAGCGTTTTACTGACTTGAGTATCTAAAATGCTGTCCTAATTCCAGATTTTTTTTTTCTGGAATAAGCAAGCGCACTATCAAAATTTTATTTTATTCATTTAATGATAAAAATGGGCAATGCTCAGTGTTAAATCAGATGTGCGTGGGCTTGAGAACCAAGGAATTAATTTTTGATGGCCTAAATGAACATACATGTGTAACAAGCAATAATTCTCTGACTAACTACCTGATCAATCTACTCTCTGCATGTGAGATCTTGGAGAAAACTGGCACTGGTGTCTCCATCATAGGAATCTCCGGCTCCTCAGGGACCACAGACAGATTAAGGTTTATCCGGGAGAGTGTGTCCGACACAGAGGGCTCCGAGGGCGGGGCCAGCACTTCCTCCTCAATAGATCCCCGTGACCTGCTTCTCTTTCTTCGACTGAAAATAAATACATCAACATGAGGCTACATATAATAAAAGAGTTATAATTTTTACTTCTCTGAATATATCAACCCTCACATTCAACTTTTTTTACGAGATGGCAAAAAAACCCCATTTAATATGTGCTTTACCAAACTCTTAAAATTATGGTGCGAGAAGAACAGGTAATGTTACACTCTTGTTTCTGGGAGTTTCAATAGAAATAGTATACCTAGAAGATGATCTGTCGGAGAAAGAATCATCTTTGCTTCTGGCTGACAATTGGAGCTGGACAGGAGTTATGTCCTCTTGAAGAAGACTTCGCTCCATCGACACTGAGGCATCTCTTGGGATCTCCATTGAAGAGAGCTCATGCTACAGACAAATTTATTTGCTTACAATGTAAACAGAATGTAAATTTTCTTCACAAATCATAGTGACCTAATTTTACAAAAATTAATGACACAGGCAAGATGTATTACTAATTATAGAGCATTTAATGTGTATTTTTTTTTAATTTTAACAACATAATGTATACAAATCAATAAATGTGTAAAATAACTTTAGACAAGTGCTAACATATTAATTGTCAATGAATGGCAAATTTCATTTATTGCATATTAAGTTACAATGGACCTTGATCAAAAACCCAATCTAATTAAAATTAGATGTTAGATCCGCTCGCTTACTCGCTACACAAACATCTAACATCCCATGCAGGGTCACGGCAGTGTGACCTTTCAAATATGAATAAACATTTCTGAATTATCCAATCAGATTCGTGTTTCTAAAATCAACTCAGTTGAAGTTTCAAATTGGCGTCCGAAGAAGTGCTTCAGTTATTCAACGTTAAAAAACTTAAAAAAGAACAAGAAGAGATATTGGGGTGCATTTTGGACGACATTTCTGAAGCATTTCCTTCAAACGCCCGCGTTACACCCTTCGAGATCGAGATCCGATCTTTCGGTTACTTTCCGTATTCAATCTATCCTTTCTGTGTTCAGTTTTAGTTTTTTTTGATAGAACTTGTGAATAATATCAGTCCCATCAGCTAGCTGTCTTTTCGTATTGGACAAACGAAAATCCACATATAATACAGGCATCTCCTACAAGTTTTTCTCGTTGTCATGGGCTGTGCCATTTTTGTTTTTCTTTCGCTTTGAACACCTCGGTCATCTACGTATGTCGATAAAAAAAGCAGAGGAGTTCTGTGCCCTCAGCCAAAGATTTGGAGTCGTGATTTCATTGGCTAACTGAAAGGTCACACTGACGTGACCCTGCATGGAATGTTGTTAGATGTTTGTGTAGCGAGTAAGCGAGCGGATCTAACATCTAATTTTAATTAGATTGATCAAAAACCAAATATCAATCCACTTTTTATTTCATTCATTCATTGTCATTTGCAGAGATTTAAAGAGATACATCTGTATAAATCATGCCAATAACAGCCTCCATTAAAAAAAAAAAAATTTAAAATGTACTACATGTATAATACAAGCAAACATTAGAAAATCTTGCATTGAATATATCACTCACTCCTACACTAATATCTGCTCTTAGTTTTTCAGGGGACATCCTATCTTCATGGGTTGGTACATCAGGTTGAGGGGGCAATAAGTCCATCATCTCTGGGACAGCTGGAATTTCCAGGTGTGTGTCCTGTCTTGGTTCCTCTGGCTCAGGCAAAAGAGCTCGTCTGGAGCGCTTACTTTGAGTGGATGTTTCATTTCCTTCAAAAGAAAGGAAAACTGTAAATGTATTTTATTTCCATCAGCAGGATAGTACTGTAAATGTATCTAACTCCATGGGCAGGATAGTACTGTAAATGTATCTAACTCCATGGGCTTAAAATGTCATGGCTTGCTGTATTGCTGTATTGTGTGTGTGTGTGTGTGTGTGTGTGTGTGTGTGTGTATATATATATATATATATATATATATATATATATATATATATATATATATATATATATATATATATATAAATCTTATGAGTAAGGAATGTAACATAATTTTCTTTTCCATATAAAAAAGATTATTTCTAAGTAGTTATACTGTTAAGTTTCTGTCAGCATAGAGTCCAGTATAGTACAGTGCCCACAACATTTTATTTTACAATCCTATCCTATCATATCAAGTATCAATCTTATAGTACCGTGTATACTGTAACTTTTATCGTGCATTAATCCTATCCTATTGTGCGTTAATCCTATCAGGTTTATTGTTTAATTTTAACAGTATTTCCTTTTATCCTATTTTGTTAATCGTGCCTTGTCATAAGCAAAGTTATAAGTATATAGTTCAGTGTGCCCTATACGATAATTTATCAAACAAATAACTTACAATTCTATTCAGCATTCTATCATTCTTTAAATCATTCAAAATGAAACAAGATAATACATGCAAATCATATTTGTAAGCAGTGGAAATGAAAAATTAATGTAAAAAATCGATCAAAGTTCTTAGGAACAAGGTAACATATTTACCTGTATGTCGATTATGTTAAATCGTATGGGGAGTGTATAATTGCAAAAACATTAACTTGTATGTAATCTAATTCGCTTTATATGCATCTTTTTTTTAACAGAAACAAAGGTATTTTATGATAGATTTTATATTTATTTAGACTAAATGTTGTATTTTAATTGAACATGCTTTTTCCGTGTGATTTGGTCTTGGGCTAAAATGTTCGCGGTGATCGGCTGAGGTGTTCGGTAATGAAAACAATGATAACAATACAGATAATTTATTGATCATTTAAGCTCATAATTTTTGTCAATAAATTTTAACTGGTCATTTTTTGTATATTCTATAAATGACGCAGCGAGAATTAGCTACTCAGCAAATAAAATCAGTCTATAAACTTCTGTGTATTTTAGGAGGTATATTAGTCAAACCCTTTGACCATATTACAACCGTCATGTTGTGGATCTGTTTAATTTTAAAGATAACTGTAGACAAAGGGTTTTCTGATTATTTTAGCATTAACCTGACAGAGTTATTAACTAATTACAAGTTACCAACTAATTGTAATATCAGCACTAAAGTTATAAAATCGGTTGTAATTTTCAATGCACAGAATGTGGTTGCATCATTCGTATTTTTTAATCGCTACAGATAAGACAATCGCTAGTTATCAATCACAACAGGGGTTAACTGAGGCTATGAAAAAGTCTTTTGGATTAGATAACTATCATTTTATTGCCTTTAGGATTAATTTAAAGGACCATGATCTCAGAATACAGGACAATTTCAACTTCTCTTTCTGAGGAAATTCCGACGAACTTACCGACCACAAGGCAAGTATTTCACTTGGTTGGTCCTTTGGTAGATGTATCTGCTAAAATCATGTTTATATAGACAGAGACTAGCATTATTCTGAATCACATAAGCATTAATTTTGTTTATAATGAAAACCAATAATGATAAGGTACGAAAAATCTAGAAAAAAAAAAGAATAAAAAGTTTGAATAATTTTACTGCTGCAGCAGTCCCTGAGAAACAATTAATTAATTTTATTTAGCCTAAGGCCCTAAGCTTTAAATTTTAATATTTCTCTATCTTTGATCTATACAGAGCTTTTTTTTTCAAGAAGAATAAAATGGTCTAAAAATGGGCATGACCATTGAGCCCGCTTAATATCATGAATAATGGAAAATAGGTACAAAATACTAATTTGTAACTTTAATTTATAAATAAAAACAGAGAATATCAAAATCTAATGTATAATAACTGTTACAAAAGTTTACCCCTTTTCTAACTTACAATGGTGCTCATTTCAATTTAGCCCACTGTCAGTTAACTTTACTATATCAGAGACAACAATCATTTAATCAAAGTACTGAAATTACTGGAAAGCGCTAAGCCTGGAAGAAAGTCTTAAAAATATATCGATTGATATGAAAATACATGTAAAGTATCATATTTGAGTCGGGATTTATTACATATATTTACTGTAGTATTTCAAGTAACTCGACAGTTATACCTTTCATAAATTATATTCAGATAATTGGTTTTGGGTAATTATCAAATTACAGATCAATGCAGATTGATAGAAAAATATTCCTGAAATATTGCATACAGAAAACGAAGCCCAAAATAAAATAAACAAGAGGCCCATGGGCCACATTGCTCACCTGAGCAACAATAGGCATGATAAAATCAGCTTAATGGAGATCGACATAATACAAAATATCTGGACAATGTAGTAATACATGTAGATATTCTTATGTTTATAATCAAGTCCCTTTTTTGACAGGATGATTTTATATTCATATCACATGTTGAGCATCGCAGTTCTCAACAAGATCCTAGACAATAGTTTATACATGGGATATAAACCTACATCAAACTCTGAACCCCTTGTGAGGCCCAAGAATCGTCCTGGGGCAAAAGTCTTAACAATTTTAAAGAATTACAAATTGGCAAAATGTTTGCATATAAGAAAACCATATATATTATAACATTTCAGTTTTTGTGAATTAAAAATGTTTTCCTTTGTAAAATTGGATCCTGAATGTGGCCCCACCCTACTCCTCAAGAGTTTTATTTTAACGAATTTGAATCTACACTACCCAAGGTTGCTTTTACTAAAGTTACAGATTTTCTAGACAAATGGTTTTGTAGAAGATTTTTCTCCATATATTCCTATGTCAAAAATTTGTCTCCCTCCCCCCTCCCCGTTGTGACCCCATCCTACCCCCGGGGATCATGATTTGAACAAACTTAAATCTACCTAGTCCTTACCTGAGGATACTTCCACATAAGTTTCACCTTTCCTAGCTACTTAGTTTTAGAGATTTTAAAGATTTACTCTATATATTCCTATGTAAAAATTTGATCCCCATTGTGACTCCACCCTACCCCCAGGGGTCATGATTTTCACATCTTGATTCTACACTAGCTGAGGGTGCTTCCACATAAGTTTCAGCTTTCCTGGCTGATTAGTTTCTGAAAGGAAGATTTTTAAAGATTTACTCTATAAATTCCTATGTAAAAATTTGACCCCCCCCCCCCATTGTGGCACCACCCTACACCCGGGGCTCATGCTTTTCAAAACTTTGAATCTACACTAGCTGAGGATGCTTCCACATAAGTTTCAGCTTTCCTGGCTGATTAGTTTCTGAGAAGAAGATTTCTTAAGATTTACTCTATATATATCTATGTAAAAATGTGACCCCCCCCCCCAATTGTGGCACCACCCTACTCCCAGGGGTCATGATTTGAACAAACTTTGATTCTACACTAGCTGAGGATGCTTCCACATAAGTTTCAGCTTTCCTGGCTGATTAGTTTCTGAGAAGAAGATTTTTTAAAGATTTACTCTATATATTCCTATGTAAAAATTTGACCCCCCATTGTGGCACCACCCTACCCCCGGGGATCATGATTTTCACAATTTTGAATCTACACTAGCTGAGGATGCTTCCACATAAGTTTCAGCTTTCCTGGCTGATTAGTTTCTGAGAAGAAGATTTTTAAAGATTTACTCTATATATTCCTATGTAAAAATTCAACCCCCCATTGTGGCCCCATCCCACCCCCGGGGGTCATGATTTGAACAAACTTTGATTCTACACTAGCTGAGGATGCTTCCACATAAGTTTCAGCTTTCCTGGCTGATTAGTTTCTGAGAAGAAGATTTTTAAAGATTTACTCTATATATTCCTATGTAAAAATTTGACCCCCCCCCCATTGTGGCACCACCCTACCCCCGGGGATCATGATTTTCACAATTTTGAATCTACACTAGCTGAGGATGCTTCCACATAACTTTCAGCTTTCCTGGCTGATTAGTTTCTGAGAAGAAGATTTCTTAAGATTTACTCTATATATTCCTATGTAAAAATTCAACCCCCCATTGTGGCCCCATCCCACCCCCGGGGATCATGATTTTCACAATTTTGATTCTACACTAGCTGAGGATGCTTCCACATAAGTTTCAGCTTTCCTGGCTGATTAGTTTCTGAGAAGAAGATTTTTAAAGATTTACTCAATATATTCCTATGTAAAAATTTGACCCTCCATTGTGGCACCACCCTACCCCCGGGGATCATGATTTTCACAATTTTGAATCTACACTAGCTGAGGATGCTTCCACATAACTTTCAGCTTTCCTGGCTGATTAGTTTCTGAGAAGAAGATTTTTAAAGATTTACTCTATATATTCCTATGTAAAAATTTGACCCCCCATTGTGGCACCACCCTACCCCCGGGGGTCATGATTTTCACAATTTTGATTCTACACTAGCTGAGGATGCTTCCACATAAGTTTCAGCTTTCCTGGCTGATTAGTTTCTGAGAAGAAGATTTTTAAAGATTTACTCTATATATTCCTATGTAAAAATTTGACCCCCCATTGTGGCACCACCCTACCCCCGGGGGGTCATGATTTGAACAATTTTGAATCTACACTAGCTGAGGATGCTTCCACATAAGTTTCAGCTTTCCTGGCTGATTAGTTTCTGAGAAGCAGATTTTTGAAAATTTCTCAAAATTTTCCAATAATTGCCAATTATCTCCCCTTTAAAAAGAGTGTGGTCCTTAATTTTCACAACTTTGAATCCCCTTTGCCTAAGGGTGCTTTGTGCCAAGTTTGGTTGAAATCGGCCCAGTGGTTCTGGAGAAGATGTTGAAAATGTGAAAAGTTTACGGACAGACAGACAGACGGACGGACGGACGGACGGACGGACGGACGGACAGACAGACAGACAGACAGACAGACAGACAGACAAAATGTGATCAGAAAAGCTCACTTGAGCTTTCAGCTCAGGTGAGCTAATAAAAAGCAGCACAAATTATCGTGGAAAAGGTGTTAATCGAAAAATTTTGTATAAAAAATTCTGCATTTTTATATAAAACATGGTGTTCATTACTGAAACATATTACATATAGCTCGAAATATTATGGGTAAACGTGGGTATTGTGCCCTATGCCGATAATGAATTTTAATTAAATCACCATTACCAAATAATAGGCGATTGCATTGTTCGAAAGGGCTTAGGCGACATTTTCTTTTACAATAATTAACACTTTTAATAAAATACGGAAAGCAATTTAGTGTCTACTGACACTTAATTTTTTCCGTCCGGATAGAATAAGCAATAATCATAGTTTATATATTTGAAACGTTTGGTACGGCGGGCGAGAAATTTCAAGACTATACCGTTTAAAAACACTCAAAACCTATTCATATCGTAGAATTATTCCAATTATTACTTAACACCTAAAACACAACTCAATGCATATAACATCCATTTTTTTCTTCAAAATTCGAAAGAAATTATCATGGTATGTTTTGGAGCACCCGTTTCCGATATATAATAATGATATTAAAATGAAACTTATTGCCAATATAATACTGGTAGAATAAATGTATATATGGATGGATGATAACTTGAAGATATTAATTAATTTCTCCCTACTGCATAGTTATGAGTTTTCCAGAGTATGACTTCTCCAGCATCCGCCAGTAGGTGGCGGTATTTCGGAAATGCGAAAACGAAAGTGGAAGTAGGTTTAGAAATCTGGTGACAAAAAAGCGCTGCAGCTATGCTTAGCACTTTAAAAAAGATAACATTTGAATACTGTACAGTACATTTATTCATTACTCACTAGAAATAGTAGGAACTGTCCAGAATGGAGTCTCTACATCAGACTGGGTCTCCCACAGTCCTAGATTAAGGCTGTGCTGCCACATGGTGAGGAGGGGACCACACCTCAGACCTCGACTCCCTGGCTGATTGAACAGAGTGGTACAGTCTGATTTCTCGATTATCGGAACTCTCTGTTTCAATCAAAGACATATTTTTGAAAAATTTATTCTAACTAACAATTTATTTGGGCAAAATGACATATACATGTTTTAATTATTTTATGTGATTAATGATACAGAGGACCCCGCTTAGTATAATACCTGTTTAATATTATAGTTCGGTTAATATAATAGTTTTCAAAACACAAAACCATTTCTTAATAAATCATTGTATTTTACATCGGTTATTTTAGTAGCTTAAATAGTGGACCCCGCTTAACATAATAGAAAGATCATGCCTGTCAATTGAGTTTCACACCTTTTTCTCGAGCTAGCCCCCCCATGAGAAGCTTGTATAAACACTCTGACTTCCCAAATCACTTTGAAATTTACCGACTGTGCTGGCCAGACGGGATTAGTCACGCCTCACTGCACGTGGCTTGGGTACTTTACCTATGCACCTAACAAGTGACATCGCTGTATTTAAAGTTTAAAGTGAATGCCTCATGTTTTTGTAAATAAATTTATAACAATTGGGACATTTTACATGGCTTAGCATATGGTACATGATGTTCCATTTGACGATTTGTACTGCAGTGAAGTAGTGACAGTCTTTTTTTAATATGCCTCTATTTTATAGGAAGAATGGGCTAAATAAATCAAAGAAAATAAGAAAATTCTGCATAACTTTGTGGTTTATTTGATTTTTAATGAAAGAAGTTATTAAAAACGAATTGTCTCATGAATGCCTTATTAGATTTAGTCAAAACTGGAAGTACAGGAAGAAAACAAAATGAAAGCATGTCAACTTATCGGAAGCATATTGGTGGATCTTGCAATTTTCCAAGCTTGTAATAGTAAACTTTATTCATGAAATTAACTTTTATGAAGCATTAAAAGTAAAGTTTTAGAAGAAATCATCAATTATTGTGGACATTACATCGTCTAGAAATAGATAGTAATAATACATGACGTGAATAGGCACTTAGCATACTTGTACACATTGAATTTAGCTGGGTACGCTTATTATTATAGTCCGGTTAATATAATAATTTTTCCTGACAAAATAACTATTATATTAAGCGGGGTCCACTGTAATAATATTGACAATTACTTTATAAAAAAGAGAGATTTTTCATCTAGTAAAAAACCCTTAATTTTTATCAATCAAAAACTTAATTTTCTTAACATATCTCTTTTATAATACAAACATGGGTTTAAACTTACAAGTGGTTTGCATAAGTCACTTCCCGTCTGAAGATTTCTTTTCATTTCTGCCTTGGATATCATGATATTTTCATCCACAATTAAATGACGTCTCCTTCGCTTCCTAGTGCTGGGACTTGGAGGCAAGGGAGCTAACTCTAGAGACAAATCTATCCGCCTCTAACAATTAGAGAAAACAAATTTCTATACAATTTCATTATACACAAGTAAATGAACATTGATAAATAAACTTCGAATAATGAAGACAATAATGTGCCCAAATTGTAATAATCTCTAAATGTGCATACAGTAATATCAAAGCAAAAAGCAAAAAAAAATAAATATATTTTGCAAAAATTTATCAAATGAATGTATATATAGAAATGGATTTCTCCTACAGAGGCTTTATACAAACAAACATCAAGATTTAGAAGCCTATATGTTTATGAGAAGAACTATATTAAAAAGTTTACAACCAACACACAATTACTGACCAAAAAGGAAAAACTATTTATATTGTATCAACCGGGCAGTAAATACAAAAGTTTATCATAAGGGAAAAAAGGATGAACAGACCAAGAATATAAAATCCATTGCCATATCTTTGCACCTATAAACGTACACATTAAAAACTTTAACAGTTTATATGAAAAAAGAAAAAAAAAAACATTCTAGGCCTCTACTAATCAGCAATGGGCTTAACCCTTTTCCCCATATCATTTTATGACCTTGACGCCATTATTACCTTTCTTGATGACCTGCGGGGTTCCTCTTCTGTGGGGGGCAGCATGGTGACCTCTGGTGACCTTAGCTGATGGTCACGGGGTGCTGGTGGGGCTTCAGGTATTACATTCTCAAGCTGACCCCGAGGGGTCTTTTCTTTGGGGGACAAAATTTCTTTTTCCAATTCTTTCCCTCCATCTAAGGTTTTTGAAGGGGATGAGAGATTTATAAAAGCTTCAGATCCTTTCACAGGGCTGCAAATTAAAGATAAGATATAATGTTCCTTCTCCTTTGGAATGAAATAAGTTATTTAATGTTTTCTTAAAGGTAATTAACTCACCCCTCCTTTATATCAAAGAAATAAAAAGGTTTTTGTATCATTTTTACAAAATATTTGGTAACTGTAAACATTTAACAGAATGTTATTCTCAAACCAAATACACCCCAGGCCCCCATTTAAAACTGCTGACATTGTTTGAAAATTGTTCTTAAAAGAAGTATTGGCTGAATAAGTTTGGACCACCACACTTTAGATTTGGCTTAGCTTTGATAAAGATTACTTTCTCTTACCAGTTATTTTCATGTTTTTTTTTTCAGTTCAAATTAAAACCATATATTCGAATTTGATTTCAAATCCGGAAAAAATACATGATTTAATTGTACATAATTTTTAACCAAGAATTGAATCCATTTACAATCTAACTAGTTTTAAAACAATTCCTACTATTCGCCTATAGGAACAGAAACATCTGGTTGGAAGAGTGAACTGTCTGTTGGAGGGACAGCATCTACTGGTAATTTGACTGAGTCATCAAGGAGAGCCTGCATGTTGTGCTCATCAAGTGCAGGTAACTCAGTCTGTTCAACAATCTAAAATTATGTGATAGAAAATATTTGAAGATCATTTCAACTTTAATGCCATAAGTATACTGTAAATAATTAAACTTTTCTATTTTATTTTTTGGGTTTACTTCAAATTTTCTTCAGAAATATGAATCAATACATATCATCTACACATGTTGCAATGAATTTGTATCTATATTAATTATATTAATAAATATACGTAAGCATTACACATTGGTATAATTTGATAAAAATATACACATTAGAGACTAGGTACTACTAGTATCTAAAACCTCTCTCTCTCTCTCTCTCTCTCTCTCTCTCTCTCTCTCTCTCTCTCTCTCTCTATATATCATGTGCAAGTTCAAAGTCAGTTTACAGGTAAACATTAATGCAGGAATTCTTATTTGCTTATATAAAACTACTTGTACAAAATTTATTTTACAGTAATCAGGAGTGTTGAGCTTGTACTATTCTTGGGAGTTTTTCATGATTAAATAAATCATGCAATTTAATTCATGTGTACTTAAAAAGTCTCATTAAACAGAAGCCCCCACACTGATTGCAGAGCTCACCTGTGGAAGGTAGGGAATATCCACATCTTTCAGAGTAATTTGGTCCAAACTTGACACAGTGTGTGGAGAACCTAAAGCTGTTAATATATGCAGAATTCATAATAATGCGGAATCTTATCAGTAAAGTTTTATAAAAGTTTGGTTTAATAATAAGTTAAAGATTGCATGCCTACATAAGCAATTGAATATACATTCTTGTTGAAAAAAAAAATCTCGTTTTGCCGACTCACAGTACTTGCATGGAATCGAAATAATGTGAAGTTTACACTTTAACAAATCTGATACAAAATAATGAATAATTATTAGGCTGTTTAAAGTTAATAATATGTTTAACGTAACCCGTGTGCGTAGGTTTAGGAGAAATTGAGTTTTAGAAAAAACAAACTCCTATTTTTGATATGATCTTTTCCAGTTTGATTTTACTAAATTATTGCAATCTGTATAAATTTGAAATGTTTGCACACTATGGACTATTATACCAGATACTCAATGGGACTGTCAGGAAAAATCATTATTAAAAAGGTAGGCTACATGTAGCTTAAATACTCACTGTATTTGTATTAATGTAAATGGTTAAAATCATTTGTCTGAAAATTTTGTTTGAATGTTTTTATCTTATCGCCCTCCTTCGTAGGTTTGATATTTTGAAGTGATGTTAAACGTAGAATTAAGTTTGGACAGCCTTAATGAATTTCTTGCTTTTTTCATTTATTGAAACTTAAGATACAATTGGAAACCAACTTTTAATTTGCATGAGAAAACTTTGTGAGGTTTACCATTTTTTATCATTCCCTCAACAGAGCTCGTGCTACACAAGCTTTACTTACACCTCTGTCCACGTGGAAAAATAGTCTGTCACATGATCAAAACAAGCATGGCGAGCACATGGCATTGTTGATTGGTTTCTCCAGTACAACCAACTTGAAGGGAGGATATTACTGGGCAAAGACTCCGGGGCAAGTTTAAAATTATCATAGGGGATGACATTGCTGCTGATTTGTGTAAAATCAACGATGAATTGTGAGCATGCAGAAACTGATTTTTCAAAACTTTTAAACATCTGTCAAATGAGATCATGTGATCAGATTTTAATTTTTACCTCCGAAAAATATTTCTCCCAGTAACTTTGAAATGAAAATAAATAAACGTATTAAAGATTTAAATTGAATTACTTATAATCATATTAATAGATAAAAGAATAAATATATCAGTTTTAAAGTATGTTTTGTCCATTGATTCAGTTTGTACAAAATCTTGTACAAAGGGTGTTGACTGAGGTATAAGCAAAGCTTGTGTAGCATGACCTCTGGTGAGAGAATGCAATTTTTATTTGTCTGGCATATAATTCTCGCCACAAATCCATTGATTCTTAATGTCTTTTAATAATTGCAAAAATTAATCAGTATATCACTGGTAATGAGAGTGAAATTAAGTTTTTGGAAATATTGGTTGATTTACAATATACATTTTAATTGAGTTCTCACCAGATTTAATGAAACTCTGTTCATGCTCCATTTGTTTTGTTGATGATGCACCTGACTCTCTCCGACGTCTCATTCTCTCTACACTAGAGTCACTGCTAGGGGAGGATAACTCTGCCAGAATTTCTTCTGCATCTTTAACTTCCTATCCAAATACCAAAGAAAATATAAGAAATGAGAGATCATAAATTTATTATCAATTCATTTTGAAACTTTTTCAAAGTTGTTAATTAACAAGAAAATTTTCTATCCATATAGAGTTAATGATGCTAGCTGGTGATCTTGATTTCAGATTAGATTGAGAAAAGTGACATATTACATCTACGTACCAATGCTTCAATAGTTGCCTATGAGTTATATGAACCAATAGCAAGTGTCAAGCAAAACTGAATGGAAAGGAACTTAAAAAGAAACTGAAATAAACAATTAAAGTCTTTAAAAAAATAAATTCTTCAGAGAATTAAAATAAACATGGATTAAAACAATAGTCACATTCTTTAACTCATCAACAATGTCAAGTATATGATTGTAGCTGCTAATATTTCCATTTTTCAGTGTATTTGCCTATGATAACACTACGTATCGATTCTGTACTATACAGTCCAATAACTTCAAATGACGCATAATTGGGGCGCCAGCAGGGTTTACTTATTTATATTCAAAAATTTTTCCGTACAATGGCTGAAAATAATATAAATATCAGTAATAAGGAATCATTCTTTGAATATTATTAGGTGATAATTTTGTTCGGGGCGTGATAATCTGTACACACAACAATCAGAAGTGGCAATAATTTTAACAAGAGGCCCATGGGACACATCGCTCACCTGAGCAACAATAGGCACGATAAAATCAGCTTAATGCACGGAGACATAATACAAAATATTTGTACAAAGTGGTATAATACATGTCGATCCTGTATAAATAAAACAATTATTTTCCCCCTGAATATGCTTATGTTTATAATCAAATTACTTTTCTAACAGGGTGATTTTATAGTCGTAACACATGTTGAGCAATGCAGTTCCTACATCAAACTCAGAACCCCTTGTGAGGTCCAAGAATCAGCAATATGTCAAAATGCTTGCATATAAGTAAAACCATATATTATAAAATTTCCATATAGTTTAAGCAATTAAAAAGTTTTCGTTTGTTCAATTGAACTATGTGGCCCCATCCTACTCCTCAAAATTTTGATTATATCGTTTTTGAATCTTCACTATCTGAAGTTGCTTCCACTAAAATTAATTACAGCTTTTCAAAACAAATGGTTATTTAGAAGATTTTTAAAGATTTTTCTCTATATATTCCTATGTAAAAATTTGTCCCCCCCTCCCCCAAGTTGTGACCCCATCCTACCCCCGGGGATCTTAACACATTTGAATTTACCCTACCTGAAGAAGCTCTACACAAGTTTCAGCTTTTCTGGCAAATTGGTTTCTGAGAAGAAGATTTTTAAAAACTTAAAATCTACATGTATAAATTCCTATGTAAAAGTTTGATCCCCCATTGTGGCCCCACCTTACATCCCAGGGAACATGGTTTTCACAACTTTGAATCTACACTACCTGAGGATGCTTTCACACAAGTTTCAGCTTTTCTGGCAAATTGGTTTCCGAGAAGAAGATTTTAAAAGAATTACTCCATATATTCCTATGTAAAAATTTGACCCCCCATTGTGGCCCCACCCTACCCCAGGGGTCATTATTTTCACAACTTTCAGCTTTCATTGCTGATTGGTTTCTGAGAAGATTTTTAAAGATTTTCTCTATATATTCCTATGTAAAACTTCGACCCCCCCCCCATTGTGGCCCCACCCTACCTTCAGGGGTCATGATTTTCACAACTTTTGAATCTACCCTACCTGAAGATGCTTCAACACAAGTTTTAGCTTTCCTGGCTGATTGGTTTTTGAGAAGAAGATTTTTAAAGATTTACTCTATATATTCCTATGTAAAACTTCGATCCCCCCATTGTGGCCCCACCCTACCCCCTGGGGTCATGATTTTCACAACTTTGAATCTACACTACCTGAAGATGCCACCTAAGTTTTAGCTTTCCGGGCCAAATGGTTCTTGAGAAGAAGATTTTTGAAATTTAAAGAAAATTTTCAATAATTTCTAATAATCTCCCAATGTAAAAGAATGTGGTCCTTAATTTTCACAACTTTAAATCCCCTTAGCCTAAGGGTTTTTTGTTCCAAGTTTGGTTGTAATTGGCCCAGGGGTTCTGGAGAAGATGTCGAAAATATGAAAAGTTTACAGACAGACAGACGCCAGACAAAATGTGATCAGGTGAGCTAATAAAAACTTTAAGACATATTGTACTGATCATTGGACAATGGAGAAGATTTAAATACAACTCTCTCTCTTAAGTTTACTTTCATTATTAGGGGTTATTAGTCCCCTATCGGTGAAACCAGAGGGGACTTCTTTATTGCCGTCTTTCTGTATATCTGTCAGTCATAATCTGTCCCAACTTCGTTTTAGAGAATTTAGAGAATTGATTTGAAACTTGCTGTGTAGCTTTATAATGAGAAAGTAGAAATCAAAAATGAATTTTGTTAAGGTTGATCAACAGATGAAATTAATTTTCAACAACTGTCTTTTTCTAATTGAGTTTATCCTTAAAGAAAAACACCTTCCATTGAAATTTTTCTAAACTTTTTAGCACATAAAACAACATTCCTTTTATATTTGCATTAAGCCTGTCAGGGACATGTGCCATTATTGCTTATGCAATACTCTAAGAATGCTTGTTTCTTATAATCCTTCCTAAGGGATGAGGCAAAACCTATCTCAAAAAGCTTCATACCATTTGGTTGAATTGGCCAAGAGGTTTTGAAGTTTCAAAATGATAATCATTATGATTAAAATGCAAAAAAGTAAAGGCTACAGAATGATACAATTTTAAACAAAAGGCATTAAACAATACTGTGGTTCTATCAATATTTGATGAACATGTAAATTTGCATGAATTTTTATGTACTTGTTGAGTTTATCCAATAATCAAAATAAGAAATGTGACAACAAATATTAATAATGATAATGTCTGATAATTTTTCTATCCTCATGATTTTGATTTTTTTTTTAAATCTATAAAAACTGATGCCCTGAAGTTAATAAAACCACAGTACATGTACATGTATTAGTAAATTCTAAAAAAATTTCCACTTGTTGAAAAACTTCCAAACATCAGAATCATTTTCAATGAACCTCTTGATAGTCTATTCTGCCAAAGTAAGGGTCATAGAAAGGTTGTTTTTCCAATGACATCAACAAAAAGTCGGGCATAGTCACAAGTTCTGGTCTACAATATATTAAATTTTTCAAAATGCGGTATAACTCTTTCAGACTTCAAGGTTACATTCCATTAATTTGTGAATATTGCTTATCATATTGAAATCTAAAACTTACAACTTTTTAAGAAATTACAAAAAGTTTTACTTTTCAAAGCTACCATTAATACCTGCAGGCAACATTCAGATCGATGTTTTCACCAATGTGTACTGCCAGTCTTACTTTCACCAGAAACGATGAAATGTCCTCTGAAAAGTCAATATAATGTTAAATTTACATATTTTGAATCATGCAATAAATGACAATGATACATACAAGCTGCAGTTTTTTTTTTAAATCAAAGAGAAATTGATAAAGTCTGAATCATACCATACATGTTAACCTCCAGTGATGAAAAATAGGTAGATTTTGAACCAAAAAGCAGTAGCATCATACGCATTTTTTTTCGCGTATATTTCAAAGCACAGATTTTTATGTACTACATATGTTGTAAGGGTTTCTGATAAGTAATTAACCATATCAACTAAAATATAAAAGACTTTTGAAGCTAAGTAATATCAACACAAGCAATAACAAGAATAGAATTCCTGGGTCCCCCGCCGTTCAAGCAGTATACTAGTATACTGTACTGTGGAATCATTAAATTTCGTGGGGGCCAATTTTCGTGGATTGCTTAAATTTTACAGGTTCTTGGGGACGTAATTTTGTGTATTCTCTAAAACTTACAAAGGAAATATGATTTTATTACCCTTATTTATTAATTCGTGTAGGATGTTAAATCGTGGATGATTTAAGAACTTAACCAAGGTATTAGTGGTATAAACATTTGGTTTAAATTTCATGTAAATCCATCAAAATTTGTAGGCATGAGAGCGCTTACAAGGTCAATTTTTGGATAAAACGGAGTCATTATTGTGGTCAAAGTCCCATAACTCCAGCAAAAAGTATCGACCAATGCAGATTTTCGAACTTGACCAAGGTAATAGGTGTATAAACATTTGGTATAAATTTAATGAAAATCCGTCAAAATTTGTAGGCATGAGAGCGCTTACAAGGTCAATTTTTGGATAAAACAGAGTCATTATTGTGGTCAGAGTCCCATAACTCCAACAAAAAGTATCGACCAATGTGGATTTTCGAACTTGACCAAGGTAATAGGTGTATAAACATTTGGTATAAATGTAACGAAAATCCGTCAAAATTTGTAGGCATGAGAGCGCTTACAAAAAAGTGTGACGGACGGACGCACGGACACACGCCCGGCATTTCTATGTCCCCGCTCCGCGTTGCGGCGGGGGACAAAAATGTTTGCTTGCATTTGCCATTATATTGATTACCAGTAGGCTATTTTTATTTTGAGGAAAAAATATTCGAGTGCAGAGACTTTACCAGAAAAATAGGTTAAGTTGCCAAAATTTAACATACAAGAGAAGTATGAACTAGTAGGAAATCATATATTCTTTGTAATCTTTGTATATCATCATTAGTATTATGCAAAATTGCTATTGTCAAGAAATGGAAGTCTCCCTGATTTCTCAAGCTTCTCTTTTCTGTTAAATAGAAGTGAATCTCTTTTAAAATTTTGCTCTAAGTTGGTCCCTAAATTGAATTTAAATGAAATCTGCAAGGTAAAGATCATTTTAAATTTAAAATGAGAAATATTGAGATTGACCTTTAAATTGTTTTTAAATGAATCGAATAAAAAAATATATCGAACTATAGCATTCTGAATCAAAATAGAACCAAATTGAATGTTAACTCTGAATCATCCCAGCCCTAATTAATACTGAACATTTAATACTGTTTATTTTTTAAACAAAATTTATTCTTTATTAATTTTTGTCCCCCGCCGCAACGCGGAGCGGGGACATAGAAATGCCGGGCGTCCGTCCGTGTGTCCGTGGGTCCGTGTGTCCGTGGGTCCGTGTGTCCGTGCGTCACACTTTTTTGTAAGCGCTCTCATGCCTACAAATTTTGACAGATTTTCATTACATTTATACCAAATGTTTATACACCTATTACCTTGGTCAAGTTCGAAACTCAGCATTGGTCGATACTTTTTGTTGGAGTTATGGGACTCTGACCACAATAATGACTCCGTTTTATCCAAAAATTGACCTTGTAAGCGCTCTCATGCCTACAAATTTTGACGGATTTTCATTAAATTTATACCAAATGTTTATACACCTATTACCTTGGTCAAGTTCGAAAATCAGCATTGGTTGATACTTTTTGCTGGAGTTATGGGACTCTGACCACAATAATGACTCCGTTTTATCCAAAAATTGACCTTGTAAGCGCTCTCATGCCTACAAATTTTGACGGATTTTCATTAAATTTATACCAAATGTTTATACACCTATTACCTTGGTCAAGTTTGAAAATTAGCATTGGTCGATACTTTTTGCTGGAGGTATGGGACTTTGACCACAATAATGACTCCGTTTTATCCAAAAATTGACCTTGTAAGCGCTCTCATGCCTACAAATTTTGATGGATTTACATGAAATTTATACCAAATGTTTATACACCTATTACCTTGGTTAAGTTCTTAAATCAGCCTTGGTCGCGTCCCCACGAACCTGTAAAATTTAAGCAATCCGCGAAAATTGGCCCCCACGAAATTTAATGATTCCACAGAACAGTATACTAGTATACTGCTTGAACGGCGGGGGACCCAGGAATTCTATTCTTGTTGATTTAAAAATATTTGTTTCATAGTTACGGTAAAAGCTAGATGCTCCCTACTAATCTTGATTTAGTTTATTTATCTCACTAAATACAAATGCCACTTGCAATGCAGTGCTAGGTAGTACTTAGAAAATCATTTTATACATTTCTATTCTTTAAAGGGGCATAGTCACTACACTATGGCCAAGTTCTAATTTTCTGTTTTTATAATTTTACAATGCTTTAAAAATGCATTTTTAATGATCAAATGAAATTTAATTGAGAGTCATTCATGGAGTTATAAGAAATTAAGATACAGAGCTCACAATTCTTTGTCATGTAAACAAGGCCCGTGCCCTGTTTTTGTTTACATAGGTTTAATATACCAGTTAAAAATATTTTTCAAGCTGATTTTTTTTTTTTTTGGTCTAAAACTGGAGTTTTCACTTCAACATTCAAAATGTAAACAAAATCTTTGTTTACATAGCAAAGAATTTTAAGCTCTGTAACTCGCTTAAAACTTAACGAATGACACTCAAATTTTGGTTGACTATTAGAAATGCCCTACTTAATTGAAAACATTAAAATCGGAAAAATAATTTTTGACCAAAATCGTGACCATGCCTTTATTAAAAAAAAATTAAAAAAAAAAAATCGATACCTACCTACCCTAATTTTTTTTTTTAGATGTTACCGGAACCACACATATTTTTTTATTTGGCCTGAGCCAGATTGGGCCAAGAGGAGAGAAGATATGCTCTGGACAAGCCATCAGATGGACAGACCGATCACTATAGGGCGCCCGCAGAGCGGAGCCCTAATTATCTGTACATAAGGGGTACCCTATATGCAACATTCTGCATGAAAATGACTACGTTCAACAGCTGGTATCTTTTTTAAAAAATTATCAAAATTTAAATTTCAAGTAATATGCACAGCTCTGATATATGTACAATTGATCTGCAAAACAACAACTTCCTATCTTGAAAACTGTAGGAGGAGTTATTAATTCATACAATAGAGGTACCCTATATGCAACATTTTGCATGAAAATGACTAAGTTCAACAGCTGGTATTTTTATCATAAATAATCAGAAATCAAAATCCTAGCAATATGCACAGCTCTAATATATTTACAATTGATCTGCAAAACAACAACTTCTTTTCTTGAAAACTGTAGAAGTTATCTGTACAATAAGGGTACCCTTTTGGCAGCCACCCGCCCGCCATTTTCACCATTTCAATAACCAGATTTTTTCTTTGAAAACCCGGTTAATAAAACTGTGGTAAATTTTTAACTTAAAAACAGTTAAAGAAAAAATCTATATAGATGTATGCTGCAGCTACAAAAAAATGGTTACTAACCCAGTAAGTACTGCGTTTGTTTTCTATACAGCTTGACACATCCATACATGAGTTTGGCGGAGAGGTAGAGGGAGAACCTGGGGCGGCTCCGTCCAGGTACCGAGGGCTGCTTCTTCACCATGATGTAGTCCAAAATGTCATCACTAAACACCGGAAACAATATCAAATTCATACATGTTAGTGTCAATTCTGTATCCTCAAATCTTGCTACAACAAAACTTGTGCATGGAATCCTGTTTAATGCACAATGATTTATTTATATTTAGAAAAAAATCATATACCAGTATTTCTTGCTAAGAACTTGCAGTTTGAAGCCACAGGCACCTGACATAAATTTTTCTCATAATAAAAATAAATACCATATATCTAATAATACACAAGGTACCCATCCCCGCCATCTTGGATTTATTTCAAACTGTCACATCAGCTGGAAGTTTTGCTTGAAACTCATCGGTAAAATTATTTTGCGATCCTCTTCGTGTCCCGATCGGTCATTCAACATCTAAGCTTACAACCAATTCAACCAAAAAGGTGCATTACAACTGTCATTAATAAAAATCACCCTACTGCCTAAAATATGTGACAAAAGGCTAAAGGGTGGACGGAAGTTGACATAAATTGCATCATACTTTGGGTAATCCCTTCCAAATATAGCACTGATACGAATATTCAAAAGGTGTCTATTTTGAATTCGATCAACATACAAGTTAAAACTAAGAAAAGGGATACTATAAACAGTCAATTATAACTTTTGTTACACAAAGTTTATATAAACATGTTTATAAATGCTTATCTTTTGAAATATTGAAACAAACACACGGTGCAGGGAAATCTCATTTACATATAGGTGACAACTTCCGTCCACCCTTTAGCCTTTTGTCGCATATTTTAGGCAGTAGATGCAGATCGAGGGGTGATTTTTATTAATGACAGTTGTAATGCACCTTTTTGGTTGAATTGGTTGTAAGCTTAGATGTTGAATGACCGATCGGGACACGAAGAGGATCGCAAAATAATTTTACCGATGAGTTTCAAGCAAAACTTCCAGCTGATGTGACAGTTTGAAATAAATCCAAGATGGCGGGGATGGGTACCTTGTGTATTATTAGATATAGGGTATTTATTTTTATTATGAGAAAAATTTATAACGTCAGGTGCCTGTGTTTGAAGCTATTGTGTTTTAAGCAGCGAAAAAATCACAGGCACTCATTTCTATAATAAAGGGTTACCTTAACTTTTTTTAATAAAGCACATCATGGTATCTAGCTACAAATAACTTGAAGTAAGACCCTTCTGTGAATTTAAGAACTTAATGCTGTTGCACCTCTTACCATAGGCTATTTGTGAATTCAAGCTATTAAATTTACTTTGAATCGAAACATGATCATCCAAAATTATTGATCCAGTGTCTTTTGCATGGCAGCATTCATAGTCCAATCCACATTTTACAAAAATGTTTCCCTTTGCGGGGTCAACCCAAAGGTCAAAAGGGGAAAAAAAACAAATTTTCCCCTTCTTTATGCTACCATATTTGGGTGTCTTCAGGACCTGTGATGAAATCTTTCTGAATTAAATTTATTTCTTCGATCTGTGGGTTGCCCTATCCTGGGACAATCAAAATACCCAAAGAAAAGGGACTTTTAACTTGGTTTCAATACCACTAACCAGAAATTTCAGACTTAAATGTTTAAACTTTTGTCTTTCATACATACCAGGTTTTACATAAATCAACTCTTGTAACTTCTCTTCTCTTTAATACATGTTCATCTTTTATGGTGGCAGCCAACCTGTTTTATAACATATATTATTACTGTATATACAATTAAATTAAATGCATTATTCATAATGATGTCAGACTCAAATTCCAATAGGAGACGATATGGTTGTTTCTTTAAGCTAAGATACTGATGTACATTAACAGTAAATTATAAATTTAGTTAATTTTACTTACTTTCTACAATCAATTTATTAATTTGTTAAAAGAAAGATGTGTAGTAGTTGGGGCTATATGGACCGTGGATATCAGTCTAGCTAGGTAGCTCAGTGGTAGAGCTCCTGACTAGAGTTGCAGGGGTCCCGGGTTCGATTCCCGGTCCAGCCATATGTTTTCAATGTATGTATTTGCTCATTCCTCCTCATACTTGCCAACCTCCAAAATGTAAAAATCTGGTCATGACCAGATTTGGAAAGTAAAAAATCTGGTCATAGCGCGTAACGACATTCACAACATATTTACTATGCATTTCAAAGGTGTATACAACAAAAATGTGTTAAAATATGTGTGTAATATTTTATTGCAAAGAAGCATTGTAACTAACAGTTGTTTAATACTTCCAATGTTGGTATGTACTCAAACAATCAACAGACCAGGTAAATTTACAAGACAGTAGGGTATTTAATTTTCATATTAAGTTACGAGCGAAAAGTGTGATTTTTTAACAATGCTAAAAGCTCTTTCCGAATCAGTATTACGTACTGTTTGGCAGCACAAGAAAGAGTCTTTACTAAGGCAGGTATGTCAAAGTTTTGCTTCTGAGTGCAAGTTTTTTTTATCATTTATTATTGTCTCTAAAAGTACATGAGTTTCTAAGATCACACTTCTTCTAAATGTTTTTTTTTTAAAATCTTCCGATTATTTTATGTATGGAAAAAAGTCATTTTTGGTTTTGATTCCGCTGGCCCTGATAAAGATCTATTCCTTTTGGAAGCCATCGCACTTAATGATTTAAACCCTCGGTTTGTCAAAACAACTCATGATAATAATTAAGCCTAACAATTACTTAGCTGTAATAGCCATCGGCATTGTTTACGTAAAGCCAAGCTCAGCTTGAGTTCACAACTGGATGTCCAATGCGCTACATAGTTTACAAACCAAATCCAGAAATCAGGAGTTTTTCGGGTTGTTCGACAAAAATCGGGTGAAAAGCTTGACCCGCCGGGTCATAAAAAATAATCAGGTGGAGGGTTGAAAAATCAGGTGTGACCCGACGAAATTGGGTCAGTTGGCAAGTATGTTCCTCTTTTCCTATTACATTTGGTGCTGTAACCAACCCCTGGAACTGACAGGTAAACTCCTGCCAGGGGAAGAGCCTGGGGTGATCTTTGAGGGCTAAGATCATTTAAAGGGGGAGGAATGTGACGGTCAGACCGCTTCAAATACTGCAGGTGCCAGATAGCTCAGTTGGTAGAACACCTGACTAGAGATTCAGGGGGCCGGGTTCGAATCCCGGTCTGGTCCGTCATTATTTCTTCCATCCCATTATATTTAGTGCTGTGAGCTACCCCTGGAACTGACAGGTTAACTTCTGCCAGGGGAAGAACCAGCTGGGGTGATCTTCGAGGGCAAAGATCTTTTGAGGAGGGAGGAATGTAGTAGTTGGGGCTATATGGACCGTGGATATCGGCCTGGGTAGCTCAGTGGTAGAGCTCCTGACTAGAGTTGCAGGGGTCCCGGGTTTGATTCTCGGTCCAGCCATATGTTTTCAATGTGTTATATGCTCATGCATTCTTCCTTTCCTATTACAGATGTAAATATAAACAATAAAATGTTTATTTGATGATCAGGGCCGTCACTCCCCTCAAATTTGAACCGAATATCGAATATAGGACCCATTCCCAATGGCAAAAAGCCACAGATTTTCCCAATTTCTGGATAAAAATTCCCAAATGCATTAATTATTTACAACTTGCAATTTGTCAAGCTGTTTCTTTTTGGTCAGTAGATTTGTTGTAATTAATTAAAGCTGGCTTAATTATATCCTGAATGATCAAGTAATGGGGACAACATTGATGATTATTTTAAAAGGTTCTCACAACTGGATGAACCCCTGTGGTGACCTAACAAGCCCAACTAGCAGAGTCATCTTTTGGGTTGGTTAATCTATACGGCACACATGGCATTATGAGTGATGCATTTTAAAGTGCTTAGAAATTTACAAACGATGGTTATAAATTATTGGGAAGACAGTAGCATTGGTTTATATCTGGTAATTAGATAATAAGCCTTCCAAGTAAATGCTTAGATTATCATGAAATCATTTAGGCTTCGTAAACAGATCTTCTGCATTACAGCTGTAATTGGGTCACAGGGTTTTACTAATACCCGTAAATACACAAGATGTCAGTAACATATTACACAGAATTTTGCTTTATATAAGATATTGCAAATATTTTATCTTTGAAATGAAATGAAATATGATAATTCCACATCATATAGATTTGGTTCCCTTTTCTAAATTTAATTTAATTTTTTTTTTATTTATTATTTAAAAAAAAAAACATTTTTTTAATCTATGTCTGTGGGTTACCTTGATTTAAAAAATTGTAAATCAACATGTCTCAATCAAATAAAAAATGAAGTCTTCTTATTTTCCTGACCACTGTAAAATTTCAAATCAAAAATTTAAATCTGTAAATCAACATGTATAAATAAAATTTTAAAGAAATTAAACTCTTCATGATTCTGAAAATTTCCCTATTTTCTTGTGTCTTCTTTTTACTCTTGGTTAGTTCCTGAGAACATCATGTGAGCTGTAAAATTTTAATTTAAGAAGTGAACAGCAGATTTTGCTATTAATACAAAAGGCATTTTGATGATATATTAAAGTATATTAAATTTTCCCAATTTGACAAAAAATGTCGATAATTTTCCCAATGGAAAGGTACCCGGTCCCTGTACCAAAAAGTGCTGTGACAGCCCTGATGATTCATGTGGGTTATGAAGGTAGCGATCATTTACAGCATAAAAAAAATTACCTAACCGGTTAACGCGGGTTTGGTATTTTTTCTGCAATGTCGCCACCTTTATCATGTTTATATCCCCTGGGACCTGATGTCCCGCCTGATTCACAATAGAAAGCATTTTAATTTTTATTGTTTAAATAACCATGCCACAAAGATGGCGACCAATTAAGGGATATTTCACAAGACCCCGATATAAAATTATATAATTCATAAAAATATCTGCCATTTCAAAAGTATAATTTTACCATACTGTTCCAAAAACTCCACCTCTTCTGTTCAAAATACTTTGATGATAAAACATTTTTCATGAGTTGACAGCAGCTGCAACTCGAGTTTCCCGCTCTTCGTGCATTACCTAATAACACCGATCCCGATGTAAAATAAAACTAACGTGTGAACTCACGTGACCTTACGAATACTGATGCACACGGTACTTGAACATACTGGGATGGTAAGCTCATAAAGCTGGAAAACAGACGAATTTACAGTAGTTTTGATCTTGGTAAGTGTCATAACTTATTATTAAATTGGATCTTTTTTTAATGAAATCTTTATGTTACGTTTTAGTTAAACGCGTTAATCATTTTTAATTATGAATAAATTAATTCAATGAATATTTGTCAATTTTTAATTATTTTACTATAGTATAGGGAACTTGCTACAGTTTATACACATGCATGCTTTACAGAATAAATGATATATGTCTAGTTTCGAACATATGTTTTATTTACTAGAAGTGCGCCTCAATTTGATAACTGAAATTAATTATAGGCCTAGTTTGAGATGTCAAACTTTGCCAGTATCCCCTTTCATTCGTTACAGTTATATGTACATGATATATATACATTCACGTAGTTCTTTATTAACAGCTTGAGTGCTTGACCCGTTGTCATCATCTCAATGATGTCTATAGTGAAGTAGTTAAGGATTTTGAAAGGAAACAACTATTGATTGATACATTAATGTAGTGCCTATAGGTGCATGCATGGGACACATATGTAATGCACAGATTCCGCATTATATTTTATTTACTGAAAAACACAGATATTGATGCTTTAATACATTCGTGATTGTAGTGCATGCATGTGTTTGAATATTACATAGAATCTTAAGTGTCTAAAAGTTTTCTTTACTTCCTGTTATGGCTATTCACAAACACGTAGCTGTTCTAATCTGAAAAATAGCTCATTGTCATATGTTGAATCAGATGTAGTACGTTCAGTAGTTTGTTGTTTAGTGAACTGCTTGTATTTGATGTCATGACAAGCTTTTTCTTCTAACAATTTGATATATATATTTGATTATAATTAAGCAAGATGTTTATATGTACATGATGTAATCAGATGGGGAAAAAATTCACCTTAATTTTGATCAAATCTGATATGGATATAGGAATAAAAAAATTAACACTTGTGGTATATGATGTATAGGCCTATAATGATCTTATTGATAAAGATCACTTTGAAATACCAATGTACTGTATACAGGGTTAATTGTGATTTCCCCATGCATGTTTTTTTTTTTTTGCCTTATTAAGCTTCTTCACTTGCAAACTCTTTTGCCCCTTATTCTCGGAATTGACCCAGACCTAGTGAGAAATTAGATACTGGTACTCATGTTCAATTCACTTGCTGACAATGAGGGCAAAAGGGGGAAAAATAAAACAGCCGGATTGAATATTTCCATCAAAGGCCTCTATACAGTATGTTCAATGCACTTTTTATGCTTACGACCTAATTAAAGTCTGTCCCAAGTTATTGCTCAGTGTTTTCAGTAAGTATTTGAATAGAAGGAAAACAATTTGGAACAGCAGGATCAAAACCTAATTTCGGCGAGGGGTCTGGGGGCCACCTCAAGCCCCCAGCGGGTCCAGGGCAGAGCCCTGATGGGGGGCCCAGGGGGGCAGAGCCCCCTGGCCGAAAACAAAAAATAATCATTTTTTAAGGTATTTTTCCTGCTTCTAAGGTCATCAAAAAGTAAAAGTTTTATCAAATGTCTACCGCTAGCAACTGCTTAATTTTACCTTAAATAGTGCCATTTTAAAGACTATTTTTTCTCTATTCACCAATCAGTATCTGTAAAACAAATTCTTGAACATTTTTGTTTACCAATTTACAGCTAATAAAAAATAATAACTGTGCTAAATTTTTATGATGAATATACTGTATATTTACTCCCTTTCACATGAATCTACCTTCCAATAAAAACATCAATCAAAATTCTATTTTTTAGTACCTACAATTATAAAAATAAAATCAGAAATCAGAAACGTATGAACGGGAAGATCGATTTATGCAGTAAAACACTCACTGAAAAATGTTTCTCCAAATTCAAGCTAAAACACAGAGTCTAGGAAAATATTTTAATAAATATATTCAATATATTTATTTTGAGAACAAAAAAGTTAAGGTCTGAAAGAGAAAACATTAGTTCTTCGTGGTAGTCTGTTTCTTAAATGTAGCAAAATAAACTGACTTTCCTTCAAGTTATTTATCGCAAATCTTACTTGGGTGTATTCGCTGCGAGCGATAAACTGATGCGTTGAGTGACGACACTATTGGGATCGCGAGTTGCAGTTAAAAAACAAGCATTTTCATTGGCCGTTTTAGTACCCGCCCACTCTTACCTGCTAACGTGGTATTGATAATTTATGCACCAACGTTAACTCTGTATCTGAACTCCAAAAACTAAATCACTGCAAGACAGAGTTCTCACAATAATCGCATCTTCTTTTTTGTGTAAACAATTGTCAAAAACACGCTGTTTATACAGGTTTAATCCCCAATTCATTTTTCAATATAATACATACTTCATCGATAAATTCAAATCATTTTAACTGTTTAACGCATCAATTTAAGATGAGCCAGTATTTATTTTGTTGTAGCTTATTCCAAAGAATTCACAACAGATATTGACAATAAATATTACATAGCCTATATTGCATTTTATTGAACTTTGACCGATTAATATGACACACTTAAAACTACAAGTGTTCATGTGTTAATCATACCAAAAATTTGAAATTTACGGCATGTAAACGTGTTCAATTTTGGACTGATATGTGATAAACGTTATTTTGTAACTCACTTAGTCTGTAGAAACATTCATTTTATTATATGTTCTTCGATATTCATCACACAATATTTCCTACTGACGTTGACACTGACTTTCTCTCAAACACGCTAATCGACCTCGGATTGTAAAATTCACGTGCAGATCGAGTCGCAATTTTACAGTTTTCCATGTACATAAACAAACCACACTTCTCCATTTTGCTGAGCTGTTGACGATGTTTCAAAGATTTTCAGTACAGATTTATTGTAAACAAAACAGTGAAGACATATGCTGTAAAACGTCTAATGGATTTCACGGCGTGTCAACCAGAATTTTCCCGTGGATCTACATTTTGCAACAAGTTTTTTGTGAGGAAAAACTGTTCAACTCATGCGATTTTCCATACATACAGTAAATGGTACATTATGAACGGTAACGTAAACTTTATTTGTTCACTAAACAGTTTCTGGCGATTTTTTTTTCACAATGAACTGAATAACATAATTCGATAAGCGAAGTACAATCTGTGACTGATAATCTATATGCGCCGATCCCTGCTTTTAGGGAACTTTTCTTTTTCTTTTCATTAATATTATTTACACATGTACGTGAACATCGCCCCGTTTGTTTAATATCAAATAACTCTGTATGTAATTTTTTAACTTGCTAGTACAACTTCATGAGATGTTTTCTTTCTCCGACATATCTTTCCACGTGTTAGCATCATGTTCTCAACATGCATTTGATAAATGGGCGGGTCTATATAAATGAGCCAATCAGAATCTTTATTTCGAATCACAATTGAAATACACACCGATTAGAAAGTGTCATCACTCAACGCAATGCTACATCGGTCGTAGCGAATACTTTCGTGTAAGATTTGCGATAATAACAATTGTGAGAAAGTTCAAGTTATGAAGAAATTCTGGTTGATCTATACCTTGAAAGAATGTCGAATCATGAAGTTAAAAGTTACGTTATGTCAAAAAAGATACACCGGTGTCTAGAAATAATATATAAAAACTATTGCTTTACTTCGTTTGGAGACGGGTAGAAAAAAATCATTGTTTTCCTCTTCGACATGGGATGTCCGATTGTTGTTGACTCGGTCGTTTGACATATGGTGGAAACCAGTTCACGTTGATCTGGGTCATTGACGTGTTACTATTTTGATGCCATATTTTCAAACGCATTAACAATAAGGATTTTGATATTAACTAAATCAAGCTCCTATATCGGCAGAATTTTTTTAAGACGGAAATCACAGCCGGAAAATTTTATTCTACAGGCGGTTAATTTTGCCGGTTGCCGGTGTAATGACGAAAAGTGACCCCCGTAGAATATTGACCAGGGGTCATTTTTCTACGTAGAAAAATGACCCACTCAGTTGTAGAATACTTGGATTACATCGTAGAAATTATGGCCTTAGGGTCATTTTTCTCCATGTGAGTTGTAGAAAAATGACCCCATAGAATATTGACTAAATTTTATTTCATATTCTATGTTGACTTCTTTTTCCTTAGGGTGGATACAGGGATGGTGGTAATGGGGTGGGGATTACATTGCCTGCTTGGTACTTAGAATTTTTTTTATCGTATAACCTTGTACGAATTACCAGCTTGAGTTCGCTTTTCTAATCACCTGTCATTGCCTATCATCATCATTTCAGTCTGTTTTTAACCCCCCCCCAAAAAAAGATATATATTTCTTTAATTAAAGTACATTGTCAAACCATGACTGAATAGGAATGATATCAATCTTAATGAAAAAAAAAACTCTTACAAATTGCAAACAGGAACTGATACTAGTGATGGGAAATTGGAAAATTTTCATAATCGATTATCGGAAATAATCGAAAGTGTATAATCAATTAAATAATTGAAGTTTTCAAAATATGTTTAATTGAATAAAACAATTCTCTGAACAAAAACTTGTGTCTTGCATTGTATATACAGTAATATACTTGTTTCAGTGGTTTTAAATTATTAAATATTAATTCAAATAAATCAAATATGTTTCATAAAATTTAAATATTATTATGCACATACAATCTTATTTACTGCACCTGGTTTAAGAATAAAAGAAAACTAGGACATAAAAATATGTTGTACCATTTATAGTGACTAGGAAGTTAGGAACAAGTTCAAACTTCAAACAATAAACATAAACAATTTAAAATATAACAAATTAATTTGAAATTCAGAGTTCAAATCCTATTTCAAAAACATTAAACAAAAACAATTTTAACTGTTTTTAAACATCATGACTAGAAAGTTCACAACTGACCGAGTCACTTGACATACCACTTCAGTGTGTCACCAGTACCTTTCAAGGTTTTTACTCAAGAAAATGAACAAGTCAACATTTGCATGATGTAGTCTACTTCTTTTTTGACGTTTGTATTTAGATATGGAAATATTTCCCGAGTCATGTTATTGTTGGGATCTTGATTAGCGGCATTTGCCTCGTCCGTGAGGCATTTTGTTTAAACCTATTTTCGTTTTGATGTTTGAAAAAAGTCAAGTCGTACGAAGAATTTTCGTAAATTCCGTTTTTAAATTTTTTAAAAAAATAATCGATTATGAAAATCTTAATCGATCATCGACATCGGGAGATATTTAGCGACCGACTTTCGATTGTCGGCGATAATCGGCCCATCACTAACTAGTGATGAAACGATTGTCGCCGATGATCGATTATCTATCGTTCTGAGGCCCACGATGCTACTAATCGATTTCAAAATACAAGTCGCCGACATCGCTAACAGAAAAAAATTTCCGGATTTTGGTTAGTTTTGGTTCAGATTTTATTTTCTGCATGTCAAACCCGATCTATAAACAAGAAAAACAAAATGGCGGTAGTTGATTGCGTGTATGGAAACAGTAACAATTCTCTGACAAATAAAGGAGATCGGTTTTTTTATCCATCCTCAGGAGTTACAATGTCAAGTATCTCGGAGTTTACAATGTTTTACAGATTAAAAACCTTCCTAACAAAATAAAGTTAGATAGCATGTCACAAACAGTGTAAAAATTGCACGCGTCAGGAAAAATACTCTTGCATTTCAATATTCAAATACATTCACAGATTTTTATATTTATCAAGCTTAGTGTGATTTCCATTAAATCTCTACAGAAAACAGCAGAAGATTATAGGATATTGAATTAGTTCCCATATTGCCTCTAGTTCTAGTAACCACTTATATATAGAGAGAGAGTGTCAATAGTGATATGTAAAGTATTTTCAATAGGTTTTAAAGCATTTCTTTTTTGGAGACATTATAATTAAAACTAAATTCCATGATTTGAAATTCGGATTTATTTAACTGTGATCAAATAAATAATAATTTAAACTGCTGTATTTATTAATAAATACTCAGTAAGTCATGCACTTTTAACAATATGGATGAAAATACCGATTATAATCGATTATTAATCGATTATATGTGTCCGATTATTTCCGATGATCGATTATGGTTTTTGGTCCGATTGCCCATCACTATCACTAACTGATACCAGTAAATTTACACTGGGAAGAGAAAATTATTCATCACGGTCTCTATCACAATGAGGAATTTATTATTAACCATGGGTCTGAAATAGGCAGATCTCATCACATGCGTGAATTCCTGAAATTTTTTTCCACGGTGGGGGGGGGGGGGGGGGGGGGGTGTCCTGATGGATGTTTATCATAGAGTGAAATTTTGACAGACTCTTGTTGAAGACATTTTCGTGAAATTTGACTTATCATCTATTTTCATAAGAATTCATTAATGTACCTTTCCCTTTGTACAAGACAATAATTCGCTTTAGTTATAAAATTAACTCTTACATCTCACCTTTGATTTAATTGACTCACTCAAATTGAAGTTTTACTCTATGACATATGTCACTCGTGCTTAAGTGCTAATTTCTATTGTTTTCAATTCTTATTTATATTGTGATATACACCATTGTCGACAGGGAGGAATTAGGTTTCGGATTGTTCGGGTGTATAGTTTTTGGATTCCCAGAAATCACCCATACCGACCTAAAGTTTAAATAAAGTGCTTTTTACCATCTAGAGCATTTTACTCTTATTGTCGCAGGATATATAGAAACACCTTATTTTCCCCGGTGATATATTTATGGGAAGGGGGTTGAGGCCTAGCTATTATAGGTAAATTTAAAAAGTGACCTTAATAAGTTTGAATTCCCATCCCTTAGATCCGTGATCGATTGCATGCGTCATCTCATATATTTATTACAATCAATTCTTTATTGTTACAACAGGTTTAAAAAGAATGTATTTTAAACAAATACAATGCTTGATTTTAAAACCATATGAACATCACAAATCCCAAAACTTCGAATTTAGAATTGAACACAAGAAACAGAATACTTTTCAAATGGTTCTGCGTGAATCTTTTGTAATCAAATTGACATTAAAAATGTACTTGCAAACTTCTGTATACCGGTATATATAACAGTGAAAGCAAATTGCAAAGAAACAATGACACTAAAAAGGGCTTTTGCTTTGACTTTGACTCCATTTGAATATAACTCTTGTATTTAAAAACGACATTAGAATCTAGTAATTAATACGAGCATATTCTTACATAACTTTAAACTTTACTTGGATTTCCAATATAAGTGTCCCAGGCAATCATACTCATTTCTAGCAGTTTCTAAAAGTAGAAGCAACAGCTGTTTTTATTACCATGCATTCTCGAAAAAGTGATCTCTTAACTAAGTGTTAATAAAGTATACCATCTATTGAGATATATTTGTTGATAAGTAAAAAACGAAGTACTAGTATAAGAACGCTGCTGCTGTAAGGACCAGATTGCATACACAAGATTTATAGATACCAGACTTACAAATTATAAAAGAATATCGACCTGTTATCCCTAATCATATCCTACTGTTTACTAATAATTGTAAAGGTTGCAAACTTATGTAAACTTATTACTAGATAAAAAGAAAGAAACATCATAGTGTACATCTATATCAAATTGGAGAGAAAAGGGTCATAACTATGCACAAGAAACCTGGAACAAAATTTTTGAAATCCCTATTAAATTTACGCAAGAATCAAAATTACATTGGTTACAGTTCCTAATTCTTCATATAATTTTTCAGACAAATAAATATCTTTTTTAAAAAAGCAGCACAGTCTCCTGTATGCACTTTCTGTAAAAGAGATAAAGAGAGTATTGGACATTTATTTTGTGCATGTACTGTAGAAAAAGAATTATGGACTGATGTTGAAGAATGGATTTTGAGACAGTTTGATTTGTTAATAACAATTGATAAACAATCAGTTCTTTTTGGAAAATAAAAAAATAGAGAAATTTATAACTTTCTTAACTTGGTAGCTCTTATTGTGAAGCAATTTATTTTTTCTTGTAGGCTAAATATAAAAGTAAGGTGAATCCAAATATACTTTAATTAAAAAAAACGTTATAATAGATAGGCTTTTGACCAAAAAAAAATATATGCTAATGAAAAATTGTAGATATAAGGAGTATGAAAACCATTGACAAAAAATATGTGATAAGCTATAGTACTGTAGTAAAGTGGTTAATTGTTTTTTTATTGTGTTCCTTTTCTATTTCCTTTTGAACTGTGATTTTTTTTTCATTTCTTTATCCTCTTTCAAGTATCCCTGTAGAACAGGGACTTATCACGTGAATATAGTTTATATTTTATATACATACCGGTATGTAAACAATGCCCCTACCCGTCCCTCGCTCTCTCTCTCTCTCTCTCTCTCTCTCTCTCTCTCTTAAAATTTACTTTCACTATATAAGGACCGTAGTTGCATACTGCATATAGAGCGTCGAGAAGGGGGTTCCTTTACAGTATTACAGTGTACTTGACGGTTCGTTATAGATCTGATTAGTTATTAAGTTTTTTTTTAGACAAAATGTATCTGTCAGGTTAACAGTATTCAGTCTAATATAACGTCATTTGTGAATGACTGCAACATTGCATCCTCCAACATGATTCAGCGATGCCATTAATCATTACCTTTTGATTAGAGTAGAGTTTCATGCATGTGTTGTTTGTATATTTAGGAAACAATTTAGGAACTTCAATATCAGAATTTGAACAACACGAAACGTTGTGTGACATTTACCCGGTAATTAAATTATTAATTATAAATTAGTCTCTGTAAAAAATTTTTCTCGAACAATTTTTTGATATAGGTATTGTCCGATCCTGAGAGCAGTTTAAGTTTTACAATGTACCTAATGAGCATATAATGGCGGCAATGCAGAGTTTAAAGTTAAAGTTATCAGACATTGAGTGTAACGTTAGCGCAATCGTGATAAATCCAACATTCCGAATTTTACACGCGAGTCGCTGTCTTATGTGTACCTGTAACATACATCTGTTGTTGTGACGGTGTTTTGTTCGGTTGTCAGACATTGAGTGTAGCTAAATCTAAGAACAGGTAATAAAAAATCCGCTTTATTTGTTAAAATTTCACATCTGTCTTGTGGGTTTTTTCTTCTAAAAATATGCAATACGTAGTCATTACTTAGGTTTGTCTACGAAATCGAGTGATCTACTATAATAATGGGGCCTATTTAGCAAAGCGAGCATAATGCAAAAAGGAAGCGCATATGCGAGCACATCATAATGCATATAACTCAGGGGGGGGGAGGGGGGGCACAACCATTAAAAGGCTTATCGAAGGGGTCCCACAAGGCAAGCTGACAAGTACTTCAAGATAAACACAGACATCGCTTTGTTCAAAGTGATGTTATATATGTAAAAGGGTGAAACGGGAGGCGCATACTAAGTTCTGTCTAACCTGTCATATGCTTTCGCTGTCCCACCCCCTCCCCACCCCCGGGACACTCGCCAAACATGAATGCGACACGTATCGCCTTAAATTTCTATAATTTATATGTAGTTTTTAAGCGAGGTCAAATTTCTATGGGGGTCAGGTTTTAACGTTTGGGAGGTCGTAGATCTACAGGTCTGGAATGGTTTTCTACTGTAGAAAAAGGACCCTAGTTGTCATAGAATACTGACCCTGGGTCAGTTTTTTCCGTAGAAATTTGACCCCCGGGTCAATATTCTACGGGGGTCACTTCTCGTTGGTAACACCGGCTCTTATTGAAAACACTGTTGCTTCCATCAATTTTTGATGATTTTTAATAAAAATACACATACCGGTGAAAGAAATGCTGTTGAAATTGATAAAAGGGAAAATATCCAAGATATCTTCATTGACAAATTATCATTTTTCACTCATAAAAGTTTACAGGAACGAAAACAAATTTCTTACGGAGATTTATAATGGGAAATGTTAACATTTTTTCCATTTCAGAAGTTCTCAGGACACCTCGCACAATTTTCTGTTTCATTTTAATATGAATTAAAGCACTGAGACATTTGTAATGACATGCAAATTTGTTAATTTGCACTATATAGGTCTTAATCTTGAATTTTCAAACGGTCTATATTTTGATAAGTGTATTAATATATATATAAGAACAAGTTTAAATGCTTCGGGAATAGTTCCAGTAAAAATGCAAAATGTTAATTAATTGTTGGGAATTTTTAAGCATGTGCTTACAGTGCTTTAATGTAGCTACGCCACTGGCATAAAAGTACGGTTCATGGGGTATGGAGGACTCTTATAGTGCTTTTGTCCTAATTAGGGCCAGAACCTTTTCAACCCCCTTAAATGGGAGATGAAAAGAAGAGAATGGAATTTTGGGTTCAACTTGTTGGGTTTTTTAATACGAACACTATTCTTCATTGTTCTAGAACATGAAAGTCAGTAATATCTATTAATCTTTTTACATAAACCTTCCTATAAACATAGTATATTCAAGTTTGTTCAAACCATGACCCCCCCCCCCCACTCCCACCCCTAGGGATCAGGAAAGGACCCCCATAGGATGTTCAAAGAAATGAATGTAAAAACTTTAAACAAGAGGCCCATGGGCCACATCGCTCACCTGAGCAACAATATACATAACTAGACTCTTGTTGCTATAGCAACAAAAAGGTCTTCCGTTCCTCATGTATTAATTTGAAAAAAAAAAATCATTTCCTTTGTTAAACGAAAATGTATATAGTTTATTCTGTGATGGAATTTCCCAGTAATTACTTCTATGTAAAACAAAACAAAAAGACAAAAAGTCAATTTTTGAGTACTTTCTGTGACGACCGGAAACTACACCGGATCAGACAGAACATAGTAAACATATCTTCATACATTGTTCTGTCTTTCCTCAAAGTTTGGATGTTCAAGTTTTGTTAGTTAGGAGACTTCGCTGAGAAAAGGTTTTTGTCTCAGGACCGGAAACGGACAAACGGAAGTGATTAAGGAAATTAAAAGTAGATATTTTTAGTACATTTACCTACGGTACGTTACTGTTCATCACACTGAGTAAATTGTTTAAACAAATTCTAAACTTAAAAAAAAAACTTCATTTTGCTTAAACGCTTCGAGTGAAAACCGGAAGTGACGGATGACCAAATGAAACCCATTAAACACATGTTCAATCAAATGTCTATCATCTATATAAGTTTTGTATCTTGGTCTCTTACAGTTTCTGAGATCTCCGGGTACAAATTTTATAAAAGAAAGCTACTTGAGATATTTGAGATGTCTCACCGGAAGTAGAATTTTTTCGTTTATTTATCCATGTGTAGATGAACTTTTATATTTCTCTTGCTAAAATGTTACTTCCATGCTAAACAATCAAAATATTTTGAAATAATCAAATTTTGTTGTACTTCCTGTGACGACCGGAAGTTACGCCGGATAAAACAAAATATTGTAAACACATGTTCATACATAGGTCTATCATCCCACAAAGTTTGGTTGTTCAAGTCGTTACCGTTTTTGAAATCTCGTCGAAATAAGTTTTTTTGTCTCGGGACAGGAAACGGACAAACGGAAGTGCTCAATGAAAAATTAATTTATTATTCTTGTATACTTGCCCATTGCACATTATTGTTCATCTAGCCAACTAATAGTATCAAAGGAAAACAGTTAAACTGATAAAGAGCTTGATTTGTTTGAACTCTTCCGGTGTGGACCGGAAGTGACGGTCGACAAATTAAAACCAGTTAAACATATCTCCAATCAAATGTCTATCATCCATGAACGTTTCGTGTCTTCATCACTTATAGTTTTTGAGAGCTCGCGGGAACAAAATTTGTTTTAAAAAAGTTACTTGAGATAATTGAGATATCTCACCGGAAGTAGAATGTTTTTGTTAAAATATCATCGCTTAGATGACACATGTAAGGATTCATACTATCAGATTTATTTTACGTAAAATAAGTTTAATACATAAATAAAATAATTTTTGAAGTACTTCCGGTGACGACCGGAAGTTACGACGAACAAAACAAAATAGTTTAAACACATCTACAGATATAGGACTATCATCCAACAAAGACTGGATGTTCAAGTGTTTGCCGATTCTGAGATCTTGAGGGAACAAGGTTTGTTGACGCGGGACAGGAAACGGACGAACGGAAATGAATTTTGAAAAAATGAAAAAAACTCCTCGAGATATTATCATTTTCTATCATCCCTAAAAATTTCAGGGAAATCCATAAAGCCATCTCTGAGAAATTCTGCCGACAAAAAAGGGGAAAAAAAAAATAATAAGAAAGAAAGAAAAAACACTACAATCACTATAAGGTCTTCCGTTGGAAACGGAAGACCTTAATAAAATAAGCTTTATGGCATCATATACAAAATATCTGAACAATGTCGTATAATAGATCCTGTATAAAAAAAAAAATTCTTCTGCATATTGTTATGTTTATCATTGACCCCCTTTGTAACAGGATGATCTCACAGTCATATCACATATTGAGCATTGCAGTTCTCGAGAAGACAAGAAGATAACTGTTATTTATGGATTATAAACCTACATCAAACTTTGAACCCCTTGTGAGGCCCAATAATTGTCCAGGGGCCAGAGTTTAAACAATTTTAAAAAATCAACAATATATGTCAAAATGCTTGGATATAAGTAAAGATATATATAAAAACATTTGAAATTTTGCGAATAATTTACATGTTTTCCTTTATAAAATTGGAGTTAACTCCCCCCCCCCATCCCCCAATGTGACCCAACCCTACTCCTCAAGATTTTGATTTTTACAAATTTTAAATCAACATTATCTGAACAGACTAAAGACTAAAGTTAGAGCTTTTCTAGACAAATTGTGCTTTAGAAGATGATTTAAGAAAAAAATTTCCCTATATATTCCTATGTAACAATTTGACCCCCCCCCCCCATTATGACCCCACCCTACCCATTGGGATCATGATTTGAACAAACTTGAATCTACAATTCCTAAGGATGCTTTCCACAAGGGTAACAGCTTTTCTGGCCAATCGGTTTCTGAGAATAAGATCTTTATAAAATGTAAAATTCAACCCCCATTGTGGCCCCACCCTACCCCTGGGAATCATGATTTGAACAAATTTGAATCTACACTACCTGAGGATGCTTCCACACAAGTTACAGCTTTTCTGACTGATCAGTTTCAGAGAAGAAGATTTTTAAAGATTTACTCTATATATTACTATGTAAAAATTTGACCTCCCCCCCCCATTGTGGCCCTACCCTACCTCTGGGTATCATGATTTGAACAAACTTGAATCTACACTACCTGAGGATGCTTCCACACAAGTTTCAGCTTTTCTGGCCAAATGGTTTTTGAGAAGAAGATTTTTGAAAAATACTTACAAATTTTCAATGAGTTTGAGCTTTTCTGAGCTTTTCTGATCACAGTTTGTCTGTCGTCCATCTGTCCGTCTGTAAACTTTTCACATTTTAAACTTCTTCTCTAAAACCACAGGGTTGTGGTTAACAATTGAAACCTTAGGGGCCATGTGGGCCCCTAACTTTTTAAAGTGTATAGGCCCACAGTTAAAATTACGGGCCCACATACTACATCAATAAATTCTATTAAAAATAAACATTGTGAAGAAACGTCTGTATGTCGTATATCGTCAAAATCAAGTTGTACATATGATCAATCTTTTTTTTACAATGTCTCTGTAACACAATAACGTTAAACTGCATCATAAAGTAAATTAGTTTTAAATCAAATCATAATTATTGCTAATCTTCCTGCATTCGAATAAACTGTAAAGTCCGACATCAGACAGGTGCATGCTTCTGACACCGGATATTGTTAAACAAACATTGACCACGCGACGAGTCAACAGGTGGCCGATTACGTAATGGCAAATACACTGGCGAGAACTTGTTTGATGCAAGGAACAGTGGTCTGAGAGGTCAAGATTAATATTATAATACATGGAAATAAAATTAATAATAAGGTATTTTTTTATGAATAGTGTACATTGTACACTCATACAACTCGCATAACACGAGGTATCGGCAGTCATGCTCCAGCCGCATTACGACACTCGCTCTGAAAAAATGAATAATGCGCAGCCCCCAATTTTGATCAAATTTTGGCTAAATTAAGGTGTGAATTATACACAGGACTTTATGGTACTCACTCTAACAAATAATAAAAAACAAACCAAATACAATCCTATTCTGGAAAAACCGCTCGCCATGTGGACCACCAGATTTTGAATTTCTTATCGCCCACATGAAATTTTACTCGCATTGGCGAGTGGGCGAGTGGATATCCACAACCCTGAACCACTTGGCCAATTTCAACCAACTTTGGCACAAAGCATCCCTATGGAAAGGTGATTATAAATTGCAGAAATAAAAGACCGATCTTTATTCAAAACTGAGAAAATCTCGAAACTGTAGAAAAAGGGGGTGCATTTTAAAAAATCTTCCCAAGAACTACTGAGTCAAATTCAACGTAATTCAGCAAAAATAATCCTTATGGAAAGAAAAATATAAATTGCAAAAATTATGGACTAATTCTGTTTCAAATTTGAGTAATTTATGAAACTAATAATAAAGAGATAATAGCAATCGATCAGTTTATAACTTCGGGTTCGGTATTCCATATCTCGAAAAGGAGGTTCTTTGTTTGAAGCAGCCATGTTGGACGCATGATAAACGGGTCAAATTGACAAAAATGAATTTTCTTGTTGTGCAACACTTAACGTGCGAAGGGAATATTTGAAACATGCAAAATATATTTGTGCCAAGTTTTTGTAAGTAAATAAGGTTAAATATTTCAATGCGTTGACATTTTCACTTGTGAAGGTTATTTTAGCTTGTTTTGATTTTCGATTCATTTTCGTTATGCTTTTTAACCTGAGGGGAACTATCGCCAGTATTTTGGAATTTTCATGTATCGAATCAAATATAGACTTTGGTAAATCAGATAGCTGATTGTTTACCTGAGCAAAATGAGCAAAATCTGATGCACTACATGAGGCAGATCTTGAGGGGGGTCGGAGGGGTCCCGACCACCCTTGAAAATGAAAAATTATTAAATTTACATATTAAAATTATTGCAAATATGCCTTGGACCCCCCTGGAAAAATTTCTAGATCCACGCATGCACTAACTACATATTATAAATACTATGCACTTTTTAGCTCACCGAGACGAAGTCGGGGGGAGCTTATGCTATACCCTCGGCGTCGGCGTCGGCGTCGGCGTCCGGACCTGGTTAAAGTTTTTGTTGCAGGTCCTGTATCTAACTTATTACTTGTCCTATCTTCACCAAACTTGCATGAATGATGCATCTGGACCTACTTATGGACTTGAGAGACTTGGATGCTGAATCTGGGCCATGAATTTCAGATGCTGAAGGAGGTTAAGGTTTTTGGAGCAGGTTAAAGTTTTTGTTGCAGGTGCCCTTTGATAGCCATTTCTAAGTTACTACTGGTCCTAACTTCACCAAACTTGCATAGATGGTGTGTCTTATGATACTGATGCTGAGGCTTGAATGCTGAATCTGAGCCATAGGTTTTGGATGCTGGATGAGGTTAAGGTTTTTAGAGCTGGTTAAAGTTTTTGGAGCAGGTGCCCTCTGATGATTATATCTTAGTTACTACTGGTCATAACTTCACCAAACTTGCATGGATGATGTGCCTTATGATACTGTTGCATCTGACAGGCTTAAATGCTGAATCTGAGTCATAGGTTTCGGATGCTGGATGAAGTTAAGGTTTTTCAAGCAGGTTAAAGTTTTTGTTGCAGGTGCTGTTTGATAGGCATTTCTAAGTTACTACTGGTCCCAACTTCACCAATCTTGCATAGATGGTGAGTCTTATGATACTGATGCACCTGACAGGCTTAAATGCAGAATCTGAGCCATAGGTTTCGGATGCTGGATGAGGTTAAGGTTTTAAGAGCTGGTTAAAGTTTTTGGAGCAGGTGCCCTCTAATGATCATATCTTAGTTATTACTGGTCCTTACATCACCAAACTTCCATGGATGGTGCGTCTTATGATACTGATGCATCTGACAGGCTTGAATGCTGAATCTGAGCCAAAGGTTTCGGATGCTGGATGAGGTTTAGTTTTTTGGAACAGGTTACATGTTTTATAGATAATAGCTTGCATAATTGATTTAACTATAATATAAATGAATTGCAGAGGTAGCTTCAGATGCAGAGCCTGATCTCCATTATCAGGGATGCCAAAAATTCTCCTACCTCACTCAAACCTGCTTGATTGATGTGTTTGTTGTTAAATGATATAACATGATTCCTATGATATAGTATTCTATGATATGATACACTTTTGTTTTATATGATACAATGTAATATCATACATTATATTGTAAAAAGTTATATGATACGATATGATATTTTATCAATTTTTTGTACATAATTATATGATATTGTATTATGATATTGTTATGTATAGTATTGTATATTATTATACAATATTGTAGAATATGATATTGTATAATATATTATTTTATCGAATGATATTGTTTCATATTATATTGAAATATATAATATTGTATCATATGATACGATATTTTATATTATAATTTAATTTATATCGTATCATATGATACAATATGATATAATATGATATTGGTTTATATTATATATTGTTATATAATACATGAAATTGTATTATATGATATTATAAGATATTATACAATATTATATTGTATAATATGATATTGTATCATATGATATGATATTGCATAATATTGTATTATATAATATATTACTATATCAGATGATATTGTATCATATGATATGATAAAATGTTTTATAAAATTATATTGTATCATATGATACAATATTGTGTATCAAATATGATATAATATCATATTATACTATATTATACAATATAATATCATATGTTACAATATTGTGATGTATTATGTGATATGATATAGTATCAAATAATGCTATATTGTATTTATATTAGGTATTATGATATTGTATTGTGTGATTAAATACAATAATGTATAACATGATACAATGTCATATTACATGTTACAATATCATATTGCATCAATATAGTATTATATTGTATTAAATGATATATATTGTAAGTATCATTGGATGCAATATCATATTTTATATTATTGTATTGATAAACATTGTATCTTATAATATTGTTTGAAATGAAGATATGATTATCATACAATTTTTTTTTACATATGATATATGATATTGTGTCAAAACAGTATCCATGAATATCCAAGATCATTAACTATGATTTTCATATAATATGATAAAGGTGGTTTTATAAAGGTGATGCCTCATAAAGTTGATGCCTCGTCTCGGTGAGCTTTGTAATCTGTGATTACCTATGTTTTGGTAAATCGGTATGATCTCTAATGCAACATGTTTTGTTTATATCATCTTCGCTAGCTAGCCCCCCATTGGCATGGTCATCAAATTTTTTGCTGACATAATTTCTGGGGTCCACATGATATTAATCAATTTGCGTCATTTTATACATTTTCATACATTACTTGTTAATTTAAAACCAAAAAATCACTGAATATTAAAACACCGTGTAAATGCATACAGTATAACTTTGATCATATTTTCATAAATCGGTAACCACCGTGTACACCGTGGTGTTAAAAAATCGTTCATAACTTTCTGAAATGAGTAGATATCTTCATAATTTTTTTTAATCACACTACACAATGAGTATTAATCAAATTATTAATGATGATATTGCGATAACAAAAAATGAGTTTTATTGCAGGTGTCATAACAGTATTTCACTGAAGGTTCACGTCAAAACATGGCTGAGGCAAAATAATTCCCGAATTTCCCTTTGAATTTGGGGCGTTTCCGCACGCGACAGGAGCTGATTTTTTTTATGAGATGAAAAACAATGTGTAAGAGGTCTAACTATCCCAATTTTGTAATAATGCGAGGTCATTTGAATTTTTGATGCGTGTTGTTTCCGGAGGGGGGTGAAAAGGCCCGGGCTTTATTTTCAAGCACATGTGTAACTTCGAGGTGAAGTCTCACGCCTTGCTGGATGCACGTGTGTATTTTGCTAGAAAATTGTAAATCAAGCGTTGTTTAAAAAGATGTCAAGAGGATTTTTTCCAGAAGTTCGTTTTGAATTTTTAATCTGTACCTAAAGATGTGCAATTTTGGTAAGAATATATAGTAAAATTTAATACTGTAGTGCAACCTTAAACCCTTGGCAGATTTCATTACGAACACTTGGTGACAAGCTCCGTTTTATGATTGGCTGCAGCTGCGAGTAGCTGATACAATTGCAGCGTTGTAAACAAGCACTTATAAATAAACTTTGAAAGAAACACACGTGTGATCTTTGGTTAAACATTCAGAGCTTTTCAAAAGTTAAGGCACAAGTGCTCGAGTACAGTACCTCCCCAAGGATGGTCTAACCAGATCGCTTTAAAAAATGATATATTTTACTGCATGGGATTGAAAAGAGATTTACAAACTTGTAAAGGCTTGCGTGATGGTATGGGAAGTAAACATGGCGAATGTAGAAGTTGCCTATCCTGTTAGTATATATATACGTCTCTTCTTATAGTTATTGCTTTTAAAAAATCAATGAGCTGTATTTTTAAGTCTCCCAAACGAAGTTTGGAGACTTATCGTTTTTTGTACGGTTCTTCTTGAACTTCTTCTTCTTTCTCGCTCTGAACTTGTCCGTCGTGTTTCTCAGAGATGGCTGAACAGAATGGTACAGAACTCTAGGATACGATAGGCCTGCATATCTAGATGTGCACACTGGTTTGATTTTTCTCATTTGGGGTTGGTCAACCACTTTTCTGGGGGGTCAAAAGGGTGTGGGGTCTAACATTGAACCTTATGGGAAAAATCAACGACTCTATTGTAAATGGTTATAACTTAAAAACGGACAAAGATAATAATATAGGGTTTTCAGAATTATATATTGACTGTTACAGGCAATATTTAGGGTTTATAAGATCTGACCCCTGGGGTCATCCCCACCCCCCAGGAATTGGAAATGACCATAGATCTCAGAAACTGTTATAATCCTGACCCCTAAACCATATATATTCTTGTTCCTTGTGTTAAGTGGCATCAAATAGTATGTAGGTCATGGGCCCCCGGGGTGGTCCTGTCCCACCTCAAACAGGAAGTGCCAGAATATCTTGAAAACGGTTAAGAACCCTACCCCTAAACCATATATATTCTTGTTCCCTGTGTTAAGGGCCATCAAATGGTATGAAGGTCATGGGCCCTGGGGCTGGTCTTGACCCCCTCTCAAACAGGAAGTGCACAAATATCTTGAAAATGGTTAAGAACCCCACCCCTAAACCATATATATTCTTGTTCCTTGTGTCAAGGGGCATCATATGGTATGTAGGTCATGGGCACCGGGGATGGTCCTGACCCCCCCTCAAACAGGAAGTGCACAAATAACTTGAAAACGGTTGAGATCCCCACCCCAAAATCATGTATAATCTTGTTCCTTGTTTCAAGGGGCATCATATGGTATGTAGGTCATGGGCCCTGGGGATGGTCCTGACCCCCCTCAAACAGGTAGTGCCCGAATATCTTGAAAACGGTTAATATCCCCACCCCTAAACCATATATATTCTTGTTCCTTGGGTCATGTTAGTTCACCTGATATATAGTAAAGGACCCCTGGGAACATCAGTCTTCCCTACTCTATATGATAGCCTCGTTCGTTTGGGAGACTTTATAATCGCCCTGATTATAATTACATCTTGTTAATTATCTAATTTCTTTTGTCCGCCATAATTACAACAACAATACCTGGTTTTATGGCTTGAATGCATTCATATATTATCAGCAACTTTTTCACTCCCAAAGAGCATGGTAAAGGTCCCTACAAACACTATACATAAAACATTCCTTGCTTTCTCTAGGTTATATCTTCATTCACAATTCTCTGTTTGCACACAGAGCTGAGGCCATGCTTTTGTTCTTTTACATTTTAAATGCTGAAAAGGAAATACCAAGTTTAAAAATCTGAAGTTGAATGTAATAAACTCTTGTGAACAAAAAAATTGACTCAGACCTAGCAGAATTGTGAGTTCTGTATCTTGCTTATAATTCAGTTCTACGATTGATGCTGAAATTTTGATCGATCACTAGAAATGTTTGGCTAAACGTTGAATACTTGTACAGAAAAAGGAAGATATGCTGTAACTACTTTCTGGGGCCCCTCCTTATACGATGAATTATATGAAATCTAGTGTTTCAGAATCGGACGGAAAACACTATCGATTATCTAATCGAATCGGAAACACCATTTCGATTCATAATCGAAAATAATCGGAGATTATTATATTCAAGCAAATAAAACTAACATAAGCATTTGCAAAATAAAACCTTAAACAACCTTTAAAAAATTTGGTCATAAATGTATAAAGTTATAAAAACTATTTTAATGCATAAAGATAGAGTAAGATATGAAGTTAACAAATAATATCTTGTATAGATCCTGTAAGGTTATTCTTATATTTGTATCAGTTAAATATTTAAAGGGACTTAGACATGATTTGAGCTCAAAATTCTAAAACTTTATTTTTCCTAATATAATGTTTAAAATGAGATACAAACAAGGTACAACAATTTTGAGTTTTATATTTTATATTTGCTTACAATGTTGTTAAATTGGTAAAAATTTATATATTTTTGTGTATAATGATAATTATGAATCAAAAGAAATAATTTACAATGTTTGTTATAAGTAGTCTTTTTTAAGAAATAATAATTCAATTACTCATCCAATTAATGGCAATTATAATGCAATCAAAACTATTTGGTCTATATATAGCTCACCTGAGCTGAAAGCTCAAGTGAGCTTTTCTGATCAAAATTTGTCCGTTGTCTGTCGTCGTTGGCGTTGTCGGCGTTGGCGTTGTAAACTTTTCACATTTTCATCTTCTTCTCCAGAACCACTGGGCAGATTTCAACCAAACTTGGCACAAAGCATCACTGGGTAAAGGGGATTCAAGTTTGTTCAAATGAAGGGCCACACCCTCTTTAAAGGGGAGATAATTTAGAATTATTTAAAATTTGTAGGTATTTTTCAAAAATCTTCTTCTCAAAAACTATTAGACCAGATATTCTGTAACTTGTATGGGAGCATCCTCAGGTAGTGTAGATTCAAGTTTGTTCAAATCATGGTCCCCGGGGGTAGGGTGGGGCCACAATGGGGGGATGAATTTTTACAAAGGAATATATAGAGAAAATCTTTAAAAATCTTCTTCTCATAAACTATTGGACCAGAAAAGCTAAAATTTGAGTGGAAGCATCCTCAGATAGTGTAGATTCAAGTTTGTTCAAATCATGGTCCCCGGGGGTAGGGTGGGGCCACCATTGGGGGATGAATTTTTACAAAGGAATATATAGAGAAAATCTTTAAAAATCTTCTTCTCAAAAACTATTAGGCCAGAAAAGCTCAAATTTGAGTGGAAGCATCCTCAGATAGTGTAGATTCAAGTTTGTTTAAATCATGGTCCCCGGGGGTAGGGTGGGGCCACAATGGGGGATGAATTTTTACATAATATATATAGAAAAAAATCTTTAAAAATCTTCTTCTCAAAAACTATTAGGACAGAAATGCTCCAATTTGAGCGGAATCATCCTCAGATAGTGAAGATTCAAGTTTATTTAAATCATGGTCCCCAGGGGTAGGGTGGGGCCACAATGGGGGATGAATTTTTACATAGGAATATATAGAGAAAATGTTTAAAAATCTTCTTCTCAAAAATTATTGGGCCAGAAAAGCTCAAATTGGAGTGGAAGCATCCTCAGATACTGTAGATTCAAGTTTGTTTAAATCATGGTCCCCGGGGGTAGGGTGGGGCCACAATGGGGGATGAATTTTTACATAGGAATATATAGAGAAAATCTTTAAAATCTACTTCTCAAAAACTGTTAGGCCAGAAAAGCTCAAATTTGAGTGGAAGCATGCTCAGATAGTGTAGATTCAAGTTTGTTTAAATCATGGTCCCCAGGGGTAAGGTGGGGCCACAATGGGGGATGAATTTTTACATAGGAATATATAGAGAAAATGTTTAAAAATCTTCTTCTCAAAAACTATTGGGCCAGAAAAGCTCAAATTGGAGTGGAAGCATGCTCAGATACTGTAGATTCAAGTTTGTTTAAATCATGGTCCCCGGGGGTAGGGTGGGGCCACAATGGTGGATGAATTTTTACATAGGAATATATAGAGAAAATCTTAAAAAATGTTCTTCTCAAAAACTATTGGGCCAGAAATGCTCCAATTTGAGCACAGGCATCCTCAGATAGTGTAGATTCAAGTTTGTTTACATCATGGTCCCCGGGGGTAGGGTGGGGCCACCATGGGGGGATGAATTTTTACATAGGAATATATAGAGAAAATCTTTAAAAATCTTCTTCTCAAAAACTATTAGACCAGAAAAGCTCAAATTTGAGTGGAAGCATCCTCAGATAGTGTAGATTAAAGTTTGATTAATTCATGGTTCCCGGGGGTAGGGTGGGGCCACAATGGAGGATGAATTTTTACAAAGGAATATATAGAGAAAATCTTTAGAAATCTTCTTTTCAAAAACTATTAGGCCGGAAAAGCTCCAATTTGAGCAGAAGCATCCTCAGATAGTGTAGATTCAAGTTTGTTTAAATAATGGTCCCCGGGGGTTAGGATGGGGCCACCATGGGGGGATGATTTTTTACATAGGAATATATAGAGAAAATCTTTAAAAATCTTCTCCTTAAAAACTATTAGGCCAGAAAAGCTCAAACTTTTGTGGAGGCATCCTCAGATAGTGTAGATTCAAGTTTGTTTACATCATGGTCCCCGGGGGTAGGGCGGGGCCACAATGGGGGGATGAATTTTTACATAGGAATATATAGAGAAAATCTTTAAAAATATTCTGGGAAAGTTTTCAGTCCAAAAAGTAGTAACTGGTGTGAAAGCACGGGTTGTGCAGATTAAAGTTTGATCAAACCATGATTCCCTAGAGAAAAGTGGGGCCACAAAGTGGGGGGGGGGGTTATATAGGAATAGAGAAAAATCTTCTTACAGGTACAACAACAAAAGGGGCTATGTATTTACCATAAAAATATGTGGATAAAAATCGGAAGATGTTTTAAATTTTTTGAGCAAGATCTACTGTACTTAGTTGTCAAGATATTTTGATTTTGATACTGTAATGCTAATTTGATCAGAGTTAAGGCTATTGTTGCTCAGGTGAGCGATGTGGCCCCTGGGCCTCTTGTTTTTTAACGATTTTATCTAGATCGATTGAATAATTACCGACTGGTTTATCTGCTCGGGCGATGCTTCCAAGTGCGTGTATAAACACAATTGTTGTCTAATTAATTAATGTACGTCATTATGTATACAAAACATTTGCAAAAAATGATACAAATGTATCTTGTATAATTTATTTTATTGTATCCTAGAATAGTTTTTTTAAAACAAATTTTACATTTTGTTTATAATTTCTGTAAGGTACGTTTTCTCCAAGAGAAAACGTACCCTAAGTATTGGGTACGTTTTCTCATTGGAACGTTTTCTCCTGGGTACGTTTTATCCAGCACTCTTCAGCCATTTTTACTTTGAACTTTATTTAGAGTTATCGCTCTTTTCGGAAATTAAAAAAAATGCTTAGAACCGGCACAAAACGGATTTGTTTACCACGAGTTCAAATTTTTGTCAAACATTCACCGACTATCGATGTCAGTTTTCAGCTATCGATTGTCGGCATCAGTAGCAGTCTACCGACGATTTTTCGATCGTCTGCGACTATCCCTGAATCACTAATGAAATCTACATCAACTTTGATGGTTTTTCAGACACAATTAAATAAAAGCGACCTCTTTTAAACAGTTTCCATAGTTATGATACATAACTGTTACGGGGATAAATTTATTATCACTCTTAAGTAAATATTGCAGCGGAAAATCATTTTGGTTTTTAGCCATTTGTTGTTTTTGAATAAAGAATAGATGAAAATAATGGGTGGGCCTTAGTAAAATAAAGTGATATGCTTGTCAATACATTGCAATGGTATCTGAAAAAAATTGAAAGTGGGGGGGGGGGCCTATCAGAGATTTTGAGTACAGCTAAGTCTAACTTTGCAAAAAAAAAAAAGGGGGGGGGGGGTAGCCCCACCAGCATTTTTCATTTGAGTGTATTCATTGATCAACTGAGTAAGGTTATAAAATGTCACACGAGTTCACGCCGGGTAAACAACACTCGATAACAATGCGGAAGACCAATTAAATTTTTGAATGTTTTTAATTTGAGCGCATTGAGGTACAATTTTCTTCTTTCACATATAGGAATTTTTTTTAATAAAATACAATAACTAGTAGGTAGTTGAAGAAGAAAATGTAACTATATGCTCTCATATATTTTGATCACTTTATAAAGTGGGGGGGGGGGGCAGAAATAAAATAAAGGGAATTGGAAGTAAACAGTGTACACCTACCAAAAATTTACTTGTATATCTTGCATAGGATCATGTTTTTGGTAAAAGTGGTATTTTATAAAAGTACAATATCAAAGATTAAGTGTATGCAAAAATAAGTGTAAAATTTGGATACTTAACAGTATTCTTTTTTGTTATTCTACCATATGTCACAATATCCTTTGAACACCCATATAAAACCATTGTTGCTCAGGTGAGAGATGCGGCCCTTTGGGCCTCTTGTTAAATATTATCTCCCCTTGAAAGAGAGCATGGCCCTTCATTTTAACAAACTTGAATCCCCTTTACCTAAGGATGCTTTGGGCTAAGTTGGTGGTTCTTGAGAAGAAGTTGAAAATGTAAAAAGTTTACGGACAGACAGACGCCGGACAAAAGATCAGAAAACCTCAGGTGAGCTAAAAATCATCTGAGAAACATGGAGGCTACAACTTGCGATTGCAAGACGATATGGTGAATAATGATACGGTGAAGTTATAAGTTTATATACCATTATGAAGGAAGGAAATTTACTTTGTTAAACATGATCAAAAATTTGATATCATTTTGTTTTGACTGCCTGTAGTAAATAAATCTAGATGTAGATTTAGGTCACTGTCATTGAATCCATCCTGACTGTATCCAAAAAACTTATGTCTCTTCACATCCCATTTGTAAAAAAAAAAATTGTTATCTTGCGATGTATCTGTGAGAAGCAGACATTAGATATACAAGAGAAACAGTTTGTATATAAGAAATTCTTATGTTCATTTTTAAGGATGTTTATAGCATATATTTATAGTCTTTCCTTTTGATTAAAGTTAGACAATGCTCTGATGGGTTTTGTTAAAGGGGCATGGTCACGATTTTGGTCAAAAATTATTTTTACGATTTTAATGTAAACAAATGCTTCAGTAAGGCATTTTTAATAGGCAACCAAAATTTAAGTGTCATTCATTACAGAGCTTACAATTCTTTGCTATGTAAATAAAGCTTTTGTTTACAATTTGAATGTTGAAGTGAAAACTCCAGTTTCAGAACTAAAACGAATGTGTTAAACGTTAGGAACTGCTTGTGCTTAAAATGAATATGAAGATAGACAAATCAGCTTGAAAAAGAATTTTTACTGGTATATTGAACCTATGTAAACAAAAACAGGGCACGAGCCTTGTTTACATGACAAAGAATTTTGAGCCCTTTATCTTGCTAAAACTCGACGATTGACTTTCAAATTTCATTTGATATTAAGAAATGCATTCCTAAAGCATTGTAAATAATAAAAGCAGAAAAATAGAATTTAACCAAAATTGTGACCATGACCTTTTAAAACAAAAATAAAGTTTGTTTCTGTATGCATGGTCCAAGTTTTCCTAGTTTAAAATAACCGTATAATGCATTGATGTTTGTATGGTAAGTAAACCTGTATCATGTGAATGGGTGTATGATACATGTGTGTTTTTATTACCCTTATTAGAAGCAGTCAGCACCTTTCTTAATGCATTTTATGTTGTATAAGACTATACTTCATGTGGATTTTGGCAAAGAAACAATACAATTAAAAAAAATATTTGTCAATTTAGTGTCAAAATTACCATGCAAAAGATTAGGGTATTTAGTATTAAGGCTGTCTAATTGAATTATTCTATGTTTAACATAATGTGCATGTACATTTAGGAGAAATTATGTCTTTGAAAAAACAAACAAACCTCCTATTTTAATTTGATCTTATCCAGTTTGATTTTACTAAAATACTGCAGTCTGTAGAAATTCAAATTGTTTAGAGCACATTCTGGACTTTGTATATCAGATACTCAATGAGACTGTCAGAAAAGAATATTAAAGAGGTAGCCATTTGGCTTGAATACTGACTGTATTTGTGAAAATGTAAATGGTAAAAATCATTTGCTTGAAAATGTTGTTTGTTTTAATTTTATCGCCCTCCCTCATAGGATTGGTATTTTTGAAGTGATGTTAAACGTATAGAATTAAGTTTGGGCGGCCTAATGCACCCATCACTTGTATGTATAATGTTGGTAATTCAAAATAGTACTAAACAAATGTTTTGATTTCAATACTTTTTAGTGAAGAAAGTAGCAGTGGAAAATTCTGAACAGAAGCAATTAACGAAATGGTGATTAAAAATAACTCGTCAAGGAGAGTTGAAGACTTTGTACAAATACATTGACAGACTTCATTCACCACTAAGCAGATGAGAATTTCAAAGTGGCTGTATTTCATCTGGCTTGTTTACCAAGGAGTAGCAGTTAAAACGATAGGTAACTGTTCAAATATCCTTCTGTCTGTCCTTCTGTCTTGTCTGTCCTAAGAAAATTTCTGTCACGTTTTTCTCAGCAATTATTCATCGCATATGCTTGAAATTTTAACATACTATTTGTTTAGGCAATATGCCATACATGTGGATATATTTTTGTACCAATCAGACATCAACTTCATTTCAATGATGACTGTTTATTTTTAGCCTAAAATTTCAAACAAATTTTCGTCAAAGATTTCACATATAGCAACTATTAGTCTCAGTTGCTTGAAATTTTAAAACACAATTTGTTTAGGCATGCCATACGTTGGGATATATTTTTGTACCAATATCAGATGTCAATTTCCTGTTAAGGTTCTCCAATCCTCAGCCTCAAAGTATTTTTTTCATCATTGGAATGATATTTTTCTTTCAACCTTTATAAATGAAATGATATAAAATGAAATTTTTAGAGAGTATCCATACATTTTACAAAGTTATTGCAAATTTGTCTACGATGGATATAAAGAAATAAAGTAACAAGTTGCAAATAAAAAAAAGTTCCGGTGCATCGGTGGCTCAAACTTTATACCTAGATGTATATAAGTGGGAGAGCTCCGTAGATCCACTACACCAAATATGTAGTTGTGTGACTTGTGGTTATACTAGCAGTAGAATACTAATTAAAATGTCTGTATAAAAGTAAGATTTATGGTATAAATGAAAGAAATCTGGATAATTTAGAGTTAACGAACTTTGCTGAGGATCGGAGATCGTTAAATGATGACTTTGTTTATTTTAAGCCTAAATTTTCAAACAAATTTTCGATAAAGATTTCTCAGCAACTTTTCATCGCAGATGCTTAAAATTTTAACACACTATTTGCTTAGGCATGCCATATGGTGGAATATATTTTTGTGCCTATCGCACATCAACTTCCTGTTAAATGACAACTTTCGTCAAAGATTTCTCAGCAACTATTCATTGCAGATGCTTGAAATTTTAACACACTTTTTGTTTAGGCATGCTATATGTTGGGATATATTTTTTTAGCTCACCTGAGCTGAAAGCTCAAGTGAGCTTTTCTGATCACTTTTTGTCCGACGTCCGTCCGTCTTTAAACTTTTCACATTTTCAACATCTTCTCAAGAACCACTGGTCCAATTTCAACCAAACTTGGCACATAGCATCCTTAGCCTAAGGGGATTCAAAGTTGTGAAAATTAAGGACCAAGCCCTCTTACAAGGGGAGATAATTAGGAATTGATTAAAATTTTTCGAAAAATTTTCAAAACTCTTCTTCTCAAGAACCATTTGGCCAGGAAAGCTGAAACTTGTGTGGAAGCATCCTCAGGTAGTGTAAATTCAAAGTTGTAAAAATCATGACCCCCGGGGGTAGGATGGGGCCACAATGGGGGGGTCGTCTTTTTACATAGGAATATAAAGAGTAAATCTTTAAAAATCTTCTTCTCAAAAACCGTTAGGCCAGGAAAGCTGAAACTTGTGTGGAAGCATCCTCAGGTAGAGTAGATTCAAAGTTGTGAAAATCATGACCCCCGGGGGTAGAGTGGGGCCACAATGGGAGTTCGACTTTTTACATAGGAATATATAGAGTAAATCTTTAAAAAATCTTCTTCTAAAAAACCGTTTGGCCAGGAAAGCTGAAACTTATGTGGAAGCATCCTCAGGTAGTGTAGATTCAAAGTTGTGAAAATCATGACCCCCGGGGGTAGGATGGGGCTACAACGGAGGGTCGATTTTTAACATAGGAATATATAGAGTAAATCTTTAAAAAATCTTCTTCTCAGAAACTAATAAGCCAGGAAAGCTGAAACTTGTGTGCAAGCATTCTCAGGTTGTGTATATTTAAAGTTGTGAAAATCATTTCCCCCAGGGGTAGAGTGGGGCCACAATTGGGGATCGATTTCTACATATGAATATAAAGAGTAAATCTTTAAAAATCGTCTTCTCAGAAACTAATAAGCTAGGAAAGCTGAAACTTGTTTGGAAGCATCCTCAGGTAGTGTAGATTCAAAATTGTAAAAATCATGATTCCTGGTGGTAGAGTGGGGCCACAATGGGGGTGGAATTTTTAAATAGGAATATTAAGAGTAAATCTTTAAAAATCTTCTCAGAAACTAATCAGCCAGGTGATTATTTAATATTGTTTAGATTTTGGCTTCTGGATGATTCCTGGACGATTGGGTCTCACAAGGGGTTCAGAGTTTGATGTAGGTTTATATCCCATTTATAAACAATGGTTTAGGATCTTTTTGAGAGCTGCAATGCTCAACATGTGATATTACTATAAAATCATCCTGTTAGAAAAGGGACTAATGATAATAAACATAAGAAAATCCAGTGGGAAAAATTAATTTTTATTTATACAGGATCTACATGTATTATACTACATTGTCCAGATAGTTTGTATTATGACTCCATTAAGCTGATTTTATCATACCTATTGTTCTTCAGGTGAGCGATGTGGCCCATGGGCCTCTTGTTATTAACTAAAATATTTTGTTCATCAATTTTTTTAGGCTTTGTGGTTGCATGATGAATAAACTCCATAAATTATGCTTGGTTTTTTGTGACCTAAACCTTAGAATTATTATACAATGAAAATAATATATTATGTTTTTTCCTTTTGATTTTAAGATGTTGTAGAGAAGCCTGTCAAGAAATATGAAGCTCTAGAGCTGCATTGTGGCTGCTCTTCTAATGATAATGTGACTCTCATATGGATTAAAAACACCCGTAGCAGCATGACTGTTGTCCAGAATGCTGAATCAGATGATATCTGGGGTCCTAGACTAATCAGCCGAAATGAAATACTTCTCTTGCAAAAGGTTTACAGGGACAATACCAGTTACACTTGTCTATCCCAGCAGGCTGATGGATCCACTGTTATATGTGGATATTACGCTGTCAAAATGTATGGTAAGATAAAGTGTTTACCTATTCATTCAATGGATTCTACCTTTTTGAAGTTGGTTAATTAATCAGATTCAGTGGTAGCTTCATAACTCTACAACTTTGAAATCCTATTTTGATTTCACTGTCCTTTTCAGAGAAGTTCAAATCAGAATTAACATACTGGGGTAAAACGTGAATGACAAAACCAAAATTATTACCTTTCACCAAAAACTCAAGGCACATGCTCAAAGAACATCATTTGTGTACATTTCAAACATACTGTCTGGTATATACAAATAGAGTAGATGAATGAGTTTGTTTCATAAGCTTTTATGAAATTTCATATTTAATGCAAATAATGTCAATGCGTGTAACTATTAAATGTAGTCAATCACTTCAATCAAACTAATGTATCGCTCCATTGATTCACTGGGCCACCAGTAAAACATGGGCTAACCTAGACAAACCTGACAAACTGTACCCTAACATAGCAGTTGGACAACCTTGAGTTAATGTTTGAAACAATGTGGCTCCTTACAGGGCAGCATTTATGATACAAATATGGGTCTGACATGAGATGATAAAAATTAAACATACAAAACACTTTCTGACAGCAATACTCAATATCGGTGATCAAAATTTTCATGCTAAAAGTTTGGCATTATTGAATTACTGCTGAAAGTTTTGCTTTTATGGTATGTTGGTTTACATCTTTGTCCAAATATATTATAGATTGTGAAGATTCAAGAACAATAGAGCCAGAGAATGTGACGAACCTTGATGTGGGTGGCTCAGCGTCGTTCACCTGCACTCGATACTTCCCATGTGACAACTTTAATGATTATCACTTGGTTACCATGACAACTGAAATTAAAAACCACAATGTGCACTGTTCAGTCAGGTATTGTACAATTTGAAATTCTTTAATTTTTTTTCCTAATGCAATATCAACTTTCATTCAACAAGTTTGTATCAACACTACATTGGGACGCTCACATAACATAATTACAAATTGAATGTAGCATTGTAGTTCTAGAGAATAAGATCTTTAAGAGCTGCTCATTCCCCTTTTATGCCATTTAATTACATATTAAATTTTTACTTAACAACTAGTTTTCAAATTCTGGTTACCTATTAAAAATGCCACTAAAAAGCTTTGAGAAAATAAAATAGAGTTTGAATTTTTTTCTGTTCAAAATCTGACCATGCATGCCCATCAATTTTTTCGAAAATAATAATCTATATAATTGTTAAGATTTTAAAAAATGTGTCTCTTTAACATTTATAAAAGTTAGAATGAACAATAATTGAGCTAAGGAACTAACATTCTAATGCCACAGTGGGCTTCATTGATCTTGCAGTGTAAATATATTAATTTCCATAGAACTATTTCACTTTCCTTGTAGATTCTACACTTGCAAACAGTTTCACCCCATCTTGAATTCGCCCAAAAACAGTTGTACAGTATTTAAAGAAAGAAGATATTAGACATTGGCATTCACCTAGTCTTAAATTCACCTGCTGGCAATGAGGGCGAAATGGGTAAAAATAAAACAGGGGGGGGGGGGGGGGCGAATATTTCCCTGACAGTATATACCCTTATCAAAACTGTCTAAATTTTAATTTATCAGTTTTGTTAAATTGTCTCTTGATCTTAACTTACATGCAGGGTTTGTATTTATTAGCTTTTGCAAGGACTGGTACACAGTTACTGTTAACACCAGTAAATATTTAGATCTTGTTATAAACTGATTTCATGCTTTGCTTACAGTCATGAAATATTGACTATTTGGCTTGATAACAAAGACTTTTATTACAGTAATTACAGATTGAAACAAAGTTGTGAACTGCGGATTCCAAACTTGATTGAAGAAGATTTTGGGAGAGCTGTAAACTGTGTTGTGAATGACAGTGGACGTCGGGTTTCCATTTTTCAGGCATTTCTTTTTAAGAAAGGTCAGTTACTGCATTTCCATGATTTCGCTGAACAAATGCATGCACTTGATATCTGGTTAAGTTAGCCAATTTGTTATAAACAAATAGCAGTACTTATAACACAAACCAGTTTTGAAGGGGAAAAATGTTTTTTTTTTTACGATAAAAAAACAATACCCACTTGTTAATTGTTATATCTAATGCATTGCAAATTATTATTTGTAGTATTTTTTTTTTTTCATTTCATACAAGTGCAGCATTTATAATGACAAAACATGAAAGTTTTAGATAAATGACATAAATCGAAAAACTTATCAGAAGAAAAAGAAGAAGAAGGAGAGAGAGAGAGAGAAGAGAGAGAGAGAGAGAAGTAAATTAAATGTAAAAATTAAGGTTGCCATCTTTCCCATGTGTTTTTCAATTCATTCATTATGTTTTCCACACTTGCAGTGTATTTTATTGCCTTAATATATGATTCTATCTCGTATAATACTCCAAGGACTGATAAGTTACTTTTAAAGCATCTGCTTTTGTAAATGTATTGCTTAATTATCATAAATTTTATATAACAATGCTCTGTCTAATATTTTCTCTAGTTTTGTATTCTCCAAACATGACTGTATCTTGATTCAGTTCAATATCTATATTTTTTGTGTGACATAAGTTTATGAAGTTAATAAGAAGCTGCTGTACAGTTGGGCAATTCCACGTTAGGTGGCATATTGTTTCCTCTTCATTATGACACAAATTACATAATTTTGAATCAACTTTCCCAATTTTAAACATAATACTATTAATTTGTTGTTAAGGTACCTCACTACACCTAGACTTATGCTTTTTAAGACACTACGTCACAAGATGGCGATTTAAATGTTTTATTGTTAAACTTTTTATATTGTTCGATTGGGTTGTATATCGGTGAAGCTCGGTGGTTAAAATATTGGGCTTCTGAACCGCAGATCATGAGTTCGAATCCGCCTGGAGCTTTTGTTCATGTTTACTGAATTGAATTTTCGAAAATGTAATTTTTCATCCAAAATTATACATTTTCCTATTTGACTTAAATACTTCTTACCCATTATGATATCTATCATAATCAAGTAATTTTCTGCTGATTTAAGAAAATATTTCAAGGTGTAGTGAGCCACCTTAAAATGTTATGATTGATTTGATATTGTAGCCATTGTAACTTGGCACTATTGATAGTAAAAAATGGGATAGAATATATCTTTTTCCATTGTAAGTCAGTAATTTAAAAGATTTTCCCCCACTTTTCCTGAGCACCTGGCTTGATTACTGATCTATTTAATATATCATACATAGCTTTTGATCATATTTTTGTTGTGACAAAAATCTGGATATTTATCAGAATAAAAGGTTTATCTAAACATACATCTCTGCATATATTACACTTTCTCGTATCGGATACTGTAAACGTACTATATTTAGCGTGTACGATATTTGGCAGAATATGATTTTTCATCAAGTTAGCGTGGATTTGATTTAGCGCATTTCTGAATGTATCTATTTATCTACTTATATATTTTACATTTGGCGATGTACTTGATTCAGCGGACGCCGTTTTCCGCAAAAAACGCTAAATAGAATACACAGCCAAATGTAATACGTTTACAGTAGTATAGCATGCTTGAGTCCTAAAAAAGTTACATGGTTTGTTTTTATATTGAACTTCAAATGAAGTGTATTTAAAGATATAAAAATTCCCTGTTCATTCAATAGGTCATTCACATATATGATATTATTAGTCCCCTACCGGTTTCACCAGAGGGGACTATAGCTTTCCTCTGCGTCCGTCAGTCCGTCTGTCCGTCCGTCCGTCTGTCTGTCCCACTTCAGTTTTCCACACTTTTTTTTTTTATGCATTTGAGGAATAATATGAAACTTGCTGAACAGCTTCAAAATGTCAAACTACAGATCAAGTTTACACTTTTGTAGCGTCTGGTTGACATATTCTCGAGAAAATTAATTGTATATATTCCAATTTTTTAATGTTTGGGTTTGTTATCGGGTTCGGTGTGTATTGAATAAACGAGACCAGCATGAAGTCAGTAATAATATCGGGCGTTACTTGTAACTTTCCTTTTATCATTTCTAACAAACAAATAAATTCTGTTAATTAGTGTCAAGCATTGTGTTGTAAATTTAATCGGCAGGGTTTTTTGTATTATTACAATCGGGTTCGTTGTCGGGTTGGGCTGTTTAACTGTTTGGTTTGATTCGGGGTACAGAAGACGGTAAGAAATGATATTGTGCATAACAGTGCATTGTTTTCACAAATTATATTGTGCATAACAGTGCATTGTTTTCACAAATTTGTACCAGCGAATACTTAATGGACTTGGCGAAATTACAGGAGATAAAATAAAGTGTATTATTTTACCCACTTTGTTTTTGATTTCGATATCAACTATACAGTTTTAATTTCCTCTGTTCGTTTATCTCTGATTAAAGCATATGACATCTCGTTTACAATAGTTCTGAAATAGCTTTCATAGAATAATACAAACCGGTAGGGGACATGTATTGCTTATGCAATACTTTCAGAATGCTTGTTTTGTAAACAACTGTTTCTTTCCCGATCTTAAATCTTTTATTATGCCATAAAGGCTTGCTAATGTATTCTTTCCAATTACTAATTTGCAATTTCAGAGTTCATAAACACAAACTGGATGTTTCCTATGCGCAATTAAAACAAGGAATGAAATATTAGAACATAATAAATCGGGAAAAAAAATTAGGTGGACTAACTATACATTTGAATGTTGGGATAATATTCACATGTGTAAATAAATATTTATACCCCTGCTCCAAAGGAGAAGGGGGTATACTGTTTTACCCTTGTGTGTCTGTCCGTCTGTCCATCCGTAACAAACATTTCTGTCGCATTTTTCTCAGCAACTATTTATCGCAGATGCTTGAAATTTTAACACACTATTTGTCTAGGCATGCCATATCTTGGGATATATATTTGTACCAATCGGACATCAACTTCCTGTTAAATGACGACTTTGTTTATTTTTAGCTAAAATTTTCAAACAAATTTACGTCAAAGATTTCTCAGCAACTTTTTATCGCAGATGCTTGAAATTTCAACACACTATTTGTCTAGGCATGCCATATTGTGGGATATATTTTTGTACCAATCGGACGTCAACTTCCTATTAAATGACGACTTTGTTTATTTTTAGCTAAAAATTTCAAACAAATTTTCGTCAAAGATTTCTCAGCAACTTTTTATCGCAGATGCTTGTAATTTTAAAACACTGTTTGTTTAGGCATGCCATATTGTGGGATATATTTTTGTACTGATCGGATGCGAACTTTCTGTTAAATGTCGACTTTGCTTATTTTGCATATTCACATTAGAGCGGGGGTATCACTAGTGAGCATTGGCTCACAGATATCTTGTTCACATTGTACGAGAAAAATATGAAGTTTTTTTTTTTTAATCCGTTATATATATTCGCAAGGATTGTATATATATTTGTCACCTATTTTATAGGTGGTCCAGTAAGTTTGCAACATCGCACACATTATTTGTAGTATTGTGAAGCAATGTTTGAGCATGGTGTAACTAAGCCTACTCACTTTTTTTTCTTTTCTATTTTCTCAGAGAAGAATATTATTCAAACAGAAGCTGATCCCAATTACACTGTTATTGGATTAAGTGTTGGGGGTGTTATACTAGGAATTTCACTCGTGGTATTTTGCAGAAAGTACAAATACTCACTGCAGAGTAAATACCCCATCTTTAATTTAAACAAAGGTAATTCATTATAAGCTAATCCATTTTTTGTAACAAACTGATATCAATATATTATGTATTTGTTTTTCTTGTTTGTAAATCAGTGTCATCCTAGACAGAGAACACGGTAAAGAGTTGATGGACATTAACACCATTGAATACAAAAAATATCAATGGACAACAGACTTTTACCATTTTCATCTTTGAGAAGTTTAAAATGTATTTTTTGGTCATACATGGTACAGCTCCATGAAAGCTGTTGACCATATATTGTACTGCATGAAAACTATTATATTGATTATTATGGGCTTTCATTTATAAATTTTTAGCTCAAGTGAGCTTTTCTGATCACAGTTTGTCTGTCGTCCGCCCGTCCATCTGTCTGTCCGTCAGTAAACTTTTCACATTTTAAACTTCTTCTCTAAAACCACTTGGCCAATTTCAACCACCAAATTTGGCACAAAGCATCCCTATGGAAAGGTGAGTATAAATTGCAGAAATGAAAGACGGATCTTTATTCAAAACAGAGAAAACCTCGAAACTGTATATAAAAAAGGGGGGGGGTACATTTAAAAAAATCTACTGAGTAAAATTCAACATAATTTAGCATAAATAATCCTTATGGAAAGGAAAATATAAATTGCACAAATTATGAGCTAATTCTGTTTCAAATTTGAGTAATTTACGAAAATAATAATAGAGATAATCGCAGTCAATCAGTTAATAACTTCGAGTTGGGTATTCCATATCTCGAAAACAAAAGTTCTTCGTTTGAAGCAGCCATGTTTGACGCATGACAAACGGGTCAAACTTACAAAGATGAATATGCTTGTTTTTTGTGTATTCTATTATTTATGAATAATAAGATAAAAGAATGATAGTAAAAGACCTTATAAGTGGGTATTAATAAATGTATACAATTTGTTTTGGACCCAAACTGTATACATTGATTTTGTTTTACATCAAAAGATGTAGAAAGTATGTTTAATGATATTAACAATTGAATTTTCTGTAGAGAAGAACAGAAAAGTGTTGGTCTATACTTTCAATGAAGAAGACTGGAAAACAGAGTTACCCCTCTTGGGAAATCTGCTAGAAGATTATGAAACTGCCACCATACATGATGTTAAACCTGGACAGAGTAAGATTCTTTTACATGTAGCTCACCTAATCTATAAACTCGTATGGCTTTTGCTAATCATTATTATAGTCCTGCACAGTTTTGTCGTTTGTAAGCTTTTTACATTTTCATCTTCTGATCTTCCCATGAGTCAACAATTTGACCAAAAAAAACCCCAACAACAAACAAAAAACATCCTTAGGTGTAGGGAAATCAGAACTGTTTGAATATAGGACTGCAACCTTTTAAAAGGGGGAATTTTTTTTTAAAACACTGAAAATAGAATAGGGTCATGAATTTTTCTCAAGAATCATGCACTGCACAAAAAAGTCAAGAAAAGTTCTTATACATACTGTACAGTGTAAACATTTTATATAAAAATCTTTTATTCTATGATTAGTAATGAGAAAATGCCAATTCATAAAGAATTTGGTTTGCATGCAGTTATAATTCTACTTATCATCCACAGAATGATGTCTGCATGTATTTTGACATTAGTAACAAAAACATTTTAACAAGGTATCTTTTTTTATTTATAATACTTCAGACAAGTAGCATCAAGGGGGCCAGCTCCCCCTTTTTTCTCACAGGAACTGTACATACCTGGTATAGGAAAAGTGAATTCAGATGGAATTGCAACCCCCCACCCCCCCACCCCCCCACCCCCATCACACCTGTACGAAATGTTCCGCCTGGAATATAGGGGGAATAGAGGCGTAATATAGAGCAGGATTCCGGGCGTCAGTTTACCTCTCTACATATATGGTGATGTAGAGGTTCCAGGCGTAAACCAACCGGAAACGGAGCGGAATTGGGCCGGAATATGAGGCGAAAAATGTAAATGAGCTACGCCTGGAAAAATAAAATTCCGCCTGGAAAAAATTCCGCCAAGGAAATGAAATTACGCCTGGAAAAGGTTTACGCCTGGAAAGTCCTATATATTATGCAACATCAAGTGACCTACAGACCTGAATAGCCATTTCTTTTTCATCTAAGATTTTCAAATACTGTTATGAGTGTACATTAATTTCCAAAAAACATGAGAAAGATTTGAAATGCTCTAAAAGTTTACACTGAAATCACATTCTGAATCATAAACAACTAAATACTATACCATGTACTCTACATTAAATCACAGCGCCTTATACCAAAGAACTAAATTGTTCCAAGATAACTGTAAATCTTTCAAGCCAGTGAAATTTCAGTAACAATACAATATCATGTACATTCAAATTTACTAGAATAAGGTATCAATATGATCATCTTACATACCAGTATATATTGTATAATCCAGTAAGGACATTATAGAAGTAAAAAGCCTCTCTGTGTTAACCATTACGTTCACACTAACTTCCCTCCTTCCGACTGATTCAAACTTAACCTTGCTGAAATGACCCTAAAACATCAATTATTATTGACCAATCAGAGAATTTTACTCCTGCTTAAATTTCCAGGCGGAATTTTGCTTCAATTTTCTTGTTATTTTACGCCAGGAAAATTTGAATTTGCCTAATGACGCCTGGAAACCACCTCTTCTACTTAGGGGTAACTTTTCAAAATTCCGTCTCCGCCCCAAATACGCCCGGAATTTGCAGATTCCTGCCAGAATCCACCTATATTCCAGGCGGATTCCACCTCAAAAATTCGTACGGGCACACACACACATACACACCTTTTAATGTACCGGGTATTAAATCTTAGAAAATCTTCTTTTCTACTCCAATATATATTTGTGAAAAACTAAGTGGATGGTTATGATGTTCATGAAACCCTCTACCAAAATTGTGAAATTCATGGCTCCTGGGTCAGGGGTTCAGGCTCTAGGATGGGGTCAATATGGCCATATAGTAAAAATGTATTAAATCTTAGAAAATCTTCTTCTTTACTCCCACAAATGTGGGCAAAAAACTGAATGCATGGTGATGATGCCCACTAACTCCTCAGGGTTTGACACTAACTTTTTTACTTTGGTGGACCGCAGGTCCACTGGTCAAGAATTTTTGGTGGACCTTCACAAATTCTGGTGGACCTTCATTAATGTTGGAATTTTTGTCTTATTAAATGCAATTAATTTGAACACAAACATGTGTAATCTTCTACAGTACTTTACTGAAATTATTTCATTTTCCTACATCATCATCATATATATCCACAAAACATTTTATATTTAAAATATTTTTACTGGGTCACAATTTTTTTTAGGAAGACTTCACTTCTCCCCAAAAGGAAAAATATGTAGAAAGAAGTTTGAGAATCAAACCAGGGACTAATTTCATTTTATATATTAAGTTAACAATGATATTCACAAATTCAAAACTTAACATATTGTTAAATATTTTGGGACAGACTATACTTAAAATACATGTAAATTGGATTAGAAGCATGTCCACGATAGCTAATAAAAAATCAAACAATTTTTGAAAAAAAATAAAAAGCTTCTTTAATTTGAAATTTGATTTATTTAATGCATTTGTATCTCTAATAAAGGAAATATCTCATCATTTTGTAAGCTAAGTGACAAATAAAAATCTGTCTCTTTACTTCAGTGTAATTAGGGGTATTAGTCCAACCCAATGACCCACTTACCACCGTTATGCAGAGGATAGTCAACTGGTTAAATTATAATTGTTTTAGCTTTTATTTTGCATTAAAAGTGTCTTTTTATTAATCAACTATCATTTTATTGCCAATGCATGAAGTTAATTTACACACTCATGATCTCAGAGGACAGAATAACTTCAACTTCTTTTTATAAGGAAATTCTGGTAAAGTTTTAATTACCGCGATCACAAAACTTCATTTATTCATTATTGTTTGTCATTTTCAATGTAAGAATTTGCATTAATAATTTGATTTTCAAAATTAAAGTTGAAAATTTTAGTGGACTGACGGTCCACAAGGTCCTGAACTGCTGGTGGACCTTCCCAATTTTTGGTGGACTCGGGCCGCCGGTCTACCGTTAGTGTCGAACCCTGACTCCTCTACCCAAATTGTGAAATCATTACCCCTGGGACGGTGGTGGGGGGGCGCAATATGACCATATAGTGTTAATGCATAAAATGTTTAAAAATTTCTTCTCTATTCTCATACATCTGTAAGAAAAACTGACTTTATAATTATTTTTACCAGAAAGTCCTCTACCAAAATTTCATGTCCCACGAAGAAGGGGTTCTGACTCTAGGATGGGGCCAAAACACTCAGAGAGTGTATAGGGTAGGGGTTCTTATTGAAGGGTGTGGCCAAAATGATAATTTTGTGTTAATATATAGATACAGGTAACTCTTGATGGCTCGAACTTCGATCGCTCGAAGTTCTTGATCGCTTGAAGTGAGTCTAGGGTCCCGATTTTTTTCCCTATATAACTAAGCAAATTTACTCTTGATTTCTCGAACTCTTGATCTCTCAAAACCCTTGATCCCTCAAAGTCAAACTGCAGTCCCGTTATTCATAATCTATAGTTTTATACTCTCGATACCTCGAAGTGGCTGTGTATATCCAAGCGTTACCTAATTAACTCCTACTTGGTCATTTAAATGGCTCCAGGCGTTAGACGCGGGACCCGTGTCACAGGTTGTTTATTCAGGCGACACTTGTCTTGCAAGGTGATAATTGTTTGATGATTGACCATACCAATACATAATCTATAAATAACACAGACTGTTTTACGATAATTTTGAGACGCAGTGAAAATGAGAAATTAATTGAGACGAAATTATTATTTTGAGCCATGGTCAACATTTTAGAGTTATAAAACTGTAGAAATTATACTTATCAGCATCATTGTCATTATAATGATTATTGCTGAACAAGTTCTTACAGCTGGTGAAGGACCTGTACAGTGGGAACAATGGGTGATATTCAGTTATCTAATTTACGACTTGTCGTCTCGCAGTACTGAGCAATTTGATCATAATATGATGCATAATATAAATAATTACAGTGTATCATGAATTTATTCAATATTTGTTTCTATTTAGTTTTTAAAACATCCAGGTTTGTACATTTAACTGAAAAGAAAACGTTGTTTAAGCACGTGCGTACGTAAGGTTAGCACTAAATAAATGGCTTAATCATAACATCCAGTAAGACTAATTATAAAACATGTTGGTCAACCCGGAAAATTCCGAACTCTTGAAAACTCGAACTCTTGATACCTCGAAGTTTTTCCTCGGTCCCATGGACTTCGAGCTATCGAGAGTTACCTGTATTATGTTTAAAAAACGTCTACTGACACAGAATAAATACTGACTGCATATTTAGAAAAAAAACATTGAGCTGTCATCTTTAGTAATATTTCATGTCACCTACATATAAGGCAAGGGTTACAGCTGGGAGAGGGGTATATATTTGTCTTATTATTTTATTCTGTTCAGGAATTTCAATGAAAGAAATGAGTAAATTCACAAATATAGAAAAGAGTAAGAATGGAGCTGTCTTTCAAAGTTAAGACATTGTGAAAGCATTTGGAAAGAGTTCAAAGGAGGGGGGGGGGGACTGTTAATGGAGTTATCTTCCTTTGCTTGTTCATATTAATCATTGAATGTAATGTAATTATAAAGAAGTTGTATGATCAAAAGAGTTATGCAAGTATTTTTATCATAATTTGAAACAAAAACAGTTTTTGAACTGTTCTTTAACTACCGGGTATTCACAAATAGACTTGTTAATAGTAAAATAATAATTGGCGAACTAAAATCACTGATACATGTAAATTGATATTGGTATAAATGCCAGATGGTGATTAATTGTTAATGAAGGTTGAATATTCAAAAGCTGGAATAGAAGTGAGTAACTCATGATGGCTTTTAAAGCTGCATGTTTTTGTTTGTTTGTTTAAATGCACTCAGGGAGAGTTTCTGTTTGCCCCTTGGGATGGGGGATGGGAGGTTGTTTTAGAAAAAAATGTGTATAATAATTTATAATTGTTCTACTCCAGAATAAAACTTGATTTAATGCATATATGAGAATTCTCGACAAGTTTGTGTATGGGTTATTATGCTACTCAGGTGACCGTTAAGGCCTATTGGCCTCTTGTTTTCTATGCTTGTCAAACATTAAAAAAGAATGCTACCTGTCTGTACCTAATTATTATGCAACAATTCTACTGCTAAATTATCTGATAAAACCTCTAACATTCATAATGATGCCCTTTACTGGTAACTCACATGTGTGCATCTGTGAAGCCATTTCATTCTTCCTTTTTATAAAACCATGGTTTTTTAATTTGCTTTTTCCCTCTCTTTTTTTTTTCATTTAGACATATTAGAAGGATTGAGTGAAGAAGCAGAAAAGTGTGTTGGTTTATTAATTGTGGTAGACGTGATGTCCCTTATACGGGTTGAATCTTACCAGCACAAATTCCACAATCTGCTAAAATGTAAAGCTGTGAAGGGGAAATCTGGAATCCAACCATGTTATACAACAATTTTGTATGTTCATCAAGGCTGTCATGAATACACTTATGCCAAAAAAAAGCTGGAGGAGAAGTTAATCTATTCCATTGACATTAAAGACAAAGAGGACACCAATTTCAAAAGGGAACTTCTCAAAAGGTTACCAAAAAAAAGTTCTGCCAGAGATGTTTATAGCAAATATAGTACATTTGTTGTTGACAATCCTGGGGATCCTGGGACACAGTCACCACATTGTTATTCTAGAACGGAAAGTAATACCAGCACCTCCCCTCTTGTCAAAGTCGACTACATGTAAATCCATTTGGATTCCACTCCAATCACTCCAATAGAAACTGATGAAACTGAAATGTATACTATCCAGTTCTAACCAGTTTAAGAATTAAATATCCACATCACTTCAATTTTAAAAAATGTATTTCAAAAGCATTGCTAAACTTATTGAATATCAATTGAATTCTAATACAATCCAGGATAAATATTGTAATTGAAATGTAAATGTGATTGTTATTAATATATTTCAAATATATACATGTATATTACCTGGTACATCTATAGGATATCTTCATACCCACATAAATTTCTAATGAAAGCATTTTATTGTTTATTTTAATGCAGTTGATCTAGGTCAAATTTGCTGGGCATTGTAGAAGTTTTATTCATATATGTATTAGCTATCTGCATGTATTACCTAATTGCAACGTTAAAGGGGAAGGTCATTGATTTTGGTCAAAAATTGTTTTTCGGATTTTTAGCTCACCGAGACGAAGTCAGGGGGAGCTTATGCTATACCCTCGACGTCGGTGTTCGGACCTGGTTAAAGTTTTTGTTGCAGGTCCTGTATCTAAGTTATTACTTGGCCTATCTTCATCAAACTTGCATGGATGCTGCATCTGGACCTACTTGTGGACTTGAAGACTTGGATGCTGAATCTGGGCCATGAATTTTAGATGCTGAAGGAGGTTAAGGTTTTTGGAGCAGGTTAAAGTTTTTGGTGCAGGTGCCCTTTGATAGACATTTTTAAGTTATTACTGGTCCTAGCTTAACCAAACTTGCATGGATGGTGCGTCTTATGATACTGATGCACCCGACAGGCTTGAATGCTGAATCTGAACCATAGGTTTTGGATGCTTAATGAAGTAAAGGTTTTTAGAGCTGGTTAAAGTTTTTGGAGCAGGTGCCCTCTGATGATTATATCTAAGCTATTACTAGTCATAATTTTACCAAACTCGCAAGGATGGTGCGTCTTATGATACTTATGTACTTGGCAGGCCTAAATGCTGAATCTGAGCCATAGGTTTCGGATGCTGGATAAGGTTAATGTTTTAAGAGCTGGTTAAAGTTTTTGGAGCAGGTGCCCTTTGATGATTATATCTTAGTTATTACTGGTCCTAACTTCACTAAACTTGCATGGATGGTGTGTCTTATGATACTGATGCACCTGACAGGCATGAATGCTGAATCTGAGCCATAGGTTTCAGATGCTGGAGGAGGTGTAGTTTTTTGGAACAGGTCACATGTTTAATAGATAATAGTACTATTTCAAACTTGCATAGTTGATTTAACTATAATATAAATGAATCACAGAGGTAGCTTCATATGCAGAGCTTGATCTCCATTATCAAGGATGCTCAAAAAAAAATTGCCTAACTCACTCAAACTTGCTTGATAGATATGTTTGCTTTTAAATGATATAAAATGATTCCTATATATAGTATTGTATGATATGATACACTATAATATTATATGATACAATATTTAGCAAAAAATATATTGTAAAAAATTTTATGATACGTTATGGTATTATATCAAATTTTTGGATATTATGATTATGATTAGTATTAAATATTATACAAATATTGACTGGGGTTGAGGGCAACATTGAGGGCGAAATATTGCACGACGCGAAGCGGAGGGCAATATAATCGTCCCAAGGGGGCTAATATAATAAATGTTGCCCGAAAACACAGTCAACATTTGTTTTGTTATATGAAGAAACAAACCAAAATTTAAGAAAGGATTTGAAAACAGATCGCCGTAAAGTTCTCAGCTCAAATTAACATAGAATTCACGAATTCAATTTTGCGCAAAGCTCATTTCCAAAATAACATCGGCATTAAACGGTCACTGGTGATATTTCGTCGCCTGTAGGAATTAATTTACAGATGTTCTACCTGATTTTACTTCACAGTAATTCGCAATTCCTTATATCTGTTATGATAGCAAACAGTCGCATTGCGCTTCCGTTGTTTACTTGCATTGGCTGATTGCCTATTATGACGTCACCTTGTTTTGGAGTCGCGAAGATTTATTTACGTCACCGTTTACGACTCAACAAATCAGAGGCAAATAATTGAAATAGAGGGAATATTCTCTAGATATTATTCCTAGCCGGTCAACATTAAAAAAATATTGACCGGTCAATATTTTTCGGACGAACTAACATTACAATTATGGACTATTCGTCTATAAATAGTTATATAGTGAGAATATACTACTGAATATAACAATATATTGTATCACATTATATGATATTGTATAATATATAATATTGTATTATATGATATGATATGGGTATAGTCCACTAATACATTCTCCATAGCCGATAATGTTAACAAAATGTCACACAGCATTCTCCCTAATTTTCGTTCAGCAACGAGTGATCCCTCAAACTGAAGCTACACAAGTTGTCCATCTTTGGTCCGAGTTTCGTGGTTTGATGTCAGATTCGTTTTCCCGCAAAATCCGTCTGTTTACGTCAACCCCTGAAAAAGAAAGTGAAAGTAGAAAACTCCTGCCTATCAGTGAAGCATCACATAACACAAAATAATTCCATACACTTTCAGGTTAAATCACATTTTGCTTAATATACTTACAGGAAAAATGATCCTCACTTACAAGTATGATGTTCATAATAATACATAGCTTCATTATTTTTATATGTAGGCTGCTAATAAAGGAACTTTTATTTTTAATGGCACTTCTTTGTTGTCCTACCGATTCTAAAAATAGTTGAAGGGATAAACCCAATATTGAATGATATGGTATTATTTAATATACATGTATATAGATTATTACATGGCAATTTTTATGTCGCATCCTATATTAGCCCGAGATTGCTGTATATCAGCCCGAGAGCCGTCAGGCTCGAGGGTTAATATACAGCAACCGAGGGCTAATATAGGATGCGATATAAAAATTGCCATGTCATACTAATAGAAAATATTAAAGAAACAATAACAACATCATGTAATTAATGATTATTGTTAACAAATCGCTCCGTGTCTATATATTCCTCCTCTAATAAACTTTCTTGAAATTTTTGCGCCAGCTGTTTGTATACCAAGTTGACGTCGACGTAACTATTTGACGTCATACTCGGAGATCTTAGTTGAACGACGCATACCGAACTCTACGTCATAATAGCCGATGATTAATGGAAAGGGGTATGATATATCATCCGAAGATTGCCGGAGAGGGGTGTGATATAAATCTTTTCTCGCATTATCACCGGTGTGAGATCGGTTTGTCCAGTGTGAGACAGCAGTGTGAGATTTTTCTTTCTTGCATTATCACCGGTGTGAGATCGGTTTGTCCAGTGTGAGACAGCAGTGTGAGATTTTTCTGTCTTACACTGTGTATCACTACGCCACTTTAAAACGTAAACAAACGTTGTCTGCTGGTGGAAAATGCAAATTTATTGATTGAGATAATCCATTAAGTAATTGATTTGCTTAATTAATAACAATTTATCGTATTTTTATTGTACAAAAATGTCGTATGCTCTTATTTTGACTTGCACTATTTGAAGAACGCGGAAGAGTAAACCGAACGTAAATTTTCTAACGTCATAACAGAAAGTTGTCAGACATCGTTTTTAAATGTACAAGAATAGAATTCCTGGGTCCCCCGCCGTTCAAGCAGTATACTAGTATACTGTACTGTGGAATCATTAAATTTCGTGGGGGCCAATTTTCGTGGATTGCTTAAATTTTACAGGTTCATGGGGACGCGACCAAGGCTGATTTAAGAACTTAACCAAGGTATTAGTGGTATAAACATTTGGTATAAATTTCATGTAAATCCATCAAAATTTGTAGGCATGAGAGCGCTTACAAGGTCAATTTTTGGATAAAACGGAGTCATTATAGTGGTCAAAGTCCCATAACTCCAGCAAAAAGTATCGACCAATGCTAATTTTCGAACTTGACCAAGGTAATAGGTGTATAAACATTCGGTATAAATTTAATGAAAATCCAACAAAATTTGTAGGCATGAGAGCGCCTACAAGGTCAATTTTTGGATAAAACGGAGTCATTATAGTGGTCAGAGTCCCATAACTCCAATAAAAAGTATCGACCAATGCTGATTTTCGAACTTGACCAAGGTAATAGGTGTATAAACATTTGGTATAAATTTAATGAAAATCCGTCAAAATTTGTAGGCATGAGAGCGCTTACAAGGTCAATTTTTGGATAAAACGGAGTCATTATTGTGGTCAGAGTCCCATAACTCCAATAAAAAGTATCGACCAATGCTGATTTTCGAACTTGACCAAGGTAATAGGTGTATAAACATTTGGTATAAATGTAATGAAAATCTGTCAAAATTTGTAGGCATAAGAGCGCTTACAAAAAAGTGTGACGGACGGACGCACGGACACACGGACAGATGGACCCACGGACACACGGACACACAGACCCACGGACACACGGACCCACAGACACACGGACGGACGCCCGGCATTTCTATGTCCCCGCTCCGCGTTGCGGCGGGGGACAAAAATAATGCGAGAAAAATAATCATTCATTATATACTCGTGTGGGATAGTGAAATTCCACCTCGGGGTCAAGATTCACGGTCTAGGACTCGGCAGAGCCTCGTCCTAGACCGTGAATCTTGTCCCCGAGGTGGAATTTCAGAGCCTCGTCCTAGACCGTTAATCTTGTCCCCGAGGTGGAATTTCACTATACCACACGAGTATATAATGAATGATTCTATTAATATCACACCCCTAGAGTTTATATCACACCGTTAGGCGAAATTTCTGTGTATATCGCACATGGCTGAAAGAAGTATATTTTGTATTAGTATACATATATTATTATAATAAATGAAATTGTATCATATGGTATTGTACTGTATAATGTTGTATCATATGATACGAAATTGTATATTATTTATTATGCCTCCTTTCATATTCAATACTCATCTATTTACGCATAGTATACAAAGGGTTTATATAGCGTAAGCATACTATGCCGAATTATTATGCCTCCTGTCAGTTTGTCGCTATGTATTCGCAGAGTATACAAAGGGTTTATATAGCGTAAGCATACTATGCCGAATTATTATGCCTCCTGTCAGTTTGTCGCTACATATTCGCAGAGTATACAAAGGGTTTATATAGTGTAAGCATACTATGCCGAAATGGAACACAGCAAATGTTTTCAACGAATATCTTACATGTGCCGTTAGCAGGTTCCGAACACTCGACCCTAAAATCATTACGTCTTAATTAAAGCCCAACGCGTTAGCGTTACTATAGCATTGAATCATGATTTTTTGAAGTATACACTCTCATAACTGCAGCGGTGTGTGCATACAAATTGAGTAACGCGCGTTAGCGCGTTATGAAATTTGTATGCACACACCGCTGCAGTTATGAGAGTGTATACTTCAAAAAATCATGATTCAATGCTTATATTTACATTTTTTAACTTCTTGCCTTGTCTGCAAATGTGATTCATACCTTAAAATTCCTATCTTATCCTAAGGGTAAGTTAATATTAATGGAAGAGCCAACGTTTGTGACGTCATAATAAAACTCGTCATTTTAACCTTTGACTACTTGTTGCATTTAGAGGCATTTGAAGATCACAGAATTTAATGGAAAAACACAGTAGAATGTAAATATACTACGTTAGCCGATGATGTATAACGTTATAGCGGTGTTTATATATATAAACATAGAACACAATCGACACCAAACAATTAAAATTATTAATCTTTCCAAAAACACCTCATTATTGACGGTAATTTTAATGTTAAAGTTTCTGATAAACCTTTTAACAAATTGATTTAACATTTTTCAAAGAAATTGAGTTTTCTCGGTATGGTAAATCATGTCTCATATCTTTAAAAGAACATAAACATTTGTTGATATTTTTTTTTATTGTACAACAACTTGTTGATTAAATAATCAATCAAATCGTTTGATTGATTTGAAAGAACATGCTTGCTTTTTCGGTGATTATTTTAGGGAGTATAATAGACAGCACAACTACTTATAGCAAAGCAAATCTGTATATACAACAGTCGGCATAATAATAACAATAGTGTTGTGCTGTGCATGTACTTTGCCTAAATATTAGTCAGGGTTTGATGCATACATGTAGTGCACGAGCCGGAGGCGAGTCCACTATGTATCAAACCCTGACTTCTATTTAGGCATAGTACATGCACAACACAACACTATTATATAAATATGATATTGTATTATATGATATATTATTGTATCTCATGATAGGCCCCTTGTTGTTAATTTAAATTAGTATGTAATATGGAGCACAAACCTACTTTATGAAATAAAAATCATTGGATTTCTATAAAAAAAAATTATGAAGTTCAAATCGATATACATGTACATGTATTACAAATATTGAACCTATTTAAGGGCTACAAATCAATGTTTTGTAATTAACATATTGTATGGAAAGAATTTGAAAATAGAGTTATCAGATATATTTGTATCTTTATTTTTTAGAATTTTATTCATATGCTTGTCACTCGCCTTATTTGCCAGTCTTCTTGAACTTCAATACCACTGGTAAAACATTGGCAGGTTTTGATAATCAGTAGACAGTATTTTAATAAACTGCATTTGGAAAATTGCTTCTATACACATATACATGTTTGTTAACTACTTATTTGTTAGCACTATTTATTATTGCAATGGCGTTGACAGGATCAAAATAAAGGAAAAAACATTGAACAGATTTTATCGTTCGTTAAACTAGGAAGACCAAAATGATGAGTTTTTAGCTCACTTGAGCTGAAAGCTCAAGTGAACTTTTCTGATCACATTTTGTTTGTCGTTCGTCTGTCTGTCTTTCTTCGGTCCATAAACTTGAACCCTTAGGCAAAGGGGATTCAAAATTGTGAAAATATTTTATAAAGGACCACCCCCTTTTCCAAGGGTAGATAATTAGGAATTCCCTAACAAAATGTTTGAGAAATTTTCAAAAATCTTTTTTCTCAAGAACCAGTTGACCAGGAAAGCTGAAACTTAGGTGGAAGCATCCTCAGGTAATGTACGTTCAAAGTTGTGAAAATCATGACCCACAGGGGCAGGGTGGGGACACAATAGGGTCGAACTTTAACAACGGTATATATATATAGTAAATATTTAAAATCTTCTCTGAAACCAATCGGCCAGGAAAGCTGAAACTTGTGAAGAAACATCATCAGATAGTGTAGATTCAAGTTTGTTCAAATCATGATCCCCATGGGCAGGATGGGGCCACAATGGGTGGTCAAATTTTTAGATAAAAATATATAAAGAAAAGTCATTAAAAATCATCAAATCAAAAACTGGATGAACAAAAAAGCTGAAACTTGTGTGGAAGCATCCTCAGATAGGGTAGGTTCAAGTTTGTTCAAATCATGATCCCCGGGGTTAGGGTGGGGCCACAATGGGGGGTCAAAGAAATTGCAAGTTTGTAGGAATCATCGACACGAATCAATGTCTATAACCTCGTAATGATATGTACAGGTTCGAACAAAAATTGATTACTCAAACTATATTATATTGAGAGTTGAAGTACTTGTCTGTTCCAGCTACTAATAAAAAGTTATATATGAAATGTTAATGCATAGGAAATGTTAATGCATACATATTTTAATTCAGTTATATTGTATATCTGAATACACTAGAAATTAGAACAGAAAATAATGTTCACACGGCAGAAATCAATAAAGACATGATATATTGAACCCCCTGCTTACTTCATAATCCATTTAAAAGGGGGTTCAAAATATTATTGACGCTACAATGTATATATTGAACCCCTTACCTATTTAAAATCGCCATTGTAAAGGGGGTTCAAAATATTATGGCTTCGAAATATTGAACCCCCTATCTACTTTAAAATCCCTTGGAAAGGGGGTTCAAAAATTGCTATAGGAGAGGGGCCCTGGGGTTCAAAAAAATTTGGCCGCAAAATATATTGAACCCACCCACCCACCCCCCACCCCCCCCCCCCCCCCCCCCCCATTTCCAACTCTCTTTGGACAAGGGGTTCAAAATATTATGGCCGCTATATATTGAACCCCCTCTAATTTTCATTGCTATTGGAGAGGGGGTTCAAAATATTATGGCTGTGATATATTGAATTCCCTACCTAATTTATATTCCCATTGGAGAGGGGGTTCAAAATATTATGGCCGCAATATTTTGACACCCCCCCCCCTTCTAATTTTCATTGTTATTGGAGTGGGTGTTGTTCAAAATATTATGGCTGCGATAAATTGAGCCCCCTTACCTATTTAAATTCCCATCGGAGAGCTCGAGGGGGTTCAAAATATTATGGCTACGGTATATTGAACCCCTTCCCCCTACATAACTTGTATTGCATAATAGGGATACCATAAAGGCTGAATTGAATTTGAATGTTTACCAACCCTGGGTATACACAACTAGTACACAGGTGTTAACCCCCTTTTCTCCCATCTGAGGACAACAACCATAGAGTAACCAAGTATACCAAAACAATAAGTTTATTATAAGATTGTGGGGGGGGGGATAAAATAACTCAAGAGACATAATATATTGACCCCCCTCTCCAATTGGAAATAAAAGGTAGGTGCAGTATATTGTAGCAATATTACATGTATTTAAACCCAATTTTTAATATGCATTGTAATTCAGATTGAGGGGGGGGGGGGGGAGTATTCGATATTTCACAGCCTCAATATTTTGAACCCACTCTCCAATGAGAATTTGAAATAGGAGGAGGACGGCCATAATATTCTGAACCCCCTCTCCAATAACAATTGGAAAAAGGAGGTGGGGGTTCTATATATCGCGGCCATAATATTTTGAACCCCCTCTTCAATGGGAATTTAAAATGATACGGGGTTCAATATATCGCGGCCATAATATTTCGAACCCCCTTTCCAAAAGGAATTGGAAATAGGAGGGTGTTCAATATTTTGCGGCCATGATATTTTGAACCCTCTCTCCAAAGAGATTTGGAAATAGGAGGGGGTTCAATATATTGCGGCAATAATATTTTGAACCCCCACTCCAAAGGAAATTGGAAATAGGAAAGGGTTCAAAAAATCGCGACCAAACTATTTTGAACACCCTCTCAAATAGCAATAAAAATTAGTGGGGGAAGTTTAAAATAACGTGGCCATAATATTTTAAACCCTCTCTCCAAAAGCAGTGAAAATTAGAAGGGGTTCAAATATTGCAGCCATATTAGTTTGAACCCCCTGTCCGAAGGGAATTGAAAATAGGAGCGGGGTTTAATAAACATGTATGTAATATTTTAAACCCCCTCTCCAATAGCAATGAAAATTAAAGGGGGGGGGGTCAAAATATCACGGCTATAATATTTTGAACCCCCTGTCCAAAGGGAATTCGAAATAGGAGGGGGGGGGTTCAAAATATCCCAGCCATAATATTTTGAACCCCCTCTCCCAAGAGATTTGGAAATAGGAGGGGTGATCAATATATCGTGGCCATAATATTTTGAACCCCCTCTCCTATAGCAATGGAAAAGTAGAGGGGGGTCAAAATATCGCAGCCATAATATTTTGAACCCCTCACCAATATCAACAAGAGGCCCATGGGCCACATTGCTCACCTGAGCAACAATAGCATTAAAGCTGCTTGGTCTGATTTTATATCAAATTTTGTGTATGCTTTTAAACGATGCTAATGCTTAGTATGTGTATAATAATAGACATTGCAGTAATTTTCCAGGTCAATTAAGCCAAATTTCAATGAAAAAAAATATGTACAAAATTTGTTAAAAAACAAACGACAAAAAAGGGAATCGCGTTAATTCGCCTCATGTTAAAATTCGCCCCTGACGTCGAGACCGGTATAGTTGTATTACGACTTCGACATCGCTATAAATAAAGGTCATAATGTTTAGGTAAATTAAAGATAAACATGTGTACATTTTGTTCGCTAATAATTCTGAAGTTTGCTTTGTTTACAATCGATTCTTAACATGCCGGTTGAATAAACCCAATCATCTGGGGGACGAAACCAAACGGTTCCCTTTTCTAAACATTCTCATGATGCATTTTGGTTTGTTTTTTCGTTTGCCCAAAGAGAAATTATTTTTATTTACTTTAAATATTTCTTACTTTGAAAGGAGACCGATTCTGCTTGTGTAAATAGGAGAAAGTCCATAGCTTTCTAAGATAATTGGTTTGAATGGAAAATTATTTGATACTGTAAAAACCAAAAAATCGGATCAAGCAGCTTTAACTCTGATCAAATAAGGATTACAGTATCAACATCAAAATATCTTGACAACTAAGTATAGTAGATCTTGCTCAAAAAATTTTAAAAAAATCTGCCGATTTTTATCCACATATATTTATGGTAAATACCAAGCCCCTTTAGTTGTTGTACCTGTAAGAAGAATTTTCTTTATTCCTATATAACCCCCCCCCCCCCCCACACACACACACTTTGTAACCCCACTTTTCTCTAGGGAATCATGGTTTGATCGAACTTAGTCTGCACAACCCATGCTTTCACACAAGTTACTGCTTTTTGGACTGAAACTTTCCCAGAATATTTTTAAAGATTTGAGCTTTTCTGGCCGTATAGTTTTTGAGAAATAGATTTTAAAAGATTTTCTCTATATATTACTATGTAAAAATTCATCCCCCATTGTGGCCCCATCCTACCCCTGGGGACCATGATTTAAACACTGTCTGAGGATGCTTCCACTCCAATTTGAGCTTTTCAGGCCTAATAGTTTTTGAGAAGAAGATTTTTAAAGATTTTCTCTATTATAATATATTCCAATCAAATTTGAGCTTTCCTGGCCTAATAGGGTTTAAGAAGAAGATTTTTAAAGATTTTCTCTATATATTTCTATGTAAAAATTTATCTCCCATTGTGGCCCAACCCTACCCCTGGGGATCATGATTTAAACACTGTCTGAGGATGCTTCCACTCCAATCTGAGCTTTTCAGGCCTAATAGTTTTTGAGAAGAAGATTTTTAAAGATTTTCCCTATATATTCCAATCAAATTTGAGCTTTCCTGGCCTAATAGGGTTTAAGAAGAAGATTTTTAAAGATTTTCTCTATATATTTCTATGTAAAAATTCATCCCCTATTGTGGCCCAACCCTACCCCCGGGGACCATGATTTGAACAAACTTGAATCTTCACTACCGAGGATGCCTCCACACAAGTTTAGGCATTTCTGGCCAAATAGTTTTTGAGAAGATTTTTAAAGATTTTCTCTATACATTCTTATGTAAAAATCCTTCCCCCCATTGTGGCTCCACCCTACCCCCGGGGACCTTCATTTGAACTAAATTGAATCTAAACTACCTGAAGTGCTTCTATACAATGTACAGCTTTTCTGGCCGAATAGTTTTTGAGAAGAAGATTTTTGAAAAATACCAACAAATTTTCAATAATTCTAAATTATCTCCCCTTTAAAGAGGGTGTGATCTTTCATTTGAATAAACTTGAATCTTCTTTACCCATTGATGCTTTGTGCCAAGTTTGGTTTAAATCTGCCCAGTGGTTCTGGAGAAGAAGATGAAAATGTGAAAAGTTTACAACAACGCCAACGACAACGCTGACAGACAACGGACAAATTTTGATCAGAAAAGCTCACTTGAGCTTTCTGCTCAGGTGAGCCAATAAAAATTAGAGCGGGGTTCAATATATCGCGGCCATAATATATTGAACCCGGGGTTCAATATTTTATAGGGGGGGGGGGTCAATGTTTCGCTGCGATCTATTGAACAGGGGTTCAATATTTCGCGGTATTAAAATATCATATGACGCCGGTATTCTATAAAATGTTGAAATGTGTCATCTTTACACGTTTTGAATTTGTGTAGAAAAGACCCAGAGACAATCATTTAAAAACAGCTGTAAATAAGTAGCATTTGCATGAATTGCATCGTGTTGCTATATTTAGACCCATATTATGATAAAACCTTTTGCATTTTAAACATTTTTCTACTCATTTCACGTTCAACAGAAACCAAATATCGGTTATAATTCGAAAAATGTGCAAAATTGATCGATGAAATTTTCACTCTCCTTGTGCGCCCAGATTCCTGCCAAATCTACATCTTAAGCGCCAACTTTCTTTATACATAGGAATATATAGAATAAATCTTTAGAAATTATCTTCTCAGAAACCAATCGGCCAAAACAGCTGAAACTTGTGTGGAAGCATCCTCAGGTAGGGTAGATTCAAGTTTGTTCTAATCATTCCCGGTTGTAGGATTGGGTCACAACGAGGGAGAGGGGGATTTTTTTTACATAGGAATATATAAAGAAAAAAAATTCAAAATCTTCGTCTATAAAAAAAACCCATTTGCCCGGAAAAGCTGAAACTTTAGTGAAAGCAACCTCAGATAGTGTAGAATCAAAATTCATTTTCGAAAAAATCAAAATCTTGAGAAGAATTTTGAGCCCCACCCCCTCTAATTGTCATTGCTCATATATATTATTTGCTGCGATATTTTGAACCCCCTCCTCCTACCTTCAATTCCCTTTGGAGAGGGGGTTCAAAATATTATGGCTGCGATATTTTGAAAAAAAGAAAGAGACTATAGAGAAACTATAGAGAACTTATGAAAAACAAATTGTGTGAAGCAACCAAAGATTCTACTGAGTTCTGAAAAACTATAAAGCTACTGAAGTCAAGCCAATCAACAGTGAAGAAAAAACCTGTTATTTCAGCTAGAAAGTGGGCCGAATACTTCAGCAGCTTATTTAATCAGGAAGAATCCGATACCATAACAAATGACTTTACCGAACATGTAAATAATGTGCTAGAACAACACTGGGAAGTTGTGATTTGTGTTCTTGCAATACTAATGAGATTCTTGATAATGAAATCACAGAAGAAGAAATTTAGGAAGTTATCAAAGGACTAAAAAAGACAATAAAAGTCCTGGACAAGATGGAATTCCAAATGAATTTTACAAGTATTCTAACAAAGATGTGGGAGACCTTCTACGGAAACTTTTTAACCAAATCTTTAATTCAGAACAGTTTCCAGAGTCTTGGTTCAAAAGTGTGAGTATTCCTCTTTTCAAAAAAAGGAGACAGAGAAGATCCTAATAACTATAGGGGAATTTCAATACTTTATGTCTGTAGTAAAATATTCACAACAGTTCTGAACAAGTGACTTAATTTATGGTTCGAGACCCTGGGTCTTATTCCCGAGGAACAAGCAGGATTTTGTTAGGGATATTCTAAAATTGACAATATTTTTATTCTACAATCTATAGTGCAGAAATGCATTACAAAAAAACAAGGGAAGATCTATTGTAAAGCATTTGACTCTACTGATCTTTAAAAAAATATTTTATTGTCTTATCAATAAAGGTGTACATGGTAAGATGATCACAATATTACAGTCTATTTATCACAGTGTGTTAAGTTGTGTTAAAATTGGAAACAAAATTACTGAATACTTTACATGTAATGTCGGTGTTCGTCAATGATGTATTTTAAGGCCATGGCTTTTTTTCAATGTACATAAATGAATTTAATAAAATGCCCCGGAATCCTCAGAGTCAAGGAATCTATATATTACAGAACAAATATTGGATATAAATCCTGTTTGTAGATGATCTTCTTTTGATAAAAGACAATGTTAACGGACTACAAAAGAAACTAAACGTATTAGAAAAGTATTGTTTGAAGTGGAACCTAAGAGTAAATATGGACAAATCAAAAGTAGTGGTCTTCAAGAGAGGTGGAGTAGTTGCAGGTACAGAAAAATGGACGTTCAATGGGAAACCTATGGAAGTGGAGTCCTATTACAAGTATCTTGGTATCACATTTTCCTGTAGGCTGAAATTGACCCAATGCTGTAAGTCACTTGCACTACAGGCACGAAAAGCATTAAAATGTTAAAACGCTCCTTGAAAATCCTAAATAAGCGTGAACCTAGAGTGTGTTTTAGCCTCTTTGACAGTATTATTGTTCCTATTCTAACATATGAAGCAGAAGTCTGGGGAACTGATATCATGGAAGAGACTGAAGCTGTACAGAATGACTTTTGTAAATGGATATTAGGAATAAACAGAAAAGCCATTGACATAATGACTAGAGGAGAAGGTGGACTATATCTTTATGTTAAATGCACGATAAAAATAAATAAACAATTTACTATGCAATGCACCAATAAGACGACGGTACCTTACAGTGGTTTACTACGCCTTGAAATAGTTTCTCAAATCAACAGAATGTTACGTGATTACTGAAAGACAGCATGTAAATGCTTAGGTAATATATAATATATATGCAATTTTGGATAAGAAATATGATTTTCAAAAAATTGTATTCAGTTAATATGAGCAAAAGCGCAATGCGGATTCGAACTCGTGATCTGCGGTCCACCTTATATCCACTTAGCTATGATGATATTCAACCAAATCGATTGATTCAAACAATTAACGAAACAATTAAGGGGGGTGTGCGGCCATCTTTTACATTTGTGCATAAGAATGTAAACATTTCTTGAACAGGCTTGTTTCTGCCCGAAACTGACCAACACTTGTGCCAAAAGATATAAAAGCAATAAATATGAGATTCTACATGTTTTGTATGCAAATTATGCATACAAGAACATGACAATGCCTTTTAGCTGTCAAACTGCGCATGCAGCTACAGACTTATTTTGAAGATTTAAAAATCTGAAGAAATATAAATGTGGTTCATTGGTGTTCTCTCTACAACCATTTTTGAGAAAAAGGTTGAATTTTGCACATAAATGTAGAAACTTTGCCTCGAAATAGGGTACCCTATTTTTACCAGTCGGCATTGTATCTATTTTTAGAACAAGAAAATTCCAGGCTATACTTAGAACTCCCGTGTTTATGGAGGCACATTGGCATTATTGATAAAAATAAATGTCAATTCAAAACAATCTGGACTGAATGTGACAGACATCTCTTTACCAGTTCCAATTGTTTTGTTTTAGTTCTATGAGTATAAATTAAAGATTCTTTTTAGAAGTAGGATAGTCCAAAATATTAATTGCCTTAAAGAAAAAATATACAAATATTTTTCAATGAAAATATAACTCTAATGTACCTACATAGACACAGACAAAAATATCTCGTGCAAATGGATGGTTTTGGAGACTCATTTTAAGAATGGGGTACCCTCACAGTTCACCGTACTTTTACTTACTTGTTTACTTTATAAGCAAAGAGAGAACTCTATTGCAAGAACTTTGACCTTTTTCTCAACAAATGGTTGAAGAGTAGACACTTATGACATCCTTTCATATTTTTTCATATTTTTAAATCTTAAATTTAAGTCTGTAGCTGCGCAGTTCAAAGTGATTTAAAAATGCATTGCCTTTGTATGCGTAATTTGCATACAAAACAACATGTTAAACGTCATATTTATTGCTTTTGTATCTTTTGACAACAGTTTTAGTAAGATTTGGACAGAAACAAGCCAGTTCAAGAAATGTTTACATTTTTCTTCTGAAATGTAAAAGATGGCCGCACATCCCCCTTTAACACCATCGTATGGCGTTGTGTCTTCAAAGGCATGTATTGGTGTAGTGAGCTACTGTCCTTCTGACAAATTTTAATTTTAGCAATAAAAATATGCATTATGATGTATATTTTTATTGCTAAAATCAAAATATGTCAGAAGGACACTACTTTAAACTGTGTTCCGGCAAACTATTTACAAACATCGTACAGTGAGATCTTTTAATTACGTCAGTTGTGGAATGAGAAACATCTGATTTATGATCGCCAGACATTTAAGTAAAAAACAAAAACCATGATTTATGTATAATATATACCAATTATGACCAGCGATTTTTCTTACTAACTGTTTGCGTGTGCAAATGACATTTTTTCTATAGCGCCAAAAAAAAAAAAAAAAAATCATAAAATAGTTCACATTCATTCATCGCGCTAAGTCGTATATTGGAGGTCATTGTTCAAACGGTAATTGCCGCTACTAGTATTATATTATCATGTGGTCTGTTGACAAGATAGACAGTAAGAAATGGAGGGGGGGGTGGTTCCTAGTGTGAGGAATTTAGAGAGAGAGAGAGAGAGAGAGAGAGAGAGAGAGAGAGAGGAGAGAGAGAAATCGTAAAATATGTCCTCTATGGGCAGACCATCGACAAGTACATGTATTGGGTGTCACATGACGTTCTCTATTTTGAGCACAAACTATGCACTATGGTGGTCAACTTAAATACAGTCTGATTAAAACCACCCCCTTCTCCTTACACTCGTCAGGGAGTGGTTTTAATCAGACAGCCTTAAAAAGGCATCGTGCCTAATTATTTTATTTAGTACAGAGATTCTAAATTAGAGACTGCCCAATCCTATTGAATTTATTCAATAAAATATGTTTAAATTAGAGACTGCATTGTCACACAAAATGTTTTGAGATGATAATGAAGAAAAAGATACAATTAACTTTTACATGTATTTCACTAAGATGTTGCCCAATCATGTAGAATAGAGACTGTGACACAGACGATTAAATAAAGGAAGATGAGTAAAAAAGGGGGAGAAAAAAAGAAATGGCATTTAAAAAAAACACAAAAAAAGATTTTAATAAATACAGAGACTGTTTATATTACAAAAGATTAATAAAAGGAAAGTAAATAAAAAGAGGGAAAAAACAAATGGCATTCAAAAGCAAAACATATTTGAGTATATATTAATGTGGTACTAAAATCTATGATACCAACTACTAACATCTGGCTGTATGCATTTTCTCTAGATGTACGTGTATGAATTTTAAATTCGACTTCTGGCTTGATGCGCATTTTCTGTACGCTGGTGAATTTTTTTACTCAGTAGTTTGATACTGGTGAATTGCATTGTATACAGATATCTCTTTTTTGAAAACGCAAACAAACAAACAAATCAAATCACAACGCCGTATAGCTTGTATGGAGGTTTTACAACATTGCAGTACTCCAACCTTTTGCAATATAAGATTGTACTGGTAATTGATGAAATCATAATTATATCCATGCACTTATTTGCAACCGTTCCTGAAATAAATAGAAATCATATCGCTTTTGTTGTATATGAAAAGCATTAAGAACATTTTTTCGTTTGTTTGCTGAATCATTTGAATCAAGGCATAACTATGTTAAGAATTTAAATGAGAAATTATCATTAATATTACTGCCGGTTTCATGAAATTGAATTATGCGCATTTTTTGTTTTAGATTAATTCTCTTGCGGCTAAAGAGTATTGACACTCAGTGGTTTTGAGTTTAATTTTCGTTGGTTATTAATGATAATTTATTTAATGTTGTCATTATGTTTAATGTAATGACTACTGCAATATGATGCACGACTGACTATATGTGTTACGTTGTGGCCATTGTTTTTTGTTACATGCGCGGATACAAACATTTTCCGGGGGAGTGGGGGGGGGGGGATCCAAGGGATAACTGTGATGCCGGGGAAGGGGGTCCGAGGCCTATTTTCGGTAATTTTGCTTTGGGAATTGAAATATCAGGGGGGGGGGTCCTAGACAACCCCCAACCCCAATCCCCCCAGATCCGCGCATGTGAATAGTAATCGACGATAATATGTGGCAATGTAGACTTTAACCCGCGATTGCGAAAAATAGATGTTTAATAAATCCAGTGTTAATCAAGCCATGCCTATTAAAGTGTCATTATCATAGGTGGAACATAAGACAGACTCCTTAACGTGATAATGGCGATTATAAGCTGGAAATAGACTTTACTCGCTTAAACTCCGACGAAATGGCAACTCTTCAACGAAAGACATAAAATATAAAGCAAAAATAACACCTTCTATTTAACGTATACTAACGGCCAGGGGATATTGGACAGACATAAATCTTGCACAAAATGCATTCGCTTTAATGCCAACTATGACTTAACTATTTAGAATGGCAACTGAGGTCTGTCAAATTTCTTGTAGATTTTTTTTTTACTTCAGAAAAACAATTTACGCATTTTAAACATGAGCCGAATATATTATCGATATGAATTAACATCTCTACTGAACTTTTTCTCACCAGACAAGACATTTCATAAGCAAAAAAAAAAAAAAAAAAAAAATCCGATCTTACTAGTTGTAGGTAAACTTGCCCGTGTTTGAATATACATGAATGCATTTCTAGCAAGTTTTGTAAAATAACTGATAAACGTTGGAACGAGAGTGTTTTTTTGTGTTTAAAAATAGGAACATGAACACTTATGTAATTGTTTCTAACTTTTGCATCGATGGCTACCTTTGATGATTAATTTGAATAGACAAGACATAATTGTATGTTCATTTGACGGGAAAAATAAATCGGACAATGTAGACAATAATAATATTTGTAAAATTCTGTAAAACGTGTAAATTATAAGAAATATGAACTATAACATACATGCACACGTGTATATGAACCGTCAGGTCAAGGGATTATGATGGAGACAAATGCTATCGAGTTTGATTTTGCATGCATGTATATTTTGCCTCTGACATTTTAAGAGGGCTGGATGGTCGTAATCATTTTTAGACTGTAATGATCTTCTTTAGAAGAAGAGCTCTATAAAAAAATATAGGAAAATAACCGCGAATTTAAAAAGTAAAATTTATTGTTTTTCCTTACTTAATAATAGTTTACAGCTGAACAGAACCTAAATTGAAATTTGAGGTGGATCTGGTGGTTAATTTGAGGTGGATCTGGTGGTTAATTTGAGGTGGATCTGGTGGTTAATTTGAAGACCATCCATCCACCTTAATTTCAAATGGTACACGCAATAGGAAAACACTGTGGCAAAACCAAATCCCTTTGTTGGTGGTGCTGGGTTTGGCTCTGTTTTTGTTGGTGGTGCTGTGTTTGGTTCTGTTTTTGTTGGTGGTGCTCGGTTTGGTTCTGTTTTTGTTGGTGGTGCTGGGTTTGGTTCTGTTGGTGGTGCTGGGTTTGGTTCTGTTTTTGTTGGTGGTGCTGGGTTTAGTTCTGTTTTCTTCATTTCGTCAATCTATATCGACTGCAAGTCTCATAAAACTCTTATTACGTATATCAATCCCTTTGTTTCCCTTTTTGCTTAATTTATTAATGAATACACGTAAGAATTGTCTCATTCATAAAATAAAAACAACATAGACTATTTCTTATAGAGGTGACAGTGGCCAAACATCCTTGCAGCTGTTTATTTTCCTACACAGTATGTAAATATACCTATAATATGTCATCGAAATCCTGTTGAGGTCATTGACTATTTGTCTATTTTTTGCAAAAAGTTAGAAATGACGATGTAACAGGAAACCTCAAAGACAGAATACATGTTCAGTATGCACACCCCAATCACCACGCATTTAGTACGCATTACAGCGAATAATTAGCATGCGTCTAAATCAACTTCATTAAGTTGTCGGCAAAGAATTACCATTGTTTTAAGATGGTTATCATATTATTTAAATGCAAATCTCGGAACACGCCCTATGGTTGAATTTTAAGCACCTTGTCACTGCTAGAATGACACGATCTAAATTACTTATATTTTGAGGCCGGTAGTCGGTCATTCACAACGCAAGAGACTCGAGCCGTCTCTAGAAGTCTGTTGTCAGCGGAGAATATCTCAGGAATCGGACTCTACTCCTTTAACCAAAGATGATGCGGGGGACACTTCTCGTTCTGTTTTGCGGATTTTTATCTTACTCTCACGGACAAGGTAATTCATTAAATGCTTAGATTGCTGACGAGCTTTAAAGGCCGTAATAATTCTTTAATGTTCAAAGTTTTAAAGATTTCTTATACGGGAAAAAGTTGTTTTAATCTAAAAAGTTAAATATTTTCATTCATAAATCATATTAATGAAAAAAATTAAACCACTTTTTTTTTTAAACTTTATAATTAGTCTCTAAATAATAAATCAATTTGGCCTTTTGGAAGAAAAAAAAAAGCCGGTCGTGTCACTTTTGAGAATGTATGACTTTTTTTTTTGATTGATTACACATTCGCATATAACATCGAAGAATAGATCCAAAAGCGATACTTGATATCTTACTACAAATGATGATATCGTATGTTATATGTTTCCACCCCCAATTCTCATTGTAATACATAAATGACTAAGAATCAAGACAAAATTCGCCATTATTCAAAGTACTTTCTAAAATTATATTTCCTTTGAGAAAAAAATGAAACATTACGCCTTTGATAGCACAAAATGTAATGTTAAAAATAATTATAATATAAAGCTTCGTGGTCAGATGATCCAAATATTGACTGAATGATTTTTTAACAGTTTCGCTCTAAAGATTCATTATATATGCAAATTTAAATTAATCCTGTAGGATGTTTACGTTTTCAAGCTCAAGGAACAATTTGCGATTCTAAAAAAGTAGACATTTATTTCACTATTTTTTACATAATTATTTACTTCAAAAGTTCAAGGCCATATCGTCTTTCTATATAACTGATAAGTTAAAAAGGTAGTAAAAAATGGTTTTATAGTATACATGTATATATTTATAGTATACATGTATATATTCACAAACGTTCGAAAATACACGGGTAGCAGCACGCATACAAATGCATATACACGCATTACACTCCACACAGATTCTCACGCATCGCTGCACACTAAGCATGCTAATTTACATATTTTTTTTTTATTGTTCAGACCTTAGTGAAAAAATTGGAGTATCATTTCTTAAAAAGAACAGGTGCAATTAATTATCAAGTTAATCATTTATAGACAGTCGCGAAAAATTGCAACCTTAACTTTCATAAGTTTGAATAATAATTTTTTTTTCTGGAGAACGACAATTAATGCAGTATACCTTCTAAAAGCTAAAGACAAAGAGGCAGGCCAGGTAATAAATAAAAGATGTATTCAAATTGCCTTTGCCACAATACCACTCTGTGTCTTGCGGCGCAATTAATAAAAGATGCAAAACAATAGTTCGCTTGATTATTACAGAAACCATTAATTTTTTCTCTCATAAGTTTGACACATTTTATAGAATTTTGACACACATGAAAACGATTGACAAGTGAAGACATCTGCCTCTGATTCGATAGATATATTGCATTTATGACGATATCGTCAGATCAATCTGTAATTTTAATTGCCTAATTTGAATAATACTAATTAAGAACACTAAGGTTTCAATTAATCACTGTAACTGAAGGTCTCCAACGCCTGTCACGTTTTACAATACATTACCAAGGGAACAAAACGCTTCATAGGAGTCAACTTCTAAATGCCTTCACTGTATTCCCTGCGTGGTGCGATAAACGTATATTATTTTAGTTTATGGTACAGTAAATATAGTAAAAGACAACACTATACCAACAACAATAAATCAGAAAAACCATGCCTTTTTAAAACGCAATTCACCTACAAGTGTTATGAACAAACATATTCAAAACTTTAGCGCATGAACATAAAAACAGTAAAATAACAACACGACTTCTAATGTGACTAGAATAATTATAGAATTTTAATACAAAGAGGTTATATGAGAGGCTTGTCATTTTATCAAGTATGTTTTAAATTTTTATAACAAATAAATCAATGTGTCAGGGTTCTCTCTTCAACTACCGGGTAATTTTAAACATTCATGACATGAAATTTTGACACCCTCCTCACGACAATCAACACGTGATATAATTATGGAACATTTGGACTTGTCTATTCCATAAGGCCATGATGACGTCATTAGACAATACACGATTGACTTTATATCAACACTGTTCACTATTTAATTCAATTTTCAACTTCCTTAAGATTGTACTATTACATAGACCCTAATAGGCCGCATTCAATGTCCGATTAAACAAATGACCTATATGGTTTAGCGACCTGAATCAGACATTATTTGAATTTCGTTACACATCTGCACTGTTCTTTGCTATCAATACACATCCCTGTTTCAGGACCGGAAGGCACACAAGTTGTGCAAGTTCCAGCAGGCACACTCTACGATCTCGTTTGCCCTGTCCCATGGAATGTGGGAGACAGAGTCACGTGGTATAAAAATGGCGACATTCTATCCGATGCGACCTTTTCTAATTTGATTATATACGATAATTTTATCGGATTTCCAAGTATTAGCGAGTCTGATAGTGGGAAATACACATGTGCAGTCAATGATGACCTTGCAACTGCGCAATCAACTATTATAAACGTTGTTGGCACCCAAGGTCCGGGCTCTGCTGGCCCAGGTCAAGGTAACACTGCACTGTGGTGAAAGAGCTTGAAGGAGCGTTCGAACAGAAATTCTTGCTTAGAAAAAATCCTACGTTTTCAAAGAATTTTTTTTAATTTCAGTTTGCACCTTAGATATGACTTTTTTGAAAATAATTATTTGCACAAAAAGAGAAAAAAAAATACTTACCTGGATTGAGGTTGCGACCTTTGTTTCAGAACACCATATCACCGGGGTTTAAATGAGTCAACGCCATAAACTACTAACCAATTTTGTCTAATAAAACATGTACATGGAGTTGGATTTCCTTGCTTGTTATCAACCTTGCACTTCCATCGCATTTTTCAGTTTTTGAGTGATTGCCTATAAGCACTTTGATAATAGTTTTATTATCTACTTATTTTCTTAATCTTGTTCTCTTTTCTTCATTTAAAGGGGGAAATTTTGAAAACATGGCAAACGATCCATCTTTACTGATGGAACCAAACCCATCCGGGGGACTTTTACCCCCCGATCCCCCGTCAAAACCCAAGAAGAAGAAGCAGGGTCTTCTTGACATGGTCGATACTCCTCCAAGGCAAGTTGAAGTGTTGAATAACGAACCACCGGTCGATCCGATCGATCAACCCATAGGATTACAGGAACAACCAATCGGATTTCTGGATCAGTCCATAGGGATGCCAGACCAATCTATGGGACCAACAATCCAAGAAACTAGGGGACAAATGGAGATCCCTGTAGAGCCAGTGGAACAGATTGGCGGATTTCAAGATCCACAACCGGCAGTTCAGAGAGGAAGTAACCCCCAATTTTCATTGGCTGGATCGGAAGTTGTTAAAGAATGGCTTCCTTCTAATTTTGCTGATACTTTACCTTCCTTCGACACAAATCAAGTGGTAGAACCCGCTCCCGGTACCCAGTCTAAATCAGTAAATCAAATTTTCAACTCTCATTTTGGCTCTGTTCAGGTTGGCGATCCTGGCATAGGAAACAACCCAATGGGAATGTCTATCCCAAGACAACCGATGGTTGAATCGCAGTTCCGGGTGCCGGACAATATGAATATGGACCCTATGGATAATGCTGGCATGCTAGATTTCCAGGAGTTTGGAAACGCCATTGACCTCAAATCAACGGCTGACAAAGGCGGGAAAATGCTTGATATGGCAATGGGCATAGTAGATAGAGATCCCAATGTAATTCCAGGGAGCCAAAGAAACGAAAAAGAATATACATTTTTTCACGAAACTCAGTGTCGCATGAGAGCCCATTTTACCGCTGCAGGAAAGATGGACGAAACAACGTATGAAGAATACCTTAATGGAAAGTGGGAACAAAGGCTCTGTGCTCCTGGTTCCGGTTACAACGTCACAACTTGCGGCTGCACCAATATGCTGCCAGGTAATACATGTACATACAATGATACACATATATTTCTTAAAAAGCCGTCTTTTATAAGATCCTATTGCAGAAAAAGTTTACTTGTCATTTGACCATAAACTGCTGTAACAACCCTGTGAATTGCCATTTTTTGTTGTAGTTGGATACAATGCAGGCAGAATCAGGGATGGAGTCTGCACACCAGACATCTCTCTTAGTTTCCAAGGGGGCGTGCGTGACACTTCCGGTAACGGGGCTGCGGTCGATTACTACGGTGTTGATATAGCCGACGGGACGGCAAACTTTGACGGAAGCAACCGTTTGTACGTTTGGCGATACCAAAGTTACGACTACAGGGATAAGTTACAGATCAGCTTTAAATTCAAGCCCAAGCCTGGCCCCAGAGCCGAGCCCTACACACTGGTCAGCAACTGTGAGGGGGAAGACGAACCATCATATGGCATCGTTCTGAACAGCTTCTCCAACATCACGACCATCTTCTTAAAGACATACGAAATTGAAAGTCAACGTTTCATGACCTTTGACATTAACGTACGTATTTATTTTAACAGGTATATAACTAATTGAAAATGAAATTAATATAATAATATCTACGGAATTTATGTTATTAATGGATCGTAAGGATAAAGATATTTACTTCAAGTGGTAAAATTATACTGAGAGATGTTGCATGTGATTTTTAAAATTCTGAACACGCTATAGTGCAAGGTTCCAGTCATTGCAATAATCATTTCATCTTTTTTGCAGCCCACCCAATGGAACGATGTATATTTTAGGTACGAAAATGGTACAATGATAGGAAGAGTAAACAATGAAATCAAAACCAGACCTCTGACAGGTAAGTGGCTAAAACGTCTTTCTCTTAAAATACAGAAAATGACGCCAGAAACTCAAAAGTTTTGATTATTATTATTTTTATTTTTTTTGGGGGGGGTGGTGGTCATGAATAGCTTTTTATGGTTTACGCGATAAATACGGTGTGTCGTTGCAATAAATAATGCCGTCTTTGTATGTGAATTTATTTGAATGGACCATTTAAATCTTAAATTATTCATTTATATTGGCTGGATTTAACCATTGTTATCCACTGATTCTTATAAGGGTAATACAGTACATTATTACATACAGTACATGTATATTAAAAAATTGGCATTTCTTAGAATTTACATAATTAATACAACTCTGATTTATTTTTCAAAATCTGTGGAATAGAGTAATTGTTGTTTAGGTAGCAGGGGACAGTTTTTTTTATGCATGAAATTGTGGGGTGGGGGTTCCCCCATTAACCGCTGTGTTGCGGGAAATTCATAATTTGCACCTGGTCCAAAATGACTTGTAACTACATGTTGGACTTAAGGAAGGACATTAAGGTTAGAAATTCACCCAAAATAACACCCATATCTTTTTCTGGTAAGATTAAACGTCTATTTGGCCCCCCTGTGTACTGTCAAAATTTTACTCATTTTGCCCGCCCTCCCATCCATGTCATTTTTACACTATTTCACTTACCGTCTGCCCTACTTTCTTCTTACATGAAAAGTGAGCACACCTGTCAACAGCCGCCGTTTCGCATCTGACTCCCAAGCACCCCCTTATAACACTATGGGACCTACATGCTTTACATCAAAATACAGGAATGACTCCCAGCTAACATGAAATTATCACCTATAATCATTTCACTAATTTTCATAGTACATACAGGCCTTCAAATACAGTTACACTCATTTTTACTAAAATATTGTACTTTATGCGAAACTGTCCCTTGCTACCTTATATATATTTTTTGTTGTTGCAAACATTCATTACACTCTCCAAAGCTTAAAGTTGTATTGTTTATGATCTATAGGAATCATCCAGAAAAGACCAGATGCCATGGTGTTTGCCAATTGTAAGCGATATGGAAATTTCAAAGGACAGTTGAAAGATGTGAGTAAAATATTATGTGAAATACCAAGAAATGTTTTCCTTTTTAGAAGGTTGTTATGTCAACAGATTACCTTTTAAATCTACCTTAGAGCTGTAGCCGGGGTTTCTTTAGTCATAACCTATTATTTAGTGGAAAAATCCTAATATTTTAGATTAAAAATTTTGATATTTTCCTATATCTTTAAACAAAGATCTTTTTCTAAAGGAGATAAATATGGTCTAAAAATGACCACGATCATCCAGCTTTATATGAATATTTCATCACAAGTATAAAACAAAAACACCGTTATGTCCATTCATTTGGATATATATATATATATATATATATATATATATATATATATATATATATATATATATATATATATATATATATATATATATATATATATATATAGTATTAAGATATTTCTAAAATAAAAATGATATCACTGACCACTTGTATATGATTGAAAATAAATGCTACTCATTTCTAATATGGATTTTTTTTTATATTTCAGATCGTAGTTTACACAAAATGTTTACCTCGTTATGAAAGACCTGTAGAAAGATACCTGAGTGGGGCGGGGCTTTAATTGACCATCATCAAATCTTAATAAAGACTATTGGATGACCATTTTTTCAGTTTTTGTGCGATTAGTTGATAATGTTGTGCAATGGAAAAGAAGAAATACAATCCAGAAGTAGAAATTAAAATTAAACTCGGGTCGAATAATTTCAGTTTTGAAGACGGAGTATACTTGATAAAAAGATTAATTGTTCTGGCAAAAGTTTAAGCGTTAATTGCCTTCCTCGGACAAACTTATAATAAGTTTTGCCAATTTAAGTGAAACATTACCTTTTTGGTCCCTAATACGCACGCGTAATATGCTAATTAATGTCTTTCGTTAATGTCGCTGTCAAAAAACCCCTCTGTATTCTGTATGTATTGTACTCTACCACTCTCTGAATTGCATCACAATCACCTCATTCTAGCGAATAACATTATTGTAACAGTAATTTATCATTATTTTCTTGATTATTTTTTGTCATTTTTGTACGCATAGTTCACGAGTTTTTTTATATGATAATATAGTTGCATCAAAAGTTCATGAAATGTCCATTGCAGTATCGTCTTGGTAACGACGCCAACGGTTATTTAAAATAAGGTGTAACTCATGTGATGTTTTGTACATATATTTATTGAAAAATAAAATAAATAAACAATGTTACTTAGTTTTGTTTTTCTTATATCAATATATTAGTCGTAGAGTATTCAGTTTGAGTTACAGAATATTAAACATGTATTTTGAAAAGTGAGGTATTTGCCTCGTTAAATACGCTAAAAAGGCAAGTGAAAATATTACAAGTGTATTATTTGCTTTAAGCAATAATAAATTTGAAAACTTAACTGTATGGTTGGAGAATAAAACCTAATTGATAACTTATGGGAATCATTTACATTCAGTTAGACGGTTTATACCGTTGATTTTAGACACATGCTTGTGTAAAACTGAAAATTTGATTTTTGCCAACTACGAGTAGTTCCAAAAGAATAAAATTTACTCTTCATTTTCATTGCTTATCTTCATTCTATAGAGGGAAAACAAAGGCAAAATTAGTCTTCACACCCGACATATCGAGCTATCTACTACACGTTGCAATTGGTTATACAGGTATATTTCTTTGCGATGAAGTGTCTTTAAGTTACCCTTTTAGAAATAACGCAAAAGAAAATTGACCATTTGTTAATGTTTTAGATACATGTACAGTATCATGTTTATGAATTTTGTACACACATTGCATTTATTACAATTCCGTGCAAGAGACTGATAACAAAATGTCCATTTACAATTCTTTTTAGAAAGTTTTTGTAAAGGTTTTGACTTTAATTTCTTCGTGTTATAGACACTTATAACCATTATTAGCATGTTAAATCTATGAAGAGTATATCTCTGTAATTAAAACAAAATACGCTTGAAAACGAACATCTGCTTTCTGATTTTTTTTTTTAAAAAAAACCCTGGTCCTTGTCACAGATAAGATAGATTACTGTATGAACTAGATAATGCTCATTTATAATCAGGCTGATAAAACATCTATGGTGAGTTCTATTGCGAGAATTTATTAGCATATTTCTTAAGAATTATTACCATCTAAATATATGACAAAGTGTCTTTGTTTAGTGTATTCGTATTCTTTAAGAGAACAATACCGGTATACAGTTCCATGCCTAATGCAATCTACATAGATAAATCAGGAAGCCAAGTGTTAACACTTTTGAAAAGTCTTATCCAAAATTTTTGATTTTTCTTATTGTTTGAAAATGATTAATATATCATTTTACTTACTATACTTTGAAATGACACCGTAAATAAAAGCACAAATTCATATTGATTTGATTTTAACACATTTTATTGTGTTAATTAAACAAGAGAATTGGAAACAAGTTCTTACAACTTACATGTTCCCCTCCTAATGATAATATCTACAATATATACAATTGTCATAGTAAAATTACATGTTTTTTTCAATCAATTTATTGTCAATGTGATAACATGAACTGCTGATTAAATACCGGGGTAAAAACTATAATATTTTAGAAAATCCAATTTTTAAAAAAAAAGGGGGGGGGGGCAAGCATTTTATCATTTAGCTCAACACATGAAAAATTATTGCCTTTCCGCTTTTAAACCAGAAAATGAATGGCCATCGTCTGAATTCAGAGGTACAAGATAAAAAAAAAGAGAAAAAAAAGAAGGTGTATTCGTTTGGTCGATTGGGGAGCTGCAAGAGTAATCCTAATTTGCTCGTTTGCAGTCCGGTAGATCTCCATTGTCTTCTTTCCAAATAGCAAGTAGACGCTGGAGATATCCTGGACCAGTTCTGGGGGTAGCAAACGGATACACCATGGAGATCTCCTGGACCAGTTCTGGGGGTAGCAAACGGATACACCATGGAGATCTCCTGGACCAGTTCTGGGGGTAGCAAACGGGTACACCATGGAGATCTCCTGGACCAGTTCTGGGGGTAGCGAACGTATACACCATGGAGAGAGTATTTTACAGATATTGATTTTTGCCTGTTTATAGGAATAGGGAGTTTAATTTCTTGTGATTATTTATAAGAAAAAAAAATTCCTTCATTTCCCATTACCACGGCTATGATGCATTTGAAGAAACTGTATTGAAATTGGATTATGAACCACATGCAAATTAAAATCTATTTACACTTTTTTAAATAATTGCAGTCAAGAGGAAAAAAGTGTGAAAATTCCCCCCCCCCCCCAATATCTCAATACGTGATATCTTATTTATTTACTTTTGACCATCCACATTTTTCAAAAGTCCATATCGTATTTCGAAATTGGAAATAACATCTATTTGAATAAGTGGTTGGTTCTCTCCATAGATGTCACTTTCAGGTCCACACGACATTTTATTGGCATAACTGTTGAAATAAATGACTATTTTTATTTGAGAAAATATATGTGGTTTTCGGTATCCGTATTCTAAACATTATCAAATTAAAACGTTTTTGTTTATGTTTTATTTTTAGATTAGCATTCCTCTAAAAGTAATAAAAAGCACATCATACCAGTAGAATATTTTCTCGCAACCTATGCATTAGGAAACCAAGTGCAACTCTTTTGATAAGGTATTTTTGGATTATTTCCAGATGCTATTTATACACAAATGCAGTCTTCCGGATCCACTAAAAGTTAAACAAAAAATTCAGAATATTTAAATATGATATAAATATACATTAGACCAAGTGCAATTGTTTAGCACAGGCATTCTTGGACTGGTTCTAGATGCTATCTATAATTTTTAAGGCATTATTTTGGGCTATACCTATTCGTACTGGATAAAAAAGTAAATAACTGTGCAGAAATAACTGTTAGTTATTAATTGAAATCTTAATCTGTGCTGGGATTTTATATATGAGAAACATCTACGTAGGATAAATTTGTATTAGTCAAGAAAACATACTGCATCGCATGTACTCTAGATTTCTATTTTAAACGTCAAAAGTTAGTTTCAAATGTAAAGAATGGTTCAAAAGAAGTGCAAAATCTTGACTAATGCCAATATTTTGAAAACTGGTTTGTAATCATTTTATTTGGTATTGATAATTTTGGCGAATAGAAGCAAAGTATTTCTCTCTTTTGCACTTTTTTAAAGTCATCCATAATTCAAAGTGAACTGTAAGTAGCTAATCAGTTGATCAAAGGTATCATTTGCTTAATTATTCATAGGTTATAGCAAAAATGTCTCTGTGTAATGCAGATAAAATAGTTAATTATGCAAAATCAATAGTGGCGTTTTTGTCGATACCAAAGCTTAAAGATCACATGGTTTCCACTTCTTACTGGTCTTTATTAGTCTTCCGCAATGAAAGAAATAGCGAATCGTTTAATGGCTAAAATAAGGTCCAACAGTTCACAAAGAACAAACTATTTATTTTTTGAACGAAATTTTACATAATTATAGTGAACAGTGTTTAAAGGGCCATGATCACGATTTTAATCAAAAATTATTTTTCCGATTTTAATGTTTACAATGCTTTAGGAAGGCATTTTTAATAGACAGCCAAAATTTGAGTGTTATTCGTTGAGTTATATGCGAGTTACAGAGCTTACAATTCTTTGCTATGTAAACAAAGCCTTTGTTTACATTTTGTATGTTAAAGTGAAAATTCCAGTTTTTTTGACCTAAAATAAATGTGTCAAACGTTAGGAACTGATTATTTATGCTTAAAAAGAATAAGAACATAGACAAATCAGCTTTAAAAATTTTTTTTACTGATATTTTGAACCGATGTAAACAAAAAACAGGACACGAGCCTTGTTTACATGACAACGAATTTTGAACCCTGTATCTTGCTTTTAACTCTACGAATGACTCTCACATTTCATTTTATCATTAGAAATACATTCCTAAAGCATTGTAAATAATAAAAACAGAAAAATAGAATCTGTCAAAAATCGTGACCATGCCCCCTTTAAACAGACTGAGCTAAGACACAACGTTCCATCGCTGAAGGGAGACTATCCTAGCATCTCGCTACCCACACAATCCCAGTCATTACAGCAGACTCGCAGACTCTCTCTTAGTGCCCGTTTTTCAACCGTGATTATTTTTGCACTTTTTTATAGAACTATAGAATATCCCTGGGACTGTATGCATGGTGCCCTTAAAAGCCTATTTACCGTAAAAGTTATCATTATAGAAACTGTGTAAAGGAACTATAACTATATGCCTCGTTTATAGAATCAAAACCTTTCCTACAAGATCCAGTTTCTCTCTCTCTCTCTCTCTCTCTCTCTCTCTCTCTCTCTCTCTGAAATAATCCTGAACTCACCAGTAAGTTTAATTATGTGTCTTATTGATTAAGGTATAGAAGCCAAAATGTCTAAAATGTAAGTTAACTCACATTTTAGAAATTAGAAAAAAAAATGTTTTAGAAATAAAACCATCTCTTTCGAAATAAATAAAAATATTATGTTGGTAAGATATGATATTATGATAAGCCAATTCCATTCGTTTTTAACCAATAATGAAAAGCTAAAATAATCAGACAATTTTCTATATGGTTGATTTCCGTTGAAAACAAACCTATACAAAAGGCTTGGATATATATATGATTAGTACTTTTGTGATATTTGAAAAGTTTACCTTTTTTAACGTGTCGTTCGTTTTTAATTTCATGACCCGTGGTACGGCATGGTATACTTCATGAAGAATTGCATCGCATTCCAGAAAATAATTGCATTTTAATATTTTTACCGCAGGGGTCAGCTAAGAGTCAGTCCGAACTTCGTAAACGTGAGACATTATTTCAAAGATTAATTTACAGTCATGACTGTACTTGGTTGTTTTTTTGTATTATTTAGCGATTCAGGTCCCGTTATTTCGTGAAGAAATACAGTCCAATACACCGTGACACAATTTCTCTGGTTTCATAACCAAAATGTGAAATATTCGAGTAAAACAAACTTTTTTAAGAAGAATAAGTTTAATGTATATAAATCACATATGAACAAGAGTGTGTTTTAGGTATTGTATTTCATTTGACTTGAAAACCGACAGCCAGATTTGGGTTACCCATCGTATTCTTAACCTGACCAATTTTCGACATTCCACGACAATTACTGGCAGTCGCTTGAATGTTGATGGCTCCATGTCAGCTGGTCCGGTGGTGTACATTTGTTAAGGAATAACTATCCATGTTAATTAGATTGTTTTCTTTGTTATTTTTTTAGTATAATTTATGTTCTGCAATGTCGTAGTGATGAGTACTATAAAACAATGCAACGTCTTGTCGTCACACATATTCCAGCAAAGGTTACTAGTACTCCACTCCAGACTTGTAAATAGGTACGCCTTTACAAAAATTCAGATTCTTTGAAATCTAAATTTGTACCGGACAGGTTCTGTAATGATGTAATATAATTCAAAGGTAAATCTGTCTGTGATTGCACCCATCTGTAATCTCTTAGATTCACAGGTATAACTTATTAACTGCATTGACGTTCAAGTGCCATTCTGTCAATGGTGTAAAAATACAATTTACGAGTTGTCATGCGTCAGGTTTGTATTTACATCAATAATATAGTTCAAAATTCAATTTGATATAAAGTAGAGGAGAACACCCCTTACCTGTCGTTGCATACCTTTGCTCTTGCAAAATTCCGATTGAAAAAGAGTATTTTTTTTTATGTGAAATTTATAAATAATTAATAATTATTAGTGTTCTAGGATATCAAAACAGTTACTTAATACATGCAACAAGAGATATATTGTTCATAAAAGACGTCAGCTGTCAGAGAGAGAGAGAGAGAGAGAGAGAGAGAGAGAGAGAGAGAGAGATTTGACATCATCGCCTTACCTCATGATTCCCTCCCTTATCACGTTCAGACAAAAGTATCATTGAAAGCAATCTGCTATTCTTTCAGATTTTAAAAAAAAACCCAAGAAACACTTCTACCAACAAATGCGTAATCTATGGTTGACATTACCTAGATTGGTTTGGTTTGGATACACAGAAGAAGTACATATAATATTTGTCGCAAATATCTCCAGGATACTACCGAGTAAGTAGATGATACATACCCTATGTATATTTAATACATTTCGCAACAAAAATGACACGCTATATCGATGTACTAGATATTGATTTCATTTAGCATTAATCAACCACACAAATTGATCCCAGTCACGCAGTACTTTCTGACCGGTACATACAGTATATCAAGTTTTTGGGGCCCAATCTACTGGCTACCGAGCAAAACTAAAGTATCCCAATAAGCATATGATCAAGTACAATGTATAAATAATTTCAATATGGGAGAAAGGTTAAGAACATACATGTATAACAATTATACCCATTGTCGTTCTGGAAAAAAACCAACGCTAGGTATAAACACAAGAGGCCTATTGGCCACATCGCTCACCTGAGCAACAATTATAGGCACGATAAGATCAGCTTAAAGCTGCATAGTCCGATTTTTTTGGCTATCACATCAAATAATTTTCCATACAAGCCAATTATCTTAGAAAGTTATAAACTTTCGCCTAATTACACCAGCAGAATCGGTCTCCTTTCAAAGTTAGAAATATTCAAAGTAAATAAAAATAATTTCTCTTTGGGCAAAAAAAAAAAAAAACCCAAACCAAAATGCATTATGGGAATGTTTAGGAATGGGAACCGTTTAGTTTCGTCCCCCCAATGTTTCGGTTTATTAAACCCGCATGTTATGCATCGATTGTAAACAAAACAACAAAATGTACACATGTTTATTTTTGATTTGCCAGAACATTACTCAAATTTAGACTCTATTGAAAACGATGTCAAAGGTGTAATAACATTCATCCCCGCCTCGATGCCAGGGGCGAATTTTTAATATGAGGCGAAATAACGCGATACCCTTTTTATGTCGTTTGTTTTGTAAAAGAAATTTTGTACATTATTTTTTCATTGAAATATGGCTTAATTGACCGGGAAAACTACTGTAATGTCTATTTTTATGCACATATTTAGTTAAACCATCGTTTAAAAGCGTACACAAAATTTGATATAAAATCGGACCAAGCAGCTTTAATGGAGTCATAATACAAAATATCTGAACAATGTTGTATAATACATGTCGATCCTGTATAAATAAAATTCTATTTCCCCCCTGGATATTCTTATGTTTAAAATCAAGTCCCTTTTCTAACAGGATGATATTATATCACATTTTGAGCATTGCAGTTCTAAAAAAGATCCTAAAAAATTGTTTATATACATGTATATGATATAAACCTACATCAAACTCTGAACCCCTTGTGAGGCCCAAGAATCGTCCAGGGGTCAGAGTCTAAATAATTTCAAAGAATCAACAATATGTTAAAATACTTGCATATAAGTAAAACCATATGTGATAACATTTCAGTTTTTGTGAATTCCTCTGTACAATTGGATCCCCAATGTGGCCCTATCCGACTCCTCAATATTTTGATTTTACCGAATTTGAATCTACACTATCTGAAGTTGTATCCACTAAAGTTACGGCTTTTCTAAGCAAATGGTTTTTTAGAAGAAGATTTTTCTCTAGATATTCCTGTAAAAATGTGTCCTCCCCTCCCCCCTCCCCGTTGTGACCCCATGCTCCCCCGGGGATCATGATTTGAACACATTTGAATTTACCCTACCTGAGGATGCTTTTACACAAGTTTCAGCTTGTCTAGCCAATTGATTTTTGAGAAGAAGATTTTAAAAGATTTATTCAATATATTCCTATGTAAAAATTCGACCTCCCATTGTGGCCCCACCTTAACCCCGGGGATCAAGATTTTCACACCTTTGAATCTACACTACCTGATGATACTTCCAGTGCTAGTTTCAGCTTTCCTGGCTGATTTGTTTATGAGAAAAAGATTTTTAAAGATTTACTCTATAAATTCCAATGTAAAAATTTGCCCCCCCCCCCCCCATTGTGGCCCAACCTACCTCCGGGAGTCATGATTTTCACAACTTTGAATCTACACTACCTGAGGATGCTTCATCAGAAGTTTAAGCTTTCCTGGCTGATTAATTTCTGAGAAGAAGATTTTTAATGATCTACTCTATTCCTATGTAAAAAAAAAATCGACCCACCATTGTGGCCCCAATGATTTTCACAACTGTGAATCTTCACTACCTGAAGATGCTTCCACATAAGTTTCAGCTTTCCTGGCTGATTGGTTTTTGAGAAGAAGATTTTTAAAGATTTTCCCTTTATATTCCTATGTAAAAATTCGAACCCCAATTGTGGCCCCACCCTTTCTCCGGGGGTCATGATTTTCACAACTATGAATCTACACTACCTGTGGACTACAGACAAAATGTGATCAGAAAAGCTCACTTGAGCTTTCAGCTCAGGTGAGCTAAAAGCGGTATAATTATACTAGTATCTGGTACATGCATTTGCTCGAGCCTTTTAAGCAATGGCATTGTATTGTAAAAGGTAGTTTTGGAATGTATTATGTTTCCTTTTTTGTATAACCAGGAAAATAAAAAATAAAATGTGTATTCAGGAAATGCAGATCCGGTTTCGTTCCATATCGATATGATACCTGTACATCAAGCCGTGTCACATTTCCGCAAATCCTGTAGAAACTTATTCAAGTATTTTGAATAAAATTGCTCTGCATATTGTCGCTATGTAAGGCCATTGCAAGTTTTTTCTTTGTTTAGCGTCCACCCAAAACTCAAAAACCTATCTTTCTATCAGGAAAAAAAACCACAAACCTTAGAAAAAACACACAACTTTAAAGGTTCAACAAAATAAAATTTATAATATATTTTTAAGCATTTTCTTCATTTTGTAACAAAAATAACAAATAACCACTATGGTTTCCATTTTGAATTTGTTATTATGAACATTTGATTTCCGATTCGATTTAAAAATGCGATCCCAAACCCGACATATGAAAAAACGATCTAATTATATGAAGAATGATTGGTTTTTATTTTTTTATTTTTACATCTCAAAACCAATCCGTCCGCGGACGCTAAACATAGAAAAAACTTGGAATGGCCTAACTAAAAGGTAGGCTAACCAAAGAATCCCCAATAATTAAACACCTTTGCTATGGTAGTATACATCGTATATTTGTAATAAAAAAATCTTTATAAAATATCTTATTAAACTTTCAATGCTGCACGAGACATAGCCAAATACTAGTAATTACCGTATACCAAATAATACCATTAAGAAGTATACTTGTCTCAAATTCTTTATATATTTATAGATACCAATGTTTTTGTAACTTATACTTTAGAACAGAAGAAATCGTACGTGTACACATTAAAGATGTACATATTACATCTGTTTTGGCATATCACCGGTGGCTGTAATATCACCGGTGGCGGTAATATCTTTGATTCCAAGCATCATATGGGTGGCAGTTGTATATGACTTCGGGACTTAATCTTGTCCCCCTGCGATATATTGAGAGTCTGGAGCCACATCTCACATTTGCTGTGTAATTCACCGTCATTTTGACCTTGACTATGAGGAGAAATAGCCTTGACATGATGAGGTTTATCACAGACTAAGCCGGCTTGTAACGCTTCGTAATACTTAGTGTCCTCTGCACTCAAGTTCTGCTGGGGATTCAACGACAATCGGTCGTGTTTTTGTAAGTTTTCAGAAATAAGTGGCGAATGTAAATCGATTTTCACATTCGGAACAACTTGCTCGTCATCCAAAGACTCCGTGGAGGAGCCGCGGCTTATGTTTGCCCTCCACGAATAGCTACCTCTCCTGATTTTTGGTGTTGTTATCGGAGAGTTGTTCTGTACGGGCGTTGAAGGTGTGCCTTTCTGGGACAGACAACTCCTTTGACTTCCGGGAGAAGAGGGGGGCGTTGGTGTAGCCGACCCGGGGGTTACGCAGTTCGGCTCAAACTGGAATCCCTGGGCAACCATCGGTGATCGCGGCGAACGACAATCCTGTATCATTGGCGCACTCACATTATCATCCACGATGTTCTCAAACGACTGTTTGATGTGTCGGCCATCTTGCTCCTCCAATAACTGGGGACAGGATCGCACTCTCGATAAGGACACATTTGATCCACGTCTATTCATATCGCAAAACTCATCATCCTCGTCACTGTGAAAATCAGCTACATCTAAATTACGTTTCTTTAACTGTTTAGGCACATTTCTTTTCGACGCCATAATAATCCTAGTAAATGATTTTCTTATAAAGAAGATACAACACTTCAAAAACAACACACGGCTTACTCTGTATCCCAAACACGCTTTACATCCAAAAAACCCCCTCAAAGTTTACTTTGCATCCCCAATCAAATTTTTTCCGCTGGTGTAATTAAAAAATAGAATACAACTTCAATGGGATCCAAGAATGAATCAATAGATTGGTGTTTAAGTTTGCCACAGCCTGCGCCAGTGTTTGGCGAACCCTTCTGACCACAAGAACCCTTGTTTGTACTTCTGCTGCCACGGTGGTAAAAGATCAATACACACTATATAACTTCACTTTTTCACTCCTTTGATTCAAAAGTACGCATTCTGCTTTCACTAATTCTTTTTTTTCTAAAGAGCTTCAAGTCCACGCTGTATTCCCTGTTCCTCTGTATATGCACTGTGTCAACACCTCCGGTTTCGTGTAACGAAAATCATCCGACGATAAAATACGTTAACAGCCATTCCTGTAACAACGACTATTTCCTGCAAAAAATAGAAGAGTTATGTTTTAGATAAATATCTTATTTCCGACGTTTATTGATCCCAAGAGAGGGAAAATTCCCTTAACAACCGTTTGAGAAGTTCCAGTCTTAGTTAAATGTGTAAATAGGTCTTCTGAAACAGACACATTGTCAGGCAAACAATAAAGAAAAAGGAAGCATCGGACTAATGCTATTTTGATTGACTTGCACGCCCTCTATCGATTTAATCCGAGAGGATAGAGCGTGATTTGCGCACACTGAGTCCCTTAAGTCAAAGTACGCAGATGCCAGAACTGTTAAACTTGAAGGGTGACAACATGCGTGGTTTAAGGATGTTTTATTTTCAACCATTCCACTACACCCCCGATCTATTTCGAATTCATTACAAATCATCTATTTACATTTAAATACAGAACAGTTTATTATTAGCTGATATTTCGATTATCAGACTTGGTGCGCCAACTAAATTTGGATGTCATGCTTCATTTCTCTTCATAAGAAAGGGGATTTATCATAAAAAGACATCAGGATATTTGAGATTATATTGCAATAACGTTAACTATCTTAAGAATATTGATGTATGTGATTTCAAATTTCTGCCCCATTCGATGACGACGAAATTTGACGATGATTACGAGTTAAAATGTGCGGAAAATTACATTTTTTGCTGATGTTTTCGAAATATAATGCGTGCAATATTCGTCATTTGCAGTTTCGCTGTGCTGTCTTACAAACTTCATATACACGACAGTATTATCATACCTTTATACACAATTGTCATTATTCTGGTTCCAAGTCAATAGCTCTCCTTACTTATATAAATTGTATTTAATTAGCTGCTACAGAAACTGAAATAAAGTACACGTACATCGCTGTTTAAACATTAAGAAGATTTAATACTGTTTTTATTTTGGTGCAAATTTAAACTTTTCTCGTTATAAATACTAAAGGATATGGACAGTTTGCATACATTTGCATGAGTTATTATGGAACTGAAATATACTTGTGCATTTTGAAGATACATTGATGAAGAAAAAAAACCCTTTAGAGAATAGATGTAAATAAATACGCGAATTCTCAGCGCGCGTGATAATTAAATCTATTATTAGATATTTTGATAGCAATGATCATAATTCAAAATGTTTACGCATAATTGTTTAAACAGCAATAAAAAATATGATAAATTAAACCAATATAACCCAGACGAATGTTGGTCTGCGCAGTTTAATATTTCTTTATGATTCATATGATGACGTAAGCAGGAGATAATTTTTTTCATGATTGTACAATAACATGGGTTTGTGTTCAAATGACAACGTCGTTAATAAAATCTTGGCACGCCAAATTGTAAATCTCGAGAATTATAACCCTATCTAAAATATGAATCCAATGAAATTATTTCATTTAGATGATTATAGTTACCAAATAAATCAGATGGTCAGCCGATCCGTTAAAATAATTGTCGATGCCTCAGAACTGGCGTTGGAATCGAACGCTTTGTTTTATGAGTTGGCATACACTCACATTAAACATCCAATATGTTTATAGTACTCGACGGACCGTTTTAACAAGAGCAGATGATCGATAAACTGTTACAGGAAGGAGATGTTTTATAATCGCGATTTTCCGAGGACCCTATTTTCGTCGCTCCGGGATACACGGGGGTGAATGTCTACTTCCGCGTGTTACGTCGACAGAAATATAGAACAGTTTATATGCCTTGGCAGGTAACATTGGTCTGTAAACTAAAACGATGTAAGGAAAAGGGAGAACTATTGGTCTCATTTATCTTGTGACTTGCCAGGTGTTCTTGTTCGTAGAAAGAACACGGATTTAATTTTTTTGTTTCGTTGCACCACCGTTAGCTCGTCAAGAAATGGAGACATTGGCTAATGCAGTGACTGGCCATTATTGATAGACCAAATGAATGTTCTTTTTCTTTAGGCGAACGTCGGTGAATGCAGAACCTTATTGATAGCAGTAGAAAACATGTCACCGTAGTAGAACATTGGTCCACTTTAGAATGTCTCGATATAAATATTGTGGATGTTGAGATGTGCACGAGACGGTAATCGATGTTCGAACAACTTAATTTTTTTTGTGAATTAAATTAAGTATATAGATATTATGGTGAAGAAAAAGAAAGAAAAGTTTCTTGCTCAAGAATAATTAGCTTTTAATTAAATTTATTCTTGCATAATAAAATGCAAATAAGCCTGCAGTGCATGTTTGTTTGAACATTTTTTATTGTTAGATGGTGACAACAAAACACAACATGCAGTGACTGTCATAACGGCCATTTAATTGTTCAAACACACAAAATTCAAATTACATAACGTTTATTCTTCTTATGAAATCTTTCAAAACGCACACAATTCAAATTACATAATTTTTTCCTCATAAAATGACATGTTAATATATTCCATTTAAATTCCCATTTATAAAAGTTTCTTAAAGTACAACAACAATGAACTAAATATTGGATATTGGAACTGTTAAGTGAAATATTTCGGATTGTTTTGTTCGTAAATGGTTAGAATTTTACACCGTATGGGCGTATTTATATTGGATTTTACCTGCGTTCTCACGTAAACTAGTTACGTCAAAAAACACTTGACTGTTTTGATCCATGATCTGATCTTTTTAAATAAAATGCAACCGAATTGATCTCAATGTTAAACACCTACGTAAGAGACTTTACAATCTTAATCACTTCCTATAACGTTTGCTTGTTGAAGGAGGAACACTTTTTAAAGAATGTTTTGTCCGATTTCGTGCAATGCATGTTTGTGCGTAGGCCACCAAACACGATATGCGGGTTATCGCTTGCATCCAGATGCCATAATTTGCTGCCGATGGTGCAGACATTTTAACCATCAAGCAATATCACAAGGACAATGGGTTATGGAAGTGTTCTAGAAATGGATAATAGATTTGTGGAGATTTCTAAAAAAAAATAAATCAAACGCATGTTTTGGAAATATGCTTTTTCTGAAAGACTTTTTCTAGAGTTAACCTTTCTGCGTATTTTGATTAAAGAAAATGGATATAAAGAAATCAGTTTAATGGATCCCGAAACATGGATGAGTACTTTTCATCAGTAATTTAAAACACACGGAGTTTTCTTGCTTCGACCAATAATTGTAATGACTCAGTTATCCTGCAAGAAGTGACTTTAGTAAATTTCGTATTTGTTTACATCATCTTCCCTTATCTGTATTTCATGATAGGCAATCAAGAAGCGAGCAAGCAAACAACTTTACCATTAATTGAGCAAACAAACAACAAGAAACAAACGAACAATGAAGCAATCAAAAAGCAATCTTATTGACACCAAATGTAAAAGTTGCACTAATTTGTGAAGAAATTGATTGTTAAAACTAAGAAACATCCAAACGAATAAGAAAGCAATCTAAAACCAACCCTATTGCCTCTAAAATAAATGTAATCCACTAATTTTTGTGGAACACAATGGTCAACACCTACATGTATTAAAATATCCCGATACTCTACATTTCGTTAAACCTTTACTCAAACAATGCGACATACTGTTGTCTTCCTCAGATTCCCTAGGAACTTTGTATTATTTTATTTCTGTTATTTACTTCGATCTTTAATCTGAAAAAAAAACCTAAAACATCTCTTAAAATAAAAAATTACCAGACAGACTGTCCTATTTACACCCTATGGTAAAAATAGACCGTTCTATTGTTATACGGTGACATCAGTTTGCGTTTTGACATAAACGATACATCCTCAATGGTAATTTTTGTCAATATATTTTCCTTGTCATAATAATGTTTGCTAAGCTACTCTAGTGTATGCATTTTGTAATTTAAACAAGGAAGAATAAACGAGTATCAAACTACATGTATCAATCAAAATGGATATTCCTGACTGCACAATAAACTAATATATGAAATACTGACAGCAGAAGCCACGTCAGTACATGTATCACTGTGTAAGGGCACACGACAGGAAGAGACATAGTATATAGATACATCACATGTGTAGTCTCCTTCAACATATTTTATTGTCCGGCAAAGGAGATATATCCCGTTTTTCAGATAAACAGACTGACAATTGAACATGGTTGATTGGTTAATCAATACAAATGAAAGTTCCATAAGGCATGTCAATTTTGCTGATATATTCCTCTCATAGGCATCGGCATCCCCCGTTGAGAACCTGCCCTGAACTTTGCAGATATGAAGTCCAAATTAGAATTGATTTTGTCTGGAAATTGGTGAAGTTCATGCAATTAGCCAGCTCTACTAAACAGCTCAAATATAAACATCGATTAAAATGTTTAAAATCCTAAACCGAGTTTTTATGATTATTTGAGAGAAAACCCCACAAGCGTTTAAACCAAAGTAACTATAGTTTATATGGTGTGTCAACACTCTTTTTAGATTCTTATTTACACGACCATGAGCTTGAAACTAATGGGAATTTTTTTATGCAATATTTTTTCATTATTTTACACCACGCATTTAACATAAGTTTTTATAAAGTAGGTGGTAGTTCTAGCCTTGAACAGTCGACGACTAAAATAATTTATTCCATTGTGGAATGAATTGTCCATGCACCTCAATATTACTTCATCCCGGTTTGGTACTGAGCTGGTAAAACTGGGTTTTTTTTTCAAATACAAGAGTGTTGCTTTCTCTGGTAAAAACTTTCTTATTTAAGTTTTTATCTAATTTGTTTATTTCAGGAAAACTTTGCAACTCTCTTCACTTATACTTAAATTAATTTCCTCTGATTAAAAAAATAATATAACTGAACAGGAACCTTAAAACAGAAGTTAGATATATAGCAATAATTGTTGACATACTTTTAATTTCTCAACCACTGAGGCAGCTCCGACATCAACATGCAGTGCTTAAGTCCTTACTAAATACTAATGCTCTTTGTATAATAAAAAAAAGGTTCGTTGCTTTCATAAAGACAGTTACGTGACGAATGTTTCGTTGTCTTCGAGTCATCCGGTTAAAAATCGATAGGAAAAAAGTTGGTTAATGACGATAATAATGCTAAATTTTTGTATTATTGCATAGAACCAAGATAATTGGCTTAACATTTGTAATCTGGTTAGCATTTCCTGCAAACAATGTATATTTCATAACCCTGTTAGGCACACCTGATTGAGTTATCGTGTATTTTAAAGCATTTCGTGCATAAATTTGCGTCATTTATAATTTTTAGTCTAAAAATTATGATTTAATACAAAATTATGACTTTTTTCATTACAATTGATCATCTTGATGAAATGTGTTTCCGTGAGTTACGGATTGTAAGATTGTATAATATTATTGATTATTTGGATTAAAGAGTAGATTTATGTATGGTTGATACTTCAGTCTTGTTTGAGTTAAATGTCATGTTGTAAATTTTGAATTTACTGGGTGGATGTAAATACAAAATTTACAACGTGACAACTGTTGTCATGTTGTAAATTTTGTATTTACACCCACCCAGTAAATTCAAAATTTTACAACATGACATAAATACTGGGTTATTTTCGGCCTGTGTATTTTCGCTTTCTTCACTTGCAAACGGGTTCGCCCCCTCTTGAATTCGCCCAGATATAGTTGTGTTTAAAGAAAGATATTTTGAGACAATGAAATTCGGCCCGTCTTAAATTCGCCCACCGACAACGAAGGCGAAAAGAGCGAAAATAAAACGGGGGCGAACATTTCATTGTATACAGTGCATATGTACTGCATGTTTCATATTATTTTAGCTTTGAAAATTTATTGACCATTTTGAGGTACAGACTGAAGCGACATCGCATTAGATTGGTCCCGATAACTTGATAACAGAATATTTAGATTTAATGTATTTTTATATCCCAATGCTTGTATGAAAAAGAAGGAAAGAAAACACGATGTGCATGTATTGTCAGTCAATTAGAAGAATATTGATTATTTTGCATAAGACGTCATATTCGCTTCCAAACTGGGACAGCTTAAGCCGCCACAGATCTTTGTGACAATACGGTTGTAAATATAATATGATTCAATGAATAAAAAAAAGACGGAAAATCAAAAGCAATTAATGATGAAAAAGACATCTTCGCTAGCCAAGGGTTTCTGATCCTCACGGGTGCGGATCAGAAACCCTTGTCTAGCGAAGATGTGAAAAAGAAAGTCACTCCAGAAATTCAGTGGGGAAAATGCGTTGAATTGGGGGATGAATTAACCTGGGTAGGTTAATTATGGTGTCTTCTGACTTTCTGACAAAGTCATTTAAATCTAACACAGGTGCGAGCAATCGAAAATCTATCAATTAAAGACAAAGTTCACTAGGTGTTGTTAATGAATTACTGATATATCGACCTACAGAGAAACAGTAACGTATATATTGAATCTTCATGTACATGCACCACCCTTGCTGGCCAAGGATTTTCGGCTCACTACCGCCCCATCTTTGCAAGCCAAGGAATTTCGGTCCATTACGCTCCCCGTCTTTGCAAGCCAAGGGTTTTCAGTTCACTCGGAGAGCGGATCGGACAGAAAAAAAATTGGCTAGCGAAGACCTACTGATGTGATAGAGTAAGCTAACTGGGTTTTACGGATCATGCCTGATATTGTTACAAGTGTCTATGAAAACCAACAAGAAGCATTATGATGATATCTATGTGGGATTTATTGTGTATGAATAGTGGTTGTGTTTTTACATGGAAATCAATAGCCAGTAAATTACGTCAGGTTAACCAAGGGAAAAAAGAAGAAACGGTATTGTAAATATATACATGTATATATACGCTCGGCATTCTGGATCAATATAAAACTATTTTAAAGTTCTTAGACACAACATACTCTGCATGCATATAGAATGGTTCCCATAACCGATATATTTTTGACATTTGATTTTTATGACATCTTTATTCAAAATTCTCTCTTTCTCTCTCTTCTCTCTCTTATTACAATTGATTTGATGTGCGACAAATACCAGTAATTAGCCATGACCCTATATCGACGAATCCCGTAGTTGTGTTTAATCAGCTCGCCTGCTGTACATGTATATAAACGTAGTTGCTACGACCAGTAATGCAAAACAATTCGTAATTTTAGATTTGAGATTGGGTCTCCTATTTTGTAAGATGTAATCAATTTTATATTACTGGTAACCAATATCAAAAACACAAAGTAAGAACAAAACAATCATCCGCATTCCTACCAGGAGTAAATATTAACAGAGTACATATGGCTTATGACAAACATTTAGATTCTCATGATCCATAGCAATATGCATACGTATTGGTACTTGTCATATAAAATTTTGATTATCAAGGATCCTAATTTTTTAAAAAGACATGTTAAAGAGTTTTTTGCCACGATTAATTTTTATTTTTAAAAATGTGTTTTAAGTTTTGTTTATTCTTTGGTGAAACCCCTTATAACCGCTCTCTGTAATACAAGATACAACCGCACTTTGAAAAGAAACAGGATCCAAAGGGTTTACACTGTACATAGAACTTCTGATCAAAAAATTTAAAATGACACGCTTTGTGATAACGGTTTGATGTGCAAATAATTTTTTACTTACTTGCAGAGCTTCTGTTCAAATCCTACGTACATGTATTACCAAACCTTGTGAAATAATGAAAGAGTATGAATATTCCAATAATTTCCGAGTTTGAAATCTTCGCAAGAAACCTATCGTTCTCGCATTGGTAACAAGGGTTTATAATCAAATCATTACTTTCGCTGTAATAAAAATTCTGTCTAGTATTGATTACGCTAAAGATTAAATAAAACTCTACCTTTCCGTGATGGATAAAAATAATTTCCTTTTGAAAACAAGAAAAACACAAAGAGAGGCTTATGTAATCAGCGCAATTCACGACAGGCTGGGTTTGTGTTTGCACGCGATACCATCTCCTTGGATATGCCTTTGAACATTTCAATACTCGCCCTCGAAACCGACGCTTTGTTCGTCGTTCTTGTAACTGGGACATTAAGAGGAGAAAAAATTAAAAGCTAGCAAAAATCAATACTAAGATCTGAAAATACGGCGCTTAATTCAGATTTCAATGCTAATTGACCGTCAAAAATAACTGATCGAGATCCGTTATTTTACTTGGTGATGAATGCCATATATATACGATGCATTGAGAGAAGAGAGAAGCTGAATTGGACTCTATTCTATAATATCCAACTAGAAACGCGAAATTATATAACAGGTATATGGCATCGGTTGATCTTAAAAGAATTCATCAGCAACTTTGATTTATACGTCAGCGATCAAGGTATACTCTTGATCAGAAATCAAATAACAGGTACAGACTTCATTATGTAGCATCCGATTAGACACGTGCGGTTATATCGCATATATATTGCATAGGTTGATCTTAATAAAATTCATCAGCAACTTTGATTTATACGTCAGCGATCAAAATATATTCTTGTTCAGAAATCAAATAACAGTGATGAAGCAATAACGACTGTTAATCTGTTTTGAAACTATGAAGCATATCTATATGATTATTAATATTAATACTTACGCGCTGCAGGTATAAATATCTTCTTTCATCTAACAGCAAAATTTCACATTATGAAGTAAAAGCTCCAAGCTGTGCAGGAAGTATCTGAAGCTAATCATCCACTGAGAGCTGAGACAGACGAGAACAACCTTTAAATACCCTATCCTTGCAGTCAACGGTTTCAACAATGGAAGCCAGACAACTGAAACAATCGATTGTTTTATTGTCCTGGTCGTTAATTGGATACTCAATCCTAGTATATGCTATTCATAATTCAAAAAATGTAATTTTATATCTGCTTACATACTTAAAAATACACACGTCATTCTTTTTATGTTTTGCATTTTGATTATCAGAGGTAGAGACTTGTGAGTGCTAGTCCACCGCCATAAAACATTACCTATTCTGAGAATATTTTCACCCCTTCCCTATTCTTGGACTCAGATTTCTTTTTTGAGAGTTCTCATGCACCTTTTAATGGAGGAGGACCCTTGCAAAAATGTAAATCATTACGTGTATTGTATGATGACGTTATCGGCGTAAAATTCGTCCAAGAAAAGGTTAATTTGGAAAACTTTATGTAACTGTTTTATAATACCACTTGATTGATGCATTTCAGAGGGCGTCTGTCGTGTGTGGAATTCAATATGCAGCGAATTGAAAATTCTTTTTCCACGGTTTACACAACAGACCGTTTAGTTTATGATTCGCGCCTTTCGTGTATATAGAACCATTTTAACAAGAGCTTGGACTTTGGGTAGTTGAGTCAAACAGCATTGTGACGTAGGCCTGTCTATTTTATTGTTGGCCACTCAGCCATTGCTCTTTGAAATCAACAAGATTTGTCTGGTATTTGAGCTAAGACTACGCAATCTGTGTATATTTCACTTCAAACCAGCGTCATTTTCACTTGTTTTGACGCAGGAAAATGATAGTTACATCCTACCGAAAGTCCAAGGTCTTGTTAAAATGGTTCTAACTGTGACGTCCCCTGCACACCAATCTCAGTGCAGCAATTCTATCTATGCGATGAACGTCTAAATTTCTTAAAATCCGATTTTATTTTATTTTTTGCCTTATTAGCATTCGCTCTAGCGATCGAATGAGAAGTGTAATGACAGTGACTCTCCAAAGAGCTGATATTAGCCTTTAACGATGTGGTTTTTTCTGTAAGCATTCGAGGAGACCTTGGTTTGGGGCTAGCATAATGAAAAATTGAAAAATAACACAAAACTGAGTTACAAAAATGTTTGGCGGAGTACTTAAGAGTCTGAGAACGTGGTAATGATTGGTCAAAATATGAACAAAAGACGAATTAAAGTGTTCCTCTATCAAACCGATTTTCCTCATAATATTTTGTTTTCTATTCGCGGACAAAGAGCGTTTCATACATGTCAGTGTAGTTTGTGTGGTCCAATGTCTGTTTCCTGTCAAGATTTGATTTTCAAAAAAAAAGCTGACTTTAGAACAAATATATCGAGACAGTCGCCTACAATACAGAATTTGTGTTCTGGATCACTCAGGTGACGAGGTCACTCAGGTGACCTCGTTGCCATTGTTATTGGTCCGTCTTAGTGCGTTGTTCGTTCACAATATTAACTTATCATTATTGGGCTTCTTGGGGGGGTTTCCGGCCAAATATAAAAAAAAATATATGATACAAAGATTTAAATTTTCAAAAAAAATCTTCTCCTCGACTAAAAAGAAAACCTTAATAAAAAAAATGATATCCTGTACCGAAATTGTAATAGTCATAGGCCCTGGGTCAAGGGTTGGTTTAAGCAGTAGGGCGGGGCCATAATGGTCATATGGTAAAAATGTAGCTGATTTGATATCTTAACAGATAATCTAACACTAAATCGTAACAGTGGTATTTCTACAAAGATGATATGATGTATAATTAATTAGGAAAATGCAAGTCATTTAGTTAAACTAAAATGTTGACTTCCTGAAGGGCATTTGCACTGATTTTGATGACTTCATAAAAACATTCTAGTACATGTAGTAATTTGCCAAAACAGTACTCTTGGAAAAACAAACCCTGAAACTACACTAGATGAATGTGCAAAGGTTTAAGCCACTATTTATTGGTGTGGGCGTATCTTGTAAAGAGATTATTCTAAACTCAGGTGACCGATAAGGCCCGTGGGCATCTTGTTATTGTAAAACGGGTGTTTGACCCTCGACGTTACATATACAGGTAACTCATTTCAAAGCTTATTAACCAATAAGGGGTGGTCCAGCGCTTGTAGTTGTCATAACCTTTTTGGTTGATTGATTGACGGGCAGGCTACGTGGTCTACAACACGCAATGGATGTTCATATAATTAAGTAAAGTGATCAAATATTCTCCAATTATCCTAGCCGTTTATGGTAGCCTGGGAGTTACACTGCGCACATTAACTTTCCTAATTCTCAAATATGCATCGTCTAGTTTTGTCCCATGATCCCCTGCAATACGTATTGGGATTATGGGGATAATACTTAATAGGCTGTCCAAAGTTAATTCCATGTTTTAACGTTACCCGCGCGCGTAGGTTTAGGAAATTGTTGTTTAAAAAAAAACCCAATCAAACAAACCCCAGTTTTCAATTTTATTTTTTCCAATTTATTTTATTTTTTGCACCTAATTCTGCAATCTGTAGAAATACATTTTTTTTGGAAGGGGGGGGGGGATTATGAATAATACATCAGATGCATAATGAGAGAGTCTTTAAAACTAACAGGAAAGATCATTAAACAGTTAGTTTTCCATGCAGCTTGAATGCTCACTGCATTTGTATTCATAATTATAAATAAATATAAAAAAAATTGTTTAAAAAATTTGTTTATTTTAATTTTCTCGCCCTCCTTCGTAAGTTTGGTATTTTGAAGGTGACGTTAAACGTAGAAATGAATGTGGGCAGCCTTAATCATATCTGGATATTAATGTAAGAAGATATTATAAACCACATTCTCTTGAATTTAACGCAGTCATTGTATATTAGATTGCTTAGAACTGAATTTTAAGCACTCGAATTGCACAGAGGTATCCAACCCAAAAGTTCCTTAACAAGGTATTAAAATGAAGCCATTGGCACATAGAAAAACTTGTAGTTGATAGAATATTTACACTCCATACGGTATTTAGAATTGCGTTTAATATAAGGCTTTTGTCTTCAAACGAATTTTTAAAAAAAAAGGACAACTATTCATGTTTTAAAGTAACAAAAAATGAGACCAACATACAAAAATTTACATGTAGTTCACTGTTGATCATGAGAGAGAGAGAGAGAGAGAGAGAGAGAGAGAGAGAGAGAGAGAGAGAGAGAGAGAGAGAGATTTGTTGGTACATGTAAAAATTAATGGTTTTGGACGTACATACTACGCTTCTTTTGAACATAATGTTTACAAGTATGTGGGTTTTTTTCCGATTGCTCAGCCTTTTCGTTTAAGTATTAATGTGGCAGCATTCCTAGTGTGTGTCGTATTTTGTAAAGAGCTTCGATTTAATTCTGATTAATTATTTGGAATAAATAGATATATATGCATTTACTGTGATAAAAGCTTTGTTGGTTATATAGATTCGGAGAAAATGGGGCGAAGTTTTTTTTTCTTATTCTATAATTGCTATAATATGAGGTAAGAAAACATACATGTTTACATTACAGCTAAACCCAACAAACTTTAAAATAATCGATTATGGTGGAATGGAGAGAGAGAGAGAGAGAGAGAGAGAGAGAGAGAGAGAGAGAGAGAGAGAGAGAGAGAGAGTGTGTATTCATACGTATACATAGAGAAATAAATTAAATCAGATGCCAAACACTAATCCCAAATCCCTGATACCGATTATAACGACCAACGCAGACATACCCATGGATTGGATTTTCTAAAGGTTTCGTTACATTCGGTTGTTTTCTTGAGATGCATTGTCTGATCTGGTGAACATTTGAAACCCAGAAATTATGGCTTCATGGGTGGCGTAAAGATACAATTAAAATAAAGTAAAGAAGATAACATGAGCTGATTGTCTGTGGCGTTTGACACAATAATCCGGGGCTTCTGTAAATGTCTGCTCCTCTTCCATTCAAAATAACACGACAGGAAAAAAAATAACTATAAACTACGGAAACGTATTAGCGCCAAAATGTACATTTTTTCTCTCGAATTGGGATTTCCAAATTTCCAAATCATTGCCTTATGACCTTACTTCTCTAATTTTGCATCCTTCGAAGTCCTGGTGAGGTCCAGAGGGCGATGTCCCCGATATGATAGGCCAAATTCACAAAATAAGCTTAACATAGTTTCACTGTCGATAAACAAGGTTTATCGATTATAAACTGTAGTTAACGGACAGAGACTTATAGTTAAAGACGCTTATCTATATTTCACATCTGTTAACCATAGTTACTTAACAACGCGATCATCTATGTTTCAGAAGTGTAAAAAACTCTTAACTAAAGTTAACAAATGTAAATTATAGTTTACAAATGTGAATTTATATTAATCAGCAAAATCTATTGTTAATGTTTATTTACTGACAGATAAACTTAGATTAGCATGCATAAACTATAGTTGACAACCGTTATAATATGTTTAACAGATGAAAACTATTATTAAAATACTTAGCGAATCGTAAACTATTGTGTACGGTTCGTAAACTATAGTTGACAATTAACTATAGTTAACAATTAACTATAGTTTAGGGTTCGTAAACTATAGTTAACAGGCGATAAACCTAGTTTATCATATGTGAAACTATAGTAAACGCCGTTAATCTATATACCTGTTACATCTGTAAACCATAGTTAACGCGATTTTCTATGTTTTAGACGTGTAAACGTTAATTAACACTAAAACAACAATTTGCGATTGCAAAACATAGTTTATCTGATAAATATAGTTACACGATTGTGATCTGTACATCCGAATTTTTTCAGACCGGGAGCTACACACCTTTTGCTAATAAATATAATGCATTATGCTTTTACAAAACTGTTTTTGGAGTATATGATCACAACTAAGTGCAGAACAGTAGCTCTCCAGAAAATATGCATATGAAAGACAGATCGTAGACAGTGTTTTCATATACATGTATGTAAAACATTGCCATTTATACTCATAATTGCGCAAAAAACTGATACCATTTTTTAACTTCTTTTTTTTAATTTCATAACCTATCAATTTAATTTTCATACCGAAAATTCTTAAGGCTTTTCATTTCATTACTAATGAGGTTACATAATCATTGGCGGATCCGGGAGGGGGGTCCGGGGGTTGGAACCCCCTCTCCCTTTCTCCGGGACACATGTTTTTTAAAAACTCATATTGCTTATTTAAAGGCGATTTCATCTATCTATAATATGTATACTATAGTTATCTTAAATATATGCTTCAAAATGGCTTATTTTAAAGAGTTTCGTTCAACGGACCGTAATTTATAAACAAAACCCTATCGATATTTTTATCGAGAATTCTTCGCGATCGAGTAAAACGACATGTACAAATATAGTAACCTTCACATATATGGAGAACTTAGGTGTTCCTTCTGTGTTATGTTCTGGTAAAAAAATATTGATAATTTACGTATTTTTAACAATTGATTAAATTAAAAAACAGAGGCAGATGTAAATATATGGTAAAATGCGTTCCTTGCAAGCTTTTGGTGGCAGCATTGCAGATATAAAAATACATAACCCGCTTATACATGTACCCTCATACTCGCATGAAACACAAAAAAGATCATTTTATTTTTTAAATGTTTCAAAGAATCGGAAATTCTCTGACAATAGTAAGAATACCCTGAAAAGGATTTACTTGTAAACCATTCATTCGCAGATCTAGAGGGGGTAGCGTGTCCGGACCCCCCCCCCCCCCTGCAAAATTCAATTTCTTTGAATTACATTATAAAATTACCAAAAATATGACTCGGACCCCCCTCTGGCAAATTCAAATAACCGTCGACCCCCCCCCCCCCCCCGGGGAAACAATTCTGGATCCGCGCATGCCATTGGTAATAAAAAATGTACAAGTTTTCAAAACTTTCCTGAACATGATCTTGCATCTGCACCGGATGATGTAGCGCACCCATTCAAGAGGCCATATCAAGTTCCAGGGGACGGCAATTGCTTATACATGTATTACACATATAGATGTACCATCTATTTAGCCGCAGATACATTAGCCACACATTTTAATCCGACCATTTAGACCTTTATTTAACAGGACAATCGATGGAATATCAAAATTGAAAAATGGTTTCAGAATTAAAACGTCAAAGAGTAAAGAAATACCCCCAACAATTCCATTATTTTAGTCTGAATAATTTTCTGGTCTTTTAATGTGACCTTGATGCGCATTCTCGATAATTGTTGTTAATTATGGCTAGCAATTATGCAAATCATCCTCACCAACACCAAAACACTCAACAATCATGATGGGTAAATAAAGTAGGGCTTGCCTTAAAATGCATGTTGATGTTGAAATAGATATAGACAAGATATAAATTTTTGTTAATTTTACCCACAGAAAATGTTCAAAAAGTCTTTGTTTTTGATAAAAGGACAACAAGCACTCAATTTTACTAATATTGATTTTCATCGATTGGAACCCCTCCCCTTTTCCATATTGCTGGATCCGCCTCTGCTAATCACTAACCTCCACCAACCTCCAAAAGTAAGAGTTTGTCATAAAAATTCTTGCCATGCAATCACCCTCAAATATCTCTTAAGTCAACAGACTTTGTATTGCTAACTAGACGATTAAGGAGATATAGGACATATCATAACGTTATATGTAGTTCTACAAAGTTATTTTCTTGAGGTGTTGAAAATATCGGGTTTAAAAATTTGTTATTTTTAGTGCGAAAACGGCGCAGTCCCGAAACGTATTGGTCACGAATTCATACTGACCCGGAAATAGTACCGTTGTAAACACTCAACAGCGAAGTTGACGTGTAACAGGTATCCGACAATGCGCAGGCAAGTGTTGCAGTAATCTAAATGGTTATTTTAAAAAAAGAGAATACATATTATTGTAATACCTGATTCTAGTACATACACGTTTTAGCCTACGTACACCTCCAGCACCTATAGTCCGAAATGCACCTGAATTTTTATCAATCAGTCGCCGCTCAATAAGCCAAATATAAAAAAAATTCTACCTCCTCTATATATACATATTTATATATAGAGGAGGTAGAATTTTTTTATATTTGGCTTATTGAGCGGCGACTGATTGATAAAAATTCAGGTCTAACGTTTTCCAGGCTTTTTTTTTTTAACGATTTTGATATTTTACCATGTTTACATGGCAGGAATGTTTTTAAAAAGAGATCAAGTCAGGTTTGGTTTTGTTTATTTTTTTAATCAAAATGGAGAGGGATAGTGTATTTACATAAAATAAAAAAAATTGAGAAAAACATAATTTTTGTCATATGTTTATCAGTTGAAGGAAAAAAGTGATGGACCTGTTAACCTTGATCAAAAAGAAGTCATCGCCCCTAAAAAAGCTGGAAATTGCCATCGAAGAGAACAACATCAAGGAACTCAAAGAAGTGCTTGAAAGTGGTGGAGTGGATCCAAACACGGAAATACAGAAACATGGAGGGAACTGTGCTATACATATTGCCGCTCATAAAGGCGTATTTCTCTGTGTAGAAACTTTGTTGGAGTATGGTGCAGACCCTGACAAAACCAATCATTTCAATCTTACACCCCTTTACATTGCGCTCAGAAGAAACCATGCAAAATGTGTGGAGATTCTTTTACGAGTAAATCGAGTGCTTATGAGTATAGACCCTGTTTGGATGCAGATGGATAATGCTCAGCGAGTATGGAATGATGCTAAAGATATCATGATTTGTGTCTTAATAAAAGCCACACCGAACATAATGAGATGCAGGAGTAACACGCGGAGTAATTTATTCTTTCTGTGTAAAAATAAAAGTATGTACGGTAGCCTGCGTGCTATGTCCATTGGTGGATATAAATTCAGTGATGAGGAAAAAGCTTACTTTATGAAGTCGTCTCTTGAAGGAGACAAGTCTTTTTATGAATGGTTAGACAATTTTCAAAAACGGCCTCAACGGTTGATGCACTACTGCCGATTAACAATACGTCATAGTTTTTGTGGCAATTGTAACGTGTTCAATGGTGTTGAGCAGTTAAAAATCCCTCAGCTTCTTAAAAACTACATTAACATGCAGGACATCAATGAAATCGATACATAAATAAAAAACAGCAAGGGTTTTCTTAGGACATCATCAATGTTGTAATTTTTATATTGAAAAATATTGTAACACATTTTTTCAAACTATTTTATAAAAAATGCATATAATAATCTGACATAAATTGTTTCTTTGTTATTTATTAGTTATACATGTACCAGCACATTTATAAAGTTGTAAAGAAAAGCATGTTTAATTGAATTGAAGAAAAATAAGTTATTTAGGATGTTTGACTGAATTTATTTTGTAAACTACAGTATTTCAAAAAAAATTATTTACAGGTTGAAAAGACTAGAGTTACATGGCTGATTTTGTTTCCCATCTCTGTTTATGTTCAAACCTGAAAAAAGGATGTTGAATATAATAATGGGGTAACAAAATATTAAATGGTATCTGAAATCAGAAATTTTGAACATAACACATGACCTTCATAAAAAATTAAGGTATGAATATAGAAGCAAAGCTCTAATTGTACAGATTAATGATTACCAGTATTCTTTAAATATAAGAGAAGGATCGACTAAACTAATAAAATCTTAAAGCACTTATATTGCTACTACAAGGTGTGGACAAAATATCAAACACTACCATTGTATATATATAGGATCTCTCATGATTTGCGATGGTATATGATTTTTATCCAACGAGTAGTGTGTTTTCTATCCCCGAGCCTTGGCGAAAGGATAGAAAACACACAACGAGTTGGATAAAAATCATACACAATCGCAAATCATGAGAGATTCTTTTTATCACATGTTTTACCAAGTATTTTGTTAATCTCATTTTTTTCTGTAAAAATTGTTAATTGTTGAAATTGTAATTAATTGTTGAGCCACACAACACATTAACTACAAGACGTCAGCAACTTTACGCTTGAAAAGAAGTTCCTTGAAGTTTAACAAACAAACATACATTTTCGACAAAATTTTTATTCTACGTCAATCAACCGCCTAAGCCTACGTATGACATCACGTGGCGTAAGAACACACAGTGGAATATCAAAAATTTATCCCATGAGTGATATCCATCGTATATTGAGATAAACATGTGATAAATTAATTTAATACCAAGACCACTGCATTTACCACCAGTACTATAGCTGATACTTCCCAATGATACACTGTCAGGACAGTACTGACCCCAGAACATTTTGGAGAGTATAATAGTACTGCTACCAGTACTTACCCCCAGGCTAATTTCTTTTTCTTCTTTTCTTTACTGGATTCCTTTTTCTCCTTTACATTTGGAAATAAGTGCATTATAGAGATAACAGATAAGGACACTTCATATGAATCAGAGGTGTATATAATTATCTTAAAAATTGTTGAAAGAATTATTATTTACCTCCAATTGCTCACTGAACTTCTTGGCATCTATAGCATCTGCTATCTTTTTTCCAAACTACAACATAAAAAGACTGATTTTAGGACTGAAAAAAAAAATTAAATAATTATGATTATATAAGAATGTTAACAATTTTGTTCTTAGAAAATGAGTATTTCACACCACACAAAAAAGTCATTTAGCAGTTTTCTTGCAAGCATTTAAATAGGAACTTAAATTAACGAAATGATTGATTATTTACAGCTTTTAATATCAAAATTTCATGATAAATTATCAGTAAAAGAGGCATAATATTTAGTCAATGTTGTACCTGTATTTAGTAAATACATGTAAATATCAATTAATGGAGAGTTATTTTTTGCAATTAAGTGTCATTTTTTTGTGACTGCATGCATGCATTATACTATAATGAAAACATTTCGAAAGATTTCATAAAATTTGTGTCGTGGGATATGTACCTCTCTCGTTGACATATAATCACTCAGTTTTTCAGCTTTTTCAAAATCTCCCTCACTAATAGATTTGTCAATTTTTTGTTCCAGTGAGCTTTTGGGGGCATACTTTCCAGGATCTGTTCCCTTTAAATGATCATTCACATTCAGAAATCCTTTAATGTTCCTCCATTCACCATTGCTCTTGGGTTCTTCATCTTTCTCTCTGTAAAATTACCAGAAAAAACAGTCTCAAACTTTATTATGCATTGACTTTTCTTTGGGTGACTGAAACCAAAATATGTCAGGGAATGTTAGTAACTGTTAAAAATTGCATGAACCTGTATTGTACCATGATAACTTAATGCATGTACAATATATAACATACCTGTTATTATCATGATGCTTTCTCTTTCTGGAAGGACAGCTATTATCATTTACGGGGGGTCCAAACTTCACGTCATGTTGTCGTAATATGTCCTTATCTTCTTCATCAGTTATATCATCTTGAACTAAATGAATTTGATACTCTTATTTAGATACAGATATATAATACTAGTAAATTGATTTATTTAGACATAAAAAAAACCTATGTAAAAACATGAAGCATTCAAAAATGAGTTGAAATTTTCTTTCAAATTGTGAAAATTAAAGAGTCAGTGTCTTTTATAATGGAATATTGATTGCTTCATAGTTGTGATAAAGTTTGAGTATGATGGTATCAATATGATGTTTCCAATCCATTTCTCATCATAATAGGCTACTACACAAATCTGTATAATACATTGCAAATTGAATAAAATCCCAGTTTAGGTACATTGTTTCCAATTCTTACCTCTTCCTGTAACTCTTTAATACAATATATGATAATTACTTTTTTGCATCAAAGTTTTCTTGAGATGTTTTATTCTTTTCTCTGTTGACCTTCTTGTAACATCATCTGTCTTTTTCTCAAGTGCCTTGAATTTCTAAAACATACAACATGTACATGCCTATCACCTGTATGTAGACAAACAAAACTGAATGCATGCACATACATGTATTTTGACATTCAATTTTTTATCTCTTGGAAAATTAAAATTAAAATGTCCCACTTTCCGGTCATACTAAAACACGCCTGCCCACGCCTGCCGGGGAAAACACGCCTGCCGAGAGAAAACCACACGCCTGCCGTTTACCTGATGCATAATTTTAATAGCGAGCGCAGCTCGCCGGCGCGCAGCGCCGGCGCGAAGCGAGCTCTAACGGCAAGGCATGTGTGAATAGAAAATTCGGACCAGTTGCACATTCACTCAACGGATTTTTTTGGCGTCCGTAAATCGGACCAGTAATGCATTGTTTTAATCGTCCCAGTAGTTCCCTGTAATCATGGCAATTTTTATCACTTCATACTCTCACGAGAATCAGCAAGACAATCAAAACAATAACGATGTATACGACATACAGTCAATGTTACCTCTAAAGTTCACCTCAGTACACTCTCAATCAAAAAAAAAAAAAAAAAATTCGATTGCGTCACAAAGGTTTGCACATTGATCCGATGGATTTTTTCGGCGTCAGTAAATTTTGACCCACAATTCATAGTACCAATGGTTTCCAACTCCTCACGTTCTCGCGAGAATCAAAGTAAAACTTTTGAGAAGCATATAAGATGTGTAATTTTAAGAACATCATGCTTTTTAAGTAAATAAAACAGTATACTTCGCTTACTTTTATTTCTCGGGGGAGTTTTAAAGAATCAGACGACACTTAAGGTATCCCACTCCTCAATGTTCTTGTATCAAGAATTTCATTGAAATCTGTAGACAAAACATACTTAAAAAATACAAAGAAAATGGGGGGTCAGTGTTCATCCCTCTGAGTTATGGCCAATTTAATTTGACCTTTTTGCACCTAAAATGCAATTTCAGCCTGATTAGGATTTGTTGTCAGTATTTTTGATTAAGCGAACCTTTTCCTTCAAATATTGTTTATAATTATGTACAATGGTCACACTGAATAGAGGGATTACGAAAAAAAGTTGTACGAAGCTGCATTAATTTATTTGTGACCTTTTTGCACTTAAAATAGACAATTTCTATAATAGTTACAATTTTATTTGGAATAAAAACTTTTTGAATATCAAGAATTTTATAAGATTAATCAAGTTGCCTAGATAATGTATTCAGTATCATTTTGACATAATAAAACATGGGGGTCAGTGATGTCAAATTTTTTATATATGGCTTCAAAGGTAAAGTTCTCGCAAAATTTGGCCTAAAAAAAATCAGACATTTTCTATATATTTATATGATTTTATGCTAAACATCCATCACTCTCTCAAGATTTAATTTTGTACATGTCACACAGAACCTATAGAATATGTTACAAACCTATCAAATGTTTAAAATGTGAACAATGGATAAAGTTTAATAAAAAGAAAAGTATATCGAAAATTCATGAAATTGCTTGTTTCTGTCATTTTCGTCTAAAAAACCTTCCGCACGAAAAAATAGTTCCCCCAAAAACTTGTTTGTTTATTGAATTCAGATGGATTTTCTTTATGAATGTTGTGTAATTGTGAAATAATAATCTTTTTGTTATGATTAAATAAATAAAATCATATTTATTTAAAATATAATGATCATCTGCGCAATGAAATCAAAACGTGAGGAGTGAGATACCTTAACCAACGTGAACTTTGACGTCACAATAAGGGGAAATTACTCTAACTGAAGTTATTGTAAATCTGCTGAAATTACCAAAATCCTCTCAAAATCTTGCAAAGCTAAAGAATGAGGACATTTCTTCAGATATAGGAAACAATTGTAACTTGCACTCATTTGGATGAATGCTCACATTTATTTTATTCACTATAATTACGGTAATTTCCAGGAACGTACACGTAGCATCGGTTTTTTTAAAAAAAAGAAAAAAAAAGATAATTCTCAATATTCTGAAAATTCTAATCCTTCAGCTCTTTAGCAGTTCAATGGTTTCTTTATTTTCACTTCCATTTATTACATGCTCCCAATCCCAAGTGGGAGGGGGGGCAACTCCATGTCCCTTTAATATGATAAGCAAATATTTTTAAGCGTAAATTAAAAAATAATAATAATTAATAAGAAAAAATGTCGACTGCAAAAAAGGGGATGAACTGACGTTACAATTACTTTAAAAGAGGAGATACAGTGCAATGAACATTTATATTAAAATCTTTATTATTCAACAACATTTTATCTCATCTGAGATTAAACTATTGTTCTACTTGTAAATAAATAAATAACAAATCTTATAACATATGAAATCTTATAAACTATGCATGGATAATGGAAATTTACTGAAAAAATAGGATGTTTTATGTTATGTTATGTTATGTTGCAATCAAATTTATTTACGTTGTTAATTTTATTTTTATTGATTTATCATAATTCATTGTTTTATCACATGCTGCGCTCGCCCCAACGGTCGCACCGTAAAACATATTATTTTCTTTGATATTTTATTTAACTTAACTAAATTAATGATCATAATAACAAGAAGTTGACTTTATAATGATTATTTAGCACAAAATCAGCAAAAATGTTCAATGTTGGTAAAGTTAGACAACTCTTATACTTTAGGTTGGGTCTGATCGGTACATCAAGTTCATCCATCTCATAGACAACTTAATTAACTGCTTAACATTGAACTCATATATGATTTTACAACTTCAGTCTTACAGTCGTCAATATAAACTGAAGACTACAATCTGCATAAAGACAAAATATTAATGTATTTGCAGGTATAGTTGCTTACATCCCATAGATCAGATCTGACATGTTTTGGTTTCTTTAGGATATAATTGTCCGTCTTCTCGTTTGAATCTTGATTGTCTGTTCCTATTTGCTCACATTCTTGTGAGGCAATTTCATCAAGTGCAGAAGGAATAGGCGGGACACGGCTGAACATGGTCAGTGGATGTGAAGAATGTTTACAAGAATCTACTTTCAATTTTACAGGAAGTCGGTGTAGTATCTACGCTTGTATTTTGGTAGCAAGTCAAATCGCCCCTTGGTCAGATAACACTCCTTCCCCATTAAAATATTGGTGATTGTGAATCATCTTCGACCAAAAGATTTAATACATAGGTAACTGTTTCACTACAATGTCATCCTATAGTTATATACCGGTATATATTTTTCGAACTGCTTTTAAATAGAAATTATTTTTCGGGAATTCCCATTCCTGTCTTACATGACCTAGACTTTATATATAACCTGTTGTCGTAATCAATATAACTCTTCGAAAACATGTGGGGATGACAGTTTGTTATTGTCACGGTCATACTAAAACACGCCTGCCGACGCCTGCCGGGGAAAACACGCCTGCCGAGAGAAAACCACACGCCTGCCGTTTACCTGATGGATAATTTTAATATTTTCTTCTATATTTTATTTAACTTAACTAAATTAATGATCATAATAACAAAAAGTTGACTTTATATTGATTATTTAGCACAAAATTAGCAAAAATGTTCAATGTTGGTAAAGATAGATAACTCTTACGTAGAATCCATACGCCTGCCGAGGAAATCTAGACGCATACCGTTTATTTGATGGATTATTTTAATTTTTTCTTTGATATTTTATTTCTTTTAACTAAATAGATGATAATAGAAATAAAAAGTTGATTTTATATTAATTAATTAACACAAAATAAGTAAAAATCGGGTAAGCAGCTAGCTCTTACGAAGAAATCATACGCCTGCCAAGAAAATCTATACGCCTGCCGTTTATTTGAGGGATTATTTTAATTATTTCTTTGATATTTTAGTTTACTTAGCTTAATAAATGATAACAGAAATAAAAAGTTTACTTTAAATTCATTAATTAACACAAAATTAGTAAACATCGGGAAAGTAGATAACTCTTACGCAGAATGCATACGCCTGCCGAGAAAAGTACACGCCTGCCGCTTACCTGGCGGATGATTTTTAATTTTTTCTTTTATATTTTATGTTTTCCAACTACATAAATGATCAGATTAATTAAAAATTTACCATATTTCTTAATTAACACAACATGAGTAAAAACCATGGGTAAATATACGTGGAATCCATACGTCTGTCTTGAAAATCTATACGCCTGCCGTTTACCTGTAGATGATTTAATATTTTTCTTTCGTTAGTATTTTATTTTACTGTACTAAATAATAAGCATAGTTAAAAAGGCTTAAGAAAAAAAATTGCGAAGGACTTAAAAATAAAGGAAAAACTCTTACTTATAAATCTTACGACTGTCGATTTAATATGCACGCCTGCCATTTTATTTATGCCATTTTTATTTGTATTAACTAATTTATGAATTACTTTAGATTGCTATAGATTTACCATTTTGCCTTATAATTATGTTCAGAACTATAGTTGTTGCTGCAATTAATTCTTTATATTACATGAAGTCGGGTGATACGAGTATATATGATATAATCCGTATGTCATTCCTTTTAAGTTTGACAAAGTTTTGTTTTCTATCGGAGTATAATATTTTGATTAATATGCCTGTCACTGAAGCTTTTTATGATAGAAATACAGGGTAAGATTTATGAACATGTCTATAGATACGAAACGCCAAAGGAATATACACAGTTATACATGAAGGCATTAAACTGAAAACTTTTACAGTTAAATATAAAGGGCCTTTTCTTTAATATATTGTGCAATATGTACAGACATAGCAACAATTATGTAAAAGTAGGTAACAAGTTAACTCCCCCATATAGACCAGACATAGGAGTTCGACAAGGAGATGTCATAAGCCCAAACATTTTTAAGATATTTTTAAACGATTTTTCAAAATTGCTTGATGAAGAATGTATAAGATCTGTCAACCTTTCTGGAAAGAACATTAATTCACTGCTATATGCTGATGACCTCGTACTATTATCAGATGACCAAAAAGAATTACAAAACAAACTAGATATACTTAATAAATACTGCAAAGACTGGTGCTTAGAGAATAATACAAGCAAGACTAAAATTGTTATTTTCAACAAAAGTGGTCACCTTATTAAAGAGAAGTTCACTCTTGAAAATTCACATTTAGAATGTGTTAACAAATATAAATATTTAGGTACAATCATGTCCTCCTGTGGCTCATTTAAAGAAGCAAGATCTGATCTATATAATAAAGCTCTCAAGGCCTCTTTCAAACTATTCAAAGACCTAAACTCTACTCAACCCCCTATCAACACATTTCTACATCTCTTTGATCATATGATAAAACCTATAGCATTATATGGCTGTGAAATTTTGGGAACCCTTACATCAGGCATACAGGAAAAAGACAAACATTTATATGATATATTTAAAACTTGGGAGATGGAAAACTTAAATATTAAATTTTGTAAATATATATTAGGCGCTGGGAAAAAAAGCACAAATATTGCAATTATCTCTGAACTGGGACGATATCCTTTGTATTTTTCATTGATTCAAAGCATCTTACTGGCATAGATTAGAATTATGTGAAGAATCTTCCCTGTTGCACAATGCATATCATAATCTACGACAACTTACTGATCACTAGGATCGATCTATAAAACTGTTCCACGATCTTTTGGTCTATAGACCAATCCTGTTTTAAAGTTTTTCTAAATACTGGATGAAAAATCGTGTTTTAAAAATGTAAACCAACAGAAATCGTGATACCAGTAGTTTCCTATACATGGAAACCCTTATGATAAAGGAGAGGGCTTTAGAAACGTGTACATACGTGTATATAGTTGTTCGCGTGTTAAAGCAAGAAATCAGGCTGGTTTTTTTTGCATCTCTATCTCTCTCCCTCTTTCTTTGTCTCCCCTCTTTCTTTCACTTCATCTCTCTTTCTCCGTCTTTTCCATCCACTGCCCTCTCTTTCTTTCTCTCTTCATTAACGGGAACAATTCAAACATCAAGAGAAAAAAATACTAATAAATGTAGTTGAACCTGCGTTCAATTGTTCAAGTATTTCAATAAAAATATAGAGAAAACTGTAGCGAGTCGGTAAGCGTGAGACATTCACATTCTAAATGTTCGACATCTGAACGTGGTGGTTTTTTAAGTAAAAATTTTCTGAGTCATAAATGAACACAATATTCTATGCAGATCGGTTGTGTTTGAACTTAATGATCGTAAAATGTCTTCATGACGATTTTGATCAACCATTCTGACCATAATTAATCGTAGGTCGTGAAAGGTTTTGATAAAAAAAAAAAAAAAGAAGAATGCATGCATTCGTAATTATTATTGATTCCTCAATGTATATAATTCATATCATACGGCTTACAATATCATTCACTTCACTATCCCTCAAACGGTTACACTCAGTGTTTTGTAAATAGGAAAACGGGACCACAATCTGAACATGTACATACTGATTAATGTATTTTTATCTCATTTTATTACAAATCATGTACTAATAACAAAATAATTTACTCAGGCCATCATTAAAAATATCTATGTTTCCCCTAACCCGACCCTAAATTTTGAAGTTGGGTAGGTAGGTAGGTAAATAATTTTTTTTCTGCCAGGGCAAAATATAAAGTAAATTGTTAAATAAATAAAACAAATTGTTATACTTGACTGTACTAATGGAATGTAAAAAAAAATTAATATCAAATTAACAATTTGATATTGTTTATCTTTTTAAACATGTTTGATTCAATGATTAGATGTGCATGAATATATTCTTTATCATTTGTATGTCGATGTACATGTTATTTTTAAATGTTTAAATTTTGTACATGCTATATATAAATATCATTTAAATGATAATGTACATACTTCAAAGTATCAATTAATATTTCAAAATTTGGTTCATAAAATGTCTAAAAGTAATTTAAAACAATAATAATGATTGATTTAAGGAAATGTAATAAATGTAAATATTTGTGAAGTAATATTTAATGATTCTACAATTTTATGTTTACACAAAATCACTACACTTGCAGTGAATATCCTTCTTTCACAAGGAAATAGGTGTTTATACAAAGAAATATTAACCCAAATTTGAAACATAATGCCAGGGAAGAAAAAATATTTACCTCAGTAGATAACAAAATTTTTGTAAATTTACCCAATTTCACTTTAGTTATAGTCCTTACCATAACCAATTCTTTTGTTTCTGTCGATTTGAAATTTGACGAATTCTTAAGAGAACTGTTTAAAATTTTCACAACATGAAGTCTTTTATTTCACATGTACCAACCTAATTTTTGGGAAAATTATGTCTCCCTAACAGAAAAGTAGGGAGAAGTTTGAGAAATCAGGGAGACTGACAGTATTTGATACGGCATAACCTACAGAAATGATTATATAATATATACACAGGTTCAACCTTAATTAAGATTGGATTAAAATTTAAGCAAGTTAATAAAAAAAATTTTAAAAACTTATCCAATCTATTAAATTAAACCTAATTGATGTATCCATATACATTTTATAGATGAAATGTTTTGTAATTGTGTTAGCTAAGTTAAAAAAATCAGTCTTTTTACTTCAGTGTATTTTGGAGGTATTAGTCCAACCATATGACCCATGCAATTACAACCGTTGTGTAGAGGATCATTCTAATTTTTAAGATATCTGAAGACAGATGGTTTTATGATTATTTTAGCATTAATTTGGCACAATTATTTACTAATTACAAGTTACCAACTAATTGTAATATCAACACTAAAATTAATAAACTTCGGTTGTAATTTTCAATTCACAGTAGGGTACATGTTGCATCACGCATATTTACATGTATATCCAGAAAAGATAAGACAATCGCAAACTATTAATCACAACAGTGGTTAACTGAGGCCGTGGAAACGTCTTTTAATTAAATGATTATCATTTTAATGTCTCTGGAGTTAATTTATACGATCGTGAACTCAAAATACAGGGCGACTTCAACTTCTCTTTCGGAGGAAATTCCGGCGAAGTTACCGATCATAAAGCGAGTATTTCGCCCATGTTGATGATCAAGGCTAACAAAATGATTGTAAAACATAAAAAATATGTAGGTCTTCTAAAAACGAATTTGGGTAAAATTAGGTTTCTTTAAAAAAAAAAATCTCTATTCATTGTTGTAAAAAAAACAATTCAGTCGGCGGGTTTTAATTGGGTCGGTCGCGTTAGGGGAAACATAGATATTTTTAATTTTGGCCTCATTATTTTCTTTGCTATAATATTTTGGGCGAATCGGGGTTGGGGCTACATGTCCAAAGATATAACTAGTGATCGTTGCTCTACTGATACACGTGTTAGTTTCTTGTGTATTCTGTGTGAATTGAACGGTTTTTTGTCTCTTAAGAAACAATAGACCTTTACCTACCTGTATATTGGAAGACGACCGTGAAGCACACCTTGTACACAAGCCCCCCCCCCTCTCTCTCTCTCTCTCTCTCTCTCTCTCTCTCTCTCTCTCTCTCTCTCTCAAATGTTCTAGGTGACTGAGAAAAATAGTTATGAACGAGTCGATCTACCTAAGTATGTCTTAAGATACTATGTATAGCCTATGAACTTACACCTAATTATTAACCCAAAAGTATTATAAAAACCTTGCAGTCCACTTTAATTATTCCAGTTGATAGAGCAAGGTTGCTATAGCATGGTTTCTGACTCTTATTTGTATTTTTACGTATCTATATAAAATTGAAGAATAATACCACTTTATCCTTATATATGTATATATCATGTACAAGCACTTAATCAAAAACTATTTCTGATTTATAAGCCATCAGTTTTTAACTGGTCAAACTTACGTCTCTTCATAAAACGTGTATAGTCCATTCATAACCGTAAACATTTGTGTTACTATCTTCGAGAAGCTTATAAAATACAGAAAAAAAAAATTTATTTTGTAGGGGAAAATATCATTCCTACAGTCCAGGTGTATAACCAATAATATTGACATGATTTGAATCACTTTACAACGTCAATCATTGAACCGGGGTGCTTTTTTCTCCATTAAAAATTGAGACCAAAAGTCGGAAAATTTTAACCCGGTCACATTTTTAAAAGCTTGGTAAAATTAAACGAACTCAATACTGATAACCTCATAATAAAGCATACATTGAACATGTAGCTGCAATAATTATACCGGCCCGGTATATATTGATTGTGTTGAATATTGAATCAAACTACAGCTAGAGTTCTGCTTTGATTTGGTAATTGAATGCTCTATAACTGAGCTTTTTTTCTTCTATGAACAGAATAAGTCATCACTGGAAAGGTTAAGCTTGTATTGGGTTTCAAAAGTGATTCAGTCTATGTTAGATTTTCTTGTTAGAAGAATACGGTTTTTTAATATTCAAACTGATAGCCCCCCCCCCCCTTTTCCCTTGAATGGAATTATTATCCGCTACATTGATATCATGCAATGTAAAATTTTGCTACAGGCTTACGAATGACCTTTGATTTTAAAAACGCAGAGAAACAGAATCAGAATCTAGAGATTTAGATATAGTTTGTTGAACTAGGCAGTGAAATTCTTGAGATGGAAAAGTTTTTCAAGATGTAAACAGTTACAAACATTGTACAGAACTAATTTTGTACGAAAATGTAAATGCACTTTGCTAAAAAAAAGTCTAACCTTTCCCCATATACATTTACTAAAATTAATAATTTTGGAGCATAAATATTTGTAAAATCTGGAATGCTTACACAAGAACGTTAGCCTGTTTGTTTTTGAAATACATTATATAGCCTTCATGCATGGATAAAGGCTATGCCAGTCCCACTTCTCTAAAGAAATAAAATTGTCGAATTGCATCTTTTAAATTGATTGAGTTGGTGTAAATATTAATTTACATTACATGTCTTGAATTTTGTATTTACATGTTCACCCAACACAATATTTACAGTTTGACTCAAAACGTATTTCTGAACTTAGTATAACAGTGCATTGATTCAGTATACTTTCCTTCTTATTTCAGACACCACTTTTAGATCGTATGAATATATAACATAAAATATTTTGATTATACGTAAAATACATGCATATTTTAAGGGTTCTTCGAAAAATTAGAGACCATCTATAATCTTAAAATTCGAGCAGAGACATACAAAAGTCATGTATATAACATATATTATATACGTATATACGTCCCTGATTCGAGTTTGTAATATTATATACGTATATACGTCCCTGATTCGAGTTTGTAATATATATTTCATTAACTGCAACAAAAGAAGAAGGGTATGAAAACACTGGTACAGTATAACGATAACTATGTGAAAAGCTGAAGTTTTTCAAGGAATAAAATAAAAGACATGGATAAATGATTAAATCGGCAGGCGTACAACTCAGTGTCTCGGCAGGCGTAAGCAGTTTAAGAACTCTTTGTCTTCTTTACAGACTTTGAACATTTTTAATAATAATTTTCATTAAACAGCGAATACAAAATAACATTTTATTTCTTTGATTATGTATTCAGTTTGGAAACATAAAATATCCAAGAAAAAAAAATATTATCCATCATATAAACATAAAAAACAGCAGGCGTATAGATTTTCTCGGCAGGCGTATGCATTCTGCGTAAGAGTTATCTACTTTCCCGATGTTTACTAATTTTGTGTTAATTAATGAATTTAAAGTAACTTTTTATTTCTGTTATCATTTATTAAGCTAAGTAAACTAAAATATCAAAGAAATAATTAAAATAATCCATCAAATAAACGGCAGGCGTGTAGATTTTCTTGGCAGGCGTATGATTTCTTCGTAAGAGCTAGCTGCTTACGTACGCGATTTTTACTAATTTTGTGTTAATTAACAAATATAAAATCAACTTTTTATTTCTATTATCATCTATTTAGTTAAAAGAAATAAAATATCAAAGAAAAAATTAAAATAATCCATCAAATAAACGGCAGGCGTCTAGATTTCCTCGGCAGGCGTATCGATTCTACGTAAGAGTTATCTATCTTTACCAACATTGAACATTTTTGCTAATTTTGTGCTAAATAATCAATATAAAGTCAACTTTTTGTTATTATGATCAATAATTTAGTTAAGTTAAATAAAATATAGAAGAAAATATTAAAATTATCCATCAGGTAAACGGCAGGCGTGTGGTTTTCTCTCGGCAGGCGTGTTTTCCCCGGCAGGCGTCGGCAGGCGTGTTTTAGTATGACCGTGACAATAACAAACTAATTGGTCCTGATGAAGCATGAACGATTGTGAAGCTTACAACAATTGATCCGATCATGGAAGTAGAGAATGCCTTCCAGGGCGATTTTATGACGGGTCCTGTAACAGCTTTACACACTGTCGGAGACAATATCGTTTTGGCAGGTACACTAAAATCTGTCAGGCCAGCTGATTTGGGGGTTTTCCAAATCACCCTGGTATTTCTTGTAAATCACTATCGCTATTCACTGTACGATGTATCATTGTATATTGATAAATAAGAAATTTAAGAACCACAGGGGCTCGTCACGAAATTTGTGTCTTCTTACTGTGTGACCACCCCTGTACTACAGTATAAAATAGCAGGTCCAGCACAATCTCCTGATTTAGCTATATAGCTTGAAAAAGCTATATAGCTTGATAAAGCTATTTTAAATAGCTTGATTAAGCAATTTATATGCAGTTTTTCACAAAAATGTTAATTATCAGAATCATACAAAAAAATCACAATTTAATTACCGCTCATATTTATACCATGGACCATTTAAAACGCAACCCTAATTAAATTTAGTTTTAACACTGCTGCTTTTGAACACTTTTAAGCCAAAAATAAGCCAAATATTTCCATTGTTTGGGTAACTGTCCAACACCTTGTGGCTAGTGAGGCATGGATAAGTATGATTTCTTTGCATTGTGTCCTATTATTACCAATCAATTATCCTGTTTACCATAACTGACCTTATTTATATTTCATTCAAGAAGTAACTGTGTGGTCATGAATCAATTGCCACAAAACTTTTAGAACTTTGAATGCAAAGTCTCTAAAACAGACACAAATTAATGAGTAATCTTTACATGCATAATGTTTACAGAACAGTTCAAAGTTTAAAACTATCACTGCACTAAAGTGTGATTTTGTTTACAAGCTGAAAAAAATACACATTTATGAAAATTGTAAGACACAATAGCTAAATCAAGCTATTCTGAATAGCTTTATCAAGCTATACAGCTTTTTCAAGCTATATAGCTAAATCAGGAGATTGCTGGACCAGAATAGGGGTGGTCACATAGTACATGTATATAAGTAAGAAGACAAAAAGTTTATGAAAACCCCCTGTGTAAGAACTGGAAATGTTTTTACAATGCACCAAAAATGTAAACCAAACGGCGGCATTTGCACATGAAGTGACTCCAAACTGGCTTTTTAAAAAAACACAATGTAACAAAGATACTAGGAAGATTTTGTGATGAATATTTTTTTCCTGTTATCTGTTAACACCAAACAATAAACTTTTTTATTGCATATTTTGCAATCAAGATGTAAAAAAAGATTTGCAATACTACAAATGACTTTAATTATAAAGTATGCCCCAGGTTACTGTTTCCATTACTTTTTGACGAATTTTAACGAAAATACACATAACATGTTGAAGAAGTACAAGTCCCAAGTCAGGAGTTCTGATCCGCTCTGCTTTACATATTAAAATATTTTGAGAAGCGAAGCGGATCAGAATCTATTGACTTGACAAGGGGATAAGTCCAAGATTTCTTCATTGACACTTCATCTTTTTTTTATCAAAAAAAAATTAACAAGAATGAAAACAAATTTCTTTCGAGATTTATAATCTTATGGTAAATGTGGACATCTTTTCTCCTTTCCGAAGAACTCCGGACATCTCGCACAATTTTTCAGTGTTATCAGACGGGTCCTTTCATGGCATTTGCAGTGCAAAATCTTCATAGATTTTTTATTTTTAGCGGTACATACTGAAATCTGACAAGCTAGAGGGGGTGTTTGAAAGGAGAAATCTTGGAATTTTTTCAAATTATTTTTTCCCTCTCTGTTACTACTGAGATATGTTAAACCCGGGACATGTATGTTCCAGATATGGACAGGTATGTTCCAGGTTGGAACAATTATTTTATCAAATTTTCTTTCTGACTTTAGGAATTGGAAGCTATCTTCATTCTTTTGTTATTTCGGAACAGAAGAACATTAGCTATGTATTAGTTTTGCCATGTCGCTGTATTCATGGAATAAGAGGTTTGTTATTTTTTGCCAAAAAACAGACGTAGTTACAAAATCAAATAAGAAAATTACCACTAAGAATTTTTACCGTGAATTATAAAAGTATAATTTTATTTTGATAAACATTATTATGAGTGTACTATAAACATGTTGACACATTCACATTTATTTAACATACTGTATTACACTATTCAAATAAACACATAATTACTGTATATTCAATGTTAACTTTACATTAATTTTATGCTTCTGATATTGAAAGGCATATTGTATAAAAAACATGATTGTCTATTCTTCTACATTCAAAAAAAGACTTTGTGGTAGAAATAGTAGAATTGTGAAATTATTTTAAAAGAAGTTTCTATCAAAACCTCTATCAAATTGCCTACTCTTAATGTACACAAAGTTTGACACATGGGGATTTGTGTTCTTATTTTTTTCTCCTCAGAATTTACCAGTGAGGCAGATGTTCATACTCTTGCCGTGTTTGGTGAAAAGTGTGTCACGGTTGTAGACTACCATTCAGCAGCAGAAAGCAGTAAAAATGAGGGTTGTCTGGAGCATAGTGACCATTCCATCACCATAACAACAAGAGCACAAATGACAGAGTTTGAAGACTGGATTTGGGATGCTGTGTTTTTAAAACCTGTGAGGTTTTTTTTTATCTTGTTTCTGAGGGTTTTTTTTAACATGTGGTACATGTACATTCACTACAGCTACATGTAATCTGCAAGGAGGCACATAACTACTTATTTTTGTCTTTACTGTACAGTACATGTACCAGTATTTGTTTTACAGAAAGAGAGCTGTCATCTGGCCTTGGCTCTGGGACATAACTCAGTGATTTTATGGGACTGGAAACATGCACGGCTGGTGGAGAAGGTCTCTTGTGTAGAGTCTTGTATACTGTATCCTCTTATACAGATTAAACAAATATCATATTCTGATACATATTATTTCTTATATTAGTTCAGAAACAGACCTAATATTAAGTCTTTTGTTCTGTCAAGGACCAAAGATATTTGTATGTTGTATTGAAGAAAGAAAAACAATGAAAAAGACATTAAGACTACCATGTTGTCATCTATAATTTGCTGAAATATAGATAGCAATCACCTGATGATTTTATCTATTATGCATTAATGTGATTCTAAGCAGATGAATTTTCATGAGGGAGTAATTTATAGTGTGTACATCGAAAGAAAGTTTTAGTAAGAAAATTCATTCTCATATATTATATTTACTGGAACAAGTACTAACCTTAGGCTAAATAATATCATTTGTTAATCAGCTCATGTAGTCTTCACCTGAGTTCACTCTTTGGTGCTAGTCCTTTTCTGTTACATTTGGGGTCCTGGTCAATTGTAGTTTAAATGGAAAAAATATTGTCTCAATTTTCATGGGTGGTGGTGTTGAATTTTAGGAGATAGAGTATGACAGAGTAGATTAATGGAAATGATTTATAAGAACGAATTTGTCAAGTGTTTCATAATCAAGATTTGTGTATGCATTGATTTCACAGTCCTTATCTTGTGCAATCAGATACTGTGCCAAGTTTGTTAACACACAATGGGACAGTCTAATTTTGGCAGCAGGAACTGTGTTCAATGAGATATTACTATGGTCACCAAAAGGCCAAAGGTCGCAGTCTGGTCATGTGAATGTAATAACAAGTCTTAAGGGTCACCAGGTTTGTTGCACTGAGTTCTATTCACTATATACATGCACATTCTAAGATCAGTAATTATGTTTTTTAAGTATTAAACACCAACTTCTGGTGTCAATCAAAACAGATTTAATTGTTTTAACTTTTGCTCAGAAGTATGCAGATTTTTTTTTTCAATGTACTGTACAGAAAGTATACATATTTGCTTTTAATTTATTCCCAATTGAAAGTAGCTTTTTAGCATCATCTTTATTTTACTCCCAAGTGGCAAATATGTTAGAACTTCCCTTAAACTAGTAATGCATAAATTTTTCATTTCAGGGTGTAATTTTTTCTGTGGACTTCTCTCACCAGAAGAGAATGATGTGCTCTGCCTCAGATGATCGCAGCATCCGACTTTGGCAGTTTTCCTTTGGTTGCCATTCTAATCTCCATGACACTGAAATTCCTCTGGAATTATGGGAGAACTGTAGCTCTACATGTGTGCATGTTTTGTATGGACACTCGGCCCGGGTCTGGGATGTCAGACTACTGACCTCTACACTGGTCAGTGTGGGAGAGGTACATCATTATTCCAGTGGTTGGTCAATCTATATAAGTTGTCTTTGATGATCTGTCTTAAGACTCATTACATTTAAATGCCTTGTCCGACGTTGAAGTTTAAAGAATTCAGATGTTCTGTATACTTTAAAATATGATAGCACTGCTTATACACATTTCCCATGTTTCAATAGAAAAATGAGTCTTGTTACTGGTGTGTACTTTCATTTTGTTTATGTTTTGAGTTTAAAGCATTTTCTTTGATTTCAGGACTCCACATGCTGTGTTTGGAACTATAATGGAGATGTTCTTCAAAAGTTCAAAGGTCATAAGGTCAGTTCTCACTGAATCCCATACTAGAAGTTTGAATTTTACAATGATAGCACATCTACAGTATTTTATTTGTGTTATGGTAGTAAAGTAGACATTGTATTTGTAGGGAAAAAGTATTTGGAGTTTATCCGTGGATGAGAAAGAAAGATATGTGGTAGGAATTCCCCATTTTTAAAAATTTTTTTTTACATATAATACATCTTAATTTTCAATTGATTATAATACTAAATAATTTCAACATAACCTAAGAAATATTTGGCTTTTTGAAAATATGATGCAAATGCTTTCTTATATAGAGTGGTAGTAGTGGTTACATATATATTTACATCTTCTTCTTCTAATTTTTTTCTCTTTCATGTCAGAGATTCTGTTTTCTCAGTGTTTCGTTTTGTGTATGACAGGTGACTGGTGGGGGAGACACTAGTGTACGCCTCTGGTACTTGTCCTCAAGGTCAGAGAGGTCAAATTACATCACACAGTCTCTGCAGCTACAGCAAATGCCATCTGAGAAGGTACGATTATATAAGGTTAAAACCAACCAAGAAAACTCTTGATAAAAGTAGAAATGAGAAATTACTTGATCAGTTTGAAAAAAAAATTATTGTAGGAAGATGACTACCCACGTTCAGTTAGTTTGCTGAATTACAATGAAATCATCATCATAACTAATAAAGGGTGAGTTGAACTATTCTGAATGAACTATTGTATGTATTGCATAGAGGTTATGTTTATCCTGTTGTCAATTGTTTCTTTACTTTATAATAAATTTGCAGTATTGCTAGACTGTAAAGAGAACACTGATTTTGTTACTGCATGGCCGAGCTTCAAGTTTATTTTATGATTCTTATTCAAAACACAATTATTTTACGTTTTCTTTTTGTGTGTTACAGGTTTCTGTATTTGTATGACGTTGAGAAAAAAACATGGCTGACATTAATGAATGATGCAGACTACAGGTCATATACAGTGATGTCTGTAGCCCCACTACAACAAAGCTGTGTAGTCCTAGGAAATATTTTTGGAAAGCTCAGAATTTTCCTAGCAGATGGTAAATTGCATTATATTCCAGTGTATAACATATTTGTCCATTAAATTTTTGTGTTTGTTAGGTTTACATATATAATTGATTGGTCGTTTCTTTGTTGTTTGAAACATATAAGTTTTGTGTATGATCATGCAGAACTATAAGATTTCGATCTATTATTCAGCTACAGATCTGCAGCTTCATTTACATCAGTGAGTGAGCGTAATAAAAAAGCCACAATGCAATTTATAACCATGCTCTGTGATTATAGGCTCTCAGACAGTTTGGAAAAGTAAGGATAGGGACATCTATGATGGGAAAATAATGAGCATTCATTGGTTATCTGGTACCCGGCTCCTGACCACAGGCCCAGAGGGGGACATTGTAAGTAAAGGTCAGCTAGAGGACTAGAAGTGGATTAGCTGAGTAGATTAACTAAATCACCTGTACTGTACGAATTGCAATTCTATTCTTTTTACTCTAAAATTAAGTGCACATGTGAAAGAGACAAAAATCAATAAAGAACATGAAATAAAGGTAAAAGGGTTAAAATAATTTGAAAAAAATGCACATTTATTAAAAGAGGAATTAGAGAATTATATTTACATGTACTTGCATATGTATACAATAATATTATGTGAGTCAAATCATCATCAATTTTTGAAATCTTAGTTGTTAGAAACTTAACAAGTCAATTAAAATTTATCTGCTTGAGTTATGGTGGATGCTAGAAATTTGTGATTATGTTCTGCATGTCAATAATGTACCGGTAATTTCAGAAACTGTGGAACTTTGACGATAAAACATTGAACTTGGAGCTTGATAAACAGTATATATTACCTGACTGTAAGCAGCGATGGGTGTCAGCAGCTTCTGTCAGTCACGGCTCACTGATTTGTGGGGACAGAGGTGGAACCATTCATGTGTATCAACTTGGGAGTGAATTTGTAAGTACATGTACATTCAAAAAGGGTTGTGTATTGACCAAATAAAATGAATACCATTTGATATTTTATAAGAAGAAGATTTGCAATATTAACACCTTAAGTTTTTATTACAAACTATTATAAAAATTCATCATTTTTAGAATCTTAAACTCAACAGAAGATAGCTAAAGATAGATAAATAAAGTGATAGATAAAGATAGATATGTGTAGATAGATAAAGTGACTTAAGTCAGCATTTTTCAGAGACCTTTTCAGCAGAGTGGGGGGTAGTGAGTGCAAATTTAACAAGTGCACTGGAAGGCCCACTGAGTGGCCCACTCTGCTGAACAGGCCTCAAGACAGCTGTATATGACCTTGATGTTAATTTCTTCTTAAAAATAGTTTTAAAAAATCATTGTTGGTCAGAAATTCATTAACTTTTTAAAGTTGTTGATTAAATTGACTTCTAACAAGTAACAAATAATCATCAAAAGCTTTTAATTAAATTAGTGTTACCTATTGCTATTACCAGTACATGTATTTGCAATTCGTTTTCACAGAGGAGCCCATCTCAAAGTTTTCCAAAAATTCATGGAAAGACAGGAGTGACGAACATTATTTGTGACAAAGGTAATGTATACACGACTGGCAGGGACGGTTGTTACCGGGTCTTCAGTCACGAAGATGGTCACATGACCCTCCTGAACACACATCGCATTTACAAAGGATTCGAGTGGATTGACAAGCTGGAAATAGCTGATGATGGAGCCGATTTTCATGTATTCGGATTTCAGTCTGTAAGTGAAGAATGTAATTATGATCTTGTATGATGTCGAAATTTTTACTTTTAAAAACGTAGTAGAATTAAAAGATATGATGACATTTGAAATAAATATTCTGTCCTATATACTTGTGTTCTGTGGAATCATTTAGATTTGTGGGGACCATTTTTCGTTGATTGTCAACACTGTAACAGTTCATTGGGAGTGATGTTATTTCATAGATTTACTAAATGTCTTGTATTCTAATGATTCAATAGTTACCTTCAATTGAAATTTGAATGCATACATGTATGTATTATGGTATATTTTAATACTTTGAAATGGTGTTTGAGAAATTCAAGTACTTACGTATGTGTCCTTGACCCTGTTGTTACCTATAGAGTGACTTTGTGCTGTGGAGCGTGAACAGGAATCAGAAACTCCTTCAGATACCATGTGGTGGAGGTCACAGGTCATGGGACTGCAAATCCAAGGGAGAGCACTTCAGATTTGTCTACCAGAAAACGCGTGAAGTCGTGGTGTGTGACACCAGACTGGAGCAGATTCAGCTCAAGTTGAAGGTGAAAAGAAATCAAACTTTGTATCTTTATAAAAAGGATATGTCAGTTTGAGGGAAAAAAGTGTAATATGTGTGTTTAATGAATACATTTAATACATGTACTACAGGTGAATATTCACATTTGTTTTAAATGCATAGCAGAAAAAAAATGATATCGCCATTCAACACAACAAAAGTTAATAAGACAATAGTAAGGGTTTAAACCATGTGTATATGTATTTTTAACATTTTTTTTTTTGCTGTTCGCATTGAATGAATCTTTTTTTTTTCCTAGAATGCTCTCCATGGAAGAGAGATAACTTGTGTTAAATTACTGGATGCCAACACTGGTGCGTAGGATATAATATCTAACTTTCATAGTATGAGAAAGTGATCATGATGCTTTACTTACATATTTTTTCCTATTCAGGTGTTTTAAACTTAGAGTTAATCATTATCCAGGGTTTTCTATTTGTATTCACAGAGGGATGCATTGTTGTGACAGGAAGTGAAGACACCAGTGTCCAGATATCAGCAATCAGATGTATCCTAGCAATTCATTGGTTACATGGTCTTTCAATAAGTGTTAAGACATTTTGTTTCCCCAATTTATCATTTTAATGCTTCAGGAATATCAGGATATACATGTACACATACAGTATGTTTGGAAAAATAATCACTATGTTGCTAGAGTGTTATATTTAATTACTCATAGTACATAAATCTAAGAGTAATATGTACATAAAACAATTCAAAATGTTATGAGACTCATTATAATATAATAAGTTTGCTTAAATTTGGGGGTTTTTTTGTGACAAATAAGATCCATGGTAGGAACCCTGAAAATGAAAGACATGGAGTGCCCATTACATTTTATTACCATAAAAAATAAACATAAAAAAGGTTTTTCTTAATATATGACAAGATAATGAATTTGGAGTAAAAGAAATGTCTTGCCTAGAACATCTGAGTGGACACATCTCTAGTGTGCGGGCACTTTGTTTATGTCCATCCTCCAAAGACACAGGCCACCAGAAGTCTACATTGATGTTCTCTGCTGGCGGTCGCGCCCAGCTGTTGGTCTGGAGGCTGACCATTAGAGACTCTACCGCCATTATAACAGAGAATCTGTGCCAGCGTATGATTGGCCAAACACAAAGAAAGGGGAAGACCAGGATGTGGAAACTCCAACAGATCAAACTGAACCCAGAAACAAGGTTCATGGACTTGAGCAGTGTTCAGCTCTCTAGTGTAGGGTCTGATTTTCCAGATCATTTTCACCTCCTGGCTTCTGCTTGCTCAGATGCTTTTGTTAGGTAAGTTTATATTAAGAGCTATTTCAACAAGACCATGGACTTCAACAAGACATTAGACTTTAACAAGACCATGGAATTTGAGAGCATTGGTGGTCATTCGGTCATTGGCTTATAGAAATCAACAATATTTGTCCTATATTATCTGTGTCTACTTTATTTGTGCATACATGTATTTCACTTCCCATCATCAATTTAATCCTAAAAATGGTTTGATGGATGAAAAAGGTAGCATCATATCAAAAGTCTAGTCTTAAAATAATCCTATTACACTTAAATGAAATAGATTGTTGATATTTTGAAAAGAATTTATTAATTTTCAAATAGCATTGTTTAAGAATTTTGACTTTTTCAGGTTTTACATTTTTGATGAAGAGAAAGCAGAGTTAATTCCGTTTCTGGAATCCCCCCTTCATGAACACTGTGTTTTAAAGGTCTGTTGTCTAAAGAGACAGTGTACGTCAGATTCTGTAATATACATTCTATCTGCGGCAACTGATGGATGTATAGCATTCTGGAAAATAAACAAGAACAACATTTATCAAATTGTGCAAAAATCTTCACAACCAAATCTTGATAATAGGATTTTTGAAACATGTTCTTTTGTGAAATGTGACATACATATACCTTCATCAAATAGTTTCAATCTCAGGGGAGACTTATTAGATAAGGAGTCAGTGTTGGGTGTACATGTATTGCCCTCAAATCATAAACAACATATACTTAAAAGTGATAATAGAAATGACTCACAGTGCAATGATGAAGGCCGAGTCAGCAATAAAGAAGAACAGGAGAGTGGAATGTCCATTGACAGTATGGAGTCAAATTCATCAAAGGAAAACAGTATCCAAAGAACAATGCATGTGTTTTTCCTGAAACATCATCAGTCTGGTGTGAATGGATTGGATTATATACATCTACAAGGTAAGGACTAGGTAAAATGCTCCATCCAGTTTTTTGAAAATAATAATTGGTTTAAAGTATCTGTGATTTCATGGGATAAACTGTCAGGTAATGAAAAAATTGAAATCTATATAGTCATGATCTTACCAAACTCTATATCAATATGAATTATATCAAAATGCATTGAATGACAATTTCCTTGTAGACTTTAGATTTTTGTGATAATTTTGAACCCCACAGTTGTGTTTTGGGTTTAGATAGTGACTACCTGATAGCTAGTGGTGGAGACGACAATGCCCTTGTAGTTTCATTGGTCAGGGTGGACAGCGAAGGTGTAAAGATTGTCAAAACAGGGTCGTGTTTATGTGCTCATTCAACAGAAATTACAGGTACATGTAATACATGTAAATGCTGAATATATACTCAAGAAATGCAAAATATATTTAGACAGGAAAATGAAAAATATATTCACAAGAAAATTCAGAAGATACAGAAATGCAGAATACAAGTGTATAGACAAGGAAATGTTTAAACTTTAATAAAAATAGATATACTGGAAAAGAAGGGTAAACAGTGAAAGCTAAATAATAACTGTGATTAACATTAAAATAAATTATATATACATTGTACATGTATGTAAGGTATGTGGTTCTGATAAGACAAATGTTACAGGTGTGAAGTTCTTGTCACCCTCCAAACTGATTTCTGTGTCCATTGATCAAAGACTGATACTGTGGAGTGTTGACATTACAGAGGGTCACATACAGGTACAGGTCAAACTCGGACCATTTATGTCCTGTATTATTCAATTAAAAATGAGATTAATCTTTTTATTAATAAGTAATTTCTCTTTATGTTATGAATGTTGGTGTTTTTATTTTTTAATTTAGCTGAAGCAGATGAGCTGTAAATTTATGTGTGTTGCTGATATATCAAACTTAGACTGTCAGAAATTAAACAAGTAAGCAAGCTGAGATAAAAATTGGATATACAATGTCTTTGAGCAATTTTCAAAAGTTCCTGTTAAACAGTGGAAAAAATACTGTGGGAATTTTGTAAAAAATTATTATTCTGCAAACAAACATTATTTTTTGTGTTATTATGTTCTTTGAAATATAATTTGTTTTTTTTTTCACCAGTGACCTATTTACGGTTATAATATCTGGAGAGGGCTTAGCAACCTTTGAAATTCATGGTATGTGTTCTATTGTTCTAAATTAAAAAAGAGTCCATCATTCTAAGTGGCAGATAAAACAATTATTCTTAAACAACTTCACAATGAATCTTGTTTTTGAAAGCAGTAATGTTCTCTCATCATATTCATTGGCATCAATTTTCGTGGATTTAATAATAAAATGTAAAAGATGACACATATCATACTAGGTTTACAGATTTGATTTTGACTAGATTTAATTGGAGCCTTACTGTGTTGTATTATACAAATACTCCGTTAAAAGTTAAGGTCCTTGGTTATTCTTATTATTTTCATGATGTTTTTGAAAGAAGAAAGTTGATTTCTGAATCTTGTTTTTTGTTATTTTTCCAGGAATTTAACCCGAATTTGTGGTAGAATGAATAAAACTTAGAAACAAAAATTTTGTTTCAAATTGTTTTTTTTTTCTTCATATCTATAAAGTTACTCTGAAATGTTAGAAACGAATCATTCTAGTGTCAAAATTCAAAAAATTAAAATCTGACTAAAATATATATTTAGACCATAAGTTGTCATAAAATATAAACATATTTTTTTCATAACTGTCATACTTATCTTGAGGAAGGCCTCTACCAAAATGTTGAAATTTGTTGTCCCATGTTCAGAGGATGTGATGGTAAGGTTGGGACTCAACTAGTCTTATGAATGTAGTGACTTCTTTAAAAATCTCCTCTAAAGCAGGCAACCTATGTGCATGGTTAGGGTGGACAAGGGTGCCTGGGTCAGGGGTAAGGGGGGGGGGGGTGGTCATCATCTTATAGTGAACGTACATGGATTCTCGTAGTCAGAAATATCTGACGTTTTTCTGACTGTTATAACGCTTTAGTTTGATATTTTACTTTCCAGGCAGGTAAAATATCAAAGTCATAAAAAGCCGGGGAAACGTCATGTTTCGGACTAGGATTCTCGTAACATCGTCTCTACTGTTTTAACATCTAGACGGCAAAGAGAGCCGTAGGGGTGGGGGGGGGGTGTCCGTTGTTGACATTGCAAGAATAAAATGTTTCTCTATTATCAATGATTCAGTTGCATAAAAATTTGTACGATTATGAAACCAATGTTCAGATATACATGTACCTGTACTTTTTGAAAAGCTTTATATTGATAATTGACAATTCAATTTTGAATTACACATCATTCACCGAATTTCACACGAATGTCGATATTCTGAATTTTAAAATGAAGTTAATCTACTTTGAGATGAGTTATTCCCTTCTGGCTATTCTCGTATGATATTTTAATGTCTTTGAATCACTGTAAATAATTTCATTGATGCATCATTTGAAGAAGGGAATTGCAAAATTTCAAGAAATTTTAATGTAAGATGATGCTTGAAACAAAAATTATTAAGCCACAGGCACCTGGCGTTATACCGGTATATATTTTCCTCATAATACCCTCTACCTAATAATACACGTCAGGTGCCCGTGGATTAAGTATTAGTAGATTTTAAATTGTATAAAACGTTTCGATTATAAATGTACCCATGTGTAGACGACATATAGGCGACATATACATGTATACCATATACTTAGCATACATATTAATATAAAGTAATTGATTTCATATTTATTCAGATTTGACTCGTTTTTCAATGGCATTTTGAGAGAGATTGTTTTACGTATTTTCAGATTCAGTATAGTAAAACTGGTTTATCTCTCTTTGATTGATCACCCAACCTATTTGGCCTACTTCGTTCAATATTTTCTACTACGTGCATCAAATAAACTATTTTTGTAGTAACAAGTTTTTTGTGCATGGTGTCATTGGGTGAATCAAATGATTGTTTAATCCCTTTACACGCACAGTAGATTTATATCTAGCACCGCTAATTAATATCAAAATAACTTCAAATGTTAATGTTAGATGACATCATGTATAAAAACAATTTGCTTTATCCCAATTTCCTTTGGTTTCTAATTAAATCTGGGGAAATCTTCTTACACAATCCTGAACGTGCGTTGGACGTAAGGGTAAATTAGTTTATGTTTATAGATGCTTAACAGTTACTATAGTATCCAATCTGTCAGGTGGTTGAAACTGTTCATTTGTTTTGTTGTTGTTATAAAATATAGCTATAAAAGTCACATATAAATTCTACATATGTATTAAATTATTTTTCTTATATATACACTGAATAATTGACAACAAGACACTTCGTGCAACTGAAATCAGTTTATATTATGGATATTATTTTAATTAAGATTCTTAAACTTAAAATTTGCGACATATAATAAGAATAATAAGCAATTTTTAAATGTTCTTCTTTTCTTGAAGTAATTCGTAGGCAGTTGTATAATAAACCTTGACAGGATGTTAATATCAACTACTTTCATCTTTGATATTTCTATTCGCATACAAAATGACATTTGAACAAAATGGTATTCTCTACGAAGTAAGATACAGATGAACAATCAAAGAAAACAATAAAATTAAAGAATGAATATATGCACGTATTATTCTTTCATTTTATTAAAAAATGAATACAATATTTACTGTACGGTAACATTTATTTGAGATTGAGTCTGCAGGTTTTCTGGTTTGTGTGTATATATTGGATGTATATACAATGTACATGTATTGGGATTAAAGGTGTATGGTAGAAAGAAGAGGTCCAATTTTTCTGTAAAAACTAAATTTGTTTATTCTAGTGACATCCGTGTAGAACAAAGAATGATTTCTTGTTTGTTTTGTTCGCTTTAATTCTGTACTGGTCTACTGGATGTGAAATATATTGTATAAACCTTTTGTTAAAACCCTACACGGGACAAAACGAATTGGTTTTGACGAGAGCTGATGAAAGGAGAGCAGTTTGATTGTATTCTAAATAGGTGATGATTAATACAACCAGACCGACACATCAATTTGTTATAGAATCAGCCATGTCGCTCAGAAGCCATTAATTGACACCAAGTCACCCTGCTATCTTTTATACCGAACTCCCAGAGCAAAACCACTCAAGAATCAAGTGGATGGTATTAGATTATGAAGGGGCTCTAACTGCAAGTAGTTGGTCAGCTACAACAGAATTGTTGGTGAATAAAACGAAATGAATTGGAATAGTATGCCTATAAAAAAAATACAGCTTCGATTAGGATCCATAAAGTCGGAGTGATTTGAATTCAATTTATAAACATTAGTTTACTTTCCAGGAAATTACCACTGGCTTTTGCATTTGTTGAAATATCAATTAAGCCGTGAAAATTGCTTTCTGTGGTTCACAAGCAATCTAAATAATCACAAATGCATTTATAGAAAATAGTTTTCACGTCTAGTGATATCATTGATCTTTCAATATAATCATTCCCAGGGTTCAAACTTTAAGGATCTTATTTACATGTACATGTATATATATACATTCCATTTTAAGCGTTAAACATTAGAATCAATTGTTTTTAATAGTATATCTTTAAAACGTTTGCTCTCTCCATTGAAACATATTGAAACAGGATTGTCATGACAGTCATTTTAGATGTACATTTAAATTATATTGTCAGTTTTTGTAAGAGGGTGATTATTTTTCCGTAGTGACTTTTGGAAGGAGCGCTGTCAGTCTCAGTCACCGGAAACACGTATAAAACGACACCTAGTGGCTAAAATGACACAAGAGAGGGACTAATATAAGTTCCCAATCTTACAATTGCAATTGTCACCATGTTAATGTATTTGAATCAATAATGAATAAATATTGTTTAAACTAAAATGACACGAGCACACACGCGCGCACACAGTATGTATATAAAGATGTGGTTTTGTTCTATTCGTCGGGAAATCAACATGCTCGATTAATTACAACACTGAGTGGATGATAATCACTTTTTGTGAAAAGAGGTAATTAAAGGAGCTCGACATCGAAGCACCTCCGCCGCGATGATTTATGGGGTTTTCCTTCTGTTATAATGAAAGAATGGCATGCTTTCAAATCGTTGAGTTGTAGCACATCGCAGAATAATCTTCTAAATAATGAAAACAATCCCTTGTTAAGAACATGCATTACATAATTGTGACCTTCACGTGATTTTTTTTAGCTTTGCGATGATTATGCTTTTCTTCTTCCTTTTTTTTTAATTTTTTGATTAACGAACCCAATGTTAAGAACACTTGCTGTAACAAACTGAACTTCATATTTGTTTTCATACAATGATGTGAAACATGTGAAGAAACATGTAAAAAAATAAGAACAAAACAAGTTGTTTAAGTTTAACAACGTTAACGTTAAGTGTTAACCGAGATTTGCCGTTGATGCTTTCTGATAAAAGGCGTGCACTCTTTTATAACTTGTCTAAGTTTAATCAGAACATCAATTAAACATAATATCTAGTCATTTTTAGTTACATCACGTCGTTATGTTATAATATTAAGTACTTAAAAAGTCTTCCTGTCAAAAAATATGTTCGCAAATAAATACATACAACAATTTTAACAAGAGCTTGGACTTTGGTTAATTGTTTCAAACGGCCTCTCTGTTTCATTGTAGGCCATTAAGCCTTGACGCTTTGAAATCAACAAGATTTGTCTTGCTTTTGAGTTAAGACTACGCAATCGGTGTATATTTCGCTTGAAACCATCGTCATTTTTACTTGTTTTGAAACAAGAAATAGATAGTTACGTCCTACTGAAAGTCCAATGCCTTTTTTAAAGGGACTTGGACACGATTTTAGATCAAAATTTTATTATATATTTTTTATATATAAAATGGTTTACTTGCACATTTTGAATGATTGACCAAAATTTGAATGTTAGAATTCAAATTATATAAGAGATACAGAGGTAAGAATTCATTGTAATGTTAACAAAGCTCGAGTCTTATATATTTGTTTACAAATAATGTTAAGTATGGAATTACCATTTCTTTGACAAAATGACTCGTGGAAAACAAGGTAAACATATTAATTGTGTTTATAAATAATATTATCAACAGAAGAAAACAACATTTGATTGAAATTTATACCAATAAAACACAGATGTAAAAAATAACATGGCTCGAGCTTTGTTTACAAAACAAACAATTTCAAACTCTGTATCTTGCTTTTAACTCAATATTTGACTTTCAAATTTTGACAATGCATTACAAATACCCATATTTACCATTCTAAACATTAAAAATGGAAAAATAAAATTCAAAATTTTGAGCTCAAATCGTGTCTAAGTCCCTTTAAAATGGCTCTGATATGAAGTTCTGAAAAAGAGGCAAAAATGGTTTTCTCTGAGTTACATAATTATGATTTATCTGATTTAAAAAATATTATAACTATTCTTGAGTAAGGCATAATATAAAACCAGTATACATCACAATCATTCGTTTAATCTTGATGTCGCCTCTTTCAAATATCTGTAATACATTTTTTGTTTATTGGTTAGATGAAAAATATTCTTTTAGTTCTTCGCGGTGCGTTTTGATAACAAAAAATATCTTCACTTATATAATATAAGTTATTTTAGAGCTATCTCTTATGAATTCACTCGACAATTGTCTAGCGTGCCTTCAACGTTAAGAAAACCATTATAGCTCGTGAACCCAGTCTTCTGTGCGTGGATTAACACATTCCAACTGCTTTACTAATGGATCAATTAAATCCGATAATATTTGTTGGGACATTAAGTTATCTTTTTGCACACTTTTGAAATGTAAGACATATTGCGTTTACGATAAATATGTTGTCCCGCTGTTAAATATCGTTCTAAGTGTTACTAAATAAAATCGATGGGTAAACGTTTCGACGTTATGAAACGTTAGTTTCCTCCATTAAGCAGCGGAAGGCCAATCGTAATGTAGGTCAAGGATTTTAGATTATAAACATATGAAATACAAATTTATTTATATAATTATATTAGTTTATATTGTTTTGTGTTCAAGGTTTGGTAAAAAAAAAAAAAAAAGATTTGCAGACACCCATTGTATACAATTGGAATTGTTTTTACTCAAACTCAAATTTGAAATAATATGTATGCATGGTTATTACGCGGCTTTGCGATTCATTTGCTAAAATATACATGAATACACAAATAAAATCGGTCTAAAGCGCCGACTTAATTTATACTTTCTTAATTTTTTTGAGACCTTATTGAAATATTGTTCTAGAATTTTAGAAAACGAAGAGTTTAATAATAAACTAATTCTAAGAATTCGGAATTCTAGAAGCAACGAAGAATATTAGAAGTAACGCCAATTTAGAACCATTTTAACAAGGCCTTGGACTTTCAGTAAAACGTATTACTGTCTATTTCTTGCGTCAAAACAAGTTAAAAATGACGCTGGTTTCAAGCGAAATATACACCGATTGCGAAGTCTTAGCTCAAAAGCCAGACAAATCTTGTCGACTTCAAAGAGCAATGGCTGAGTGGCCAACAGTGAAATAGACAGGCATACGTCACATTGCTGTTTGACACAACTACCTAAAGTCCAAGCTCTTGTTAAAATGGTTCTAAGACACATGTTTATCCAAGGTAGAAAAAAAATGATTCGAAGTATGCATTTCTGATCTCAAACGTTCAGGTATGAGTGCATGTTCGCAAACATTCATGTATCCGTGCCTGTATTCAAACGTTCAGGTAATCGTCATGCCTGTCTTCAGACATTCAGATATCCGTGTCTTCAAACGTTGTATAGACATTCAGTTATTCGTGTTTTCAAACGTTCAGGTATTCACGCCTGTCTTCAGACCTCCAGGTTTACTTGCCTGTCTTCAAGGCATTTCTCGATCCCACGTAAAACTTGACATAATCACGGTTAATGTAAAAATATCAGCACCACATCGATGTTGCCTGTCACAAAAAGGGGGGAAATACATTATGTATCTCGGTTTCAATTCTAATATTGATGTTATATACGGGCCGGGGCGTTTAAAACTGTGACAATTTCTCTCTCTGTAAACAAGAGCTCTAGCACGTTGTTGGAAATGTCAGAATTAAGCCTGCTATAGCGAATATTTGCATTTGATATAATGAAATTTCCGTCGAGTTTGAGTAATAATGCAATATCATTTAGCTTTTGTCAATTTTGGCAAACTCTTTGAATAATAAGGCAAATCCTGAACGATTAGGCTTCTTTCATGGTACGTCTGAAGTATCCAATATTCTGGGAATATCGTCCTTTTTCTCATTGGTGGTTATATATTAGCTTGCCAATAAAAAATGAATGGCTCCCGACTTTTTCGCCTAAAAGAAAATGCAAGAGTACTATTGATTCAAGGTTATAAAAATCGCAATATTATTCAGCGTTTAAGATGAGAAGAATATCATCTAGGAAATAATTACTGTCTAGCTTCGAGATCGTGCTCTATTAAACACTTTGTTATTGCCAATAACGTTGGCATGTGGTCAAACGCTGATAACAACTTTTGAAAATCTAGAGTAAACGCTCTCTGGATTACGGAAGTGATCTTTATATTTGTATTGCTAACTCTTTTCCATGGGGTTGATATATGACAGGTTTTTGAATTTACTCTAAGGTTTTGATTTTGACCTACATGTATGAAAATGCTAAAGAAACCTCTGATCCTTAATGTAAACGTTACAGCAAAAGAGTCCTTACCTCCTTTAACCTCTGCTTACGAACGTAAAACTATGGTATAATAATTGACCATTTACAGGAAATTGATTATGCTTTATGCTTCCGTGAGCTTCATACTTAGAAAGTTTTTGCATCCTAAGTATCAATGAAGTTGATGCAAATATTAAAACGCGGACAGTGGTTTTTGTGGCCACGATTTAAAGATACGCTTGTACATCAATCATTTGGATTCAGACCATGATATAAAACAGCTAGTTACTAGTAAACTATAAGCTCCTAATGCTCAACCACCCAACCACATATGCCATCTTGTTCAACAAAATGACCAGATCTAGACCTGAATGAAATTATGAATTTATCGGCCTCTGGACCGCACTCTAAATATGTTAACCACAAGATTGAAACCGCACAGTTACTAAAACTACTAAAACAATTTGTTCAACAACCAAATCACGAATGGAAATGATTGTTCATCTACCTGACCAAATGTTTAAAAGTTTGTTCAACCATCAGACCAGAACGTATACAAGTTTGTTCGACTACCAGTCAACCCTGTGAAAAAAAAATGTTGAACCACTAGACCAGACGGTGTAAAATTTTCTACCACCTGTCCATATAAACCGTGTAAAGTTCAGCAATCAGCCCACACTTTGTAAAATAAACAGCCTGACCACTAGACCTACAGAGTAACAATGTCTCAACCACTAATCCACACTGTGTAGAACCGTTATTCAACCACTAAGCCACACTGTGTAGAACCGTTTCTCAACCACTAATCCACACTGTGTAGAACCGTTATTCAACCACAAAGCCACACTGTGTAGAACCGTTTCTCAACCACTAAGCCACACTGTATAGAACCGTTTCTCAACCACTAAGCCACACTGTTTAGAACCGTTATTCAACCACTAAGCCACACTGTGTAGAACCATTATTCAACCACTAGACCACGCTGTGTAGAACCGTTTCTCAATCACTAGACCAAATAATATAAAATATTGCTCAACCATCAGACCACAATCTGTAAAAGATTGCTCATCCACAAAAGACAAAAAATGGTTCTACCACATGATCAAACTCTGTAAAAGGTTAAGCCATCGGACCATACCACGGTTTAAAGGGGTTTTTAACAACTAGACCAACATTTTAGAAGTTTTCTCAAAAACTTTATTAAACTGTGTAAAAAGGTTCTCAACCACTAGACCAAACCATGTTAAAGTTTCTACAACCTAAAAATCACAATCTGAAACAACATGTAACACCATCAAATTACGTATGAAAAACCATGTACTAACATTACACCACGAAGCAATCAGTTTGCTTTACCATCAAAACAGGAAGTGTAACAGTTTGCTTAGCCATTAGACCACAAAGTAAAACAGTTTGCATAGCCATCAGACCACGAAGTGTAACAGTTTGCCATCAAACCTCGACGTGTAACAGTTTGCCTAGCCATCAGACCACGACGTGAAACAGTTTGTTTGGCCATCAGACTACGAAGTGTAACCGTTTGCTAAGCCATCAGACCACGAAGTGTAACAGTTTGCCATCAAACCTCGACGTGTAACAGTTTGCCTAGCCATCAGACCACGACGTGTAACAGTTTGTTTGGCCATCAGACCACGAAGTGTAACCGTTTGCTAAGCCATCAGACCACGAAGTGTAACAGTTTGCTTGGCCATCAGACCACGAAGTATGACAGTTCGCTTAGTCATCAGACCTCAAAGTGTAACAGTTTGCTTAGCCATCAGACCAAGAAGAAGTGTAACAGTTTGCTTAGCCATCAGACTACGAAGTGTAACAGTTACCTGAGCAATCAGATTACGAAGTGTAACAGTTTGCTTGGCCATCATACCACGAAGTGGAACAGTTTGCTTAGCCATCAGACCACGAAGTGTAACAGTTTGCTTGGCCATCAGACCACGAAGTGTAACAGTTTGCTTATCCATCAGACCACGAAGTGTAACAGTTTGCTTTGCCACCATATCAAGCAGTAAAACAGTTTGCCCAACATCAGAAAAAAGCTACGGCCAAAGTGTCAGGCTGTCTGTATCGATTGACTTGTGTTACCTTTCACGTCATTAAGTTACACTCTCAAATTGAATTAACAGATTTTTGGAAGATATTGATGGCTTTTTAATCCCTGCTGGATGTAAGACAGATACATCAACCTTGGTTTAACATTTTGTTATCGAATTGCAGTAAAGATTCATTCATCTCTTACACACTGGAACTAATCTAATATCCCCATGATATGTTGTATAACAGCAATTTAATTAAATGCATGTCAATTCTGTTTGATTTAATTATTTTCGTAAAGTTTAGTGAACTGTTTTAGTTGATGACAAAAGTGAATTTAAAAAATGAATGATGTTTTATCCAGACTTATAATATTTCTTTCGAAATTAGAATCGTACATGCGATCTTGGTAAAAAAAAAAAAAAAGGTTTCAAGGTTGGCAGTCGTTTTAAACTTGATTTTTTGAATTCCTATATAAACTAAAATAGGAACACCATGTAAATATTATTTTTATATTATAATACATTTTCATGTGTAATGAAATGATATCACTTATGCTTAGTAAAATCGCAGCGTCATTACGACTTTTGTGTTTAATATTAGAATTATTTTGATTTAAATAAAATTGTTTATAAAACGCCATTTAAGACTATGTTGGAAATGAAAAAAAAAAGTGTTCGTCTTAATTTGTATGAAAAGAATAATATGTATCAAAATATATATACATGTACCAAAACCCTATATTGACTTGATCCAGTGTTTCAACTGCTATGACAAATCAAACAATACATACAACTATCTTTTAAATTCCATCTTTCTGGTGTTCTCACTCAGTGCTTTCTTTCTTTTCTTTTCTTTTTTATCAAATATTTACTTTTCCAGTGTAAACTACGAATTAAATTGTAATGTATTGCCCGATATATTTCATTAATGACGCAAATGACTCAATATGGGGCACAAGCAGGGTTTGCATTATTATACGAAATAAAAACAACGTATTTATGCCTATAGTATGATTTAATATTTTAATGGCACAATTAATGAAAATTATATAATATACGTAAAAAGGAATCATTCGTTGAATATTACGAGATGAGCTTTCATAAAGTCCATTCGGGCTTCATTTGATTTTGATCACGCGAATGATTCTTTAATTCCTTCAAATAAGCTCAAGGTCACTGTTTATACTTTTTTAAAATGAGTAGGACTGGCAATGCAACTTTTTTTTAATAGGAAAAAGAAATCTGATCACAATGCTCTAGGAGAAAAACCTTTTACTGCGTAACATTGAAGCTCGGACAAAAATCAGCATCTTTCGGGATGTATTTTTATCTTTAAACATTAGCTTGGAGAAATCCTCGAACATTGTCTTTAACTAATGATGCTTAGAAGGCAAAGACAGCCATCGTTTGATTAGATGGCATTGTCATTGAATTTTGAATAATACAACTCAATTATCTATAAAGACCTAAACATGCCTATTAAATTGTCGTTTTTTTCAGTTATCAAGGTCATATGAGCTTTGTTTAATTTTGAAAATTGAAAAATTTAATTGTGCTGAAACAGACAAAACTTACAAGAAATCTGGGTTAGAGAATGCATTCATTCAAGTTGTGTTAGCATAAGATTTAATCTAATTCTTTTTTCATCTTTTTTATAAAAATATTTACAAACTCAGATGTTATCTGCAGCAGGCGACGATATTTTTTTTTTAGAGTTGATTTGTGTGAGAACAGATGGAACACACTAAAAACCAATTGCATGCTGGCATCTATAGAGTAAATAAAAATCAAATACAAACCCTTAAAATCCTCAACACCGCAGACAAAAAAAACTTATAAAAATTCTGACCAACTTTCACCAATTCCTGAATTAAGAGGAGTACCAATGGTGTGAGTGGTTTGCTGAGTAAATAACTTTTCTGATTAAAAAAAAACCATTTTGAACTTCAAAGTCTTCGCAAAGATATACCGGTATGACCGGATTATTATTTTTTCAAAGAGGAGAGATAAATATATAATCCCCCAAATGTGCTTACATTTAGCAACGAGAACATGCATGATTTTAGGGGTAATTTTTAAAAAGGCTTTAAGGATGTCTCGCAAATTGTATAACAATTGGGAGTGGTGATGGCCTCAAAACACTTACGCAACGTGTATAATGACATATGACACATGTATACCGGTATGTGGTGATCTTCATTCATTGGTGGGGGAATGACCGATCAATAATTAGCAATTTATTTTATCTATTATATGGTTGTTACGGTTTAGAAGCATAAATATGGTCCGAGGTGGAAATTGTTTCTTTTGAATAAACTTAGAGAGATATATTAAAAATAAGTTTTATTCATCCCTTTGTACGATTCGAATACTATCGAAGCCACAGTTAAACGTAGGAAACACTGAAACGTTACCACAAAATGTTACAATTTTTGTATGTAAAAATTTATGTGAAAATGGAACATAACTTTTTCAAATGTGTTTTATTTAAATTGTGCTTTCTCTTTAATAAAAAAAAGCAGTACAAAACATTATTTCCTGAAAAGACTATTTTAGAAATAGATGTACCAAAATATATTTTAGTAAACCCACATTTTCTAGCAATAAATGCCATTGGGTTGGCAAATCAATTTAGACATCGGCAAATTTCCCTAGCTTCTTAAAACAGTCGTAATAAATCTAAATCCATCGATTTGGATCTCTGGAGTTAAATGCTTTTACGCACATGCAGTCCGGATTCTTGGTTTTCAAGTGTAGTTTAATAATGTGACATTTTTTATACAGATTTCCACTTAAAACGACCAAAACCCAATTAATGCAAAAGAATAAAGTCTTGTTTCTTTATATCTTATTGAAATGTAGTTTGTTATATCTATTAAATTTGATCCCTTGTTTCCAAGTTTACTCTTGGTGACTCTTGGTGACATTATGTCGTGAGGCATTCTTTAAATATAGAAACACAAAATGGTTATTTTAGCAAGAAATTTGATTCACCATGCTCCTTTGAGAACATGTAATAACGTTATAGTATTAGATAACTGTAAGGCAGATATCGCGCGGAATCTCTGGGAAATGTCATCGTTAAAAGTACAGTAAAGTGTCTTGGATGACAATAAGCCTCAATCTCGGCTTGTTTAGCTAATTTTCTCTTGCTCTTTTCCCCGTTGGAAAACAAGACAAGAAATAGACAAAATTATATACAACTATGATTGATAATTCTTCTTAGGGCCAATATCGGTCTTTCATTTACCTTAACTTGGGATTATGTATCAGCATTATTGTTTTATTTTGTTTTGCCCTTCCCATGAATGTCTAGACTTTGCTCATAATGTAACGATCAGTAACCACGAAAAACAACTGAACTTCGTGCAGAAAACCAATTGATATTCTTAGCATCACACCTTGATATCTCGATTAAATTGATGCAAATTGTGGTCTTTCAGCGATACAAATATACATACTGGTATTATACATCTCCTTGAGCAAAGAGGAGTTAAAAAAAAATATTTTATAGAAGTAAGTGGTAAATATAAAATACAATATTAAGAAAAAAATGATATTCTATACTCAAAAAAACATCAATGCAATGTTGATGTGTTTTACAACAGCATATTTTGAAAACAACATATAAACATACGAACTCGTGTAACCAAAATGCCCAAAACAGACTCAGCCTTGATAAAATCATTAATATATTTTTTTTTAAAGTTGAAAAAAGCACATTTTCAAAAGCATTCTACTGTAGATATACAATTTGCTGTACATGTATGGGAATCCTCGTCTTAATTCACAAAAAAATCCTTAAAACAGATTTGAACAACAAGCAAAAGCTAACCTAAAACATAAACAAATCAATCGTTTTTCCAGGATAGAGGTACTTTTCTGTTCAGATTTTGATATTGCTTGGTCTGTATTACCTCCTTTACACCAATAAGGACTTTTTAAAGCCACTTGATAATTGATTATAATATCTCTTATCATACCCCATGCTTCCGCTTTTTTCATTTATTCATTTCTGAGAGATTTATTCTATTAATGCTTTCTTCTAGCTACATGAAATCATTAATCATCCTTTTCACTCTATCAGAAACTGATATTTATTTTGCTCAAGGCTTAAACTTCTAGTTATATACATTTTTTAATGTCATACATGTATCTCTTACCATTTTTAACATGTCTACTAAATGAGGCACATATTTTTTAGAATAAATGATACAAATAACAATAGTAGGCGTTAGTAAAAAAAGAAGAAAAAAAATACGAACAAAACTCGATTTCTCGTAAGGTTTAAAACTTATCCTAACAAACGCACGCAAATGATTTGATTTCTACATATTTTTCTAACATTTAATCAAATATATATATTGACACTGGACAGAAGTATAATAATGCTTTGTGCATGCTATTATTGTAAAAGTTATTTTTAAAGTGTGTCGATATAGAAGATAATTATGTCCACTTGCAACATAGAAATATCAATATGCAACATAAAAATGTCAAAATGCAACAAAACTATGTTGACATGCAACAAAAATATGATCTATGGTGGCATACTTCTGCTTCGTGTGTACAAGTTATTTTTCAAATATAACGACATGCTAGATAAATAGATTGACATGCAAGATAATTATGTCAACATACATCATAATAGGTTGACAATCAAGATACTTATGTCAACATACAACATAATAGGTTGACATGCATCATAAGTTTGGCAACATACAACGTAATAGGTTGACATGCAAGGTAATTATGTCAACAAACAACATAATAGGTTGACATGCAAGAAAATTATGTCAACATACAACATAAAAGGTTGACATGCAAGAAAATTATGTCAACATACAAAATAATAGGTTAACATGCAAGAAAATTGCAATCAGGTCAAAGTCATTTAAAATCTAAAAGAAAAAATCAAATATCGCCCACATGATTGTGACTTCAAACATGCTAAAAACAACTTATTTATGCTGACATGTAACTTATTTATGTCGACATGCAACTTATCTACATGTATGTCGACATGCAACTTAGTAATGTTAACATGTGAATTATTTCTGTTCACATGCAACTAAGTTATGTTGAGATGCGAGGGAAATGAAATGTGTTAAAATGCTTCTTATCTATGCCCGACATGCGAGATATACATGTGTATGTTGATATGCAACTTATTTTTGTTAACAAGTTGCATTGTGACATGAATAAGTTGCATGTCAACAATCATCTCGCATTTCAACATAACTAAGTTGCATGTTCACATAAATAAGTTGCATGTCAAAACTATATACATGTATCTCGCATGTCAACATAAATAAGTTGCATATCGACATGTATTGTAAATATGTAGCATCTAGCATCTTCTAAGTCAGATGTGGGCGATATTTGATATTTTTAAAAGATTTTTTCAGGTATTTTTTTATCTGATTACAATTGTTTTGCATGTCAACATATTTATGTTGCATGTTGACATAATTCTTTTACATGTCAACATATTTATCTTATTTTGCATGTCGACATATTTGATAAAAAAAAATAAGTTGCACATAAGGAGCACACAATAATGATCAGATAAGACTATGGAAACTTATCAGAATTTTTTCAAAATTGTCCACATATGACTTCCGAATTGATAGCATCCTTTTTAAGTCAACATGCAACTTATTTATATTGACATGCAGGATACTTATGTTACAGTACCCGCAACGTTATTTTTTACAAGATAAACGATAGGATAGGATTCACGCACGATAGGATAGGATTAACGTACGATAGAACAGTATACACGCACGATAGAACAGTATACACGCACGATAGGATAGGATTGATACACGATAGGAAAGGATAAACGATGTTCATGATAAACGTATAATCTCTTTAAACGATCTTCATGAATAACCTGATAATGGCATAATTTGGGAAAAAAACACGTACGAAAAAAGCTTTATGAGGAATTTCTTTTTAGTAACAATTGCCGAGTTGTTAATCATCGCTGCATCATTTATAGAATGTATAATAATGACCAGTTAATTTTTTTTAACAAAAATTATGAGCTCAAATGATCAATAAACTTTCTGTATTGTTAACATTGCTTTCATTACCAAACACCCTAGCCGATCGCCGCGAATATTGCAGCCCGAAATCAAATTACACAGAACATAGCGGGTTCAATTATAAAAATCCAACTCTTGTTTAAAGTAAATATAAAATCTATCATAAATACATTTCTTTCTGAATAAGAAAATGATGCATTAAAAGCGAATTATACAACATACAAGTTAAATAAATATTTACGCAGATATACATTCCGCGTACGATTTGTTAACATTGTTTTCTTTACCACATTTCAGAACATTTCAGCCCAAAATCAAATAAATTAAAAATTAAGAAATTAGTATAATGATAGAATGCTGGATAGGATTTTACAATTCTTGTTCGATAAATTTCTTATACGGCGCACTGAACGACTTGCAACTTCCTATTTAATGTGTTGACATGGGAGATAAATTTTTATATGTCGACATGCAACTGATTTATGTTTATATGCAAATTATAAATGTCAATACGCAAGGCAATAATTAACACAGTAAGTGTAGGCCCCTATAAGCTTCCGTAGAAATATGCCACTATAATATTCAGGTTATATACAAACCAATATAAACGCAACCGGGGTAAGCATAATTATAAGAAATTAAAGTAATGTAAAAATGTCAACAACTCAATATTTACTCGTACAATTGCTGAAAATAACATAAATATAATAATGATATTATGGTCTGAGCGTGATCAAATCTGTTGTATCATAATGCTCATCAAGCTTTATTGGATTTGATCACGTACAGGCCATAATCATACACCTCATAATACTGAAAAATTGATTTTTTTTTTTCAAAACCATTCCAAATTATAAACGAAATTGCTTGTTCGATAAAAACAACTTTCTATTTATCGAAGTATTTTAAAGATTTCAATTATAAAGTGTAGAAAATTTTGAAATGGATGTATATATTAAATAAATTCTACTGATGACTGCTTCCTTTGAAATTCTTTTTTGAAATTCTTTTATATCTTAATTGATTAAAATGTAGTCTAAAATGCAGTAAAAAAGCAAAGAGACAAAGTATCTGTACAGTTAAGATTATATCCTTCTACTAACGCCAGACATATGGTTTTAATGAAATGATAACGCGTTCTTAAAACATACCAACCCCAGGAAACCCGTTAGAATTGACAATAAAAATGTCATCGATAACAGCTCGCACTTCTGTGAATTAAACCGGTTATGAAATGTGTCTGTGTCATGCAATAGGACTTATTTTATTAAGGTTTCGCAGACACGTTCTGTACAAGATAAGCACCGAAATAATTAGTACACCGGAAGTGTTTTATATTTGTTTGTTTAATTGGAAAGAGCTAGCTTGTTGTGATAAGATTTTATTGATTTGTGGCGTGTTTCAGATTCTGTCAGCGATTTGACGTGATTTGAAATCGTTAATTAACGATTTCATAACGTCATTTAAGGTTGCAAAATCACTTTACCTCTAAGTAGGAAATATTATCGTAGATTTTTCATGTCAAACAGTCTACGTAAAAACGTTGACTTAAAAAAAAATCTGGGTCATGTCAATAGTTAAAAAAAATTCAGGTTGAAAATTCTATGCCCTTTTCTAATGCATTCCATTGTTTTGAGAATTATACCCCTAAATTGACGACCCAAAACCCCACCCACCGAAGTCGGATGCCCAATGTTGGACAGTTATGCCAAGGTATTGGTGCCAGATAGGATTAAGGACCAGTAAAAGAAGTGTATTAATTATGTAGGTTTATTGACAGTGTTTCGCAATAAATCACTCGCTATGTTGACTTTTCAGTACGTCTCTAATTGAAGCTAAACATTATGTTTAGCTTTTTTATCGGTGCTTATTGGAAATGATATTTAGCGGGATTATGTTGTAGTTTTGGCAAGCTTGTTTATGTACATCTGCAATCCGACAGTTTTCCGTTGTATTTTAACAAGCTCAAGCTCGCCAGGATTGTATTTTAACAAGCTCAAACTCGCCAGGATCCTGTGATTGCTTTCATTTGGCACTTTCCTGAAGCAAGCAAACAAACCAATATCCTTTTCAGTTTTCGTTTTTTTTTTATATTTTCTTTGACTATGGTATGGATTCGATTAAACGTTCATTTATCATTTCATGTAACAACACCAGCCATTGTCAATATTGTCATGTCCAACGTGTTATTTCTGGAGTAAATGACGAAAATGGCAGGCAGTGACTATTGACTTATTCAAAAACAGTGGCATGTTTGGAACTATCATATAAGAGCAAAGTATTGTTAAGAAGTCAATACATGCATGATCTCTCTCTCTCTCTCTCTCTCTCTCTCTCTCTCTCTCTCTCTCTCTGAGTGTGAAACTGAAAACGATCTTTGAAACCATTCTTTTATTCTTTTGTTTACATTATCTCTAAAATCATAATTTGTTCCTGTATAACTCTTATGCCCTTTTGGTTGCTTTGCCGAACACTGCTTCAAACTTATTAGGAATCCATAATAGAATGCCGTCTTTGTTATAACCTTTTAAACTCTGCAATTTTGTAATCTACTTTTCTAATTTTTATCAGTATGATGGTATTTTTTCACTTTTTCTTTTGTCGAACAATGGCAGACGAAAAAGAACCTATTGATGGGCGTTAGAAAATATAGCAGCACTCATTAAAAAGCTTTTTGTTTTCATAATAGCACAGAAAACGGAATAACGTTAGTATGTTCTAGTTCAACAAAGCAGAAACATGATAATTTCAAATAACTGTTCCAATTCGTGCAAACTTAAATTTATATTTTGAGCATAAGACTTACATTTAGTTGATACAAACGCCTGAATATATGCAGGAAGTTTTTAAGAATACTGAAAATTTTGCAAATATATATGGATAGTACTCTGCAATTGTAATATCAACAACAATTAAATATATGTAGAATTCAGGATCATATTAATCATATAAACTATCATATAATGATGATTATTTCTAGACCATTTAATCTTTTATTTTCGTCTTTATATAAAATTAGATTTTCTATCTAATCACTGGACTCCTAATAGATATAGATAAATCATTTTCCACAGATAAAAGAATATACAAAGCGGAACGGAGCGGCTTGGTTCTTTCTTTTTCTTACACTATTTTTTTTACATGGCGGGGATTTTCCTTGAGATTAAATGGACCTCGTTAAATGTGTTACAATCAATTTAGCTGGCAACTGTTTTTGTCATAAATGTCCATTACATAGTCCCGATAGAGACCGTTCAATTATAAAGCAAAACCATACACCATTTTCCAAGAGCACCTAAAGCCGAGTAATTTGGCCAAACCCAATCTTTGTGCTTGCGATATCCATCCAGAGTAATCTTCTATTTGCTTTTCGATTTGAAGATTTTTAGAATTTTAATTTAAAGTGATGAAATACAAAGCAGTAGCACTGAAATATTCTTTTTTTGCTATTTCGTTTTGAAACTAAATTTTATCAATGAGAATTCTGGACAGTGTGCAAATTTTCTCTGTTAATCGCTGGATGGAGTGATAGTGCAATAGTTTAACAATATAATCTTACAGTAAAAATTGTTCACTGGGATGCATGTATCTAATTTAAGATAAGCAGAATATTGAATACATGTAAATATATTAATTTACATGTGTATGATAAGAGTGAATGACTTTCAAGTATAAAAAAAAACCCATGTACTTTTTAACTCTTAATTAAATGAATTTGAACGAGCAAAACTTCATGATAGTATCGTTGCATTCGTAAAATAATTCATGCAAATAATTCAAAAATGGAATCATTATCTTGTAGTTTAGAGTTTAAGTGATCCCACTAGAGCAATCGTCTTAAATATATAAATATTACATCAATCAAAGTTACGTCACTGTTTTATTTTAACTTTCTGTCGGCACGGAAAGGGACCATTATCTGGTCGTTTTTTTAGTTCGCGGAGTTTTTGTCGGATCAGCATATGGACAATAATGTATGATTAAAGTGCATTTATATCCTTCCTCTCCGAATTGCACCGATGAACGAAATAAATGTCATGGACGAATTAACTTAATTTCAGCAGGACTGGGTGTCCTTACTTTGTGGATGCTAAAATAGAGGTAACAAGTACATGTATATGCCTGTGATTTTTCATGCGTTGCTGGCACTTTTTGTGACTTACACCCAGACGGAAACATGTGGTTATTGTGATCGGCTTCGGCCGATCACTGTTGTGTCCATATGAGGCATCCGGCAAATGCTTCCACGTGCGCACACATTCCGCTTGCATAAGTAGTTCTTATAAAAACTTGAAGTTTGGTTTAGTATTTATATAACATTTTACTCGGTTTTATTTCAATTCATTTACCTTAAGAGATGCAAACATACATAAAATACAGTTCGACCTGTTAATTCAAGAATGCACATTTTGTCTCACGCGTAAGAATTTCGATCGAAAGATTTATTCAGTAATGCAGTTGACCTCGATGAACTGACCTCAATCATAAGAAGATGCTCCATGAACTGACCTCGATCTATTGATGTTGCATAATAGTAGCTAGGAAGACGGCTTGATTTATAAACAAGGTTACGTTATAATGCGACCTCAATAGCAAGCTGTGATGGCATTCAATGTTTTTCAGTCGCATTAAATTATTTTAATACAACTCTTTCTTTGTATACGTGTTAATGCTCTTTGAAGAGCCCTACTCAGTATTCTGAAGAAGAAGAAGATACATTAACATTTAATAATTACGTTAAAAATATAAAATTAGACAAGGAGTTTACGAACGGCTTTTCCCAAATTTATTTAAAAATTAAATTTGTTGACGGTTTATAATAATGAAATTATGGTGTACAGATTCAAAATATTCTATATTTTGTAAAAATACAGTACTTATTTTATTATTTTACATCAAACTGATCATGTTGATTGCTTCTAGCTATCAATATATCATTATTGCCGATCATTCCTTTAAAAGGAATACTTGTTTAACTTATGTTATAGTTCAGTAATGTGCAAGGAGGATGAAATCATAGAATTGATCGATGGCTGTAAAGATTGATTAATATTTAACTGAATAATGAATTGATTGAATAATTGATCGATTGATTGAACATTTTCGTTCTCGTTAGCATCTAGCTTCTATTTAAATATAATGCAGGGTGACTAAAAATGCATGTTTAAAACCGACCAATATCACTGAGATATAAACGTCAAATTTCTTTTTGTTTGAACTGTTCACTATGGTGGCATATCTCTGCCCCTTGTGTGCAAGTTATTTTTCTATTAATTATGTGGACATGCAAGATAACTATGTTGACATGCAAGATAATTATGTCAACATGCAACATAACTGTGTTGACATGCAAGAAAACTGCAATCAAATAAGAATTATAAAAAATATCAAAAAATATCAAATATCGCCAACATGTGACATCCAAGATGCTAGATGCTACCTATTTATGTCGACATGCAACTTATTAATGTAAACATGCAAAATAAATATGCTGACATGCAACATATTTATGTCGACATGCAACTTATTTATGTTAACATGCAACTTCTTTATGTCGACATGCAACTTATTAATGTCGACATGCAACTTAGTTATGTTAACATGCAAGATAAATATGTCGACATGCAACATATTTATGTCGACATACAACTTAGTTATGTTCATATACAACTTATAAGTTGCATGTCAACATATTTATCTCGCATGTAAACATAAATAAGTTGCATGTCAACATATTTATCTCGCATGTCAACATAAGTAAGTTGCATGTTGACATAAATAAGTTGCATGTCGACATAAAGAAGTTGCATGTTGACATAAAGAAGTTGCATGTCAGCATATTTATCTTGCATGTTAACATAAACATGCAACTTATTAATGTAAACATGCAAAATAAATATGCTGACATGCAACATATTTATGTCGACATGCAACTTATTTATGTTAACATGCAACTTCTTTATGTCGACATGCAACTTATTAATGTCGACATGCAACTTAGTTATGTTAACATGCAAGATAAATATGTCGACATGCAACATATTTATGTCGACATACAACTTAGTTATGTTCATATACAACTTATAAGTTGCATGTCAACATATTTATCTCGCATGTAAACATAAATAAGTTGCATGTCAACATATTTATCTCGCATGTCAACATAAGTAAGTTGCATGTTGACATAAATAAGTTGCATGTCGACATAAAGAAGTTGCATGTTGACATAAAGAAGTTGCATGTCAGCATATTTATCTTGCATGTTAACATAAATCAGTTGCATGTCGACATAAATAGGTAGCATCTAGCATCTTGGATGTCACATGTGGGCGATATTTGAGATTTTTTGAGATTTTTTATAATTCTTATTTGATTTCAATTTTCTTGCATGTCAACATAGTTATGTTGCATGCTGACATAATTATCTTGCATGTCAACATACAGGTAAATATCGGTATCTCGAACATGGGATATCTCGAATACCCCGCTTATGTCGAAGTCTTCCGACGGTCCCGGCCGTTTTCTCTATATAAATGATTTAAAAAACTCCTGATATCTCGAATACGGTCATCTCGAATACCCCGCTTATGTCGAAGTGTTTGAAAAGGCCGAAGCCCTAATTTTACCTGGTTTATCTCGAAGTGGAGCCATTTTCCCGGTCAGTTGAACATAATTGGTGTCATTACTTCACACATTTCTGCCCGCGGCAGTTTTCACACCTTTCAAAACTAGGGGTATATCAAACTGCACGATGTAAGTTAATTAGGATGGTAGCTTGGGTGTTTTTACATTTCGTACCTTTTTATACAATTCAAATCAAAACACTGCCATGATTACCAATAATGTGTTTAATAAAAGACACTGTGTACGGAGAATCGATCTAGCATTGATAACTGCCAATTTTATAAAAACGGTTAATTATGGAATCGAGTTGTTTTTTGTTTTTTTTGTACTCTCCAATAAAAATGAAGCCTGGTTGGAATACGAAGATTTATAAGAAAACTTATTTAAATTTAACAGAACCAGTCCATGTATTGAACACGCAGGGTGTAAAGTGACTTCCGGTTCATCGTACACGGGTTGTTTCCAATATGAGTACTAGAGCTGTGAGCGTAATGAGTTAATATAAGATACGTTAGTTCACAAACAAAAATGAAATAAAAACATGTGAATTCTAATTCTTGATTATTGGTGGTTTTTTTTTAAATTTTCAAATCCGTATTTTTCGTTTTCTATGTGATAAATTTCAAACGTTATATTGCAAGTGCTTCTTCCAAGTTCAAACGTCGATAGTGAAGAGGATGTGAAGTCGTATTATTTACGTAATATTGATTTTATAATTTGATTGCTTTTACAAATATTGATTATATTTCACAAATAAAAACACACAAACTAAAAATATTTAATCAAATGGTTGATTATTCGTTTATGAGTAATAGAAAAGTTCACGCTATACCGGTACTAATACACGTGTTGATATAAGAACATCACGGACTTAGAATTGGAAAGCCACTTCGGATATATCGAACCCCCGGATATCTCGAAGTTTTCTTGAGGTCCCCCCAAGTTCGAGATACCGATATTTAACTGTAGTTATCTTGCATGTCGACATATTTGATAGAAAAATAACTTGCACACAAGGGGCAGAGATATGCCACCATAGTTCACCTTAAATGCCAACTGTTTCCATATCTTCTATGATAAATTGAAAGCTAATAATATTCTTTCTGTTTTGACACGACATAACTTAATCAAATAGAACAGATTTGTAAGTAAAAATAATACTGCAGGTTAAAGTCTTGCTCAAACCGTCTATATTCTCCTCGATAAGCATTTCCCCAAGGAGGGCGAGTATTAAAAGTGCAGACTGTTTATTAACAGATACGATATATAAAGATGAAAAACAGGTGCGCGCTCACCGCTGGAAGGAAGCTTTGTGCTGGTTGACATAGGCCGCAATCGGTTTTCCTTATTCCTTATTTACTTCTTACAGCTAAACGAGAATTCCGCTCTTGTAAATATTGATAAAGGCATGTCATTTTTTCGGAAACTTGGACGATCGACTAATTAGTTCTTGAATGCGTACCTATGATAACTTTGTCTTGCAGGATTCTTTGGATAAATAGAGCGCGTACCATTTGGAATTCATTTTCGGGAAATTAATAGCGAAATCGCAGTTTGAACATTGGAACAACATTCACTTTTATTTCATCAAATACAGTAGAATCGATCTGTGTTTTGTTAGGATAGCTAAAATCAAACTGAGTGACAATGCTGCAACACAATAGCCTATCTAGAAATGGTTTTAACCAAAATGTGACAACCGTCTGATATGGTAAACACAGCGGGCAAAGAGTAATATGATTGTTGTATAGATTTTTAAAAATATTTTTTTGTTGATTTTGCAATATATAATTAGTACACGTATTTAGAAAATCGTGAAACCATTTTGCGGATGAAGTATTTGTTCATCTAGCCAGCTGTTGCAATTCGTTATGAAGGGTTGTGAAGGATTTGTGGTCAACAAAAGATCCATTGAAACACTTTAATCAAGAACACATATACGAATATGTCGTTATTTGTACATTTGAAATTAATTTAATTGTTGAATATGATTGCCTCTCATTATGAATTTAATTTGTTCTGCAGACAGAAAGACAGACGAAGAAACAGACGGACAGACAGAACAGGAAATTATTCAAGCCTCGTGATCTTAGTGCTTCGGGAGCATGTAATCGTAAAAATTCTTCTCTTGCATTTTCCAACTCTGAGAAACTGGATGCATTAAAAATGATCGCTGCAGGTCTTCAGCTCCCGGTCTGAGAGACGACCTGGTCGACTGTTCGAATTTTTTCAGACCGGGAGCTACAGACCTGCATCTAAAAACGCACACAAGTAATCCCCTGGCGTGGATAATGTATTAGTTCTTACTGGTTGCTGATTCGTCCTATATATTTTCTTAATTTCATTCATAACATTTTGTTTATGCCTAAATTTTAAACACGTTTGTACATTCCCCCAAAGAAATTTTCCCTGGAATTTGACGCATGATTTTTTTTTTAATAGACACCCCCTTGAAACGTTTTCAGTCTGGAATTGATCCATTATTCTGCGGTATTATGACAACATATTAATTAACCCTTACTTCTTTGTACAGCTACCAAGAGAGTATGCCATCTCAAACTTGATTAAAGTGTTTCTTCTACATACATTTTTTTAAATGATTACAGGTTTTGCCATCGTATCATGATGTAATTATAAACTTCTCTAATACAGTTACTGAGCAGTGTTTTATGTAAATAAGAAAGGAAATCTTTTCTAAATTCAAATTACAATAATTATGGACCAGTATGTCACCCTCGTTGCAATTCTAGATCGCTTAATCATGGTGGTTTGACAGATTTTGCTTTATAAAACGAAAATGCAATCACAATACCTCGGACCTACAAGTGCAGGAATTGGGTTAAAAAGCACGGCTCGTTAAACGTAATAAACGGACTTACGGGAAACGCTTTTGACAGATGAAAAACGTCCTAATCTAATATACCCTTTGCGATCCAGAAGTTCTTGGTGGGTGACTTTTTCTGAAACTATGAGAAAATGAAAATTAACTAGACGCATTTCCGAAATGCTGAAAAACGCATCAATATTCAACTAACAATACAGAAGAAAAACTGTTTCTTTCGGAAGAGCTTAAAACATTTAGAGAACGCAGTGTGTTGTAACTTGGATAAGAAGATCAATGAACCCACCTATAAAAAATATATATATACCGATATGATACGGAGATATGCCTCTTTAATTCAGTGAAAAATGATATAGAAAATCATTAAATTCATTCGTACATTAACATTGTCAATGATGCATGTAGTAAGTTATACATATATATATTCCAAATTATTAGTTTTCATATATTTTGTATTACAAATGTCATAATATGCACTATATTACTATAATAAACAATTACTTACTTACATTGTAATTAGAGTTTGCTTCAACGGTCCCGAATATCTTCTGTATGTAAAATATAAGCGATACGAAAATTACATTAATGAAATTATTTATTCAATATTGTTAATATCATTATTGAATATGATATGATCTCTCTCTCTCTCTCTCTCTCTCTCTCTCTCTCTCTCTCTCTCTCTCTCTCTCTCTCTCTCTCTCCTTGCAATGGCCAAACAAGAATATAATGTATATACTTAAATTTTAACACAATTATTTATATATTTATTTATATATTATTATTAAATTGTTTACAGTTGTATATGTATACATATCAACCTTTGGAAATTATTTAAACGACTGACGTCATTTGAACGTAACTTGGAAATAAACGATAGAAAGGAAAATATTTAGCTATGTATAAAAAAAGAGATATTAAGGTTACACCATCCCTAATACAAAGCTTGACCTTAACTAAACCTTTTTACCTGAAGTTGCCCAGACTTCTCATCTTTAAAAAGCGCCTTATCTATATCTAAACACCGTCTATTTAACTTGTCTGATTTCTACGTCCAGCGTTTGTGAAGGAGTGTGATAAATTACGTTGATAAATTAAAACGAAAAGGCGAAAACAAACACTTTGTGAATGGAAAAAAATATTTTTGCGATAGCTTACTCCGATACACTTCTTGTTTCTTGTCGTTTATCAGAAGTATTGCAGACTAAACACATTTTTGTGACCTCTCTAGAACTAATCTTTTAAAACTTAGACATTGTATGTTGGATAATCTATTTATTCAAAGTCATTCGTCATACACACTAACAGTTCGTAAAACTCGAATTTGTTGAGCATTCCATGTTCAGTTTTACACTATTTTTGAAAAATACTGTTTCATGTATAAAATTCTTGATGATACCTGTAGATATGCAATGTAATTGGATCCAATATTTTAACAAGAAATTCCCCTTTGAGAATAGAATGCAATGATATGCTTTCAGTAGAGGTGTAAAATAAATAAATCACTGGCAGACTGTGTGTGGCAGGCAGGAAAAATCCTCACTTTGGCTGAAGAGTTTCTTTTGTGATCCTAGGAGAAAATAAGACGATACTATTGATAAAGAAAGAATAGACGTGTTATTTTAAGGTACCTCACTACACCCAGACTTATACTTTTTAAGACACTACGTCACAAGATGGCGATTTAAATTTTTTGTTAAACTGTTTATATCGTTCGATTCGGTTGTATATCGTCGTAGCTCACAGGTTAAAGTATTGGGTTTCTGAACCGCAGATCATAAGTTCGAAACCGCCTGGAGCTTTTGTTCAAGTTTACTGAATTAAATGTTCTAAAATGTAATTTTTCATCCAAAATTGCACATTTTTTGCCTATTTGACTTAAATACTTCTTATCCATTATGATATCTATCATAATCAAGTAATTTTCTGCTGATTTGAGAAAATATTTCAAAGTGTAGTGAGCCACCTTAAGACCACCTGAGCCAAAGACTCAACTGAGCTTTTCTGGTCAAATTTATCCATTCTTTGTCGTCGTCGGTTTGTTGTCATTGAGTAGGCTTAATTCTTACAAGAAAGGCACATGAGCTCAAGTGAGCTATCTGGCACCAGGCCTCTTCTCTTCTTATTGGATTTACCGTTGCAAACCATAAACACTTAAAGTTAAAATATTCGTCTTTGTTGAGGTCTAGTAAAGAACAAAATATATATACACTAGTATAAACATCCAAACAATTACAGGAGTTCCATTTTTGCATGCAAGTCTTAAGCGATCTAATGATAATCAGGGATACAAGTTTAAAATGTATAAGAACACTTTGTTTGAAATTATCCTTTGCGCATTCGAAAACGTTAACCTGATCGAAAACAAAATGTTAAAGGTTTTACCATTTCTTGTTTTACCTTAGTCACGTGGGTCCACGTGTTCGCCATCACTTCAGCGTTTTAAGATGCCATTAATCACTTTACAGGTGTTAAGATGCCTGATTTGTTAACATTCCAAGGAGACCCGACTTCCGGTGTGTCGGTGGGTTTTGTGAATGACACGACCAAAAATCGACATCTCAGGGACTAAAAATGTAATTATGTAATGCTTAATATTTTCTTTGTACTGGCTTTCATCATAGATATTGTCGAAAAATTGAAAAATAAGTACATGATATGAGATTCTACTTACATTTCTTTTCAAGGTTTACTTATCTTAAGGAAATATGCAGAAACAACAAATCTTACAATTATAGAAAGGCACATCATACGTACAAAAGTACCCAGTTTGCTAAAATTTACTAAAATATACGTTAAAAACTTCACATTTAACCATCACCCTTTCAGAAAATCAAATGCATCTCAAACACTTCAAAGTCGTATACAAGTCAGAAGGGGAATTGGTTGGGATGGAGAATACTTCATATCACCTCCTCCCCCCCCCCCCCCCCCCATATATATACACGTCTGTCATTATTCGTGTTTTTATATCAAACACCACTATACATTGTGTACTTTCCAATGCTATCATTCTAGGTTTACCACATTCCTACACTGTATAGGGTATCCTGCAGGGAGACATTTAACAGCTAGCAGTGAAGAATCCGAAATAACTCGAGAGTGGGTAGTACAGAGACGCTCTTCAGCATTCGACGACGGGGTCTTCCAAAGAAAATAAACTTTTCCAAGGTTCTGTATACGAATTCATTAAAACGATTGGGATCTGAACAGAGAATGTTAAAACAGACTGTTTTCTCTTGCCTTTTTCTGCAAGCCAAAGATTGGTTTAGTGCAAGCATTAACTTTATATTTGAAGCCGGCCGTTTCTGTTCACGATTAGTCAAAAAAATAAATAAATAAAAAATGAGCATTGAAATGAGCATTGAAAATCTCAATTTGCTGATTGAACTGGAACAATTTGAGGATACAAAATAAATTAAACGTTTCTGTTCACGATGGGTCAAAAAAAAATCAAAATTGAGCATTGAAAATCTCAATCTGCTGATTGAACTGGAGCAGTTTGAGGATACAAAAGAAATAAAAAAAACGATTCGTTCTGTCCTAAAATTATAATTTTTATTCAATTTTTCACTCATTTATATGCTGTCAAGTTCGTCCTTTTTACCAAAGGGAATAAAAGGGCGGGGGTGGGGGGGGGGCACGACAGCTATAATCCAGTTATATTGCCACCACCACCACCCACCCCCCTCCCCACAAAAAATGCTGTAAACAATGATTTTATACTGATATAGATCTGTTGGTCTGGATAAATCAAAATAATCTTGTCAAATCAAACATAAATAAAATATGGAATGGTATTACAAACGCAGAAATCCCCAGTAGTAAACTTTGAAACCTGGCCGAGTGTATTTTAGGTAACAAAATACTAGAATCAATGGTAACACAACCCCAATCTCGCATCAAACGTAAACTCGACGCTGCATGTTTCCTACCAGTATGCCATGAATGTAATTTATGGCTACAAAAAATTCATGGTCTGAAATGATAAGTGCAAGTTACCACGAAATCTGAATCATAGATTGATTACGTGGAGATAATCAAATGTTTCGGAAGTCTGTATTTTATTTGGATTTGCCACTTGATCACAGGGAAGGCGCCAACGACAATGCATTCGGTACAGCTTCTGCATTTTCAAAGACTTCTGCAATTTCCGAGCGGTTTGATCACTGTCGTATGAACCCCCTCTGTACTACTGAACGTTGCTCACCCTCGGAATTGCGCCCAGAACATGTTTCTTTTAATTGTTATTCTTTGCAATATGTATTTCGATGACATTACAAAGTATCTGGAGAGTTTGGGAATCAAGAACAATTTTCTAAGTGGATTGGTGAAGATAGAACCGCCGACGAAAGAAATTATTGGCGAAAAAAGCCCACCAGTGTACACATGATAGGGTAACAATGGACTGACAGAACTGAACATTTGTGTGATCTGTGTGGTGGTTATGTGATTAAATTCCATGAAACTGTGCCTTTTGTTTATGTTTTCTGAATTAACATCTTAGTTTTTGTATTATATTTACCTAGCATTGTAAGATTAGTCCTAAACAATTGAACATTTGTTTGTACATGTAGCTGAGGAAAAAATGAAGGATTATTGGAAATGTGGAAGTCTGACTCGATGTCGGAATTTCGGACAGGAAGAGAAGATGAAGGAAATTGAATTATTAATCCATTAAATTAATGAGTTTCGTAATTATCCTTTTTTTAATCAACTTCAAAGTTATTTTCTTATTGTATGTGGGTGTTGTGATTAATGTTTCGCCGCAACAACGAGTTACGACAGAGAGCTTCCAAAAATATTGTAAGACGAGGAATTATATGTTGATGCAGGTGCCAAACTATATTGGATCAGCTTTTGATCCGCAAGAGGTTTTGCAATCATTGCTTTCTGCGATAATGAAAGACGATGCATCTGACTCCGCTTAGTTGAAACATTGTTTCCTCTTCCTTCCAACAATCTAAAAAAGTTTTAATATTTTTGACACAGTGTAATTATGCTTTTGTTTTGTATCGTTTTTTAAAAACCTTTAATAAAGTTTCATCTAATGAATTCGGTTTCTGTGGCATACTCTAAAAAGTGGCCAGGCAAGGGTTAAAGTATACAGTTTTCTATAGCAGTGATTACCAACCAAATGGTGGTAGTGTATTACCGCTCAATTCTAGAATACACAAAAGAATGAAGTAGGAACTATTGGCACTTTCTTGCTGTATGTGATTTATTCTATTTATTTGTCAATTTTCCTCCCTGTACGTTTAAAAACTACAATATATCGGTACAACTACAAGTAAAAGAAACATTTTCTTGGAAATGCTGGTCTTGCTTAGAACATTCCTTTGTATTTTTATTTTTTTTAGTCGAGTTAACATTACATGCCATAGTAACAAAGCTGACGAGCGGGGATCACTTTCAAATGCTTCAGATTTACTGCCATAACATCCGATCTAATTCGGTTTAAAACCTGCTGTGGAGGAATCAAACGAAAACCCCTGATATCTTTGTCACGCTAAATGTGGCACCAACATGATTAACTTTACAAAAGCCTCTATCAAATATGAAAAGAACCGATTAAAGCCCAGAGTAAAATGTCAGGCCAAATCAGATAAAGCCTGTGTTTACTGTTACCAGAACAACCTTATTTAAAAAATAATAATCAAATTCTTGTTTTCATCTATTTTTAGGAAACTTTTAGTGAGCTCTATATGCCATCACTAAGAATAAAGAAAGCTATGTTCAGTTTATGTGCAATGTTATATGAAGAGCTATATCACAAATGGTTTCCTCGACCTACATCTACCCACCCATTTTATGGAAAAAAAGTAAAAAAGATGAGATTCATACTCAAGATAGATTTTAATGTTGTAAATGTAATATATTCCGAATTTAGAAAAAGTTCTCTCGCCTGGAAATTGTAATTTAAACAATAGAATGCTTTCTTAAGGGATTCATGCGGGATATGAAGGTGGCGACATTGCAGAATTTTTTTTTTCTGTAATAATCGTTACCTTCATAACCCGCATGAATCATCAAAAAAGCAATTTATTGTTTATATTTATATTTTTCTTTTGACAAATTAATAAATTGATTGTAAAAAGTAAGTAAAATTATCTAAATTACTGTTAATGTACATCAGTATGTTAGATGAAAGAAACAGCCAAATCGTCTTCTATGGGGATAACTGGGGCGTGTAGATTTCAGTCCTGTCAGTTTCTATAGAGCTATGAATGTACAGTCTATTTCCGTAAGAAATAGAAGTAAACATACTTGATGAATGTATATATATATATATATATATATATATATATATATATATATATATATATATATATATATATATATTGACAGTTTGTTATTGTCATTTTTCATTGAAATAGTAAGTCTTTAGACATGTCCAAACCTGTCTACCTCTTAATCCACATTTTGTTTCAGAAACCTTGTATATATTGATGATTTGAATTCATGAGGAGGTATAAAACATTTGAAGATTTAATATACAATTTATCTTTTGAGCTTGCACTTTGTATGAATGTCTTAAGTTATGGCATTGCTGCATCACATAAGTTTACATGTTCCAGATATCAAGGTCACTTGCTATGGCAACTAACCTCTATTGATATCAAAAGCTCGAGTATTCTTGAAACAATGGGAAGAGGTCATTAAAATAAAAATAAACATGGAATCAATATCATAATTATTATTATATATAACCTTTCATCTTCAATTTACTCTGGTTAGCTTCCAACTATGATATTTTTGGGGACGGGTATGTAACATTTCCCGACGACCACAAATGGTGTTGGATATTGATGATGCGACAAACTAGTATTCAAATATTTACTAGGGTTTTTTTTATGTAATGAAAATATAAATAAAATAATTCTGACCTTGTTGAGTTCTCCCCGTATGAGGAATCAATGACAGGGATACGAACCTTTAATTGATATTTATCTACCTTAAGCGACAGCTGGTAATCTGGCCGTCTTCAAGTGTGTTAGCTGTCATTACGACCGACTGAGAATTACGGCGTTATTTTAAAACAATTTCGAACGTGAATTTAAGATTGTACAAGATAATTTCTCGGTGCAATATTAAGTGCAACATATTTTAATTAACATCCTATGTGTTTTGGGTACAAACATTTCACGCGGCATCAATCACTGCTAATTTTTACCACTCTGCTATTAGCACCATATCCTATAATAAGGTGGAATGCCTTAGGTGGGTGGCGAATATGCCAATCTCGGCATCAGCTGACATCCCCTGGGAAGAATTTAGATTGTTCGATGTGTTGGGCAAGGCTGATAGAATATCTCAATTTTGTGTTAATTACTAAAGTTTTCAACAAAGTACGAAACTGCATTTATTGGGTTATGTTATGATAGATCGGCGATAATACGAAAGCACAGACATTTTGATTTAATCGCAACATGTGATTCTGTAAAAAAACCCACTAAAAACGTGATAGACTTTCGATCAAACAAATCGAAAACCTGTTACATTGTAAAACTTTTCATATCATTGGATATCGAAGGCGTTTAGCTTTAACAAAACTTGTATTAATTTTTTATATTTTATGTTAAAACACAATTGATTTTTGTTGTTGTAATGATAAGCGTCCTAAGACGTGATATTTTTGGATGATCTGTATATATGTAGTTTGGGTTACTTACCTAATTATATTAGCGTTATAATGTTTGTTTGTTTGGCTTTTTAAGCATACTTTCAAGAGACGAGAGCGTATATTAAATTAAAGTAATGGCTTTAGATGAGAAACATCTGTATTGCGGTGTGTAAATTTTTAGCAAATGTATATATTTTTCTCTTAATGGCTTCAAATTACTATAAATCTCCCAAAAGTACATAATTTCTTATCTGAAGGATTAATGTTAAAAATTGTTTGACACATAGGCTGACATAGCAAATAATGTTTCCAAGAGTAAGAAATATTTTCTTATTTTGTGGTAAAAAAAAAACCAACGTTCACATTCAACGTAATGCATATGAGACTAAATTATGTGGATAATGCAAAACTGTCATTTATATCTAATAGGTAGTAATTTTTATATCTTATCTATAAAACTGCATTAGACATCGCTAACATTGTTTGCATATCCAAGAACTATCGTTTTGAAAAATCATAACGAAGATAAATGAGTACCGTGTATATTTGATCTAAGCCAGATCGCGTCTTAAATATGCATGTAGTATATATTTATTTGAAAGAAATTGATGCACCTTGAATCACAATTTAGTAAACAAATTGGTTTGCTTGCATTAAGCACGGGAAGTATCTTCAACCATCCACATTTCAACTCGAACAACATGTTTTCTATAATATTAACAGCCATTAATGTGTAACTTTGAAATATGCACACGGTAATTAGTTAACCCATAAATTCATCAGGTGCTCGTAAACCCAGGCTGTGTTTTGGGAATGATATTTTCTTCTCAAGACAAAATTCAACATAGGAATAATGAAAATAGACTGATAACACACACATTAGATTCCAATAAGAGACCTGACTTCTTTGAAGGTCCATATGCAAGACATTGGGTTAGGAATTCCTGACACATATAGTGGCGTCCCTCACAACTGGATGGCATATTGTTGTTTGTTCAGATCCATCCAATGAAGCATCAGAAGATGCTGGCGTTGCCCGGTATTCGTTTAATTAGGTACAACATGTGCAGGTGTTTGTTACACTCAACCAAGCTTCTGTTTTATTACGTAATAAATTATTGTTTTAACACTTGTAACATGCACATTATTCTTTTTACAGTGTTGTGTTATCAAAAGTTCTAAACATTGCACCTGGCTTACATCTATAACATTCTATGCATGTAACAAGTAACCTCTTAGTGTCTCGCTGAAAACATCAAACTGTTAATATGAATACATACCGATATCTGTTCATTGTTATCATCAAATAAAAACTGACTGATATCTTGTAATACCTCATAAAAAAAGGTGTTTTTAGATAGGTAAACACTTTTCAGACTGGAAATCATACATCTATAGACTCTAACAAATGCCATTATGTCTATTTTGTAATATAGTTTCATGGTTTTATTCTGATATCAAAGCAGTATCACATAAAGTGTATGATCTGTATGACCTCATCACAAGTACATTTATATAGAGCATTTAACGTTGGTTTTCTTATTTTCTGTCCAAGTGCTGACAGATTGCATCATTCAACTTCAAAACTAACAATATATTTACTTCCGGTCACCAAAGCGAATGTACATGTATAATAGTTATCTTTCGATCTTATTTTTAAATTGATGTTCAAGTGGACTTTATGATGTGTGGCCCAAATGATATAACTTTGTTACATTTTTGAGTTTTTAAAACATGCACCTTACGTAATCCATTTTTGTTTAATAAAATGTAAATTCCCCACCTAATAATACACAATTTACGAGTAATCATCTTGGATATTTTAGGTTTTACATCAGCTTGACTTTAGGCCTGATATTTAATAATAAAATTTCTGTCTTGGGTTCCGTTCTTCAGCATCTTAGTTCATTACCGATTAAATCAAAACAGCGCATTTGAAAACTTTCCCTATTCTTCACCTACTGCCTCGAAAATGCGACATAGCTAGCTAACTAGCTATAGCAAGATAGATAGAAACCATCAGAAAAGCAACCAAGGCATATAACTGTACACATGCTGCTAACAATATAATTGCATATAGGTACATGCTATTCAAGAACCAGAAACATCCATACAATTACAGGGATACTTGAAGTAGGAGTGAATTACCCTCGAGAGAAAATTATCAAGTTGTAAGACCGAATAGTAAAACGTTGTACGGGTTGATTACATTTTTAATTGTGTGGTCGTAGAATCAATTTAAGAACAAGATGCGTTATCCCCCCGAAACCACCACCAGCAAAATGGTTTGAAAGACTTCGTTCTTTGGGCTCGCTATTCACTCTGCGATTCGTATTCAATCACGATCGTTGTTTTTCTATGAAGACTTAGGAAAATTGATGTCAAATTAAAAGGATGGTTTAGAAAAGCATTCGTCTGCTCAGATATATGGGAAAAGCACAAATTGTAAATCGACCATTTTATCAATTACACAAATACAGATGCTGATTTGTAGGGAAATAACAAAGTCGTTTTATAACGCTGAGGATAAGCAAGCAATCATTCCTTGGAAGTCAACTGAACAGATTACTGGAGCAGCAAATAGTATCCCTGACCCAATTACAGGTACCGTGGTATATTGCTCTTGTGTGGGTTATTAGTAAGTTATTAACATTTCAGTGTGGTAGCATAAATGCATCCAAACAGAACTGAACTTGATAATATCATAAATATAGATAAATATCATCTGTAGTAGGAGAAAGTTATGAATTAAAGAAGTAGAGATTGAAACACTTGATTTTAAATATTATTAGTAACATTGGTATTCGAGATTTTCCAATTTTTTAAAAGATCTGAGATAACTCTTTTTTCTAACATTTCCCGCGTCCGTGTCTTCATAAATCAGATGTATATCTATGATTGTAAATTGTTTTCAGATGTTTACGCTATGGTTCAAGTTTGTTTGAAAACTCGATCAAAAATGCGGTCTCTCACACGCGAATGATATTTGTTAGTTTTTTTTAATGGACAATTTTACCGCTGCAAATCCTTGGACGATTTTGAAGCAACACGTCCATAGACAAGCGGCATAGACTAGAGTATACATCACACCACTTAATATATATTTCAGAGTCATGTTTTGTAGAAAGGGTCTCGTCTGCCAATCCTTTCCAGGATGGATAACATTGCCCGTTGATTTCATGCAATTAAGGAGAAGCGAGTTTCTTTTGGTTAGAATTGATCGTCTGCCGGAGCGTATCAAGCAGACGTCACTGAAATATTTCCCTCCCATTGACAGAGGACCTATTTTACATTAGAAACTCATTTAATTGATAAACGTGCGAAAGGGTGTCAAAATGTCACGGCTGAAAATGGACCGCTGTCTTTTGTGAAGAATGAAAATGTGCTATAATAAAATGAATATCTTTCAATACAGCTGCTGGCATGGCCCTTCTGTATTACATAAGATAAGTTTGTCTGTAATGCAGAATAGTTAAGTTACTAGTCATTGAATAATGAATTGAATTTTTTTTTTATCATTCCATGATCAAATTTTAACTAGATGTCGTAGTGGTTTTTCCTAACATTCTTCTTAGGAGGTAAATGAAAATCTACGGCCCAGATCCCAAATTAATGTAGAATTTCACGAAGAGAGAATTACAATCGACGAGACTTTGAAAAGATGTCGTCAAAATATCAATATTGTGTAAAAGGCGATCGTCTGGATTCGCCAATGACACACATTATGGACAGATTTTTTTCATTTATCAAAAGAACAGTAATTATATACCATCATTCACCAATAATAAATCGGTAGATTTGCTGTTTTGATATGTTCAATCTTTTTTTCTTCCCAAAATAAGTGCCATATCTGGCGACCTTGTCGATCAAACAAAATGGGAGCTGACAAAAGAGCGCGAGTACCCGTCCAAGAAATATCAATACTCAAACCGTGTGTTCAATATTTGGATAGAATACACTTAAACATTGAACGACGTCGAAATTGAATGCGAGACAACATAATATGACCACTTAGTATAAAGAAAGAATAAAATAACGGTTTTGTGTTCAATACGAAATACCATGTATATTTTGTGAGAATAGCGGCGGCATTATCTTTTGGCAAATGAGTATTAATGGAGTAAGTTTGCTTTATGAATTCTTGTATGGTGTAATATCTTTTGTTCTGTTTTATTGATAATTGTGAATACTGAACTCGATACACTTGAAGTGTACGTAACACACTTAAACACATGTGTTTATTTTTCTGTTTTGTGTGGCAACATGATACCATTTTAACTTGTGTTGCCTATATGTTTGTACCAACAGTAGCAATATTTTAAAAACTAAAATCTGAAAACGAATTCGAACACGTCTTTTTTAATGCATGCAATTGTATTCATTTGGTAGAAATTCATTCAAAATTATCATACTTGTACATAATGCAGCGATGACACTGGAAATATTATATCTTAAACCCTTAGATGAATCGTTTTAGAACAGAGATTTCATGAATAATTGAAACAGCTAAATTAAAGGAAGATCATTATAGCGTGTCTTATTTGATTTATTTAAAATTGACTACAATTGAAGAAATAATTAGTCAACATAAAACGTTGCAAAGACTAATCGCCACTGATTCAAAACGAATTCAACATGCCATTCTATACTATTTTAAGATCCCAAAATACACAAAGTAATACGGCATAATTTGAGCCGAAGTTTGGGTCCTGTAAATGTGCTTGAAATTGGGCTAATTATGTTACTCAGCGTCATACACCACGCACTGAGGAGTTTCAATGGCGAGCGAAACAGGACATTGATTGGAATACCAATACCAACTCGACTTCATTTCTTACGACTACTTACTTAAAGAACTATACAAAAGAAAATGGGTAGACCTCTACAGAGTACTACACTAAGATTGCACTAACGGTCAGGGGAAAATTAACGCGGTTATTTAACACACGTGGTAGAATTTTATTGGCCGTGAGTTTCAAAATACTTAACAAATATATACATGTAGTGTACAGGAATATTACTGTCTTGTCCATCGACACGTGTCCTATTTTCTCTGAAGCTGAAATGAAGAAGAAAATCGCGAATTATTGACATTTTGATTATTTACCATCTACATTTAATTTCATTTTTGGTATGTTATTATGATTGTTCTGAATTGCGGTCAAAATTATTTTCTTAATAATTTGGTTATGATTTTGTAAATCCGAAGGATACGACATGAAATCGAATTATATGGTACTGTATTACATATGTATATATAAGCATATGATTTTGAACATTTTTATCAATTTGAGTTCTACTTAGGAAACCGTAAATTATTGAAATCGTAAGAATATTTAACAATCATGATGGTATACTGAATTGCATTGCCCACCGTTAAATTGTGTTTTCGGAATAAATATTATAATAATATTATACGTTAATATTTACTAGTATGTGGTACACAATTAGGATCTATTTACAAAGTATAGTTAGTATATATAGGCCCCTGATATTAGTTCACAATTTCCATTATTATGAATGGTCTCATATATACAATGCATATGCTTAGTATCTAACATTTAGGAACAATTTCAGTTTGAAAATGGTAAAAGAATGTTGAAACTAGCTCATTCAAGCTTTTGAAAATCTCAGAGGTTTTGTTTGATTTGCATGTAAACAACCCATTATCCTCGTGTTATTAGATAATTATATTGATATATCAAATAATTCACTACTGACCTAGATATGCACAGTGTATACCGGTATATATAGTATATGTAATCACCATCGGGGACGAACGTTTACCAATATTTGTTCACTCCACCATGAGTAGAATCCAATGTCTAACAGATCTATTTTAAAACTCAAAGAAAAACATACTTGAAATGCCTAACGACTTTCTCAAGCTTTAAGTAAATATCAGTTATGAATTTCATAAAACTTTAACAGATTAGGTTTCTAAACTTCTTCAAAACGGTGTCTCCCGCGGAGCGTTCGGTTTGAGCAGTCTAGGTTCACGTTGATATGGCAGTGATAATGTTGTATCAGGCAGTTATAGAAATATATCGGTTATGAATAGCGCTGAATAAAAAAAATATGATTGTGCCATGTTCTCGGATAAAAAAAGAAAAGAAAACACATTTTCATTTTGCAAAACAGTTTCCAAACAACACGCACATCCTCAGGCAAATTTCACATGTAGGCTTTCATTATTAACAAAAATATTATAAATTTCTGACTTGTAGATGAATGTTAAAGAAAATATCGTAATTGTTGGTGTACATGCGTAGTGTTAAAATAACAACAACGAATCAAGCTGTTCATTTCAAATGAGCATGCAAGGATTTATCACAGTCATCGTGAATAAGCGGCAAATACAGAATATAGACTTGTATACATGTATATATTCTTTGATATTTTGAAGTTTTGTCATTGCGCACGCACGACATATGACGTCACTGTCAGTTTAAACGACATAATGTTTTATGGCGCACTTGATGCAATGATAACGCATGTAAGCTTTAAAATAAATTGAGATAATTTGTTAAAATGAGGGGCCCACTTTAACGCGTATGATATTTAGTCACCCACTTTGTATGGTACACCATTTCTCAGCGTGAATGGAACTCACTCAAACGCTATCAGAAGCAAGTTAACAATTTCAAACACCCATTCTACATAACCAGGTGTTGAGTTAACTACCGTGTGTAATTATGATCAGCACCCACTTAGAATATTTTATTTTCATCCTCTTAGCACTCTGAAAAGCTAAACTTGTAAGCAAAACAAGTGAAATAATCAACATTTTGCCCCATAACAAATATTTTGCCATGAAAATACCGATGTTATCGAGCTTTTTTATTTATTTTTTGCCTCGAAGTGTGATATATCATCTAAAATGCATTTGATTATTTGGTATCTGTAACACTATTCCACCGATATTCTCCTTAGAGCTGTCTGTTATGTTTTATGGTAGAATCAAGAGATGTTTGGAAAAGCGACATTGGAATGCACAAAGTGTGAACATTTGATGAAAACACAAGACAAAAAGCAAGACATCGCTGCAGAAACCACTATTGATAAATAATGAGCATTCGTATAGGTATCAAATCAATATATGTCTAAGTATTGGAGCCGAGAGCGCATTCCCTTGTGAGCATACGATAAAAACGCTCAAAAATCACACTGGCCCGCAAGTCATGGATGTTAATTACGGACTTTTGTCTTTACAGTTTACGGATTGTAACCTGACAAAATCAGAGTACTGCTTATGTTACAGACTGGTCAGTGACTGCAGCTATCAATAAAAGGTCGATGTGGAAATTGATCGGGAATCTATGTAAATATCTGGGAAGACCAGGAAGTGCAAAACGCTAATTTTTTAAAGAAAACCACGTACGCTGGCACAAAATAAGTTAATATCATACCGCCGGTGGAACAAGATTTGAGTGTACATGTATATGCCATGCAGATATACTGAACAGAGTAACAAAGTTGGTTCTTCAAAAAATTTGCAAGGAGGAAGGCATTCCTTTATTATAATTTGTACAAAAATAGATTCTCTCTTTATCAATTAAAGAATCGATTTAAGATAGATTTTTGGTATGTATGAAACAGAAAAACAAAATATGTCTCTCATTTCTAATAAAGAAATATATATTTCATATACCTATCAATGTTTCTCATTATTTTTATTTTAGATGTTTCGACCAAAGTAATGGCTGGGTTACATTATACATTGTTTAATAGTGTATTTTGGGTTCAAAATCACACAATTACCAAGATAAAACCAATATTCCTCATCATTTTGGAAGGGAAATAAAGTGGAAAGATAAGATAAAATGATGCTTTGGTAAAAAGAACGCCATTATTTTTTCTGACTTTCGTCACGGTTCAAATTTCAACGCAAGCAAAGATCAAACCTTTGTCTTGCAAATTTGATTGAAACACATTTTTTCCATTACCATCTTGTTTTAATGTAATTTGTAAAAAAGGGGGCTTTAAGAGCGAATTGTAAGCATAAAACCAGTAAAATATTCATGCCATAAAAGCGACGTGAGTTTTCTTGTTCATGCAATCAATTTTTCAACAAAATATTTTAGTAGTTATTTTAATGCTTGCATTCATGAAAGCCACTAATGTCTGAATAATTAACTTCTTTTTAGAACATTTCCAATATCTTGTCTCGGACTTTACGACTTTAATGTCTATAAATAAACTTGAGAAATCGTAAATCGTAATCTCTAAAAGCATACTCCTATTTACTTTCTGCGTGTTTCTTTCCAGCGTTTGTCAGGGTGGAAAGCCTTGAATAATTTCGGGGTTTTTTCGGTCCAGTACCAGTCCGTCTTTCTGTCGAGTTGGTCTTCAGAAAATATCAATACAATTATTTATGAGGTCAGCAATAATTTTAGAATCAGACAATTCTGATTCCCAAACTGTCATAAATGAACTAATTGTGAAACAGAGCTGTGAGCTGTACTCCATTTATGGGGATAACAAGGCGTTGCGGACGCGCTGGACCAACTGTTATAGTCCATTATACGATTATAGAACTGTCTGCAAGAGGATTTTCGTATAAAAATGTTATGATAAATTGAATGATAAAGCTGTGTAATTCGCGCAACAGATCATACGACCAAATCAATGAATGATGAACGCGTCGTCTGCGAGAGAATAAATAGGTGTCCGAAATGTTTCAGTTCGGTGTTTAGGAAATGGGATAGCTCTAAATATGCGTGACTTGTTAGGGGCTTAGTTGTATTAAGAACACATAATTTAAAATGAAATTCTATCTCTCATTAATATCGGGCCACTACTACACCAATCTATTAGGTGTAGCTATTAGGCCTATCAAAGTATTGGTTTGTGTTTCAAAAAGGCCGAAGAATTCAAATCTTCGACTTTTAACTAAACTTTTAACAAACGTGGTTAAGCTTGGCTTATTTCCCTTTACATGAAATTAATTTAAAATTAATTTACCAATTATGTGGAATTTTGTAGTAATTCTGAAAGATTTTTGCAAGATAATAATTTGTGAAATTCTCAATATTCAAATACAGATTCGGCATTAATTATCAATATTTTTTTCATATGTGATGATCAATTTTTAAGAATTTGATAAAAAAGATTTTCAACCTTCTTTTCGAGTCTCATTATACCATGACGCATGCTTGCTTTAATCGTCGTTATTTCTCATAACGTAATGCATTACTTCGCTTAGCGATTCCGTAGCTAGCAATCCGGATTAAAATAATGGTCCAGTCTTTCCTTTGAAACTTCCATTACATCCATCAAGACCACTTCCGGTCGATGGTCATTTGAACCGATCAAGATACAAATTTTTATTGATACCTCTTTCCTGTCGAGAGCAGATTAAACAAATCACGGGACTGCATCAACCGAGAGTGAAAGCGCCACCGTTAATCGACTTGCAATAAAAAAAGCGGTGCCCACAGGAATCAATTAGTCTATAGTGGCACCACTTACAACTTATGGTTGATACATTCTCTCAGAGTAAGTGAGTGTCGGCCTTCTGGTCCTACGTTTGACAGTGAAATCAATATAAGGCCAGTAACGGTCAAAGTCTCGTTTTTGGGAGGCTAGATGACAAGTTGTGCGGCATAATAGAAATTGTTTTATTTCGCTACTGTCATGCAATATCTATCTATCTATCTATCTATCTATCTATCTATCTATCTATCTATCTATCTATCCATCCATCCATTCATCAATCCACCCATCCATCCAAACGTAAGGAATCTATATTGTATACAGATTGAGAATAATTTAAAAAAAATTATTACGCAATAAGTTAATCACAAAAACCTAAAATTCATGTCTCGTAGGTTAAAAGCTACATTTTTACTGAGCTCATAGCTGCTGGCTTGGTTGTAAACAAAACGTTTACTTTACATTATAGTTTTGAATTACTTGCTTTGAAATGATCTTGCACTGTAATTCAAATAAATGGTGATAGCGGTCTGTCAAAGTTACACCGTGGAACGCTTCGAAAATCAATGCAAGTGTTAAAACAATTTGCAGTGTCACTATCACCCGAATCATAAAAAGAAGCTTTATCATAGTCCAATACCCGTGCGTCAGAACATATATCAGCAATCAGAGAGAGAGAGAGAGAGAGAGAGAGAGAGAGAGAGAGAGAGAGAGAATTTTGTTATTCAAATTTCAATTTTTTTATAAAATCATACTCGTAAAGCTCATGCAGTAAATAAAGCTTGGCTTTACTATTACCATTTCTCTAATGGAAAGAACTCAGATTTGCTATAATCATGTCTTCTGTTCAATCCAAATTCATTGTATAAACCCATATATGAAATTATATAATTTAGTTTCTTAATACACTCAGCCATTTAAGAGTCAGGGGTGCATTTTACAAATGACTGTGAAAAACACAGACCTGGCAACATATTTGCGTGTTTACATGAAGACAATTAATTTGATCTTGGTTGTATATCATTTGTAGATAAGATTAAAAAATGAGCTAGACTTGCTAGCAAAGTTTAACAACACTTTGAGTACATAGTCATAAGTGTAAAATAAAAATCAGTGTTCAGTATCATTTGTACACAAAGCCATGACTATATGAACGTGATGTTGTATTAGCCAAAGGCCAGACACGTTTGACCCTGCCACTATCCTTATCTAAATCTCTATAGCCAAGTGCTTGTCCTTTTGGTCAGGAGTAAGGTCGATATCAATTTGAGTTAGTGGTGTACCGTCACGGATAATAAGTGATAAACTGGTCAACTGTAATATGTGACCATTAATGAAGGATATTGGGTTCAAAGAAACTCCTTCTGGTGCTATTTTATATCAGGTAACCTTTGGTCAGTTGTAGGTGGAACCAATTTCTGACGCTCCACAAACCAAAATTGAAAGTCGATTCTCGTGCTTAGACAAATGTATTTTGTATGAAACAATGAGATTCATTTATAGCATAAAATATTTTCAATTATCAATTAATTTGATTTTGATGTTATAACCTCGTATTTATATGCATACAAATGAATGCAACTTTGAGTTAATATGGAAGTGCTTTTGTCATTCATACTAAAGTTATGGTATGGGTGTCAGACGAGCATCAAATACTCGTCAAATTCTGTATGAGAAAATAATGCAGTCATATAAATCATATACCTAAAAAACCGCCATAAAGAACATCAGAATAGGTCATAGATAACTCTTGAACGGGCAAAGTAGATTAAGAAGATATTTTCTTGTCAAACTGATATCTTGTTTTGTATATCCCTTCGCCATTATTTTCTCATTTCCACCAGACCCCTGTCTTCTATCTCAGCATAAAACTGTCTGACGATGACGGTATTGCTCATAAGCGGTACAATATATACTGATCTGTGGTACGCATGCCCCTTGCAGTACTTAGTATTGTATCCGACAGATGCTGTAAATTAGCCGAATCCAGAAATAATGTCAGCCGAAATTCTACCATGTCGTTGCCCTCGGCTGAGATACTCGGGTGATTTACTAAAGACATTTGACTCTACTGTTTTGTGAGCCCCTGCTCTGGTTTTGATTCGACCGAATTTACTGTTCTCTTGTAGAGTTTTGCTTTGCTTCAAACTCTTCTGTATCACGTCGCCTCGGCGTTTTAAGATTACAGTACTACATATGCATTGTACACGCATATAACTGCATGATGTTACAGAATAAAATTCACAAAAATTTACACACAATTTGAATGAAATGCTTGTTAAAAACACAATACATTACACGCAATTATAATACATTAAACACTAGCTTTATATTGACAGTTGGGTCTCTAAGAGTGCATGCAACGAGCCTGCAGAAATTGTTTCTTCCATTAGCCATCTGTTAGAAGTATTTCTGCTCGATTCTGCGGAAACCATCTAGTGATTAGTGTGTCTGTTTGTCGTTCCGTCTGTCCAAGCGAGGCATCTTGTTAAAATTCTTTATGATCCCAAGACTCAATCTTACTCAAACTAATTTGCAAAGAATACACAAGAAAAACCTCCACCGCAGGAGAGTGCGTTGGAGGGGAAATCCGTGTAGATATGGAGAAGTTTCTTAGGGTGACTGAAAAACATCAGATTGTTTGCTGGGTTTGGGAGGAAACACAATAGTTTTGGAATGCTCCCTGATTATGATAATAAAGATATCAGAGACCTGTACGCTTGTTTTCGTATTCATTTTTCACCAAGGACATTCTAATTGGCTTCGTGATCTTTGAGAATTGTAGTGATAAAATACAGGCATCCTTTATTTCTTTTATTTCCCTCCTGATGTGCATATATGTTTGGAATAATGTTCCTTGGTTGCAATTTTTACTTTTTTGCACTCTTTATTGCACTGAGCGATCTCATAAATTGAGTTCATTCAGTGGACGATTAAATTCAAATTTCCTTATTACAGTAGAGTTCCCTTGAAATGTAAAACATAACACCGGGAATACGAGTATATAATTATGATATTTTGAGTATTTCTCTTCGTTTTCCCTATTGGGTAAAATTGACATATCGGACTCTTTCTTAAGAATTCTAGGGACAATTGAAACTTAATCGTTTAAATCTTTTCCCTACACTTATGTTTGTTAGGAATATTATTGTGCACTCATACAAGCCGCACTTTTAACTTATTGAATGCACGATGGTTAATAGAATCTTATACTGTGTCAATGATTTAGCATTTTCAAATGAATTTAACTTACAAAGGCTTTTAAAATTTGTTTTCATTTTCTTCTTCTTTAAATTTCATTTGATCTGCAATTTGGTTATTTGCACATTTTAAAACCATTCATGTTTAAAACTGTAATTATATTTTACCGTAATTGAAATTGCTAGCTTTTGGTCTAGTATTTCTAGGTCTGCAATATTACGGTGCATATCTACATGCATGTTTTATTTTGTCATCTTTCTAAAATCATTAAGTAGTTCACTGTCTCTTTTCTGTTCAATTTAGACAATAAACGCACATTTAAATTACGTTATCTATGAAGATTTAGAACTATAGGACAGTTTCCTTAATAAAAAAAAGCCCAGCCTACTCCATATTGGGGAAAAGTATACAGAGCACAAATTGTTTGATACGCCCTTAAGTATATGTTTACCTTGTATTGAACGGAATTCATCCGGGTAGGTGTGGTAAAATAAACTGCAGTCGATCCCAAATGCAGAAATGTACGACGGTTAAAGTTGCATTATTCATACGAACATTTTCATGCATTATTCAATCTTTCAGTCTCCTAACAACGTACATGCACGCATAATTAGCCCTAGTTGTGAAGACATGTATATGCCGCGTTGTTTATGAAGTCTTGGAAGTAAAACATTTCTTTGGCATCAGCAAGTGTCTTTTTCCTTTTCTGTATGCACATGTCGGGTCGTGTTATTGATAGTTATGTTGCATACAATTAAACAGAATATATTGAATCATCTTTTTATTACATTTAATCAAAAGAAAAACAGTCTGAGGAACATATCGGTTTTGACAATACACCAATGGCCTTGCATTATGTTCACATACACGGAGTCTTTAAGTGTCATGGGATTTCTAATGTTCCTGGTCTGAGTCTGTGCTTTTGGTAGTCCTTTCCTATCGACAATGACCGACGGACTTACATCATAATCTTGAACAAAATCATCAACTAATCGGTGGAGGGTATAGTTGGGGATCCTCGCTTATGGAGAAAAGAAAAAGCTTACTAAAATCAAAATATGTTTCTTATGTTCATAACAAAAGCGAAACCCTTGTCAAATAATATTATTCATTCTTTACTATATATACATGTAGTAGGTTTTCCGTACTTCTAGATAACTTTAGAACCGCTTGTGCTGGAAGAACTGTTCTGCTAATAAATAAGTATCTATCTGGTCTGTCTGTCTGCCTGTCTTGAACTAAATTCAACTTTTTGATAATATTTTGGGGATAGTTTTAGAAGCATTCAGTACACATAAATTAGAAGCGTTCTATGGGCATTTTATCTGCCACAGCATAGCAGGGTCAATCCCTTGTTTCTGTCTACCCAAGGAATTCCTTACAAACAAAAATGCATGTCTTACTATTTATCATCACGTCAGTAACAATTTTCCCGTGTAGCGGTCAATTTGTGTCATTCTGATTAATAACCTACATTGTTTTATTGTTTCATCCACAGACCTGGTACACACCGATTAATTTCATCCTATGTTATCATATCTGATTGCTAGCGATCAGCTCAAATCGTACATGTGTCTATTTAGCCGCTGATTCTCACTTTGGTAAGAATTGGCCAGATTCATCGCAATATTGGGCGCTCTTGCTACGTTTTATTAACCTTAATGATACGACTGCATGTAGTAACGGATAAGATAGCTTTTATCTTTGCTTTACAAAAACAGGAAAGAAAATAATTTCTAAGGATTATGAATTCATAATTATTTCGGGAAGTAAATCCATGGCTTTAATACATTGGTACTCTTAGTGTAATCCGAGTTCCCAAATAATATCAAATGCCTGTAGCAGACTCTGTGCCTCTTCATCTCGCCTACATGTCTAAGAATACATGATAAAATGCATTTTGGACAGTACTAAAAGCAAGCAAGCAAGGACTGCTGATTAATTTTTTTCATTCTCCATCGATCTACCACGAACTTTAATTTCAGCCTCCATTTCTTCGTGATCGTAAAACTTCTTTCTCTTGGCTTTGATTGCATGTTTTTTTCTCTCTGTAAAACAAAACTTTCTCTGTACAAATCTTCGCAAATTTCTTAATATTTCGATGCATGAGAAAAAATGACAAAAAGCTGTGAATGGATTTTCATTCGGTACCGTTCGTTATCATTGAGCTCACTTTATAACAAATTTGATTTCACGAAGGAGGCTTTTATTGTTTGTGATCATATACATGTAGTAGTAAATATGTAATATACATTGTATACAATAACTAAGCGGCAATACTATAAAATAACGCAATATCAAAGAGTTAAGAGGGCTCGATGGACGTGACCTTATTTAGACTGTATTGATCTCCTTTAATAGAAGAGATCTATATAAAAACATAAGAAAATGCCTAAATTTTAAAGTTAAACGATATACTTAGATTTTTTCTTTACTAAATAAGAGTTTGTAGCTAAACAAATCATATCTTAAAATTTAAGGCAGATCTGATGGTTAAATTCTTGACCATCTGTAAACAGATAGCCATGCTATGACCTTGAATTGCTAGTATTACATATTGGTCACTATGATACTTATGTATACCTAGAAACTGCGCAATTAATTGTGGTAATGATATATAACTAACAGAACGAACTTTCACTTTTTGGCTTAAGAATTTTATTATGGATTTTAAATACGCTTATAAAGATCTTTAATTTGAGCTGCTTTCAATTGACTATACGATCACCCTGATTAATAAACTACTTGGTAACCAACAATTGGACTTGGTGATTACTCAGGAGGAAGGCTTACACATCCAGCCTCTTTAAGAATCCAAAGGTATCAACATTTTTGAGGTTATCATTTTCTTGGGAAAAAGCACGAATATTTTTGTTACGGCAAAGATGTTTTTCAAACTTGAAACACATTGTAAGATAGAACTAGACGCCTCTATAGGATATGTAGATATATTGATATCTTTACCCATTGTGGTGTTTATATATATATATAGTGCTGAATGAACGTAATTGGCTATATATTCATAGAGTGAATAAATGCCAATACGCAAAGAGAAATATCAATGTATAACATGCAAAATAAATCAATATCTCCCAGTTTATGAATGGAATAAAACCCCTGATATGTAACATCTAGGGGAATCATGCTGATTTCAATTTCATTGTCGATTACTAACGGATATGAAATTGACATGTACTTTGAGTGAGTCTCAAAGTAATTATTCGGAATAGCATGGTTTTTAGGAGAAAGTTACATGCTTTGTATAAATGGGATTGTACAAGATCATGCGAGAGGAACAGGGATCCCGTGTATATTGCTAGACAACATGAAAGTATGAAATAACAAACGATGCCTCATTAAACTTATCGTAAGAAACTTTCCTCTTGATTTAACCCATAACGTGTGTGTATGAGACATGTTTCTTCCATTTTAAATCTTTGACCCTGGGGACCCAATATACCTTGAACAGGTGCTTGACAAATTCATAAAAATCGACGTAAAACACTCAGGATAAACATTTTGATAAAACTCTAGGTTTTTTCCCATATCCACCCCCTCTATCCTATACTGTTTGTGACCAAAGAGTTTGTACGTACGTTTATACGTCTATAGAGGAAAGAGAAAAACAAATTTGATTTTCTGTGGGGGATATGTTTATTTTACATAAGGCGGGTTCATCCTTTGTGTGGAGTCTTAACATAGATTATCTCGGGTTTCAAGACGATATCATTAACAACACATGTATATTTTGAATATTAACGTGGATTGCCTAGCTCACCCTTTCTGTGTGTGCACAAAATGCTTTGCTTAATCGGCAAGCGTATGAAGACATTTAGAAGGGCCCTACATAAGCTCTGAGTAAACATTTAGATTCCAGGTTAAGATTCAATAACTTCTTACAGGGAACAAACAATCCATTTACCATCAAAGGTGTTTGGCCTGTTATTAATTTTAGCTTGGCGTGCTTTATTGAATGATATTATGTGGACATTCAAAATTTACAATCAATGTGTTCTTATATGATTACGCGAATTGACACCGTATTTTGAGAGAGAGAGAGAGAGAGAGAGAGAGAGAGAGAGAGAGAGAGAGAGAGAGAGAGAGAGATTATTATTGATGCCTTAAAAAGTCAATGTGAATTCATACGTACTAATGTTTTAATAAAGGACTCGTTTATTTAATCATATGAGGCTTGGTAAGAGAATATTTGATTTTTGAAAGATTGCAGATGGCCACTGTAATTCATTTTAATAATTCTTTTTAGAGAAAACACTAATGTTATCGTTCTAAATACTTGAAATTTTAACTAAATTTGGTAATAAGTCAAGGTATTTTCAGGGTTGAACATCTTTCACGGAGGATATGGTTATTGATACTTAACACGAAATGTTGGTCATCTAATAACAAAATCAGAGTTTTGGTGTAAATTTGACACAGTTCCCAATGAATCTGGCGCAAATTCATATTTAATCTATATTTCTGGATCAACTTACAATATCTTTACTACCAATGCTTATTAGTTTTGACACCATTTCTGCTTTATCGCAAATTATCCTTTAATATTTACCGCGACTGATATTTATTGCAAACAAAAGAGACGTTAAACTGGTTGAACATCTTTCACGGAGGATATGGTTATTGATACTTAACACGAAATGTTGGTCATCTAATAACAAAATCAGAGTTTTGGTGTAAATTTGACACAGTTCCCAATGAATCTGGCGCAAATTCATATTTAATCTATATTTCTGGATCAACTTACAATATCTTTACTACCAATGCTTATTAGTTTTGACACCATTTCTGCTTTATCGCAAATTATCCTTTAATATTTACCGCGACTGATATTTATTGCAAACAAAAGAGACGTTAAACTGTATTTTGACTGAGTTTGGTTTACCTCCACATTTACCTTACATAATAAAAAGCAAACAAAATATAAACAAGTTACAAGTTACATATTTTAAATTACATATTTTAGTAACCAATAACTAGCCTTGTAACGTTGCTGATAATATTTTGAAAATACCTTATTTAAGATATAATATTATATATTTATATATATATATATATATATATATATATATATAATTTTCAGCAATTTTGTACGATTAAATATTGGAATATAAATAAGGAAAGCCCGCTTGCGCCCCAATTATGCGTCATATGAATTTATTGGACTGTGTATAGTATAAAATTGATACGTAGTGTTGTCACAGACAAAGACACTGAAGAATGTAAATATATCAAATTGTACGATACATGTAGTTTATGCAAGTCACTAATGGATATTATACCTACATTTGCACTGGACGGCTTCTAAAATACTACATTAAAATACATTGTTTTTGATTTTTTAGATGTAAGGATATTGCTTATTGCAGTTGGACTGTGTTCACAATTGCAACATTTCAGAACCATAAGCCAATCAATGCGATATTGATTTTAACCATAATTGAATTTTAGCCATTTGTTTGCCGATGTCCATATTCATTACGCCGAAAGAATGACCATTGTGCGTCGATACTGAAAATGCCATGTATAATGGATTAATTTTTTTCTTCACTTTTTTTCCACATGCAACGATTACAATTGCCTGTTAAAATAGCGTCAATGATTTCGTGTCACGCCATGGTTCCTAAGAAATTTAACCGCTGACTCATTTTGTCACCCGAAGAGTCAATAGAAAACACTATTTTTAGATAACCAACAAAAAAGAAAAGAAAAACAAGATTCAATAGAATTTTGGGAGACAGAAAAAAAGTGTTTTATTACTTTTAAATTTAAAAGTCGTGCTATTTTTAAACACCCATTCTATTCAATTACACATTTACCCGGCGTTAACTGTATAGAAATACGGAAATAAAAAATTCAATGCTTAGATATTGTGTTAAGATTTTTTCAGATCTTATGCAGTGAATGAAAATCTAATGCATGTTTGTTTAGGCTTAAATTGCATGCACAGACTAGATCTTCTTTTTATCATCAACCCTCAAAATTTAATACATAAAAACTGTGAACGTTGAATTCAAAGATATATACTTTTGTCAGGAATTCGCTATGTATAGAGAAACCTAAAAGTCATTTATTTCATTTTCTGCATTTACATGTTATCTTTTTCGCACATAAATTTTTATACATTATAGTACCGAGGGCTATATCTAACGAAACTGTCGCCGTGACTAAAACTGTTCCTCTACCTGTTTATGTACATTGACGTACAAAGCACAAACCAAGAATATACATGTAGTCGGAGAATCTTTAAAGGTAGAAGTTTTGAAATCTATTTTAGTTAAAAATTATAGCGCGATTGAAAACTCGCTCCGATGTTATTTGCATAAGGATATTGAAATACGATATATGTCAAGCCATAATTCATCTTTTTATTGAATACAAGCTTTTTAGCTATTCTACAATGAATCCATATAACCCGCCAAGCGTGGTAAGGCCCTCTTTTTCTCAGATGCAAGCTTTCAAACACTATTCCGTCTTCAAATTCGAACCGGCACGAGATTGTCAAAATAATGGACCCTTTATTCTGCACTTGACACACATTAATACTCGAATCAATTTGAACGAACGAAGGAATTCCGATCAGAGGGCCACAGAAAATAAGACCAAAAGAATGTCCGTTGACTTTTTATTGCAATGAATTACTGTCAAGCAGATATGTAACAGTCTATAATCAATAAATAGTATGATGAGATAAAAGCATATGAACGATTGTCTCTTTGAAAATATACTGCTATGACTAAATGGATTTCAAAACGTTCATGTCAGTTCAACAATGCGATAGAATAGTCCGTCTGGATCTCATAAAAGAAATAAATGGGGTTTTGATTCGGCCAATCAAACACACAAAAGTTTTAAAATATAAAATATTCTAAATCCATTTGCAGGACTAGTTCTATACGACGCTAAAGGTCACTTCCAAATATGTTTCTAGCAATGTCTAGAAAAGCCTACACAAAAGCGATGTTTTCGTGAGCATTAAAAAGAATATTGTTTTAGTCGCAGAGGATTTAATTGGTTTGTTCTGAATTAAAGTAAATAAATCTGAAACTAGTTCTATAGCATATTTCACTCTAACCATCAGTCTGACTAAACAATACTTAGGTAAAAATTGATCGAGGACAACCCTTCTAACAGTTCCTAATTGTGGCATTTGGCGATGTTTTGTAGTCGCTGATGACTAAAGTATTTTAAATCGATACAACTTGTCCAAAAATTACAGTCCAATTTTAATTATCACTGATTTTCTGCAATCTGGATTGTACTTTAATAAATAGAACAGATTTTAAACAAAAATATTTCACACGGAAAAGGGGTCGCTTTTTCCTTGTTTATGTGTTCTAGTAAATGTTCAGTTAAATAGGAAAAGTGTTATTTCTGATAGCGAATGACTTGCTTTTTCACAATAACGTGATCAAATATACCTCCATCCCCGCCCCCTTCTCTCTTTAAACACGGTAGATAATGAAAAAGATAAATAACTAAACTAATGGCCTAATTTTGAAGAACATGTCTAAACTTTTTGTAAAATCATAAACAAACTGAATGTAAAATCACTTTCAAAAGTACTTTATTTTTTTATAAGGCATTCACAAGAAAAGTCAACTACTTTAAAGCATTGTCACCGAGCTTGTATGTATACTTGCATTTGATTAAATGATATATATAAATAATTTGGCATCATGATAAACCCACTGTACTGAAGATTGTTGCAAAATTGGCACTACACAACGTTCTGGAATCCTTTCCCCATTTTTCCCCCTCTTTTTCTCTCCTTTTTTTTTGATACAAAAAGATTTTTTCTAGGTCAGTTGGATAAAGCTTGTAAGCCCTGCAGCGAATTATGATTTAAAGGTGTTTAAAATAGGAGGATTCGATAAATTTAGCAACTCTATGAATATCGGACATTTTAATGCTAGTTGGTATTGACTTGGCTTGGACATAAGCAATTTATCGATTCTTTACAAATCGGAACAATATCAAACACTTTTTGAAAGACAAGATTTGGATATTTAAAGTTCAGGCGAAATGAAAATACTGCTTTGACTGGCATATAAAAGTAATAGATATTTCATACAGATCACAACTATCATGGGTTTTAATTACATAGATATCGGACCAATCAGCTTTAAATATATATGACATATACGACCATTAAATAATCACAGTTCTTTGCGACGGTTACTGTTTTACCGTAAATATCAGTATGTATACAAGTAGAGAAATTCGAGCACAAGTTTACCTCATTCGTCACTTACATCACACGTGACTAAAGAGGCGTGCCTTCTGCACACAAGGGTTCTTTACAGTCCCTTCTGTTCCCATTTTCTATTGAATGCATGATATACTCCGATTTTGAAATTAAGGATTTGCTTGTGGTCCTACTGCTCTGTGCGTAACCATTTCGTTTAGGCTTCACGCATTTGCACGAATCGGGAAAGAGGATTTTTCTGAAAGCATTTCTAAACTCCTTGTTAAAAATGCTGTAAATTATTGGGTTCAAGCACGAATTCACGTATCCCAGCCATGTTAAAATCTTAAACATCAATATAGGAACACATTTACAAAATGCTTCGACCAAGTTAATCACAAAGAAAGGCATCCAACACAATAGGAACACACCCATAATAATCCCTAAGGTTACAGCGGCTTTGTGGTCCTTTGATCCAGAGCCCCCACCTTTGCCGCCATTTGGCATGTGAAAACTTGTCTTGCGTATTTCCTTGACGTGACTTCGCGCGGCACAATACAACTTAATGTAAATAATTATCATTATGATACACGGTAAATAAAAGCTTATCGTTGATGAGACTACAGAATAAACGGGGTTGAGATCCATAACACACAAGTTTTCAGGAAGAGGCTTGTAACGGTCCTCGGCATTGCGATGCCACTGCAAATGAATCGGCAGGAAGGACAAAGTCAAGGATAAAATCCACACGGTGGATATCATGATCACCATCATTTTCTTGGTCATGAAGGTTTTATATTTATACGGGTCTTTGATATGAATGTACCGATCCAGGCTTATAGCACACAAGTTAAGAATTGAAGCTGTGGAACAGTTGATGTCGGAAGAAATCCAAATGTTACAGAAGACCGGTCCGAACAACCATTTGTTAAGGATGTCATTTACCACGGCAAACGTCATCACGAGTAAGGCGACGAGCAGGTCGGCTATAGCCAGAGACACGATGAAGGCGTACGTCCGATGTCGAAGTCTCCTGTCTTTAAACACAGCCACACAAACCAGCACATTACCAAACACCGCCACGAAGATAAAGAGGGAGAGGATGGTCCCTATGATGATACTCTCGGCCAGGGTATAGGGCTCCCCCGAACCCTGGTGGGAGTCGACCGGTTCCTCCGTGGTGATGCTGTCGTTCAAGTCCGTGACATTGTTAAGCACTTCGTAAGACACAGCTAATGTGCTGGAATTCCAATTATACAAAGTAAAATTTGTCACCATATTCAATCAAAGAATCGAAACCCTGGAATACTAGGTTTGGCATTGACAGTTGCACACTCACTTGATTTAAGTCTAGAGCAAACATTGATGAATTCTGCCTATTCGCTCCAATGTTCCGGGCGTTTTGGTCTCCACTGTTTGGCACCGGTAGAATACAATGTTAAGCTTTTGTTCCCTTCCTTCTTCAAGTGTTAGTTTGGCAAACATTTAGCGACTTTAAGATCGATTCCAAGCCTTCGTTTGGCGAGATGATTGGAACAAACACCTCCGTTTAAATCGGTAAATATTTTCTTACATACAAACACGTTTAATATATTCAGAGTCTTCCCTGCTTTTAGCGCTGTCAAATATTTATAAAACTATAGGAACATCCTTCACATATTTTATCCAGGTTAGAAGACGAATTCTTTCCCAACGGATCGTTTAGTTTCAAAGTTAATTAAACACCTGTGTTAAAATTCACGTCTTCCACAAACGAATTTTACACATCGTATGGTCTGCGCTTAAAATAAAACAGCACATTTAAATCACAGTGAATGGAAAACGTTCTCATTTTCTTCCACTTTGCGATTTCTTTTAAACTTACGTACAGTTGATTCATATATTTCTCCTAAGTAACACTAGATGCCGGTCTGAAGAAATGAAACGCTATCCTGATTTCCGTGCCGTAAAATAATGAGATTTTAATCCGTTTTATCAACAATCTAACTTGATTCTGTGTCATTCCATTGAATTGTAAAGTTTTCTTCAGCGTTTACCTGTTTTCTCATACACAACAAATTATTATTTGAACTTGTGCTATTTACATACACCCTCTAGGTTCTGTCGCGCATGCTCTGTTCAGATAGACAAATAGCAGCAGAACTTTTGTGCTTCGGTTCGTCCTTCCCTCTTTTCTTTATAGATCCCGATGTCGAATTGAATTGCGAGCTTTGCGCAGGAAGAAAAAAAGCAGAGCAAAGTTTGCTATGATACATCACCGTAGTGAACAAATCGTTAAAGGGGCAGATGGTGCATCGAAGTGAACGGATCAGGAAAAATCAACATGTCTCGGGACAAATTAGCGTTATTTATAGGCGTGAATAATTGATATTCATTTTATTCCTGTTTATTCAATCTCAATTCGTATCACAATGATTAACATTGCATGAAAAAACTGAGTCCAAAGAGGAAAAGCTAAAAATCGCCGTGTAATTATTCCAGGAAGAAATGTGAAAGAATGTCATTATGTTCCTTTGAACTGCTTCAAAGTGTAAATAAAGATGTGGCGACAATTACTTTAACGGTAGTTTATTTCCATGTAATTTGTATCATTAATAAGAAAAATTAAAACTCACTCTCTCTCTCTCTCTCTCTCTCTCTCTCTCTCTCGTGGGTAATATATACATGAACACTATGCAAAGGAATACAAATTCGTAAACATTAGGATCCAATATTTCAATAATAGACCTAGCTCCTGTGTGTGCAAAGAGCAGCCAATTTCGTTTCGTAATATTAGGATTTTACCATCCAAGTCCACAATTTTCAATTAAGGTATAAAATAGCCATATAAAGGGCATGTAAAGAGACATTTTCAATTATACCAGTGTATTCAAGACGGCCATTATACAGACTGTGTCGTTATCTTAACCAACACCTGAAAAAAGAGATGACTTCCTTCATAAAATGTCTGAATACTAAGAATTAAAAATCTCTCAGATAAGATCTTTCGTTTAAATTTTTATCGATTTTTTTCCTCTCAGCAAAAGAGTCTATTGATCTGTTGTAGTTATTATAAATGTACAAATATACTTTTATTCTCCTACTTTCTTTTGAAACTGTGAAGTTTTTTTTCGAATTGCAAAACTGAGTATTGATTTTTTCTTTCTAAATTTAGAATTCTTTAAAATCTACAGTAGTTTAAATGAATATAATGAGATTTGTTTATTATACAGAATCCGTGTGTATTTATTTTTTCTTTGTATTTCTTCAAAACGCAACGTACAATTAATTAAATGTAGTTTTCATATAAACTATTATCAACATTGTAATAAAGTTTGTATTTGTATTGTATTTAACGTTTTTACTATAGATACTGTATAGGTGGGTGGTCAGAAATCTTTTATTTGCAATGAACAATTACAAAATGAATTTATATTCAGTCCAAATATTTGACCATATAACTTTCGCTGTCTTTGTTTCCAATATTGCAAGTTATCTACACAAACCTAATATAATCAGGCTGACATTCATCATAAAATTGCATAATTCCTGTAACCTTTGTTATGGTTGCCCGTTCCGCAATTTTAGACTCTGATCAATAATAATCCAGATGACCATTGACTCTTAAAATAACAGATGGAATTTGCTTTCATGAAATAGTTTTAACTGTACGCCTTCATTCTGTTTGTTGGTTTTTGTTTTTACGGTTTGACTTAAATGATGCAAGACAACTACATGCATAAAATTCAAACATGGTACATTTATTCAGAAGAACAAGACACGTTTTAAAATAGCTGATGTATTTATTCAGAGAACTATCCCAGACCTGAAAAAAAATTCCCACGGAATTCACTGATTCGCTCTGGAGAAAATATTCATAAGTTCAGTTCCTGCTACGAGTTGCGGTACATATTATGATATATATATAGTACGGGTGATAATGTGTCGTCTAGAAATATTTAAATTTAATTAAAGTTTTTGTCTATTCTGATAGCGCGAGAGAGAGATATGGTTGCATCAACATATCAAGATACGCAGCGAATGAGAAGTGTTTCTCACTTTACGGCGTATATAATATATAGTGGAAGTTTAGATACGAGGAAATTTATTTCTCGTTGCTGTTAGTCATTGTGATTACATCACCTACTGGGACGGATTCCGCACGGGCCCTGATCGTCTTTAAAACTTAAGGAAGTCGGTTAATTGCTGTATATAGTATATATCATCTGATCATATATTAATTTATCTTGTACACATTTTTACTGCCTCAAAAATTCTATATTATATCATAAATAATTTGACACTGCCGTTTATCATATTTATTTATTTGTAAAATGCTGTTAAACATGACATTTAAGCTATTCCATGACCATGAATCGGCGTGTAAAATAAATCTAAGAGTACATCCACATTCTTAGATTGTTTGTTATTTTCGATCCACAGTGGCGAAAAGCAAAATCCCCTTTGTCCAGTGCGATGTCAGAGACGTTAAAATGCGCCGACACGTACGTAAACATACGAGTAATAGTTTTGTCTTTCAGTCATTGAGACAATCCCCACGCAAGTATACCTGTCTAGTACCCGTATGTTTATCGACCCATGACGACAGGGGTTATCATTAACCTGTCGCTACCTTTTAAAAACTATACGTCATTGCGTGATTTAATTATCGTATGTTAGCATGTGTTTGATATTTTTTCTACAAGTTTTAGGTGTAGGTAATCATTTAAGTTTAAAGCCAATTAAAGGAAAATATTTTTTAAGTAAAATGGAAATCATCCCAACTTGAAAACACCATCACACAAACAACAGCAAATAAGTTAAGATATCACTATATACGATTTATGTGTTTCAAATAATTTGTGTTCTTAAATGTTGAATGATATACGAAATTTATTACAGAGAGAGAGAGGGGGGGGGGGGCTTTCATGATATCAGTAGTTTGGAATTTAAATTTATGATACAAAAGAAAAATAATCCCCTTGAAAGATAAAAGGTAATACAAAACGGGGCCTAATGAACTTATTGTTTAAAGTTCGTGTTCGATATTGATTATAATGAGAGTTGTGAATGTGACGGCGATAATGCTTGATGTTTTATTTACATATACCAAGATTTTTCTTTTTCAATGTAAAATCTTCAAATAGAAGATCTACATTAATTTACTATTTCAATGGCCAGATTAGTTTTCTAATGTCAAAGACATGTTTTTTTAAATGAATAATATACGTGTATATCTTCAAAATATTTCATAAGTTTGAGTGGAATCAAGACGTTCAGCTATGATCATTTTCCTAGACTCTGTATGACTTTAAATCCGAATTAATTCAAAACCATACCAAGCAAACATGGTATGAAATAAAGTTGTTGACAAATTGATTATATATGCATATCAAAGATTAGTGGAAACAAGTGTTAATGGATTCCGAATGTGATATTCTAATGATTCTAATAAGTTCCGAGAAGGATATTTGAACGAATTTTCATTTGATTAAACTTGGTATAGTGTTGATACAAACACTCTGTATATTTTCACATATGTAAATATTTTGTGAATCTAGCAGGTAGCGTTGTATTATGAATACTCGTGGGAAAAATAGATAATTATCATACACTGTAGAATGTTTTTAACCAATAAGCTATCGCGATAGTACCTAGTACTTTGGAAAAGGGTAAAATAGTTTTAAACAACTCACATTGGTCTCAACAAAATCGATTTCACACAGTGAAAATGATATTGACACATGCATGTATACACGGACCATTTGCGGTTTTGTTATATTCTAACCCGTCTAATTGATTTTAGTAGGGTTTATTGACCCAAACCAAAATAGGCTTTTGAAACTAAAACATCATTTCAATATTTTTTTACGAATTGCCGTATCTCGTCTGACTGGATCTGTCCTGTTTTCCCCTGTCATCATGGTGCAACCTAGAAATACCCAAAGCATTTGGCTTTCATCACAGTAATCTATTATAATCTTTTTGGAGATGCTAAGTTCAATTTTAAAAACTCACCCTGTTGTTGACACCCAAGACGATACTGGACCATTCAACAAAAAGATACTAGACAAAGACAATACTATACCATTCAACAAGACGATACTGGACAAAGACGATACTGGACCATTCAACAAGACGATACTGGACCATTCAACAAGACGATACTATACCATTCAACAAGACGATGCTGGACAAAGACGATACTGGATCATTCAACAAGACGATACTGGACAGAGACGATACTGGACCATTCAACAAGACGATACTGGACCATTCAACAAGGCGATACTGGACCATTCAACAAGACGATATTGGACAAAGACGATACTGGACCATTCAACAAGACAATACTGGACCATTCAACAAGTCGATATTGGACAAAGACGATACTGGACCATTCAACAAGACGATACTGGACCATTCAACAAGACAATACTGGACCATTCAACAAGACGATACTGGACCATTCAATAAGACGATACAGGACAGAGACGATACTGGACCATTCAACAAGACGATACTGGACCATTCATCAAGACGATACTGGACTATACAACAAGACGATACTGGACCATTTAACAAGACGATACTGGACTATTCAACAAGACGATACTGGACCAATCATCAAGACGATACTAGACAAAGACGAAACTGGACAAAGACGATACTGGACTATACAACAAGACGATACTAGACAAAACGATACTGGACCATTCAACAATACGATACTGAACATAGGCGATACTGGACCATTCAACAAGACGATACTGGACAAAGACGATACTGGACCATTCAACAAGACGATACTGGACCATTCAAGAAGACGATGCTGGACAAAGACGATACTGGACCATTCAACAAGACGATACTGGACATAGACGATACTGGACTATTCAACAAGACAATACCGGACCATTCAACAAGACGATATTGGACAAAGACGATATTGGACCATTCAACAAGACGATACTGAACCATTAAACAAGACGATACTGGACAGAGACGACACTGGACTATTTAACAAGACAATACTGGACCATTCAACAAGATGATACTGGACATAGACGATACTGGACTATTCAACAAGACAATACTGGACCATTCAACAAGATGATACTGGACATAGACGATACTGGACCATTCAACAAGACGATACTGAACCATTCAACAAGACGATACTGGACAGGGACGATACTGGACCATTCAACAAGACGATACTGGATCATTCAACAAGACGATACTGGACAATTCAACAAGACGATACTAGACAATTCAACAATACGATACTGAACATAGACGATACTGGACATAGACAATACTGGACTATTCAACAAGACAATACTGGACCATTCAACAAGACGATATTGGACAAAGACGATACTAGACAATTCAACAATACGATACTGAACATAGACGATACTGGACATAGACGATACTGGACTATTCAACAAGACAATACTGGACCATTCAACAAGACGATATTGGACAAAGACGATACTGGACCATTCAACAAGACAATACTGGACCATTCAACAGGCGATACTGGACCATTCAACAAGATGATATTGGACAAAGACGATACTGGACCATTCAACAAGACAATACTGGACCATTCAACAAGACGATACTGGACAAAGACGATACTGGACCGTTCAACAAGACGATACTGGATCATTCAACAAGACGATACTGGACAGAGACGATACTGGACCATTCAACAAGACGATACTGGATCATTCAACAAGACAATACTGGACAGAGACGATACTGGACCATTCAACAAGGCGATACTGGACAGAGACGATACTAGACCATTCAACAAAACGATACTGGATCATTCAACAAGACGATACTGGACCATTCAACAAGACAATACTGGACCATTCAACAAGACAATACTGGACCATTCAACAAGACGATACTGGACAAAGACGATACTGGACCATTCAACAAGACGATACTGGATCATTCAACAAGACGATACTGGACAAATACGATACTAGACCATTGAACAAGACGATACTAGGCTCGACCATTCAACAGGCGATACTGGACCATTCAACAAGATGATATTAGACCATTCAACAAGACGATACTGGACCATTCATCAGGACGATACTGGACAAAGACGTTACTAGACTATTCAACAAGACGATACTAGACCATTTAACAATACGATACTGGACATAGACGATACTGGACCATTCAACAAGAAGATACTGGACTATTCAACAAGATAATATTAGACCATTCAACAAGACGATACTGGACCATTCATCAGGACGATACTGGACAAAGACGATACTAGACTATTCAACAAGACGATACTAGACCATTTAACAATACGATACTGGACATAGACGATACTGGACCATTCAGCAAGACGATACTGGACTATTCAACAAGACGATACTAGACCATTTAACAAGACGATACTGGACAAAGACGATACTGGACCATTCAACAAGACGATACTGGATCATTCAACAAGACTTTCACAAGATTTGGGATAAAAATCCTAAATCCTCATGGATCTTCGGCACACGGATACCCGCTGTACGATGAAGCTTGTAAAGAGGCAAGTCTTGAAATGCAACATTTTAGCTTAGGAATACAATATTAGGCACACTTTCTTCAATTTTGAACTAATTTTTCATCTTTAAAGGTTGGTCAACGGAGTTCTTCATGGTATGAAAACGTTTCAAGTAGCATTTTGGAATGTGAATCCTTAGGTTTGGAAATGTTATGATTAAGAGAAGCATGAAAGAGTACTAGTTGTCATTGACGGAGATCAACGCATTCAGTAACAAGACGAACTGCCTTCAACAAGAGATTTCAATGTACACTACACAAATGTACGTATATGGTGGACTTAATCGAACAACAGACAAAATGCATTACATTTGAACATTATCTGCATCAATCTGACACTGAAAATCATAAACCGATGATAATGATGGCAGGCAGACCATTTTTATTGCTTTGTGAATACATAGGTGTGTGAACTTGCTATGATTTATAATTGCCGATCAATTTTTCCTTTATCAATTTAATTTTTGTAGAGATGATTGACATTTAATTTTTACATGCACGCAACATATAAAGTTAGATCTAATACAAAGACATTTTTATTTGGTGTGGATAATTTTTTTAAGTTTCTTCATTTAACTCCCATGCGAGAATGTAAACTAGAAGAAGGTACAGGTCATGATAAAGTTTTATATAATCAGTGTCTATCTATTTGTGTTTATTATTCATACTACATTTTTAGGCACGTATAAATGTATCTGCTTAGAATAGCATTGATCTGGTACTCTTTGAGTATTGGCGACACGCTGTCAGTGATATTTATATTAAAATCGTTTTGTGTTATATATATATATATATATATATATATATATATATATATATATATATATATATATATATATATATATATATATAATTCGTATGTGGAACAGATGGCTAGACTTTTAGGATTTGGAGAACAATTTCCTCTATAAGGATGTATATCGTTGTGATATTTAATTATATATATAGGTGTACAGGAAGAGTCGTTTATCAAATTGGATATATTTGATAAAATTCAAGGAAATACATTGAGTGCGTATTATAAATAGTTATTTGTACTTCGTACAATGCTTTAGAAATAAAAGTGTTACCATAAGTTAAAAAATATCGCAGTCTGTTCGTGTGAAACTTTTTTGGTGATATATAGTGATATGACCGAAATTGAATAATTTTCATTTTTAACACTTTAAACGTGTGTGTTTCATAAGTAATAATAATACGGGTTGACGAATACTAAGAGGTTACAAAAAGCTCTAGCATTCTTAACGGTATTCCGCGCGACCGAACATTTATTACTGACAAAGTATCTATATACGTGTACGTGTATGCTCCAACAGATTAAAAAGAGGAAAGCGGAATTGAAAAAAAACAAATAATTTCAAAAATTGTTCACATTATTTAATTATGTACACTGCACTTGACGACTGTCTCTAATCACACAACCCATCGTGAATGATGTACTTTTAACTCCGAATATTTTGTCGCCAAATGAAACAGTCTTGGAGTGGATGCACTTCCTGGCTCATAAAGACGAAGCCGCGCAATCAAATAATTTGCTTTGTACGATATTGAATCCTTAATTATCAGCTTCTAAGGTTACGCATGTATCGAATTAACGGACGGTCACTTCATCCCTATGGAGGGTAATCGTGTTCAAAAATCCAGTCATGTTAACTTGTAAATTCGAATATGCAATCGTGTTGGTGTGTGAGCCTGAGTATGAATGTGTGTAATTCTGATTCTATAAAAACACTCTAAAGTTGACTCCGCAGACATTCAATGTAATTCTTCCCACAGATGTACATTTGCAACTTTAAAATGCTGTTTGTTATTTACATATAACGTGTCACTATACTACACATTTTCCATCGGTAGTCTCTGCATTTATATCTCCGTTTTCCGGAAATAGCACAGTTGACATGTTACAAATCGACTAATGTAAAGTCTACAAGTTTGTCGAATTTTGACATGACCATATATGGAAACAGTGACGTCACAGATAGCTGCAGGAAAAGGACTGCCGTAATCGCCGGAATGGGCACAGAATGAATAAAAAAATATTACATATCATATTATTTCTGGATAACAACATTGTTTTTAGGAAGTACGATTTTTCGAACAATAGATTATAGGCTCGGTGTCCCTTATATCAAGAGAATCCAAAAAAGATGCGAGTGAAGAATTCAATCGGCATCGGATGCCTTAGATCTGGAAAATTTTAAATATCATGCTCTGTTTAAATGTATACACGCATTTCTATTGTCTTAAAGTACATTTAACAAATCGTGTAAGAATACTTAGAGTTCGGCTGAATAAAGAAAATATCACCAAAAGCATCCTTATCGCTACCACAATGTTGAGACAAGAGCCCCCAGCCCCCCCCCCCCCCCCCGCCACCCACGAAGAAGAAAAAAATCACGGGGTAGGGGGGGGGGGTCGGCCTGCTGATTAATTAAAGAACTGAATTATCGATAAGAAAAACTATCTACCTGAAAACAGTAGTTTTAAGATTTTGATTTAGATGAGACATGATTAGCGGCACCCCCTCTCCTTTAAATGAAAAAAAGAAATCAAACCATAAGATTGACTGTAAATAGCAAAAATGTTTTGATATCAAGCAATTATTACGGGATATAAGTATGTCGTCCTGAATCTCGATTCAATCCAGACACACTCAGTGAAGTTGGTTAATCAAAATTTTCCGGAAAGCTTTACAGCTTTACAGCCACTTGTGAACATGTACTGATTACCATAAAGTAGCTGCTTGGTTTTGTAAAATTTCTGTCATTGCAGTATATATTTATAAGATTTTAAAATTTAAACTATACCATTAATTTTCATATAGAATCAAATCTGTTTAACCCACATGTTTCTTAATTTCAGAAATTCGATTTTCGAAGAAAAAATATAATTTTAAAAACATACTAGTATCCCTTATTTATTTCTTCAGAACCTTTCAATTTTTGACAACATTTTGTACTTTAATTAATGATTAGAGAACTTCTTTCGTAACAGTTTCAGATTGTTTTATTATTTATCATGCACTTGCACAACAAAGTCATTTTGATATTTGAAAAAAATATATAGATACATACATTTTTCCGCGAAAAATCACCAGATTGTTTTGCAAGTCGTTTAATTTTAAAGAAATGAGGAATATAAAATTCACTCTCAAAATTCTTAGCATTAAGGTAAGCAATGAAGCTATATGGGCTTCACTGCGGTCTCCTAACCCCATGCTGCACAAAAGATATTCACCCCCTAGGAAATTTCTTGATCCGTCTCATTTCTAGAACAGAGCACGTATTCAACTTTATATTTTTCAGTTTAAATTACATGTCAAATTATTTTAGCAATATTGGAATAGATTTTATGCATTTTTTTTGTAAAAGTTAACCTTTATCGTATATTACATGTACCAGTGTCCATGGGAATTATATTACAGAAACCAGCGCATTCGTCACCTCTTCTTGTTTGGTCCAGTTTCAATCATACCTCAAAATCTTCTTTTATAAAAATAAAAAAAAAATATTTTTGATCCAAAAAAAATAGTATCGTTCATAAAAACAGTTTAACTGAATGTTATGTTTATTTTAGCCCATTCCGGCGATTACGGCATGCCTTTTCCCGCAGCGAGCATTTGCCATATAAGGTCAAGTCAAAATTCGGCAAACTTGTAGACTTTACATTTGTTGATTTGTAACATGTCAACTGTGCTATATCCGAGGGTGAAGATACAAACGCAGAAACTATGGATTTAAAATGTGCAAAGTTGAAGGTTAAATTAACTAACAAAAACAATTAAGCAGCAAAATGTGCATCATACAAAGGAACTGAGTCAAATCTTAAAGTGTTTATGCTCGAGTTTTTATAGGTTACACGATCAGAATCACATACATTCATACTCAGACTTACACACCAACACGATTGCATATTTGAATTTACAAGTTTACAGGTCTGGAATTTTGAACACGATTACCCTTCATACATCCCTGCTCAAAGGACGGGCATTCCACCCCGTTCCAGTAACAACACACCTCAGTTCAGTTCAGTTCATTTATTCACTCAAAACCATTTTAAACATATGGTCCATGAGGGCAAATATAACATTGAAATATACATAGAAATTGGGTCAGAGGTACAAAAGTATAAACATACATGGTTGTATTTTCAGTCTGAATTAACAAGTACCGTTATAATATATTTTAATGCTAGTATTAATACTAGAAATTAATTTACACCAGTATGATACCATTCTAGTAGATACAATTACAGATAAAGGAGAACGACACGTTTTTTCCGTAAACCATATAATTTGGAGTACTCATTTTTTAAACATAAAATGTGATTTAAAAACTTTAAGTGGACACGTTCAATACTATCAAGTTTTTCAAAACCCCATACTTCGCAACCATATAGCAATATAGGTACAACCATTTTATCAAAGAGTTCTGACATGTTACTGGCATATTAAATTGTCTAATTTTTTTAATGACACCATACATTGCCTTTTTTATTTTGTTATTGCACCGATCCACTATACGTGCACGTAATACTGTAAAAGTGCAAATTCTCTAGTCTCTTGGTTATATTTGATCACCCAGAATTATTCGATTTTCGTTTCTTCGGCTAAATGGAACCTAATTATGAAATGCTAATCCTTCAATATAGTGTCAATAAGAATTAATGATGGTGCTATTGTCACCAAAATATTTCTTACCCACGTGTTTCTTCTTAATGCATCAAAGTGTATAACTTACACAAAAGTATTTTGCTCTAACAAGGTTATTTAAACAGTTTGCAGTCGCGGTTTCTTTTTTATCAATTATACTAAGTGATGCATTTTCTTTCATTGATACATTTTCCATGAGATCAGGTTTGTGGTAAAGAACAACAGTGAACATTGATTTTGTTTGTTGCTAATCAGATACAATGGGACACGGAACTGTCACATATTTGAAGTTTTTATTCGACAAATGCTGGAAAAAACTTATTATCGACACTTATCATCGCTTTTTAAATTGAATTGCATAAAACAATTTATTAAGTGCATTCGTTTTAGTTTTAGAATTTGAACTTTTAATTGCAAAAGTAGTTTAACCATGGTGTGCAATTTTTGGAATACTCAATAATGTCATTGATTTGTGTGTAAAATATTTTTGTTCTTTCATTTTCCATCGGAACGCACAAATACACTATCTATAAAATAAAAAGAAAATATTTGAAATGAAGTAAATAAAATACATGTTTGGGGATATTGATTTATATCGAATTTCCGTGGCATTAATGTTCTCTTAAATCCCATTCAAACAATTATCATAGCAAAAATTACAGATACATGTATTTTAAATTTCATGTATTTGATGAACTATATGTCTGCAGTGATTGTATGACAGAATGCCATGATATATAATAAGATAATGTCTCTCTTGAGCTACATTGTATATATCTCGTGGATGTACCCTTAGACGTGGTTAAACTATTCGATTTCCTATTTAAATGAAATGTTCACCATTATTTGAGACATCTGAAATACGAGATTTGAAATTTTAAACCATTAATGATTTCTTCCAAAGAAAATGATTATAAGTGGTCATCTATTTACAATAGAAATAGAACACCAGAAAAAAGATTAGAGGGATAAGAAGAAATTTTAAAAGAGGTCATTCAAAATAATTATAACATAATTATTCCTAACGTTAAGATAATTACATAAATAATTTACTTAAAGAAAAAATTAAACATAAAAGTTCGTCATCTTAAGGTGGAATACCCTGTAATTGAATTCTAAAGGTGCTTTCAAATCGATCTAAGCCAATATGGGAAATATAAGGAGGTTTCCTTCCGACAATATAAAAAATATTGTTACGTAGATTAAGATAAAGGAATTCTTGGAGTTTTTTCATATATATTTTTTCTCTAAATATCTTGCTATCCAAACCTTTTGACGAATCTTATGCAAAATTGCAGTCCGTTTTATTTGTTTCCATAATAACAGAGAACAGTATAACAGACAGAGTTGTAGAAATTGTGATTGACAAGTGTCAAAATTGGCTGAAAGACCTACAACACGAATGACAATTCGTGAACTGCAAGATGACAAGAAATTCAACCAACTTTAAAATTCGTCTGCATAAGTCGATGTATTGCTATACAAATACAAACTAAAATACTATTGTACAACATCGACCTATGTTAAAAACAAAAGTGGTGTACGAAAAAGGCAATCAACCTAAAGTGTCCAAGCATCACTTTTGTGTGAGGTATTTGTACTCGTTTGCTATTAAATAAGTTTATTACATTACATCAGCAATTTTTACACAAAAAATCGCCCCTAAAAAGATCAACATGTGCATGTGAATTTACTTCTATTTCTATGAGCAATTTAAAATAATACGAGCGATAAGCGTACATTTGCAATGTTCGGTCTTGCATAAATTTCACGTTCAGGGGCAAATTTAAATCCTAGATTGACCCGTCCTTGATTAGTAGAGATTCGATCTAATTGTAACGCTTACCTATAGGCCGTTACATCACTGGTCAAATAGCTACATGTATGAAAATGTTTGAAATCATAAACGGTGTTCCTAGTGCATAACTGTTTCTGTCCTTTCTTAGATTTTCAGTTATTATTACTGAATACGCTAAGACTTGACATTTGTGTTTGTAAGTCCCAAAAGTTCGCAGACTCGCATATCAAATATATACAAAGCATTGATACATGGTTACGAAAGAGAACTAATGATTCATCATTGTTTAATATTGTTTAATGCGTCTATGCTCAATGATTTGGACGTTCGAATTCTACAAAATGTGGTTCCTGTAATAATAATTAAATACATGTATTTATATATACTCTATTTATCTGTTAAACAGAATATAAATTTCTGTAATAATAATTCTATACATGTATTTATATATACTCTATTTATCTGTTAAACAGAATATAAATTTCTAGGCATTAAGGTACATGTAAAAAAAACAGTCTGGAGCGAAAACAAGATGTTAGACTGATGAAGAATTTTTCATCCAGTAAATCGAAGTCTATCCCCATCAAGTCACATCCAATTTCTCTCCTGGTTTATATAATTTTGTTGTGTCATTGGTGTAACATTGATAACTTGCATGTCAATGTACTATTTAAGTTGCATCTTCTTGTATGGTAGATGTCGCATATGGGCGAGAATCGATCGCCCAAAAAGATTTTTTTTCTTATTTTTACATGAGAAGGTTTGACTTCCGTGTCAATAAACTAAGCAATTATTGTGCATGATGTTGATATTGTTATGTTGCATGTTGACATTTCCATATTGCATATTAGTATAAGTCGTAAAATGCAACTTGCATTAAGCGGGCAAAAATGTACAAAAATGTACCACCTTCAAATTTTCTATAGTCAACTTTCCTTACTTATGTAGCAATATACCTTCATCACCTGCTTATGGTGTTTTTGTCTCTCGGTTAATTCGATACGCAAGGGCATGCTCTTTGTATGAACAGTTTCTAAGGCGAGGCAAGCTACTTACAATTAAACAAGTTGATAAAACAGGACTATCAACAGTCTCGTTTGAAGTCATCTTTTCGTTAGTTCTATGGTCGATACAACGACCTTGTCAGCAAATACAATCTTCCAATGGGTCGCATGCTGACTGACGTTTTTCATACTAATTGTTAGACCTTAATTAATCACCTAATTGTCTACGGACTTTTCCATTTTTCCCCAATTACGACAAAGAGCACACGGCGGGTGTGACCGGTCAGCAGAGGATGCTCACTCCTCCATGGCACCTGATCCTACATCTATCTTTTTGGAGGTCTGTGTTGCTCTGCTTTGAATTTGTATTTCGTTTTCTTGATTTTTGAGATGGTTGACGGTTTGTTATTGTCATTTTTTCATATTTTGTTCACAATGAAAAGAATCAAAGCGTATCCGCAAAGAGTTTTGCCATTTTGGGAGTTAATTTAGTCAACTGTTCTATGCTGTTACTCGGGCAAATCGGATGTGAAACAGTGTTTGGACCTAAGCACATATCATCACCGCTGACAAGACTTAGTACTTTAAAATATTTGAAAATAATCAATAAATTCGATGTAATGTATTCAGAAGCATTGTTTTTCAAGGAAACATTTATAAATACTTTGAAAACAGTCAGATTTCAAATGGTAAAAACAATTTTGATATTTTTTGTAGTCGTATGTATTCCTACGCCAGAGTTCAATATTGCTCTAGAGTTTGGTGGCGTTACTTTTACCTTAATTAACATGATTCATACATGGAGTTTTCCGTTTATAGCTCGAAATTCTTGTCAGAAAAGCCCGATAATTCATAATAGAAAAAAATGCGCGTAATTATTCAAATATAGCTGAGAAACTTGAACCAGGTAAAATTACATATTTTTTATTTTAAAATGAATAATAATCAATAAAATTAACTCCCGTCAGTATTCAGTACTTTGATTAAACAATCACATGCATGTAGTTCTTAGTCAAGACAATCCAGTTGTGAAATATTTATCATAACAATAAGAAAATTTAAGGCTTGTTTTCTTGTATTTCCCCCATTCTTTTGTAGACTTTCTTTGTATGTCTTACATATGCCTTCGTAACGCTACTGCCATACGAAGACGACACAAGGTTTCCATATGTTTCACCGCATTCAGTCATGATTCTTTGAATGAAGAAAAGCTTTCCAGTAACACTTGGTATACGTTCTCCTATTATATCTACTTTTTAAAGAAATATACTGAATTGTTATTAGCTACAATCTACAAATTTCAAGTATACCATTTAGCACAGTGTTGCAATTTTTCCTGATAATTTTTTTCATTTGCATGTCAACAAGAAATACAAATGTATCATAACTACCTTTTAAAGAAATATACTGAAGTTTATTTGCAATGTTAAAATACAGCTTTAATTATTATTCAACATCTATTTTTGCATATCATAAACGAAGATGTTTTATCTGTTTATAAATATATTATTTATTTTTACAAAAAATGTGCCTTCAACCTCAATGGAAACGGTGTAACTTAACTTGAAATTTATATTGCCCGTGTCGCCCTTTCACAAGCGACAAATAGATAGACAAAGAGCGACATGAAACGTCTAAATAAATTATAATTACATTGTTAGGGAAGTTGAATGAGCATATTGAGTGGACACGACGGTATGACTATTGCCTAAAATCCCCAGGGTGATATGTCATATTGGTGACCCCTGCTTTAAGGTGGTATAGCTCTTTCAGTGGAAAAGTTAGTCATTACAAAATTGTTTATAACCACAATCATGTTATTTTGTCGTGTTGGTTGATGCTATAGGTAATCTAAGGCACCCCTGCGAATGTGTTCAGAATGTTTTCTTTATCGTTGCTAAGTATTTAATAAATCCAGAGGTGCTCGAATGAAAGTTCACGAGACTTCGCCGAGATTTGTTCAGTTCCTGTGAAAATTCGAGCGGAAGTATAAGTGTTCGGATAATATTCTCAAAATGCGTAAGTACAGGCCGTTCTTCATATCATATCATACTTAGATTTATGTTAAAACACGAAAATCTATTAAGATATATGTCTTATTTCATCATCAAGTGGTTATTTAAACTAAACGATGCTATTCAGAAAAGAGTTATCGTTCGTGTTCAACCACTCTACACGTGGTTAAAAATGTAAACATTGGGTTGCTTGATAAAATCATAGCCACGTTTTATGCTTTTGATGTGTAATACCATGCTTTAAAAAAAAAATTGGTGTTTGTTATGTATAAAAACTTAGTATATCGAGCCATTTTCAAGTAACATTCTGCATAAAATAGTATAGTCTGTTTCACTATTGATGCTATTACTAGGTCAGGCGCAGATCGAAAATTATTCCTTAGGGTGGATCGCTACTAAGCATGTTAATTGTTGCAACAGCAGAAAAAACCCTAAATTTTCTATTGTCACATTTATTTCTAGAACTCATTTTATCAATAAACGTCTATAGATTTTTATTTGATTACAAGTACCTAGATTCTAGGAAATAGACTATAAACACGAGGCACGATTTTTACTGCGAAACTGAAAGGGTCAAATAAAACCACATGGTCTAAATTTAAATGACAATAACATTCGCAGGGGTGTAAGGGATATAAGTGATGATACATTTGTATTCCTTGTTGGCATGCAAATGAAAAAAAGTCATCAGGAAAAATTGCAACACTGTGCTAAATGGTATACTTGAAATTTGTAGATTGTAGCTAATAACAATTGAACGTTTGGAATTCAGTGTGCTTACATTTTACCCTTTCGATTTGAATAATACTATCTTTTGATCTTTGATATACTTCATTAAATTTTCGGTTTAGTGTTTATATAACCCCGTTATCTTTCAGAGTGAACTGATTAACAATCGGCTTGATCGAGATTTAAAAGCAGTTTTGAAATTCAGATGTTTTTAAGTTCTAGAGAACTAAACAAAACATGAAATACGAAGTGTTGCAAGCTTCAACTTCAAACCATTCACTAATGGATTAAACCGTCCCTGATAAGTAAAATCCCAAAGTAAAACAACGAAGATATCGTTATTATTTTCTATTGAAGTGATCTATTGTGATATTGGTATACCTTTACTGGTCATGAAACATATACATACACTTAGAATGATACTGTACTTACATCAATTCAAGCGAATAAATTCTGTTTATATTGGGGAAGTCGAACACCTCAAGAATGTCATGTAAAACGGGTCAATCAAGTGATTGAAAATAACAACTAAAAGGAGAGACCCCCAAAAGGTCATTTATCGAGCATTTCTATGAGGCGCCGTTTTTATATTTTTGAGGTTTTTTTCTGATATAAAAAAATAAATGTTTGGTATCAATAATTCGAATTCTTGATATCAAAAAATGATTTTTTTTTTATATCACAATCATTTTTTTTATATCACAAAATAAATTTTTTGATATCAAGAATTAACGGTGATTTTTTTTATATCAAAAATCGAATTCTTGACATTAAAAATCATTTTTTGATATTAAATATTATTTGTATTTTCTGATATCAGAAAATAAGACAATCATAAAATTATTATCAACTTAATGAATGCTCCCTGTAATGCAACTTTTGTAATTCGTAAGAAATTGTGTTTCAAACTTGTAGGTGAATGGTAAGAATAATAAAGTATGATAATTTTGAAACTGAATTCATTTTGGCAAGTTCGTCCACATATACAATGATTAGCACTGCTTTCTTTGCATTTCGCTGTGAATATTGAGACGATCCTAAAAATGATGGCGTCTCATATTATGAAGGAATGAAACAGGCATACAGTTAGCGCTTTCAATACATAAGACCATAATTATCAAGAACACTAAATAAATTCTTACATAAAATAAATCTTCAAATAAAAAACCAACATATATTGAAATGCAAATCGTGCTCTGAAGTTCATCAATATAATTTTAGGTCAAGGGAGTATTCATTAAAAATGTGAAATGTATTCGCCATTTTATCTGAACTTCTGATATCAGAAAATATAATTCAGGATATCAAAAAATATCAGTTTGAATTTCTGATATCAAAAAATAATTTCTGATATCAAAAAATCATTTCTGATCTCAAAACGTCGAATTTCGGATATCAGAAAATGTTTTTTGATATCAGAAAATCGATTTTTAATATAAACAAGAGGCCAATAGGCCTTGACGGTCACCTGAGTAGCATAACCCATACACAAACTTGTCAAGGAGTCTCATATATGCATTTAATTAAGTTTTATTCTGGAATAGAAAAATTTTTAATTTGTAATGACGACCATCTCCCTGCCTGAAATCTTTCAAAAAGGACTATTAAACCGTTTTCAAGATATTCGGGCACTACCTGTTTGAGGGGGGTCAGGACCACCCACAGGGCCCATGACCTACATACCATATGATGCCCCTTGACACAAGGAACAAGAATATATATGGTTTAGGGGTGGGGATCTCAACCGTTTTCAAGTTATTTGTGCACTTCCTGTTTGAGGGGGGTCAGGACCAGCCCCAGGGCCCATGACCTACATACCTTTTGATGCCCCTTGACACAAGGAACAAGAATATATATGGTTTAGGGGTGGGGTTCTTAATCGTTTTCAAGATATTTGGGCCCTTCCTGTTTGAGGGGGGTCAGGACCACCCTTGAGGCCCATGACCTACATACCATTTGATGGCCCTTAACACAAGGAACAAGAATATATATGGTTTAGGGGTGGGGATATTAACCGTTTTCAAGATATTTGTGCACTTCCTGTTTGAGAGGGGGTCAGGACCAGCCCCAGGGCCCATGACCTACATACCATTTGATGCCCCTTGACACAAGGAACAAGAATATATATGGTTTAGGGGTGGGGATATTAACCGTTTTCAAGATAATCTGGCACTTCCTGTTTGAGGTGGGACAGGACCATCCCCGGGGCTCATGACCTACATACTATTTGATGCCACTTAACACAAGGACATCATATCCATGCCTTTAGTTTTTCACAAATATATACAGGAGAAGAGAAGAAGATTTTCTAAGATTTAATACATTTTTACTATATGGCCATATTGGCCTCACCCTAGTGCCTAAACACCTGTCCCAGGGGTCATAAATTTCACAATTTAGGTAGAAGACTTCATGTACATCATATCCAGGCCTTTAGTTTTTCACAAATATATATGGAAGTAGAGAATACGATTTTCTAAAATATAATACATTTTTAATATATGGCCATTTTGGCCCCACCCTAGAGCCTGAACCCCTGACCCAGGGACCATAAATTTCACAATTTTGGTAGAGGGCTTCATGGACATCATATCCATGCCTTTAGTTTTTAACAAATATCTATGGGAGTAGAGAAGAAGATTTTCTAAGATTTAATACATTTTTACTATATGGCCATATTGGCCCCACCCTAGAGCCTGAACCCCTGACCCAGAGACCATAAATTTCACAATTTTGGTAAAGGGCTTCATGGACATCATAACCATGCATTTAGTTTTTAACAAATATCTATGGGAGTAGAGAAGAAGATTTTCTAAGATTTAATTCATTTTTACTTTATGACCATATTGGCCCCACCCTAGAGCCTGAACCCCTGACCCAGCGGCCATGAATTTTACAATTTTGGTAGAGGGCTTCATGGACATCATATCCATGCATTTAGCTTTTAACAAATATCTATGGGAGTAGAGAAGAAGATTTTCTAAGATTTAATACATTTTTACTATATGGCCATATTGGCCCCACCCTAGGGCCTGAACCCCTGACCCAGGGGCCATAAATTTCACAATTTTTGTAGAGGGCTTCATGGACATTATAACCATGCATTTAGTTTATAACAAATATCTATGGGAGTAGAGAAGAAGATTTTCTAAGATTTAATACATTTTTACTATATGACCATATTGGCCCCACCCTAGAGCCTGAACCACTGACCCAGGGGCCATGAATTTCACAATTTTGGTAGAGGGCTTCAAGGACATCATAACCATGCAATCATTTTTTTCCTCACATGTGTGGGAGTAGAGAAGAAGATTTTTGAAAATTTGGCTGTTTTTTGCATATTTGGCCCCACCTGTGGCACCCTGGGGGTGGTAGAGCCACCAATTTCACAATTTACATTCCTCTTACCATAGAGATGCTTCACACCAAAAATGGGAACAATTGGCCTTGTAGTTTTTAAGAAGAAGTAAAAAATGTAAATTGTTAACGCACGACGCACGACACACGACGCACGTCGCACGACGTACGACGACGGACGAAACAGATAGCAATAGGTCACCTGAGTTTACTCATGTGACCCTAAAAAATGGATCGTATTTTTTTTTATCAAGAATTCAAATTTTTGATATCAAAAATCATTTTCTAATATCAGAAATTCGAGTTCTTGATATCAAAAAATCATTTTCTGATATCAGAAAATACCTCAAAAATATTAAAACGGCGCCCCATACATTTCATCTATATAGCATCATTGACCAATACAAAATATGTTCTAAAGTATGAATTAATTCATTTTGTTTATACTTTCAATCTTGCTTCCGGCAAGTTTTTTTTTTCCATTGGGGAAGGGGTTGTTTTGATTTTTATTTTGTTCAATTTTGTCAGTCCACGTTTATCTGTCAAGAAAATAAATGTGAAATAAGCGATATTTTTGGGAACAAGTTATGGTTAAAATCCCAGCTAAAAGAAATATTTATGAAAATCGTGAAAGGGCGCTAAGCATCAATGTAATATAATACGATCTGTTTAATAAGCCATCCAAAATATTTCCAAATAATGTGTCTTGTATTAGGACAACTTTTAAACGGATATCGTCTGACCGCGTCATTTCATTAAATGGTGATCATAACAAATAGTCATTACTGAAACATTGCACCGTGGTTCTTGGACCTTCCCTCTATCATTTAATCTCTAATGCAATAACATTAGTAGTATAGTTTGACAGTGGATCTAGCGCGACTTTTAATTGGTATAATATCTGACATGTCACGACCCGATACAATGATGGACTTCACATGCAGGAAATAAATGTCTATTGGGCTGCATGAATAAGATTCTCTCTCTCTCTCTCTCTCTCTCTCTCTCTCTCTCTCTCTCTGTCTCTCTCTCTCTCTCTCTCTCTCTCTCTCTCTCTCTCTCTCTCTCTCTCTCTCTCTCACAAAAAAACCCAGTAAAACATGTACATGAACAATATTATTTAAAGTTTAGATTTAAAAAAATGATTTCTCAATATTGCTTTTATAAGAATGTTATTTTTCGTGTATTTCATTCCTTTACATGTCTCGTGTCATGCTCCCGTCGGGACCGGTTTTAAATACGGCGTCTAATGTAGATACCATTCCCCCGTGCCGTGCGAGTTCTCAGTGGTCCCATCTCCTATCGAAGTGGGAGAGCCGCTAGTGTTACCAATTTTCTGTAAGAAAATTCCGTACGTATCCCGAGGGAAACTTTACTTATGTGAGCAATTACATCGAACAAAAGATTTACCTACATAAATATTGTGATCTTAATGCATGAAAATTAAAGATGCGGACTTATGTGAAGCTATTACAAAAACATCATTTAGAGTATATTTTACGGTCAAACATGCATACGTTTTGTCTTTTAAAATTAAGATTGTACTACAATTTTACACTTACTGGTCACTCATAAAAACCTTAGACTAAACAAAATTAATATTCATCTTTATGAAGCAAAATTAATAGCAATACAGTGGCCGGCAAATGACAAATAAGATAGCATCAGTAAAACTCCTTTGTTCTTGGTTCATGTGTACAATGTTTTGCCATCATTCTAGAAATTGCAAATCAAGGTGACATGCCGAGAAAATGGGTGGAAACAGCATTAGTTTTTATGTATTTCTTTCCGTTCATTACGATTACGTCTGGCTCATTCAATAATACATTTTTTTAAAACTTCATTGTAACTATTTTCGATAAACTTTATTAGTTTCTGATTTTTTAGCCGGTGTAACGAAGAATTTTGACCCGGGTTGAAAATTGACCCGGGGGTCACTTTTCAACGTTGAATATTGAGACCAAAAGTGTTGAATAAAGACCCTGGTCCGTTGAATATTGACCCGCATCGTGGAATTTTGATCACGAAACCGGTTCAAAATTCAACAGCAAAGTATTCACACTTTAACTGATATTTATAACTTCGATTCAATTCACCAACAATTCAAGGTTTTTTTTTTCATATTTATTCTTTTGATTTACATTTTTACATGTTTAAACAGTCGGGAAAAAAAATGTAACATTTCAATGATAATTTTTCGAATTAATATAGTAACTTTCAAATGTGTTTTAACTATTTTATTCTTAGTAAACTTTTCGCGTATAACTGCTGTTTTGTGTGATAGCATTCTATATTCTAAATAAAAATATGTTTTAATAAGAATATAGGTATACATGGTTACACAATAAACATTTTTATACTGTCTAGTATTTGCTTGATAAGTGAACAAATATAAATAATAAATAGAAAATTACAATACACCATGTTGTTCAATTTTGGCTTTACAAACACCCTAGCTGTAAATTGAAATTGTGATATTGGTAATTGTAATTTGTCTATATTGGCGTTTATACAAAATTTAAAATATGACATATATTATGATTTTTGTTCTTGCAACCACTCGGTATATTAACACTGTGATTATTCCACTCAGTCAATAACAAATTTATAATATGACAATACGCTAATAGTATTCTCTTCAAAGAAGTTTGCTCAATAACAGGAAAAAACAGCAATCATCTTTTGTTCTTAAATTTATTTCCCCTAACATTATCAATGTGTATATAGGGTATATATTTTTTATTATGAGAAAAATATATAACGTCAGGTGCATGTGTTTCAAATTCAAATATACACGTAGTTATAACGAAACTGAAAACTAAAAAAAAAAATAGACATTGTAATCTTTGTAAAAAAAAAAAAAAAAACTATGTATATGCAGGGAGTCTGCAAAATAGCTTTTCAAAAAAGTTTGCGAAAAATTATTGTCAAGTCGAATAAATTAAATAAAAACCATTGACGACTTGTCAGATAAAAATATGAAAATTGTTTATTTATTATTTTGTCAGGGAAATATTCTGAGTTCTCAGAATTAAGTACTTGCACCTGACGTTATACATTTTTCTCACAGATATGTATATAAACCCTTTACTAGCTGCAGAATTGTAGCTCCACGAAAAATTCGGATTGACGGACCAGCTTAAGTTCTGCAGCTAACCCTTTAATTAATAATACAGTATTATAAGGAAGAGTGTATACTGGCTAAAAGGTAACTTTAACGGCCAGTATTTGTTGGACATATTTATGAGAGATTATGACGAGTTTACATCAATTAAAGCGAATAGTGAGGGTTGATGTCAATTTTTAAGAAAAGAAACATATGTTGTATTCTGTTTTAGTATAAAAATAAATAACGTATTTTCTTTAAGCTACTAAAAATACAGACAACAAAGGCTAATAATAATCTGTCATTGATGACTTTTTAATTCTGTTCCAAGAGGGAATAAAAAACCATTCTTTGTATAAGAAAATGATTTGCTATCTCGACTCACCCGTCTAATTCCGAAGCAAAAGTTCTTTTTAGTTTTATTTATATGATATATTGAATGGATAAAGTTTTCAGTCTAATATTAAATGGTTGTATACGGAAAAATCAACCTGAAACATGGCAAATCACCTAAGTCGGCAAATGTAGCGGACAGTATGAAAGAGTTAAAGTTTTGAAACGAAACTTTCAAGTACATACATGTACATTAAAACATGAAGAGCAAGTTCTAGTTCAGTTCAAGGACAGTTAAAAACTCTGAAGTTGGGGTCAATTTTCAACAGGGTCAATTTTCAACGTGTCGATGTCATAAGAGGTTTGAAAAATATTTTTCAAGCTGTTAAAAAATGACCCCGGGTATAAATTTCACGACTTTTGGGCTCAATTTTCAACGTTGAAAATTGACCCCTGGGTCAATATTCACCGTTGAAAAATGACCCCCGGGTCAATTTTCAACCCGGGTCAATATTCTTCGTTACACCGGGCAGTCCTGGCTGTAGGCATGCAAATTGCCAGTGTTTCTATAAATAGCACAACAAAACAATGCAATAGGTCCATGGGCCACATAGCTCACCTGAGCAACAATAGGTTTAATAGAATATGCTTAGTGGAGTCATAATACAAACTATCTGGACAATGTAGTATAGTACATGTAGATCCTGTATAAATAAAAATCCAACTTTTTTAACCCTGGATATTCTTATGTTTATAATCAAGTCCCTTTTCTAACAGGATGATTTTATAGTCATATTACCTGTTGAGCATTTTAAAGATCCTAAACATTTGTTTATATATGGGATATAAACCTACATCAAACTCTGAACTCCTTGTGAGGCCCAAGAATCGTCTAAGGTACAAAGTCTAAACAATTTTAAAGAATCAGCAATATGTCAAAATGCTTGCATATAAGTAATACCATATTTTATACCATTTCAGTTTTTGTGAATAATTAAAATGTTTTCCTTTGAATAATTGGATCCCCAATGTGGCCCCATCCTAATCCTCAAGATTTTGATTTTAATGAATTTGAATCTACACTACACCCCTCACCCCTCTGTGACCCATACTACCTCCGGGATCCTGATTTGAACACATTTGAATTAACCCTACCCGAGGATGCTTCCACACAAGTCTCAGCTTCCCTGGCCAATTGGTTTTTGAGAAGAAGATATTTAAAGACTCAAATCTATATATTTCTATGTAAAAACTCGACCCCCCCCCCCCATCGTGGGTTAAATATTTTCCTTTGTAATATTGGATTTTGATTTGATAAAATTAAATCTACATTATCTTAGGTTACTAAAGTTACAGCTTTTCTAGGCAAATTGTTTTTAGAAAAAGATTTTTAAAAGATTTTTATTTTTATATTCCTATGTAAATTCCCCCCCCCCCCCCACATTGTTACCTCATCCTACCCCGGGTATCATGATTTTAACAAACATGAATCTACCCTACCTGGGGATGTTTCCACACAAGTTTCGGCTTTTGCTGCCAATTGGATTCTGATAAGAAGATTTTTAAAGATTTTTTTTATATATTACTATGTAGATATTCGACCCCAACCTATCCCCAAGGATCACGATTTGAACAAACTTGAATCTACACTACCTGAGGATGCTTCCACACAAGTTTCATTTTTCCTGGCTGAGTAGTTTCTGAGAAGAAGATTTTTAAATATTTACTCTATAAATTCCTACGTAAAAGTTCAACCCCCCATTGTGGTCCCACCCTACCCCCGGGGGTCATGATTGTCAAAACTGATTCTACACTACCTAAAGGTTGCTTTTACATAAGTTTTCCCGGCTGATTAGTTTCTGAGAAGAAGATTTTTAAATATTTACTTTATATATTCCTTTGTAAAAGTTCAACCCTCCATTGTGGCCGCACCCTATTCCCCGGGGTCATGATTTTCACAACTTTAAATCTACACTACCTGAGGATGCTTTTACACAAGTTTAAGCTTTCCCGGCTAATTAGTCTTTGAGAAGAAGATTTTTAATGATTTACTCTATATATTTCTATGTAAAAGTTCGACCCCCATTGTGGCTCCACCCTACCCCCAGTGGTCATGATTTTCACAACTTTGAATTTACACTACCTGAGGATGCTTCCACATAAGAAAAAGATGTTTGAAAATTTCTCAAAATTTTTCAATAATTCCTAATTATCTCCCCTTGTTTAAGGGCGTAGACCTTAATTTTCCACAACTTTGAATCCCATTCACCTAAGTGTGCTTTGTGCCAAGTTTGGTTAGAATTGGCACAGTAGTAATGGAGAAGATGTCGAAAATGTGAAAAGTTTACAGACAGACTGGCGGACCGACAGACAGACAGACGGACAGACAGACGGACAGACCGACGGACCGACAGACAGACAGACAGACAGGCAGACAGGCAGGCAGACGGGCAGGCAGGCAGACAGACAGGCAGGCAGACGGGCAGGCAGGCAGACAGACAGACAGACAGACAAAATGTGATCGGAAAAGCTCACTTGAGCTTTCAGCTCAGGTGAGCTTAAAACGAACAGTGTCAAAGTAAAAGCTTTTGCTAAACCAAATAGTAATGCGGAGATTGAGGTTGTAAGTCTTTACTACACAAAAATCAAAAGAACCCGGCTTTCAGTACTTCAGTACTTTAATTTTTTTTTGCAACAGTTACTGCACAGTTATTGTCATATCGATTATGTCTTAATGTTACATGTATTTTACATTGTTTTGATTTATATCATGTTTCGGAGAACAGTTTCAATCATTAGACCGTGTCAATATGTATAATACAAGATTTACTTTAAGACAAAAATAGCTATAGCTGTTTGAGGTAGTTCATTGTACAATGCGACATGCAAAAATACAAACAATCTTGTCACCACTTTAAAATGCATGAACTGCCGATCAATTTGTAAACTATCTTTAAGATCTGTTTTTACCACTCAGAATATTGATCGTACATACAAGTGTATAGATGAAGTATACCTATTTGTGGAAACAAATATTTGCATGTTGTAATAATTTTCACCCATAAACAGCAATGTCTTTCTTGATGTTGTAATAATTTTCACCGATAAACAGCAATGTCTTTCTTAATGTTATGCCATTACCCACTGTTGCCCTATCATGCGTTTTTTTAATGTGTACCACATAGTTTTGATACATTTAAATGATTCTTCTTACGATTAAAGGCTACTTGTTATGATATTGAGAAAAAATTATATATGAAAAAAAAACAACCCGAAATACATATCATTAATAGGCTAACGTGTTAAGGCTATTTGTTATGGTTCTTGAAAAGATATATGTGGAATAAAACCCGCAATACATCATAAAAATTTCTTTACATATTTAAAAAAACTAATATATTGAATTTGTTATCTATATGAGTGCAGCGGATTTACATAAACAGAACTAACGTCCCCCTAAATTGAATGTGAAAGCAGTATCACACAATGGCAGCGGAATATATTATGGGTAAATATTGGCACAAATTACATACATCGTTGGGAGAGGTTTGCTTCTATTTCAGATTTTTTTTTTTACGCTATCAATAAATAGTGATGAAGGTCGCTTGCTATTTTGTAATCATGACTTATCTTCATAACATGTGTATGTGCAAGTTAAAATGACAATATACTAGTAGGTCTATTTGTTCATTTTTGAGACTTGAATGAATTTTACATTATTTAATCAACTTTGAGAAACTAATAAATAAAAAGTAAAATGAAAGTTTTCTTAGCTATCTACCATTATCATTTCTAATTTCCAATCAATGTGTACCCCCCCCCCCCCAACTTTATACTATTATATATAAACTAATATCTATTACGTTCTGGACAAAATAAATTTGTAAAACGTGATGATGCTTGTTTCTATAAATTTTATCATGAGAATTTTTATAAAAGGAGGCCACTTGAACTACCATGAAACGTGATATTGCAGAAGACAAGTTTAATATGTGGACCGAATATTATACAGTAGACGCCAATTAAGTACACAAGATTTCCAAAGATATCAACGAAGCAATCTATAATCAAATATTTAATTTTAAAACGAAGCTTGAAAGAGAAAACAGTCTCATATTGAATTCAAACAGATTATTGAGGGCAATCGGTTTTTTGAATTGCGAATAGTGAACTGCGATCTGCGTTCCAAAAACCGATTGCCATTCTTGAGGACTGGTTTCTTAAATGGCGGTGGAGTGAGACACATTCATACTTTTAATGACATCTCTGCACTTACATGCACGTACATATAGACAGCGCGTTTATTGTACATACGTATGTGTACTAAGAGATATATTCTTTGATTGATTGACGTTTCGCAAAGAAAAATCAGCGCAGACACGAAAGGTTTTATAAGGTGGCATATTTCTGCCCCTACATGCAAGATAAATTATGTCAACATGCAAAAAAATATGTCAACATGCAAGATAATTATGTCTACATGCAAGAAAATTTTGTCTACATGCAGGTTACAAATCTCTTTAGAGAACTTTTATATAGGTAAAATTACTTACTGACGCCCGTATCTGACATCATAGATGCTAGATGCAACATAATTATGACAATATGCGACTTATTTATGTTGACATGCGACTTAATTATGTGAACATGCAAGTTATGTTACCATGCAAGATAATTATGTCAACATGCGACAAAATTATGTTAACATGCAAGAAATTTATGTCAACATGCTAGATAATTATGTTGACATGAGACGTATTTATGTCAACATGCGAGAAAATCATGTTAACATGCAAGGAATTTATGTCAACATGCTAGATAATTATGTTGACATGAGACGAATTTATGTCAACATGCGAGTTAATTATGTTAACGTGCAAGATATTAATGTCAACATGCAACATAATTCTTATATTTCTGCCCCCTACATGCAAGATAATTCATGTCAACATGCAATATAATTATGTCTACATGCAAGATAATTATGTCTACGTACAAGATAATTATGTCTTCATGCAAGATAATTATGCTGACATACAAGTTACAAATCTTTTTAGATGATCCGATTTTTATATTGGTAAAAGGACTCACTAATGCTGGACTCTGACATCATAGATGCAAGATGCAACATAATTATGACAACATGCAACTTATTTATGTTGACATGCGACATATTTATGTCAACATGCGAGTTAAATATGGTAGATTGTAAGATATTTATGTTGACATGCAAGTTAGGTTTGTCGACATGTTACTCATTAATGTCAACATGCGACTTATATATGTCCACATGCGAGTTAATTATGTTTACATGCAATTTATCTATGTCAACATGCAAGTTATCGCGCATGTTGGTATAAACAACTTCCATGTAAAAACAATTATCTCGCATGTTGACATAAACATTTGGCAAGTTAACATAACTATCTTGCATGTTAACATAATTCATTTACATGTTTACATAAGTAAGTCGCATGTCAACATAAATAAGTCGCATGTTATCATAATTATGTTGCATCTTGTATCTATGATTTCAGATACGGGCGTAAGTAAGTGATTTACCCATATAAAAATCAGGTTCTTTTAAAAGATTTGTAACTTGCATGAAGACATAATTATCTTGCATGTAGACATAATAATATTGCATGTTGACGTAATTTTCTTGCATGTTGACATAATTTATCTTGCATGTAGGAGGCAGAAATATGCCACCATATATTCTGGTTACATGCAAGTTATTTATAGCAACATGCGAAATAAAGTGTTTGTTACTTTGAAACTAAGACAACAATCTATTCATTTAAACATCTGTACAGTTTTTGAACCGCAAATCAAAAAGTACAAGAAAGTACTTTGTAGATATTTTATCGCCATATACCGTGACTTCATTAAAATATGTTAACAATATGTACATCTTTTTAAATTTTGTCCCCCCCCCCCCACTCAAAATAAAGGAGTTATAATGAATATATTGATATTTTTTTCCGAATCAATGACCTACTAGCTGTTCATATTGTCTGTTACTAATGCAGTAAGTTATATCAAATTTAGTATCAAAATAAACATTTAATGGTACATTAAATTATTTTATGTACAAAATTTTGGAACATTCCAATTTGTGGGGTTTCTCTGTACATTGTCAATTTCCCTTTGGGGTACCCCATATTTATTGACCAATCAGATTGCAGTAGTTTTCCAAAAACAAGCTGCGAAATGCCAGTTATTTTCGATAGTAAAGAATTTAAAAATTTGTGTATATAAATATTATGTTTAACTTTAAAAAGGTGAAAAGTTGCACTGCAAACCGATGACTTTTCTGACATTCCGGGTAGTGTTGATCACTGTGCACGTGTGCACGTGTGTACGTGGTTCTATAAATATTCGTTGAATACCAATTTTTGTGGATTGTTGTCGTTAAAACTGTCATTTTCTTTAATTCCACGAAAGTTAATGCCCATGAATATTAATGTAACCACAATATTGCATAATTATGATATAATCTAAGGGTTTTCATGGCCAATGGTTTACATGAACTCGTATGCATGTATATATTTTTCAGTATGGAAAATATAATTTAAATTGAATATAAAATGTGTTTATTATGCAAAACAGTACTAGGTACATTGTATATCATATATTTATTTGTTTTCCATACCTATTTCTTAGTAGAAGCCTCGTTATTCAGCGATTTTAGCCCCGAATAGCCTGCATCCTCCTCCTGAAAAACAAATATAAATAAAATATCAATAAATATAATATCTTTTTTCCATGTAGATTTTAATTTTAAAAACCTAACAAGTGAACATATTTGCCATCATATTCAACAAGGCTCAACAATACAATTCTTTATCCAGTCTATTCTTCTCTTTATGAATATACCGTTGAATTGCCTATGTGTCCAGATTTTAATATATTTTTGACATAAGGAATAAGATTACAAAATAAATAGGGTGTACTTTAATTGCAGGGATTAACTGAAATCAATCAATCTCTTTGCTTTGCTATTATCAGTCTGTTGGGTCTGATTCTTAATTTGCATTTTTAATATTATTCTTTGCATTTTGCATATTCCATTTAGAACGTTTTTAAAAAGCTGTATGAATAGCATACGATGTAAATTTATATCACAATAGTGCAACATGTGTTAATGCCTGGACCGGTATCCATTTAATGTGTATTGACAAATATGGGATAGCAAAATCTGGTTAACCCGTGAAGAAAAAGCCTTGCAAGAAAAAGTACACATCCTTCAAAATATTTAATGACACCATTTTGGAATTCGTAAGCAAGGTCGCGTCGTATATTTATGAATTTTTTCACTTCTGTCATAATATATCATGTCAAGGTTATTAAAAGCAATGAATATTTTACCCATTAGAATGGATGGGTAATTGAATCGGACTATCCATCAACAGAAGGAGATAAATGGTCTGTTAAAATGGGAAAAGTCACGCTCAGTATCAGTGCTTTTCAGTGTTTCAGAAAGTAAGAATAAAGATTTTTCACTAGAAATGCATCCACAAAACATTTTCTATTAATCCGCCCTGAAATGTTTGAGCAATTACAGAGAACAAAGTGAATTCAGTTATGGTTTTCATGGTGGATAAATTCTACCCTAGAGTCATGTACCTTAAAAACTTTTGAACTTTTCTAATAATGTATTTTTTTTTTCAATTTCGTTGCGTTCTTTTTGGGGAATCTTTTACGCTGTGTGACTTTGATTTCCAATTAAGTTTATTTCCATTGATCCAATTTTGTAGTCTTATTATATCTTTTGTCATCTCTAATCCTTTCTTCTCTAGGAATAATCAATAACAACCTCTGATCTAAATGAAATTCTTGATTTTTCAAAATATACATATTTTTACTTTACTTAACGTAATAAGATTAGTTTTTAAATGAAGGATTTTTTTAGTTGGTCGTTTGTTAAAAAATCATTTGGCTGTAAATCTTACGCCGCTCGGGTGAGCACAATTCTCGTCAAGATATCAAAACCGACCTATTATTGAATCCCTCCTCTCTCGTATATTGCGATTTAATAGCATGTTACCAAGAAATGAAAAATGACATTCGATGATGAAAATAATAAATAAAGATCTTTCTAAACATCAAAATACCTGTACATCCACACATGCACTACCAAATCGCTCCTGTGCCTAGTTTTATTTGAACTTTATACTGACAATTAAAAAATCTTAGTGGGGTTGCTGGCATGTAAAATACGCCCTATTGTTTGAAACCGGTACAGTACTTAGGTACAATTTGTACATGCGCAATATACACTGTACTCACTATATAGATGTTTAAAAGGATATGTAAAAATGATAAAACGTCTATTTTAAAATGTTTAAGCAGAAAAAAATTTGCAGACGTAATCTTCTTTTCCATGTACATGTTTAGTTATGCGTTTTCGTTGTAAACAGGAAGAGTGTGATTTATCATTGTACTCCTCGATAAAAACCATTACACCTTCATTCGATACAATGATATTTTTATGATTTGGAATTTATAATCCAAAAAATGTCACCCACCCACCCCCCCCCCAAAAAAAAATTAAAAAAAAAAAAGATATATATACATGTATATATATATATAAATTCTTTATAAAAGACCCTGCCTCAACTCTAACATGTAATCCCCTTCGCGGTTCATGTAGTTTTTTGTTATTAATTTAACATTAGTTTAAGGACGACACTGAAAATAAGCCCCCAATAATTGTTGGCTCTATTCCTAATCTGTGTGCCATGAACAATTTCAAGTTGCATAAAGTGATGGGATACATTTTTTCTGTTATGGTTTTATTGCATGATTTTATTCATAGCAGTCTGTGATATATATATATATATATATATATATATATATATATATATATATATATATATATATATATATATATATATATATATATAATGAATTGCTATTCAGCATTCACACTCTCAATCTCTACAGTAAGAATGTAACTTTTCCGAACTGTAAAAGACCATATTAAAATGAATGAAAACACGATTATTATTTAAGCATTGAATGCTTATTTTTGGATGTCGTCGGTGTCGTAACACACCAAGCGGTGCAGACAAATTGAATATTGAATAATTGGTGTGTTACAGGACCGACGACATCCAAAAAATAAGCATTCAATGCTTATATTTATATTCATACTGATGTCTATTTCTATGAAATATATGTGTGGTGTCGCTGTAAAGTCATTATATACGCTCTCAGTCAGGGATATGAAACACATGGAACAGCCATATTAACATGTTATTTAGTTCGCTTTCGCGACTACAACTATAGTGCCTGAAACTTTGTAGAGAAAAAGCATTTCATTAAGGAGTAGATATAATTTAATGGTTATTTTTCAAAAGTACATATCAAATTGGTTATGTAAGATTGAACTTTTTATTTAATCTTACAAATATAAATATACTCAAAACACATGTAGACGTTTATATTTGTGCTCATGGCGCATGAATTAGCAAAGTGTATTCATAGAAAATTGAACGTCGCAGACATAAGGGGAAATATGCACTGAATGAGGAGAAATATACACTGAATGAGGGGAAATATACACTGAATGTAAATATATGCATAGATAGGGTTCGTATTATATGTCTGTCTATCTTTTTTTTTGAAGCACTACCATTTATTGACGAGGACGATAATGAGACAGGCCATACCGTGTCCTAAAATCAAAAGCATTTATCATATCAATATGTTAAAGGAAGAGGAAGATGATAACACTACATCTAATTTTAGGCAAAGGATAGATAACTCAAGTTGAAAAAGCACAGTTTTGTTCTTAGCAATTTTCAGTAAACTTGCGGATGTTACTTACGTTAAAGTGATTACCGTGTCACTGTGTGAACATCGGTGACTAAGAAAGAATTCTCTAGAACTATGTATGAATGTACTTGGCCTTGAATCTTTAAACAACCTTTTTTTCTATCCTTTGTTTATGTTGTTATACATAATTATTCTATATCAAATGCTTCGTCTTCGTATGAATCATTATTGCACTTGGGGTGATTGTTTTTCTGCTTGCAAATATCTTTGCCGACATTGTCTCTTACAAAGGCATTTTAAATTCCAGTTGCGCGCAAGAATTGTCAATAGATATACCAATACCAAACAGAACGTGATGACATAATTAAACAAGGGAAAGCTTAAACGTAACTGAAAAAATGGCGTGCACTTTAATATAAAAAGTCCGGTATTTGCACTTTTCAGACGATCACACACATGTGTAGACCACGTGCAAACATTCTATGCAACGACTTTTGGTATATAAACAAACAACTGTTCATCATCAGCTTGAAAAGATATATTACAATTCATGTCCATGTCGACATGAATTGTCACATAATATCATTAACTAAAGAAGTCTATAGTCATAAAGTGATAAGTTGATCTTACAAAGTTGAATAATGGAGAATTTTTTACCATGATAGATTGATGGTATTAACTTTTATAATGCCGAACTTTATCATGCCTTGCGTATTTTTACTAAACCTAAATTATACGTAAATACCATATTTAGAACATTTTGATGAGGGGTTAAGAGAAAAGGGACACATCGAAAGAAGATGGGTGAATAAGGCGTGTAAACTGCCTATATGAGGATAGATAAGATACTATAAAATTAAAATATCAACAAATCTCATAATTTCTTTCTAAATTATTGAAAACAATGTATATTTACCATTACATCGATTTATAAGCCTTAAATATATCATTTAATTGGAATAGGTTGGTTTAAACTGGCGTATGCGTGTCAAAACCTCCAAAATAGTGTCATTTTTATAACTTCGATGCCTTTTCTTTTATAGATTGGGTCTGAGCTCCATATTTTTGTAATAGTCTATATAAGGTTTAAAGGAAATCAAACCGATTCCAATCAACAAAAACATGGACAGATGACCCACTATACTTAAAAAATGTCATTTTGTATCGCAACAATTGAACGTTTTAGAAAAATATTACAAGTCCGTAAATTCGTGGTTGAAGTCGCATATTAGCATTTAACAATAAAGATTGTTGTGTCTGGAATGGCTCAGTGGTTAGCGCATCAGACAGTAGGTAACATTATAGAGATAGGGTTTTTAGGTTGTGGGTTCGATACCACCAAAACTTCAGAATTTATTTTTTTTTTCTTATCGTTTGTTAAAATATTTAAAACCAAATATAGTTAGAAATTGTGCTTTTGTAAACTTGTATTATAACATTATAAAGTATATTTAGTTAAAAATATTAAATTTGAATTTGTATTTTACGACTAAACCAAATGGGCATTTGCGCTATCTTGTTCCCCCATCTTTATAGAAAATAATTTTTTGCAGGCAAAATGACCTTTTTTCCAGTAAATCTTATCAATATGAGAAGTATTAATAAATAACTTGTGTAATTATACCAGTGCTGTTGACTTGGTAAAGTTATGTCAGCTGGTAATATTGTTGCTCAGGTGAGTGATGTAAGCCATGGGTCTCTTGGCTCGATGGCCGTAGCCATTTTTAGACTATCTTAATCTTCTTAAGAAGAAGACCTCCAATAAAGATTTAGGAAAATGTTCAAATTTTAAATTTAAAATGTTTGGAATGTTTCTTCAATAAATGATCATTGTGAATGGCCAAAACTATAATGTTTAAAAGTATAAGGCAGATCTGATGGCTAATTTGTTGACCCCCAGCCTCCTTTAACATGTATGAATCATGGACTAGATAATGTGTAGCACTGAATAGTGAATATCTAAAGGCAAAAAGTAAAACAACCAATCCAAGGCTGACTTGTGGCTACATACACAAACCTGAGCAATAGTTGCATATGTACATGTAGCTATAGGCTGTGATAAAAGGATTATAACCACCCAGCAAAAAAACAACCAAACTGTCTCAACATCTGCTGGCTTAATAGATTTAATGATGAGTCATGAACAACATATTTTAAAAATAACTAAGTATGTGTGTCCAAAACAGATTTTTTTTTTCCAAGTCATATAAAGATTATTGTAAACAACACACAACTTCAAGACAGCTATCGTTGTAAAAAATATTGTAAACAAATATGAAAAATGAAATAAACTAAAACTGTATACAATGGGCATACATGCAAATGATATGAATAGATTACACAGGCAGAAATAAGCTGAAGAACAAATTCACAGAAATTCACGTTGCAAGGGAGGTAATAAAGTCTCCCTTCGTGTCCACAGTCTCAGCACCATTTGAGTTATTGATATTGTTTACATTGAGAATGCCGGAGGGTGTGGAGATGGTGATTTGGCCAGAGGAAAGCTGCTGTGCAATATTACTTGGCAGGCCACTCAGAGAAACGCTGGGGATATTGCCCGCAGCGAGCTGTGACATATTAAAGTTTGAACTTTGGGGCTGAGCTGAACTGGGGGCGATGGCTATTGGTACGTGAGTGGTGTGAATGGGGGCAGGGGAGGAGGTGTTGTCCCTCCCGTTTTTCTTGTCTGCCCCTCCTTCTCCACCCCCAGGACTGTCCTTGGGTCCCTTTACAAACACTCCACCTGACCCCCTCTGTCTGTTCAGTGCATGTCTGTGTCGAGACTCGTACAAGTATTTCTACAAAATAAAATCCATAAATTTTACTTTTTATAAATAAAGCATAATCTACATCTATACCTTATATTGTATGTAATTCATTCATAAAATTTTGTCTCCATATTGAAATTTGATCAATTATTCTGTTTTTTTACATGGACCAAAATCTACTCTCTTCACCATCATGTATTTCATCAACTTTAATATTTCACAGTGGTTCGAGTGATTTCATTTTTAAGCACCTGTCTTTCTTTGGGTATTCTTCCTAGGGCTTCTAATTTGGCCCGGGCTTGCCTCCTTTTGAGAATCCTGTGGTATTGTTTTGCATTCACATATAGTGGTTCCTCTCCGGTATCATTATTCTGCAAGGAAAATATTGCCAATGTATGTACAACAAGTACCATATATGCCAGCAATAGCACACTAGTTATATTTCAATTGTTCATTCAATTTCGTCTTCTGATAATCATAAAGAATCACTTACCACTGGTACTTGTTGATTTGCAGGTTGTGTTGGTAAGTTTATAACTTGGATACCTAAAAGAGTAAACAAATAAATTAACAACCTTATCAAAATACAATGTTACAATTAAATTCATTGAAGTGTTAAACATCACATAGGCCTTAATTCATTCACATAATATTTAACACATTTCCTCAAATCATTGTACATATATCAGATCCTATTTCTTCTCAATTATGCACCATAAGATGTAGATTATTGTTTAATGCACCATATGTACTTTAAACAATATTGGCCTCAATGGTTTCTTTTTTTTTTTTTTTTAAACATTTACGAGAGGGTAATTCAAGTATGTTTATTAAGTATAACACTAGTATATCCAGTCACATTACCTTGAGGGAGCTGCACAGGTTTGTTGTTGGCGTCCACAAGCACGAATGAAGTCTGTCCATTCACAGTCACCTGGTTCAGGAACAACATTTGAGGGACGCCTACGGCGGGGGTCATCTGGGCAGTGGTGCTGACCTGGGGGGAGCCCTGCACCATCAGACTGTTGGGCTGCTGTACTATGTTGGAGGTCTGTACGATATGGCCTGCCCCCGATACTATGGGTGTTGCTTGTGAAACACTGGTGTAGTTTTGTAAATTAGACAGTGTTCCATCTGCAACCTATAAAATAGATTGCAAATTCATTTTCAAATGTCAATTTTAGATGCATTCACTACTGTTAACTGTTATTCGTGACTACTTTACTTTGCAATTAATTGCAAACTTGTTTGTTGGGTGTAATATTTGTTATCCTCTTATACAAAAGAATTTAAAAGGTTTGGTTGACCTTTTACTACAACAAATATTGTATGCAGGGAAATATTCACCCCTGTTTTATTTTTTCCCCTTTCCCCCCACGTTGTCAGTGGGCGAGTTTAAGACTGGGCGAATTTCAATGTCCTAATCATCACTATTTAAACACAACAATCTCTGGGCGAATTCAAGATGGGACAAAAACTGTTTGCATTTGAAGAAGGGCGAAAATAACACAGGACGAAAATAACCCTGTGTACATTACTCCTTCTGATGAGAGTCACTAAAACCACACAGAAATTAATTGCATGTAAATAAACTTGGATTATAGTACATGAAGTAAACTGAAAACATTTTCGCAAAAAAAATACTATGTTCAAACCTCATGTATTTGATTCATATATAAAATACAATTTGATCTGCATTTTACCATTTACATTACATGCACGATAAATTATGTTAGACTTGAAATAAAGTGTTTTTATACAGATTGTAAGCATTGTCAAAAAGTAATATATCAGGAAAATTAAAATCTAACGCATTCAGAATTTTCCCCCCTATGCACCTTTTTTGGGAAGAAAAAGTGTTTAAAAAGATGTTTTCCCATAGCCCATTTATCTGGAGGGAAACATGAAGATCTATCAAGCAATGGACTTCCAGTCAACCAGATGAAAATGAAGGTTTGATTAGTTTGAATTTATTTGAACATTCCCTATCATCCAATGGGCAATGTAATCTTATTCATACCTGTGATTCTTCCTGTGAAATGAAAAGAGCAAATTATGGGGATAAACAATTCTAAAACTCAAAGGATATTTTACAAAGGTTTTTTTTTCTCCTGTTATTTAGTAATAAATACCTTCTAGGGGAAGAAGGGGTGTGATTTGTTATTCGTTGTGTTGAAACTATTTTACGTGTGTTTTAAAAGATATATCTTATTTACAGGTGGCATACATACATGTTTTCACATTAAGAATATTCCAAATTCTACTTCTATTATAAAAGAATTAAATGGTAAAAATCAAAATAGGTTTATGAACTATAATAATATTTAATATGTAAAAGAAGTTCTGGACAAGAAAAAGAAAGCTCCAAAAACTGCAAACAAGAGTTATTCTGAAACTAGATTCAACATAAGGCGATCCCTTCACATATGCAACATATGTGCAATATCCAAATTAAGGGCAAATAATTATATCAGAAAACCAGGCAAAATATTTTAGTATACTCTTTTTGGCAATATTTTTTGTTTTACCTGTACAATTTCTCCACCTGGCTGGGTGATCTGTTGTATTTGGACACCGTCCTGTGTGATGTACTGTATTGTACCATGGGTCTCGTCCCCGCCGCCTTGTGCCACGGTCACTGTCAGGGGTTGTTGCGTCTCCGAGTCAAATACAGTGTAGGTATCATTTTCCGACATTTCCGACCTAATTTAATATAAATAATTTATCAGTACATGTATAACTGTATATATTTTAGCATTAAGTTCAAACTGTAAGACTACATGAGACTAAATTTCACTAAAAATTGTCTTACTTTATCCCTGTTGAGAATTACCGGTATTTCAACTTGATTGTAGGACTGATTCCCTACCTAACACTTACTACCCCCAGTCCTTGACTCCTTCATAACTTGTCTTGGTTAAGACAGGGATACTGAGATGTCTCATGTACTTTAATTTCACAGCCTTAACATACTTATAAACATGCAATGCCATATCAACTGCATTTCTTGGCATATAACACAGGGTAATAATACACTGGTAGTATATTGCTGGTTTGTTTGATTTGAGTTTGGTCACAGTTTTTGATTCTTTTTAAAGTTAAAAATATAGAAAACAGTGAGTGAGTCATTTGAAAGCTTTTCATCAACCTGCAATTCATTACATCTCTTACATCTGCATAAACACCAAAAGTCTTATAAAGAAGATGAGCCGAAATGGATGCAGAATCAAAATGAATACAGTTACCAGCAAAACACAATGTAAGAGTATCACTGTGAAAATACTTATATAATTGAAATAATTATAATATAATAAATGATGTTTGAGCTCCAAAAGTAAAGTCATAAGGGTTAAACACATTTTGATAGCACATATCACTGAAGTATGCTGGGTGGACCTAATTTCAAGAGATGTTAAATAAAGGAGAGTACTTCAAGATTTAATAAAGATGACAATCAAAATATTAAGCCAAGCCATACCTCAGCCAAGATAAATCAAAGGACTGTACACCCATGCAGTTATATATATTATAGTAAATATTAATAATGATGAATTTGGTTTCACATAAAATTTTCTTAATCATGTAATGGTAGGCCTATATATTTCTTACTAACAGAATGTTAAGTCAATTAGTCTAGAACAAATTCAATGTTGACCTGTCTTCCAGTCCAACATGTTAGACTGCTTGGTCATATCTCGGCAGAATGGAAATAGCTAAAGAGCTGTGCAACTTGAAATTATACTTGCATCTGTAGTGAAAGGAAGTGAAAGGTATAACAAACAGTTGTTGACTGGAATTCAGGCAACATATGGTTTGATGGACATGGTGTCCTTTAGCCTTGGGCAAAATTTTGTCTTCTGGTCCAACAAATCATATGTTGCCTTCATACGATGTCAATAACTGTATAATGAGATGAGAGAAATAATGACGGACCAGACTGTGATTTCAACCCTGATCCCCTGAATCTCAGGTCAAGTGCTCTATCAATTGAGCTATCCATGGTGTTCCTTTGCTATTGCAACTCTGCACTTTCACCTTCTTTTTTTCTCTCTCTTGCATGAATTTGGCAATTATATAAATATAATTTGACGCAGGTAGTGGACTCGCACAAGGTTTGCTGAATGTTTCTAATGTTCTTAATACGCATGCACTAGACTTTGTGACACCGCGAATTTAGATGGGGACACAGCTCACAATAATTTTTCCCAATTATTTCTTTAAACAACAAACGTAGATGTTGTTTACATTATAGAGCACAAAATAGCTACTGTAGCAAAATGTAATGGTCTGTATGAAACTCTTTCATTTTGAAGCTATAAGTTAATACACTTTGCATAAAAAATGGTGAACTATTACTAAAAAAAGAGAAAAACATGTATTCTTTTTCCTATATAAAACTAGGCCCTACAGTATAATAAAACTATCTAGAACTTAATTGGGAACAATTCTAAATCCTGTACATAGTATATTATTTCTTCACCAAAATTGTATTCATGTTATTATGCATTCAATCACAATAAAATTATGCGTCTCTTTTCTGTTTCAAAAAAGAAAATAATGAAACATAAATCAAATTGACAGTTTTAAAACATGTAAAACTATGCATCTCATTTTAGAAATATAATACACGCTAATGAAATCATTATATGATTCAAGGGGAGAAAACACATTTGTTTAGGTACTCACTTCATCAATAGGAACTTATTAAAAGAATCCGATAACAGTTAAATGAAAAACCTTTTCTCTAAAAAATTGATTATATTTTATCAAATATGGCGCTAAATATTGTGCACATAAAACAGTGACGTAGTATTCAAACATTTTATTGATGTAGATATTTACTAGATAGGTTGTTCGTTTAGTTATATTATATTTTACGGATTTAATGTTGAATTTGGGATAGTTCTTACTTTTTTATTGTTTTTATAATAGTTTATATCAGTAACTCAAACACAGAGTTTAATACTGACCTTTATAGACTAATTCTTCATAATATATTGTAAGCATTCAAAAGACCCTGACGAAACGTAAACAAAGCGATTTGCCGGTCATACTAAAACACGCCTGCCGACGCCTGCCGGGGAAAACACGCCTGCCGAGAGAAAACCACACGCCTGCCGTTTACCTGATGCATAATTTTAATATTTTCTTTGATATTTTATTTAACTTAACTAAATTAATGATCATAATAACAAAAAGTTGACTTTATAATGATTATTTAGCACAAAATCAGCAAAAATGTTCAATGTTGGTAAAGATAGATAACTCTTACGTAGAATCCATACGCCTGCCGAGGAAATCTAGACGCCTGCCGTTTATTTGATGGATTATTTTAATTTTTTCTTTGATATTTTATTTCTTTTAACTAAATAGATTATAATAGAAATAAAAAGTTGATTTTATATATATTAATTAACACAAAATAAGTAAAATTCGGGTAAGCAGATAGCTCTTACGAAGAAATCATACGCCTGCCAAGAAAATCTATACGCCTGCCGTTTATTTGATGGATTATTTTAATTATTTCTTTGATATTTTAGTTTACTTAGCTTAATAAATGATAACAGAAATAAAAAGTTGACTTTAAATTCATTAATTAACACAAAATTAGTAAAAATCGGTAAAGTAGATAACTCTTACGCAGGATGCATACGCCTGCCGAGAAAATCTATACGCCTGCCGTTTATCATGTTTATATGATGGATAATATTTTTTTTCTTGGATATTTAATGTTTCCTAACTAAATACATGATCAAAGAAATAAAAGGTTATTTTGTATCCGCTGTTTAATGAAAAATATTATTAAAAATATTCAAAGTCTGTAAAGAAGACCAAGAGTTCTTACACTGCTTACGCCTGCCGAGACACCGAGTTGTACGCCTGCCGATTTAATCATTTATCCATATCTTTTATTTTATTTCTTGAAAAATTTCAGCTTTTCACATAGTTATCGTTATACTGTACTAGTGTTTTCATACCCTTCTTCTTTTGTTGCTATTAATGAAATATATATATTACAAACTCGAATCAGGGACGTATATACTATCTGTTATATACATGACTTTTGTATGTCTCTGCTCGAATTTTAAGATTATAGATGGTCTCTAATTTTTCGAAGAACCCTTAAAATATGCATGTATTTTACGTATAACCAAAATATTTTATGTTATATATTCATTCGATCTAAAAGTGGTGTCTGAAATAAGAAGGAAAGTATACTGATGTGAATATATATAATTAATGCACTGTTATACTAAGTTCAGAAATACGTTTGGAGTCAAACTGTAAATATTGTGGTGGGCGAACATGTAAATACAAAATTCAAGACATGTAATGTAAATTAATATTTACACCAACTCAATCAATTCAAAAGATGCAATTCGACAATTTTATTTCTTAAGAGAAGTGGACTGGCATAGCATTTATCCATGTATGAAGGCTATATGATGTAATTCTAAAACAAACAGGCTAACGTACTTGTGTAAGCATTCCAAATTTTATAAATATTTATGCTCCAACATTATTAAATTTAGTAAATTAAGTTTAGACTTTTTAAGAAAAGTGCATTTACATTTTCTTACACAATTAGTTCTGTACAATGTTTGTAACTGTTTACATCTTGAAAAACTTTTTCATCTCAAGACTTTCAATGCCTAGTTCACCAAACTATATCTAAATCTCTAGATTCTGATTCTGTTTCGCTGCGTTTTTAAAATCGAAGGTCAGGTCATTCATAAGCCTGTTGCAAAATTTTACATTGCATGATATCAATGTAGCGGATAATTATTCCATTCACGGGAAAAGGTGGGGGGGGGGGGCTATCAGTTTGAATATTAAAAAACCGTCTTCTAACAAGAAAATCTAACATAGACTGAATCACTTTTGAAACCCAATACACGCTTAACCTTTCCAGTGATGACTTATTCAGTTCATAGAAGAAAAAAAGCTGCATGAGTTATAGAGCATTCAATTACCAAATCAAAGCAGAACTCTAGCAGTAGTTTGATTCAATATTCAACACAATTAATATACCGGTATAATTATTGCAGCTACATGTTCAGTCTTTATTTTGAGGTTATCAGTATTAAGTTCGTTTAATTTTACCAAGCTTTTAAAAATGTGACCGGGTTAAAATTTTACGACTTTTGGTCTCAATTTTTAATGGAGAAAAAAGCACCCCGGTTCAATGATTGACGTTGTAAAGTGATTCAAATCATGTCAATATTCTTGATTATACACCTGGACTGTTTGGTAAATAATAATGAATGATATTTTCCCCTACAAAATAAGTTTTGTTTTTCTGTATTTTATAAGCTTCTCGAAGATAGTAACACAAATGTTTACGGTTATGAATGGACTATACACGTTTTATGAAGAGACGTGTGACCAGTTAAAAACTGATGGCTTATAAATCAGAAATAGTTTTTGATTAAGTGCTTGTACATGATATATACATATATAAGGATAAAGTGGTATTATTCTTCAATTTCATATAGATACATAAAAATACAAATAAGAGTCAGAAACCATGCTATAGCGACCTTGCTCTATCAACTGGGATAATTAAAGTGGACTGCAAGGTTTTAATAATACTTTTGGGTTAATAATTAGGTGTAAGTTCATAGGCAATACATAGTATCTTAAGACATACTTAAGTAGATCGACTCGTTCATAACTATTTTTCTCAGTCACCTAGAACATTTGAGAGAGAGAGAGAGAGAGAGAGGGGGGGGGGCTTGTGTACAAGGTGCATGTGCTTCACGGTCGTCTTCCAATATACAGGTAGGTAAAGGTCTATTGTTTCTTAAGAGACAAAAAACCGTTCAATTCACACAGAATACACAAGAAACTAACACGTGTATACACGTGTATCAGTAGAGCAACGATCACTAGTTATCTTTGGACATGTAGCCCCAACCCCGATTCGCCCAAAATATTATAGCAAAGAAAATAATGAGTAAATTATTTTATTATTAGTACATGATTTGTAATAAAATGAGATAAAAATACATTTATCAGTATGTACATGTTCAGATTGTGGTCCCGTTTTCCTATTTACAAAACACTGAGTGTAACCGTTTGAGGGATAGTGAAGTGAATGATATTGTAAGCCGTATGATATGAATTATATACATTGAAGAATCAATAATAATAACGATTGCATGCATTCTTCTTCTTTTTTTTTTATCAAAACCTTTCACTACCTACGATTAATTATGGTCAGAATGGTTGATCAAAATCTCATGAAGACATTTTACGATCATTAAGTTCAAAGACAACTGATCTGCATATAATATTGTGTTCATTTATGACTCAGAAAATTTTTACTTAAATATGAAATCAATTAAAACCGAAAAAAACCACTACGTTCAGATGTCGAACATTTAGAATGTGAATGTCTCACGCTTACCGACTCGCTACAGTTTTCTCTATATTTTTAATGAAAAATACATGTACTTGAACAATTGAAAGCAGGTTCAACTACATTTATTAGTATTTTTTTATCTTGATGTTTGAATTGTTCCCGTTAATGAAGAGAGAAAGAAGAGAAGGCAGTGGATGGAAAAGACTGAGAAAGAGAGAGGAAGTGAAAGAAGGAGGGGAGACAAAGAAAGAGGGAGAGAGATAGATAGAGATGCAAGAAAACAGCTTGATTTCTTGCTTTAACACACAAACAACTATATACACGTATGTACACGTTTCTAGAGCCCTCTCCTTTATCATAAGGGTTTCCATATATAGGAAACCACTGGTATCACGATTTCTGTTGGTTTACATTTTTAAAACACGATTTTTCATCCAGTATTTAGAAAAACTTTAAAACAGGATTGGTCTATAGACCAAAAGATCGTGGAACAGTTTTATAGATCGACCCTAGTGATCAGTAAGTTGTCGTAGATTAGGGTACTTAAATATCAATGTTCTTGCTAACAATAACAATTTAATAACAAATATATGTTAGTATAACTCATAAACGTCCATCAAATATTTATATCAGTCACCATTCATTAATTTTTTGGGGTAGACGTAAGAATTTTTCTTTGGCTTTGTAAATGATTTTCACTCATGCTTTTCATGAGCTGATCTACACGGGGGGAGGGGGTGTAGAGATCCCCCCCTGGTAAAACTCAAATTTCTTACGAAAGTGGGGGTGGTGGAGTCCCCACCCCCTTGGAAAATATCTTTTTTTAAAAATACTACTAAAATTACCAAAAATTTGCCTTGACCCCTCCCCCCCCCACGCGGACAAACGTGAATACTACCCCCCCCCCCCCCCTGAAAAAAATATTCTGTATGCACACAATGATAAATTGTACTGTTGTATTGATCTTATAAAAGAAATTGTTAATCCATGTGACAATATTACTACAAAACGTATATGTATCTACTTAGATAAATGCTTTATGCAGAGAAAACACTTTCAGGAACTATGAAGTATTGTATAGAGCTATTTTGCATGTTATAGCCCTTATGTAATAATATTTGTTTTTTTGTCTGTCATTTGATTTCATTTTGACTGTATGCCAACATGGTGATGTCAATTAACCATTGAATTGAATTGAAATATAGGTATTCGACAAGCGTAAAAGCGTACACAAGTATATTCCTTTGGCGTTTCGTATCTATAGACATGTTCATAAATCTTACCCTGTATTTCTATCATAAAAAACTTCAGTGACAGGCATATTAATCAAAATATTATATTCTGATAGAAAACAAAACTTTGTCAAACTTAAAAGGAATGACATACGGATTATTTCATACTCGTATCATCCGACTTCATGTAATGTAATGAATCATTTGCAGCAAAAAGTAAAGTTCTGAACATAGTTATAAGGAAAATGTTAAATCTATAGCAATTTAAAGTAATTCATAAATTAGTTAATTCAAATAAAAATGACATAAATAAAATGGCAGGCGTGCATATTAAATCGACAGTCGTAAGATTTCTAAGTAAGAGTTTTTCCTTTATTTTTAAGTCCTTCGCAATTTTTTTTTCTTAAGCCTTTTTATCTATGCTTATTATTTAGTACAGTAAAATAAAATACTAACGTAAGAAAAATATTAAATCATCTACAGGTAAACGGCAGGCGTATCAGTAGATTTTCAAGACAGGCGTATGGATTCCGCGATTTTTACTCGTGTTGTGTTAATTAAGAAATTTGGTAATTTTTTAATTAATCTGATCATTTATCTAGTTAGAAAACATAAAATATAAAAGAAAAAATTAATAAAAATCATCCACCAGGTAAGCGGCAGGCGTGTACTTTTCTCGGCGGGCGTATGCATTCTGCGTAAGAGTTATCTACTTTACCGATTTTTACTAATTTTGTGTTAATTAATGAATTTAAAGTCAACTTTTTATTTCTGTTATCATTAATTAAGCTAAGTAAACTAAAATATCAAAGAAATAATTAAAATAATCCATCAAATAAACGGCAGGCGTATAGATTTTCTTGGCAGGCGTATGATTTCTTCGTAAGAGCTATCTGCTTACCCGAATTTTACTTATTTTGTGTTAATTAATATATATAAAATCAACTTTTTATTTCTATTATAATCTATTTAGTTAAAAGAAATAAAATATCAAAGAAAAAATTAAAATAATCCATCAAATAAACGGCAGGCGTCTAGATTTCCTCGGCAGGCGTATGGATTCTACGTAAGAGTTATCTATCTTTACCAACATTGAACATTTTTGCTGATTTTGTGCTAAATAATCATTATAAAGTCAACTTTTTGTTATTATGATCATTAATTTAGTTAAGTTAAATAAAATATCAAAGAAAATATTAAAATTATGCATCAGGTAAACGGCAGGCGTGTGGTTTTCTCTCGGCAGGCGTGTTTTCCCCGGCAGGCGTCGGCAGGCGTGTTTTAGTATGACCCGCGATTTGCCGGCATTTTCAGAAAAAAAGAAAATAGGACCAACAATCTGTAGAATATCGCAATGAGTAAAGCCCATCCACCGGAGTTGAAAAAGTAATTATTATTTTCGCATATTCAGCTGTCATAAGTTCTGTTGTATTCTAGTTATTCTGGAGCTTAATGCACTTATTAACGTTAAGAAGGTGGATGTTTCAAGCGCTAATGATTGTGATGAAAAAACACTTTCAATAGCTATTCCCATTTGGATATCTATCTTTATCTTGCCATATAACCTTGCCATTCCAATATTTTGTTAATTCTGAAATACTTTGAAACAAAACAGATTTTGATCACAAGTGTCAAACGTCAAATTTTTTTTTAGGAAAGTTTAAAATCGTTTACAGGGTCAATTTTAGAAGTAGGAATTGAATTGATTGAATAAGTGTAGTCAATCTACTTGATAAAAGAACGTTATGTAATTTTACTTATGCAATTAGCTAATTATGTACACATTGTGTTATGATGAAATATATTCTTTTCTTTTCTGTTTTATCATGTTTATATTATAGTTAGAAGTTTGTAATTACACTTCGTGACCATTATTTCAAGTGTAATAGCATGAGGTTAACCCTTTATCTCAGTCGGTAGAGTGTTGGTTTTTTAAACCGAAGGGTCCCGAGTTTGAGCCTAGTTGTGGTCATTCCTCCTCTTCTATTACACAAAAATATTTGAAGTAAAATTTGTTTTAAATCGTACAACAATAGAGATTACCTTCTATGACATTTGTGACATAAAAGGGGCATGGTCATGATTTTAGTAAAGTTATATTTTTCTATTTTCATTGTTTACAATGCTTTAGTAATGCTTTTCTAATGATAACTTAGATTTGAGTGTCAGTCGTAGAGTTGTAAGCAATTAGTAAGATACAAAGCTTACAATTCTTTCAATTGAATGTAAACAAGGCTTGTGCCATGTTTTTGTGTACATTGGTTCAATATACCAGTTAAAGTTCTTTTTCAAGCTGTTTTTTCTACATGTTCTATCTGCTAATTTGTTATTGAGCATAAATAAACAGTTTCTATGTTTGTCACATTCAATTTAAGTCTAAACCTGGAAATTTATTTTCAACATTCAAATGTTAACAAAAACATGACCTAGCTGAGCTTTATTTACCGGAACATGGCGAAGAATTGTGAGCTCTATATCTCGCTTATAATTTGATGACTGATACTCAAAGTTTGGTTGACTAATAGAAATGCCTTACTAAAGCATTGTAAACATTAAAAACCGAAAATATATTTTGATCAAAATTGTGATCATACCCCTTCAATATATAGAACGTACCGACCAGTCGTACAATACATTTGAATAATTCACATAGCCCCTCCCCCCCTCCACACACACACACACTCAGAGTATAAAAAAATTACTACCTATGCTACAGAAACAACAAGGCTTGCAACTTCCATCATTTTGATCTGTTTTACCTTGGCTGGAAATGGTCATGGTTAGCTTTATGACAGAAATAAAAATGTTGTTTGAATCAAGCATAGTTTGAAACTTTAGTCACTTTCACTTCGATCAGTAGCATACAGTGGGGTAAGTTGCAGGTCTTGTTGTTTTTACAGCGTAACATGAACTATTTTTATACTGTTACATTCACTGACACCGATATGGATGGGGAGTGCCTATGATAATTCATTAAATGGACTTTATGGATTAGATCAGAAAAACTTTCAATTTAGTCAGGCAAGCTAAATTGCATTTGGGCAGATAAATTTATTGTCATCTTACTTGAGCTCAAGTTACAAAAAATGCTAAAAAATTCTCTAACTTTTGTATGAAATATATAGAATATATAATGTGTACTAGTATATTATAATATTTTGTGTCTTTAGTGATTATTTTTCTTTACAGGTACATGGAAAAGAAAATAAACTGTAAGTGTACATCAACATGTTGTTATCAATTAACATTACAAATCTAATTGCATGAGAACCTTATATGTTTCCACGCTTTGATTATTAATTGTGTTGTTTATTACCAAGAACCATAGGATTGATAGGTTTAACATATAAATAAATTAAGACAAACATGTAGACCTTTAAAAAAAAAAATCATAATCTTAAATTAGTCTGAGGGTGCACTTAACAGTATACACAGCAGTGTTCATTGCAGTGTACATATGTGTGGTAGAGTCATGTATATGGCATTCCTACTAGCTCTGGCTAGCGGGTTAACCCTTTAGCTCGATCAGTAGAGTGCTGGACTGGCATGCCAGAGGACCCGGGTTCAAACCCAGCAGAGGCAATAAGTGTCTCTGTTACATTTGACGCCCACGTTGGGACCTGGGTAATCTCTGGCGGATGAGAGAGATTGTCTCCAGAACTTTGCCCCACAGGCATTGGCACTCTGGAAGAGTTGAGGACGACTCTTTCCTAGGAGGGGGACAATGTGGTAGAGTCATGTTTATGGCATTCCTACTAGCTCTGGCTAGCAGGTTAACCCTTTAGCTCGATCAGTAGAGTGCTGAACTGGCATGCCAGGGACCCAGGTTCAAACCCCAGCAGAGGAAATAAGTGTCTCTGTTACATATGTACAATATTACAATGACAAAACAGGATAATGAAGAGTACAATGACAAAACAAAATAAAAACAATATATTTTTATCATAATTAATAGATACTAGAATTTATGATAAAATCTTGTAGCTTATAATTATCAATAATTGATGTTATTACTAGTATATTGTATTATCATATTATTGTCAAATGAAAACATTTCATTATTTGTGATTTCCCTGTCATTAAAATCTTTTAGTGAAACTAAATGGAGGCAGACAAATCCAAGGAATTCTACGAGGTTTCGACCCCTTCATGAACTTGGTGGTTGATGAATGTATAGAAGAAACAAAACTTGGAGAGAGAAATCAAATAGGAATGGTGGTAGGTGTGAAACACAGGCATTGACGTTAAATATTTCTTTTATTCTACCATTTTACCATGTACTTTAAAAATAACAAGTAATCAATGCAAGTTGAATTGAATCCATTCAAGCAGTTGGGAAACAAAACAAATAGAATTTTAATGTTAAGATTGATATTGCATTAATTGAATATGAGTTTTACATTCAGGTTAGATGTTTCCATCCATTTGAACTACCTTTGTTTGTTTCAGGTGGTCCGTGGTAACAGTATCATACTACTGGAAGCTCTAGATCGGATTGGCTGAAGTGTAAAAGTCGGTGGAGTAAATGGGCAGCAATGAAGAATGGACTTCAATTTTATTGATAAGGATGTGTGAGAGAGAATATGTGTGTGATATTGTGTTCATGTCTGACAAGACGCAGTCTGAGGGAGAAATATGTTGTTATATACATGTAGACTGAAATCATTTAACTCATTTTGATTATATGTCACTTTCTTTTTCATATTAAAAAATTGATGAATGATAGAGCTTCTTTTTCATACACCTGCCTTGGTATTGAGGTATATTATAATGATCTTTCTGTCTCATGTCCTGAAGACAAAATGAAGAATATCAGTATGGAATACGAAGAATGTTGCAAGAACTCCATTTAGTTATAAGGTCAACGACCAAGGTCACAAGGATATTGTCAAATAACGTTTGAAGAACCCTACATGCATTTCCTTCCCTTAAAAAGGGTTTTATTGTCAGGACAGACCTTAAGTGTTCATAAAATGAATTGCTTCTTCTAAAACCTTATATGCTACTGGACATGTCGCAGCAAGTAAACCAAAAGCATAATTATGTTGATGAAAGATTTCTGAAGTTCTTGACCCTAGGGTCAGAGGTCATGGTGTCGGGAAGTTGGGTTTGAGGGGGCTTGACTGATCATATTGCAAATTTGCATTTATCTTTTTTAACGCTCTCTTTGCTACTGGGATTTTTGCAAATTGGGTAGAAGGTTACGATGAGCATTGAAGTTTTAACAAAAAGCTATTGTGATATACATTTATGTTAAAAAAAAAATATTTTTTTAAAATTGCATAATACTATTGGATCATTTGAGTCAATTCCTAACGCTAGTGCCCCTTACCATGAAGACATTTTCACAATGTTGGAAGTGGCTTATCATAACCATGTCCTTAGTTTACAAGGAGAGAGAAACGCAATAATGAAATACACTGACAAGAAACCGATGACGTCCAAATTTATTCATCTATTTCATCACTATCTCAATCTAATTTTTCTATTCATCTTCCGCTAGACCGAGTACCCCTCTCGTTCTATAAATACCTTAAAGCGTGTACAGAGGTACACGAATTGCTAATTTAACAGCACAAAGTTCGACCTCTGGTGTCAAATTCTTGCATAAAGTATTTTGACACAATAGTCTGTATTGTAACAATCATACTGTCGTACGGTCACCTTGAGAATGGTTTCAAATTGTGTGTCATGTAAGTATACACGTACCTCTGGATCCGGCATATTAAAAGCTACATAATAAGTAATAGCTTTGTTATGAAACATACATGGCACTCTCGTTTCCAAATGCTTCTTACTAGAATTGTATTGCTGATAAGTTTCATCTCTTCTAACTCGCTAGGTATGCTATGTCTATGCTTATTCGAGCACAGTTATAAACTCAATAGCATAAACAAAATACACAACACAAATAAGAAATATACAGGTGTGTATGAATAAATAACAATGGTATTGCTGTTCTTGTATAAATCATTCCAAAACTTTAAATATCTTTTCTCAGCAACTTTTCAAAATATATGTATCGATACATGTACTTACGAAATCCGATTAGGCTCAATTCTTATATGGTATAAATATTTATCTCGTTATAAGACTTAGCATCTCGTTATAAGGAGTTATTATATCGTTAAAACGAGATACTAACTCGTTATTACGAGATTTTCATCTCGTTATTACGAATTAGATGGGTTTTTTTTAACATTTTTAAAAATGAGCCTATTAGGCTTTCGTATTTACAAACATGTACATGTTGATTGAAAATTTTCACGCAAATATATCGTTTAGGTACTGATGGAAAAATTTCTTCTTAATATGTTTCAACGTAATCAAATACTTATTGACAACCCGTGCTTTTTGGCAGGACTGTTCAATTTGATCAAAATCTTCTTTGTTCAGTCTGAGTTTTGTGGCAATATGCAATTGATTTTGCACTTGAACAGTAATCATGAACACATTAGATACATTCATATGAACTGCTTGTCAACACACCAATAAAACTCTGTTCATTATGAATGATCACCTGGTAAAAAGTACGAAAAATGTCACTTGAAAGAAAACCAAAAGGACTTCGATCTCTAATATCACGTGAGCGGCTGCGCTGGACCCATCCTGTACACCAGTCTGATTTCCCGTGACTGTGGTTGGTGTAGATGTCTTGGGAGGAGGACATCCCTCTCGAGGACACGGTGGACAGTCTCGGGGGCGGTTGGGGTTTTCTGGGGCACACTCTGGGCGTGGCTGACCCCCGCCTCCCCCTCCCCCGGACCCCGTTCCGGAGTTTACACAATGACAGAGGTAATAACTGTATCCGTAGTTCTCCAGATTCCAATCTGTAAACGATTGTGAAGGAAATTAAAATCAAATTGTAATAAACTGGTCAGAACTGAGTCATGTAGATTTTAACCTTGTCAGTATTCTATAGTGATATGATTTAGTCACAATCGGTTTGCTTTAGAAACAGAGGAGAAAATACCCATGCTCAGTGGATGTAAATGATAAAGAATGTTTTCTGCTGGAAAGCTTTGCTTACGTGTATTGTTAGAGGAACAGTTATACTGTGTCATTGTGTTTGGATTCACCACGCGTCCTTTGAAACATCCTAGATAATACGGAAATTTATCCGTCACATAGTACCTATAGCTCCCATTGACAACCTTTCCGTGACACTTGTCCAATTCTGATTCCGTCACATTCTGCGACTCGCTCACCCTTGGTCCATATATAGGAAACCCATCTAAAGCCACGCCAATGAACTCATCAATCTTTCCCTTGTACATACAGCTCTCGGGAATCTTGTGATAGTGATAAGCCCCATCTGGACTCGCATGGCCGTCACATTTATCAAACACTTCGGGAGACGCCCCCTCTACGGCGTTAGACAAATCTCCCGCCAGGGGATTGTAGATGGCGACACCAGTTCTTGTGATCCCAATCATCCCCAATCCCACACAGCCCGGGACGGACACTATTTCGGGAGTTTTGGGAATGGACAGGTTATAGTTCTTGGCTGTAGCGGTATTGGGGTTCACTTTCTCCGTTTCATGATCAGGTAGACCACTGGCAGATATGTAGAATCTAGAAATAAAAAGATAATTAATACACTGTATCATTATACATTTGGATCTTTAATATTTATTAAAAGCATTTAGAAACGCCGTATTGCACATTGTTAAGGAGACTGGGTGGTCAAGAAATTATAATAATTAAGCATAAGATCTACCTTAAACTATGATATTTTGGGGCATAAACTACATGTAACAAGCAAAAAATCTTTAAAACTTTGGCATTTTCCTATATCTTTATACAGAGTTCTTCTTCATAAGGAGGTAAATATAGTCTTAAAATGGCTACGACCATATCCAACCCTCTTAAGCCACGAAGTACTAGGTAAAAGGAAATCACAAATTCAAGCTTAAAAACTACAAGAATTTCTAACATTTTTATACAGAGATCTTTATTTTTCGGGATTCATTGTCAAATTGGACATGACCATCTAATCATTTAATGCAATTATTTTTATCCGTTTGATTTATCATGAATACCTCCATATGAATTTTCATGCAACAAATTGATATGCTATAAAAAAAAATTCATGGAAACATTACAAAAAATGGTTTAACTGATTACTGTAGAATATATATTTATATGTTTTATTCTTGTATTGTACATGTATTTCAAAAGTAAACCTAGAGCCCTTACACGGCACTGTTCCTCTCGTACACGGTGACAGAGGCACCATACTTCCCTGTGGTCTTGAACTGCACAATTTCTTCCCTCGTTAGTCCAGCTGAGGAAAGGATCAGAAGGCTTGGATCAAAAGCCATTAGGACAAATATACAAATGGTGGCGCCCCGCATCTCTGATTTCTCTTCAAAAGAAATACAAAATTGAAGCACTTGCAGAAAACATTTTTTACTCGATATTCCATTTGAACAGTCGACTACATATACTGATTATACTATAGTAGTAAGCAATATCCTCAGTGTACAATTTTATGGATTTCTACAGATGAAGCAAGATTAAAGATTTCTATCGATTGAATCTTTTTCATTAATTTCATGTTTATGATATAAAATTTATATAAAATATTAAATTCTTATTCAAGTTTTGTGTGAGATTTGGTTGGACGTACGATCATGTCCCTGGTTCAACGACTTCAATAATTTATTTAAACTATTTCTCATTATCCTTGCCCTTTACAAAATCTTGCGTTACTAGTCATTTAAAAAAATAGGTTTTGTTAATAAAATAATATAAGGAAATACACGTTACAATTTCTATAATGATAATGAAAATGTCTTTAAAAGGATTACACAGGACAGACTTTGACACTGTGCTGGATAATTATGCCAGTGCCAAGGTGGCATTTTTGCACCCGCTTAATACGCAGTTTGGTAAAAATCTATTTGTATATAAACCAAATGATAGACCATTGTCTAGAGGCCATATAACCACTTCTGTTTTCAGTGTTTCTCACTTGACAGGTGAGATATTCGACTTTAAAAATTAATATCCCATAGGAAAACAATAACTTCAATGGGAAAAATAATTTTCCTACAGGAAATTTCAAAAATCCAATGGGATTTTTTAAAAATCTTAAAGGAATTATATTTTCTATAGGAGAAAAATATTTCCTGTAGGAATTTGATTCGGGCAGGTAGTTTTCCTATAGGATATTAAGATTTCCTATCGGATTTTAAAATCCTATGGGAGTTTTGTTCAAATCCCATCGGAATTTAAATTAATATTTTAATAGCAAGTTCTTTTTTATTCCGGTAGGAAACTCCAAATATATCAGAAAACTGTTTTCCATATTGGAGAAATTATTTTCCTGAAGAAATTTATATTTTAAAGGTAAAAATCTCACCTGACAGGTGATATAAATTAAAAACAAAGATGGCTACAAACTCTTTAGCAAAAAATCTATCATATGTCATATATGAATTTTTTGATACATGCAGCTTAATGGGAGTAAAAATGCCACCTTGGCACTGTCATAATTATCCGGCACAGTATTAGGTATTTAGATTTTTTTTCTCACAAAATCACTATCATAAAACTATAATAACCGTAACGTACGTTAATTATTGATATACTATGCTATGTTATATAGTCTTCTCAAAACAAACATAACGATTAATATGTTATTATAAACAACATAGGCCTACTCATTGAATGAAAGTAAGTCCGACTATGCCTTTCATAGATCACAATGCATTTCCACCGACTTCCAAAATATCAACTCGAACTATCGATAGCTGATGGACAACATATTAATCACGGTTGTGGACAGAGGTCATGCAGCCAACCGTAAACAAATGCAGTAATCTAGGACGTGCGATTGGTCTGTATGAGGAATGTCCGCCTTTATTTTAACAAATGTCCGCCACCACGAAATGTCCGCCTTTTTCAGGAAATTCGTGATACTACGTCAGTTATTATGTATACATTTTGTCGGGTTAGATTTCAGTTCAAATTATTTTAAGGAGGATGGATGGTCCACAAATTAACTGTCTAACTGTTTAAAATTTCTGTCGAAAAAGAAAGAACTAGGGAAAAGATGGACAGACTACATGTATTTTAGGAAATTCTAAATAGTCAACTAAGTCAAGCTGAGGTTGTACAAAAAACTAACTGCATCTACCTATACTTCTATTTCGATGCACCAGAGTGCTGGATATTGACAGAGAATTAATTGAGTAAGCAATTATAGCTATTGAACACAATGTCCTAAGATGTTTTGGTTGAACACAACCTTAATACGTTCTCAACAGGCGCAAAGAAGTAAACAAGCAATGGTAATGACGGATTTCTTCTGGACACCCGAGGGAAAACGCAAAAGAGGAAGACCTAAAGTCACTTTGTACCAAACAGGGCAGTAAAAGCGGAGGTCAAATAACGAAAATAAAGTCAGAACACACTCCAGAAGGTAGCCAGTGCAAAAACTGATGGAATATCCTTAAAACAAAACACCAACAAACAAGGCCAAGCAAAATCGGTATATAAGGAGCTGTGTATTTATGTCCTGTGGTATATATTATTTATATCAAATTATAGTACTATTCCTTTTAACTGGAATTCCTTTGGTGTGAATTTGAAATTGAATGGTAATTTTTTTCTTATCTTCACAATATCTAATTTAATTATCTAAGGAAGTCTTTGACAGTTTCAATATGGTTCACCTTTCAGACGTGTACAATTGTGTAGCTGTGTTGTAACCTCTAATGGTTCAGTATCCACTAATGATGTTCAGAATCTTGACCATTAATGAAATAATTTTACCATTAACGAACTACCTAGCCGTTATTAATCATTCAATTTTACAATATAAATATGAAAAGAAATGTGGAACGACATACAATATGTATTAAAGGGACCTGGACACGATTTCAGATGAAAATTTTATTTTTGATTTTTGTGTATTAAATAGTTTACTTGTGTATTTTGAATGATTTACCAAAATTTGAATGTTAGAAGTCGTGTTACAAGCAAGATACAGAGGAAAGAAGTCGTTGTTATGTAAACAAAGCTCGAGTCTTATACAAAATAACTTGTAGAAACAAGATAAACTTATTAAATGTGTTCATAAATAAGTTTATCAAGAACAAAATGCAACATTAGATTGAAACTTTTATCAATTCAAGACATATGTAAACAAAAACAGGACTCGAGCTTTGTTTACAAAACAAAGAATTTTAACCTCTGTAACTCGCTTGTTACTCGATATTTGGCTTTCAAATTTTGACGGAGCATTAAAATCATCCATATTGACCATTCTAGACATTAAAAATGAAAAAATAAATTTTGAAAAAATTGAGCTCAAATCGTGTCCAAGTCCCTTTAAGCCGCATGTTTTCACACGGTTACATCTGCTGTAAAACATGCATCACTGAACCTTTCTTAAGGCCACAATTTAAATGTATAAATAAAACCATGACCATTGGTTCATTGACCTTGTACGATTTTTACAAAAATAAATCATTCAGAATGTTTTACCTAAATTACTTTCTGCTTTTGTTTTCATTTAAGAAACGTTTAAAAATACAAAGAAAAATACATGTATGTTGGTTGATTCATTAACGCTAATTTTCCGTTAAGACACTGATTGAAAAGACCTTGAAATAAACTCATGCTTTAACGTAACGATACTAGTTAATATTAAAAAATCATGAATTTTGATAGGACTATTCTTTACATATATCATTTGATCGATTTTTTGGAGTTGATTTTAATCAACTTTCCTATGCAGTTACTCTGGCAAACCGGAACTGAAACAGTGTTTGGACCTAAGCACACATCATCACCGCTGACAAGACTTAGTACTTGAAAATAATCGATAAATTTGTTGTAATGTATTCAGAATTATTTTTTTCCACAGACACTTATTTATAAATACATTGAAAATAGTCAGATTTTAAATGGTACAAACAATTTAGATATTTTTGTAGTTGTATGTATTCCTACGCCAGTGTTCAATATTGCTGGGATTTTTCAAGAAATATTTCGATTACTGATACATAACGTTAATGCATCGTAGAGTTTGATGGCGTTAAACCTATCCTTATATATTACACATGATTCATGTGGAGTTTTCCCTGTATAGCTCAGAAAAGTCCAATAATTTATAGTAGAAAAAATGTGCGAAATTTTTCAAATACAGCTATGAAACTACATATACTTGCCATTCGAAATTTACATATCGTTGATTTTAAAATAAACAATAATCAATAAAATCAACTCCCGTCAGTACTGCAGTACTTTGATCTTTTTTATTTTTACTTCTAACGGATTTGAGATTATCATAACATCCTATTGATTTTGCACTTGAACAATCATCACAATCATACATATACATATACTTTATACGAACATGTCATATGAACTGTTTATGAACACATGTACACCGGCAAAACTCTTAAATCATTTTGGAATGATCAATCATCTGGTCAAAAGTACCAAAAATGCCACTTGAAAGAAAATCACAAGGACTCCGATCTCTTGTACCACGTGACCGGCTGCGTTAGACCCATCGTCTACACCAGTCAAATTCCTCGTGGGTGTGGGCGTCGTGGGAGGGGGACATCCCTCTCGTGGACACGGTGGACAGTCTCCGGGACGGTTTGGGTTTTCTGGGGCACATTCTGGTCGTGGTCCTCCCCCGCCTCCCCCACCCCCGGGTCCCATTCCGGAGTTTACGCAATGGCAGAGGTAATAACTGTATCCATAATTCTCCAGATTCCAATCTGTAAACGATTATGAAATGAACTTAAATCAAATTTTATGATGCAATAAAAATGGTGCAAACTTACGTTTTTTTATTGTATAGTACAAAGAAATACACGTGCATGTATGTACATGTTGTATAAACTCAAAGTCGATGGAGTTTACAATAATGTGTTAATACAAATTTGTCTTTCTTTAATTTTTACAATAAGATGTTTTAGGACCAATTTAAATAAAAATCAATGTATTTTATACATTAAGAAATGATTACTTCTGGAAAAGCTGCGCTTTGCTAAATAGTGGACTTTGCTAAACAGTGGATTTTGCTAAATAGTGGACTTACGTGTATTGTTAGAGGAACAGTTATACTGTGTCATTGTGTTTGGATTCACCACGCGTCCTTTGAAACATCCTAGATAATACGGAAATTTATCCGTCACATAGTACCTATAGCTCCCATTGACAACCTTTCCGTGACACTTGTCCAGCTCTGATTCCGTCACATTCTGCGACTCGCTTACCCTTGGTCCATATATAGGAAACCCATCTAAAGCCACGCCAATGAACTCATCAATCTCTCCCTTGTACATACAGCTCTCGGGAATCTTGTGATAGTGATAAGCCCCATCTGGACTCGCATGTCCGTCACATTTATCAAACACTTCGGGAGACGCCCCCTCTACGGCGTTAGACAAATCTCCCGCCAGGGGATTGTAGATGGCGACACCAGTTCTTGTGATCCCAATCATCCCCAATCCCACACAGCCCGGGACGGACACTATTTCGGGAGTTTTGGGAATGGACAGGTTATAGTTCTTGGCTGTAGCGGTATTGGGGTTCACTTTCTCCGTTTCATGATCAGGTAGACCACTGGCAGATATGTAGAACCTAAGAATGAATGAGATAAAAATATACTAGTACTAGATGATATCCCGCGCAAGCGCGGGGAATAACAATAATTCACATTTTATATTATATTCACATATTATATTATAATACCATGTTTTTTTGTTCATTTTTCTATGAATTGTGTCCGAAATTTTTCTTAATTGCTTTTCTTAAAATATTCTATAAAATTGAAATAAAAAAAGCAACTGCGTGGCTGAAAAATTTAGAGGAGAGGACAGATATGAAAATCTAAGCTGAAATGGAGTATATACACATGAGCATGTACATGGCCTTTATAATTCTTTTTGTTGCAGCTGACTGGAAAAAAAATGACTGTTATCTTATTTCAAACCAGAGTGTGGGTGTATAGAGCGTGGTATCTCTTTTTAGAACTTTGTTCTTTATGTCAAATTTCACTTATTATTGCCCAAAATAAGAATCTAAAACACTGTCCACACATTAATTTATAAGGTTTACTACCAATCTGTCGTGGTATAAAAAAATGTATATGTTATTTAAAAACGTGTACGCACTTTTCGCCATAGTGTTAATTAGTCAACCCTATTTTTTGGCATCCCGTTCTGTAAAGTTATTTCCATCAAAAATAAAATCGCGTCTATTGGCCCATTTTATCTATTAACTTTTTTGTATTAACCAGATGTCCGATCTGCCCACAAAGCATGGTGACTCATCCTACATTCTCCAACATGACGTTAATTAGCTAAACCGCGTTCTTGGTTACCCCGTTCTGGAAAGTTCTATTCATCAAAACAAAAATCGCTCATTCAAGAAACGAATTGGCTCATTTCATTTATTCAACATTTGTCAAATCTCAATTCTTATGTATACCCGAAATAGGTTCCCAGGATATATATTCACTCTTTACATAATCATTCAATATTATTTCATTGTAAGTAAATTTTTTGATGCAAACTCCCACTGACTTGGATCCGCCAAAGCGTGTCCACCACCTTACTCACATATTTGCTATTTCGGGCTGGTTTATCGAAAATGAAAGTAGGTTTTTAATTTATCTTACAATAATTACTTATCAGGTAAAATTCAATTATAGCTTACGGACATCAACTCACGCATGTTGAAATGCCAAAGGTGTGAGCAGTTACTCGGGTGCAGGCATTTCGAAGTTTATTGGCAAAATGCCTTAATTTATAAGTATAGATATCATACAGAGTTCGATGCATTGTTAAGGGCTTGATTATATACTGAGAAAACTAGTCTAGTAAAGTCTAGTAAAGTCCATTTGTAACCGTATGACAGGTTTGCCGTACTGGGAAACTGTATTATTTTGTTGCTTTATATATGCTATTTTTGCTAGAAAAGTAAGTTTGATTTATCAATTACACGTATGTTTTGCTAGAAATTTTGCTGGAAAGGTACATGTACATGTAAGTCTGATATAAATGTGTCATCAATACTCCCCTGCGAATTGTCATGCAATAAATTGGAATGCTGTTAAAACTTAATCAATGGAAACATAACAAGTAAATATGTAGTTAGAAATGCATTATCTTTAGAGACATTTTAGTTTTTATACTTATATTTAATTGTGATATAAAAACCTAGAGCCCTTACACGGCACTGTTCCTCTCGTACACGGTGACAGAGGCACCATACTTTCCTGTGGTCTTGAACTGCACAATTTCTTCCCTCGTTAGTCCAGCTGAAGAGATGATCAGAAGGTTTGGATCAAAAGCCATTAGGACAAATATCCAAATGGTGGCGCCCGTCATCGTTGACTTTCCTAAAAAAAATAGACACAATGTAGCACTGGCTGAATGAATGTTCGTTTCCTTAGTTTTAATTGTCAGATTTTGAAAGTCGAGTCAAGACTGATAATTAAAATAAAGAAACAACGAGTCATTTTTGAGTATTGTGAGGTGATAGTTATGGTCGGGGCGTGATCAAATCTATCAAATTGCATATATATACATGTATACAGTACCGATCAAACCCAACCTAAGACCAGAGTAAACCCCAACTAAACCCAGGGTTTACTTTTGGGGTTTACTCTGGGTTTACTTTTTGAAAATTTCGGTCCACTCGGGGTTAACTTTGAGTTTATTCGGGGTTTACTTTGGGTTTACTTGGAGATTGCTTTTGAGGTCAACTGTATGCACTAAAGTGTGAACCAGACCTGTCTTTTATCTTACCATCCTACTGCCTGTAATTCCTGCCCCTTGTAAAATCCTAATACACAGTTAGCGTCTGTTTTCAGGGGTATATTTCTGAACGGGTTAACTCTCTATGTCCACTCTGGGTTTACTTTGGGTTTACTCTAGGTTTACTATCGGTCCACTCTAGTAAACCCGGAGTAAACCCAGAAAGTAAATCCTGGGTTTAGTTGGGGTTTACATGTACTTTCTGTAAGGTTGGGTCTGATCGGTACTGTGTTTATTATATATATATATATATATATATATATATATTTGCATATCCATTGTTCTTTTCCACTATAACCCTGGTCGGAGCAGTTGCATTTATTTTTCTATAACCGCAATTGATCTCCCTGTATGCGCAATTGCCTCACAGACTTTCAGATAGCGAATTCTCAATCATAATAAAATGATTTTTACTCGTATATATAGTGTATATTTTTAATAACAAAAATATGTGGTGTTTAATATAAATTACATGAAGTTTAAAATGCAATACAAAGTATTTTAGTTTTATTCATATTTAATTTTAATCAATTACAAATGTTATTTATTATTGTATAATAAAAATGTACCCAAATAAAACGAAAGTTTTTGATTTTTTAATTTTTCTGTACAAAATTCAATGTACAAGGAAAGATAACTCTTCATACTTATACCATGATTTATGTACTTTACTGTTGGCGTACTATGACGTCATAAAGGTGTGACGTCATATACTTTTCCATGACGTTATAAATCATAAGTCTGAAACAATATTTATACGATACATGTGTTTTTCTCCAACTCCCTAAAATGAGTGTATTTAAAACATTTTAAAGGAATAACTGTTATAACATCATTTATTCTGTTAACAAATCAAAGAGAGTTAAAAAATTTAAAAAATACATTACTTTTTTTTATGCAATAGCTATATCACGTTAAATATCAAGGTTTAGGCTAATATAGGGTATTTGCAAGTGGTAAAATGCAAATATAAGTAATAAACAACGATTTTTTAGTGAACATGGCGTAATGAATAGCAACTGCTCTGCTGGCATATTTTCCATGATGCGCTAGCGCGCATCATGGAATATGCCAGCAGAGCAATTGCTATTCATTACGCCATGTTCACTAAATAACGTTGTTTATTTCTTAAATATTTACATTCCACATATAGTTTGCATGTAAAGCTACTGCAGATATAGCACAATAACACAGACAAGGTACTAAAAGGTTAAATTACGAGTTTTAATTGTGACGTCACAAACGTTGAAACGTTGAACGCTGATAAATACAACGTCACAAGCGAAAATCAAAGATCACGCTTGTGGCTGTTTCTGTGGCTCTTCCATTAATTTGAACTTACCCAAAGGATAATACAGTAATTTTCAGGTATAATTCACATTTGCATACAAGGCAAGAAGGTATACTCTGTCCCAAGATATCTTGGATTCACATTTTGCTTAATTACTCGATATTTATAAATACCTCAGGGTTCAAACGATGTTCATTCAAAAGTATGAAAAATTTCCAAGATTTCTCAGTTAAAACGCCCCCGTTAGCTTATCAGGTTTCAATACACGGCTAAAAAATGTGATGTCTACGGGGATTTTGTATTGCAGTAAGCCCGGATGATAACGTTGAAAAATTGCGCGAGGTATTCCGAGTACTTCCGAATGGAGAAAAGATGTAAACATTCCCCATTATAAATCTCCGTAAGAAATCTGTTTTCGTTCCTGGGAATTTTTTCGAGTGAAAAATGATAATGTGTCAATGAAGATATCTTGGAAATTTCCCCTATCATCGATTTCAATTGCACTTCATTCACAGGTATGTGTATATTTAGTAAAAATCGGCCAAATGTGCTGCATAAATATCTTGGGACAGACTATAAAAGAAATGTAAATATAAGCATTAAATCCTTATTTTTGGAAAGATATAGTCTCATAACTGCAACGATGTGTGCAAACAAATTTTCATAACGCGCTAACGCGCGTTATTCAATTTGTATGCACACACCGTTGCAGTTATGAGACTATATCTTTCAAAAAATAAGGATTCAATGCTTAAATATATATATATATATATATATATATATATATATATATAGAGAGAGAGAGAGAGAGAGAGAGAGAGAGAGAGAGAGAGAGAGAGAGAGAGAGAGAGAGAGAGAGAGAGAGAGAGAGAGAGAGAGAGAGAAAATTGATTCGTAGTAATAATACAGACAACGATACTAAAGAATCTATAAAATAATATACGAAAACAAAATTTTATTCGTTAACGTATGTTTGCGTTTTACTTAATGTTATTGATCGATTAATTTTCTCTAGTTTTCTTGATTAAATATTATAAACATTTAATTAAATCTATTGAAGTAACTGCTAGAATACCAATGAAACTAATAAAAAAGTGAAATTTAGAGAATTACAGGTATCTAGATATTGTATTTTTAAAAATCACCATCTTTGAGTTATAAGCACTGAAACGTGCGTTGCGTTAAGGTTATAATATGATAATCATGTTAATAATAGTCAACTCCAAACATTATAATTATTAATATTTATTATAAACAACATAACTAATGAACGAAAGTAAGTCCGACTTTGTTAAACAAATGTACAAGTTCCAAACATTTATACTCGGACGACCGCTAGGTGATGTAAAATGTCTTTATCACAAATGTATACAGTGGTCATGCAGCTAACCATGACAGATGCACGATTCCATTATTCAGTCATAGGGAGGTTAAATTGGAACACGGGTATTTAGTTCCTCTTAAATTTTTATCTACAGAAAATTAATATCAAGGACAGGTATTAAGAATGAAAAGTACTTACCTATATGTTCACTTCAATGTGCATGGGTTGTAATAGCGGATAGTTTCAATTTTCTCGCCACCAGTTCTATTTTAAACTCTAAGTCGTGATCCGGAACACAAAAGATTAAAACGCCATGACAGAAAAATGACCCATATTTAAATGTACACGTTCGTCGGGCTGGATTTTGCAATTCATTTAAAATGTAAAAATAAGAACATAAAATTATACACTAAAAATAATGCACAAAATAAATACATAAAACAAGAAAACATACTCAAACTATACTTCTGGCAATATATTGAAGTTAAAGGTTTACAATTAGTTAATGATTTTTAAATTTAATCAAACCAAAAAACTTTTTTAACTTATGCAAGATTAGACATCGGTATGTATAAATGCCATTTCTTTTGGAACTTGCATGTGTATTTCCCTGTGTTGACTAATCGCTTATTGTGAGTCTCCGCGTAAAGTTGAAAAAAAAAACGCCAAAACTCTGAAGGATATCTCACATAACAAGGAATTTTATGCTTTTTTATTATTAATTACATAATGGGTGAAATCGCTATCGTCATTGTTTGATTAAATATAATAAGTTTGAATGAGTTTGACTTATTGCTAAATTTAGAACTAGAAAAGATCATCTCATTCGACGAAAGATGGGGGGGGGGTAGCAAGATTTAAAAAGAAACTGTTAAATATCAACAGATATAGGCAAATACACAGCAGTAAGGACAGGATAGCGCTTAGAACATGGATAATGGTTGATTCAAGCCAAACGTATACAGTGAAAAAAGGCCCTAAGCATGGATAAGAGTACATGTAATTAAATACCCAAAAGGCCGTCAGCAGTAGAAAGCTTAATTGACAAAATTTGGGGGGTTGAGGGGTTGGTTGTTAGCAAAATTAACAAAAACTAGTGAAAAATCATTATATAAAAACACAACAGCAAAGCAGTAAAGGGATATCGCCAAGAACATGGATAATGGTTGACGCCAGAAGATATGCCAAAAGGAATGTAAATAACACTAAAAAAGGGTCAATTAGAAAACAGTAATAGAAGAAAGTGAAAAAAGGTTCTACGCAAGAAACTTCGAGTCTACCCGTCAATGATTTCTGTCGAAAGGGAAAGAACTGGAGAAAAGATGGACATAACATATATTATTTGTTTTCAAATAATTCATTGTTCATTGTATAATTAATGGTTGAAGTTCATCCACTTATGCAATAAATACATGTATACTGATCATCAATGGTGGACGATGAACTTATTTGACGTTTTATTCGTCAGTAATGTGAGTTTTGGCCATTAGTGATTAATTTGAAATTGCATCAGCAATAAATGGCTAGGTAGTTCGTTAATGATAAAATTATATCATTAATGGTCAAGATGCTGACCACTTATGCAACTTTATATTATTCATTATTCATTCATTATTCATTAGTAAATATTGTATCTACATTTCATTAGAGGTTACTACACAGCTCGGCCTCAGTTTTTGGTGGGGTTTTTTTTCTTATTGTGCCTAAAAATTCAAAATATTTAGTGAATTTAAATTAACAAAAGAATTTTTTCAAATTATAGATATTGTTTCGTGACTTTGTTAGAAATCTTGTAATATAAAACAACCACTTGACTTTGTAATTTGTGATTTTTAAAGTTCATTTTATTTCATTTCCTCCATTACTATTTATTTCTGTTTCAGTACTGACATTTGTTGAAATCGGACTGCTTCGTGTAAATCACATTATATAAAACATATATTAAACAGTGTTCCCGCCGGATATCAAAATCGATAACAGAATTGTGTTAGACATGTATTCATACTTAATTTATTTCAAAAATGTATTAGTATCAAACTAAAGTATTTTTATCTTACATGTCCGGTTAATCTATTGTTTATCTTTGTAAATTTAAATATTTTAAATCAATTATTCATTACCAAGTCATTAATATATTTGACTTCAGAATCATCTGAACATTAAAAATTAAAACTAATGCATATATCATAATGTTCCCTAAGATTAATCTTCGCTAGCCAAGGGTGATGATCCACGGTGTTTTTCTCTGAATAGAGAAACACCGTGGAAAGCGAAGATGGCATTCATTACGTTGCAGAATATGATTATTTAATTATATTTACATTTTCCAGTGTCTTTGCCTGTGATAACACTAGGTATCGATTTTGTACTATATAACCCATAACTTCAAATGACGTTTAATTGGGGCGCCAGCGGAGTTTGCTCATCTATATTTAAATATTTAATCGTACAATGGCTTAACATTATATAAATATAAGTAATAAGGAATCATTCTTTGAATATTATGAGGTGATAATTTCGGTCGGGGCGTGTTCAAATCTATCATAAAGCCCTTCGGGCTTTATTGGATTTGATCACGCCCCGACCGAAATTATCACCTCATAATACTCAAAGAATGATTCCTTATTCCTTATTTAATTCGTATAAATACTACTGTACCCTTACAATTTATTTGGATTATCGGCATTTGAACAATCGTATACTGAAACAACAGTATCTGAGACTTTCAGAGTAACAATTAATTAAGGACCATGGCTCTGATCAAGAATCATGTGACTGCGAAAGTCAACATAACTATGATAGCTTCACCAGTATGCCATATACCAAGGAGTGTGTTTCTAATTATTATTTATAATCACAAAAACTGTAAGTTAAGTTGATACGCACCGAGGGATCGAAAGAGAACGTTTTTTATAGGAACCAAATATCAATGTCAAGGTCTAAGCACGCACAAAATAACATTCAGATTCCTTGAAAACAAAGCGAAAATGAACAGCAAAAGTGTGCCAGTAAATAACAATATACCATTTTTATGGATAAACAGTTAAATTTATTGCATAAATGTAAATACTTGAATCCTATAGATATGGAAACAAATTTCCTTTTTTATAAGTTTAACGCTGAAGTCAACAATTTTTTTTTATACCTGGAATATTTAACATATAGTTCTATATAGTTCCACTAAATGCATTTGCCATCTTAACCAACTTGATTATCGATAAAAAAATGCACAAGAAAAACATTTCATTTTAAGATAGCTCAATCGGTCAAAGAGATCATCATTTAGAACAGAAAACCAAGTACATGTAATTGAAGAATGGTTAACGTTCGCAAAAAATAAATGTGAATGTAGAATATACATTTCATATTATCGACCCATGTTATATATTTTTTCTGTTTGGTTTTAGTCAGTCCATGGCTATGCTGATTAACATACATTCTTCGAACTTGGTTTAAAATAATTTTTTAAAAGTTTGTTGTTAAAATTCAGCTTGATTTGTATGTTAATTGAAACAGCGTTAAAGAAAAGTGTTAGCGTTCTAAGATTGATGATGAAGATATGCATTTTAGGTCACGGGTTTTCAGAAAATGTAAGATTTCTGGCGTCTGAAATGTAAGATTTCTGGGGGAAATCTGCGCATCTGTTATTTACAGAAAATCCAATCCCATGATCAAACGCTCACAGTGCCTGGCAAGCTATTCGTTTTTTGTTCTGAATCTGATTAAAACAACTTCTTGAAGCCGTCTGCAATGGCGTTTATTATCCATGCCTTTATTTGTTATTGCTTCTTAATTGCAGCAAATGCAGGTAAGACAAATTTTTTTATATTATCATGTCATTTTAAATGAATGGTACATCATAAAAAAAATAAAATCTTTACATGAAAATATTCATAAAAACGATTATTTTAAACTGTTGAAATCGAATGCATCAGTAATGTTTTATGTTTGGAGGACCTTTTGATTTGAGCATGTCAATAGTAACTTCAATTCAACGTGTTTTTTTACTCTTTACCAAGTTTCAAATTTTTTTTTTCAAAAGTTCACATGCAATTTACAAAATTATTGGTTAAAACCTTATATTTACATTCCGCTGTGTTTTTACATTAAATTTTGTGATCTTTAAATGCTTCTAAATCTAACAACTAATCACTGCGTGAATTTACATGTAATTTACATAAGTAGCTTCCAAACAGTGATTTCTATGTTATCGGCTAAAAAATATATTTCATACTTGTTGTCAAAGCACCATGTTTTAACAATTATTCAATTTAAAAGTTGATTTTATTGTTAAAAGCAAAATTTCAAGTTATTTTTCATGGATGATATTTTCATGCTCATCGATCTCAACTCAACAGTCTAATGTGATAATCAGTTTAAACCGGTTTTTATAAAACAGCTGTTCTTGCTGTTACTAATTTACTCCCTCCGTGATCTGCAATTTGTATCGATTTATTTAAGTAAATAATTGATTTCATCAGTAAGGGAAAGTAAATATAAGCATTAAATGATTTATTTTTGACGTCGTCGTGTCAATAACTGTCGTCAGTTGAGCAGACAAATTATCATAACGCGCTAACGCGCGTAATTCAATTTGCCTGCTCACCTGACAGCAGTTATTAACACGACGACGTCAAAAATAAATCATTCAATGCTATAACATTTCGTTATAATCTCGGTAAAAAGGCACTTGCACATGGAAAATCTTACTAGCTAAAAGGTGTGAACATTGCATGTTTCTACTTATACACAAACATTTTTTGCTCGTACTTTGATCTAGAATTTAACGCTCACTTGTATCCAAAATCGGATTGTTCGGAAGAAGTAACTTTTCATATTGTTCATTAATTCCTATCTCTCAGGCTCTATTTGGCTGAAATCCATCATTCCAGAAAAAGTAACTTAATTCTATATTTATTATATGATTGAATTCTAGCTGATATCAAACAATCCAGAAAAAAATTAAACGTTAAAATTACCTGCACGTGACATAGGAGGTCATTGAACAATTGAATTGTACTAAAAATAGATAGTCCAATGAAATATCGTGTTTCTCTTGCAGTTTGATCGGCTATGGATTCAAACTAAAATCTTGATAACACTAAATTTGATTTTTCCGTGTCAAGTCGTCGGTGAATCATATAAACAAAAAAAATGTGTTTTTGATATCAATATTATCAAATTAAAGACCCAGTGGTTTTAGAGAAGAAGTAAAAAATGTGAAAAGTTTACAGAAGAACAGATGGACCGACAATGGGTGATCAGAAAACCTATATTATATCGATATTATAATAACACAATTGGCTGTAGTTAATTGTGTTACATAATTTAGCTACCAGAGAAGTACAATATTCACTTTCGGTTCGGTGAATATTTTACTTCTCGGGTACCTCAATCATCGTATTGATAAAAAACAACAATAATTGTTTTATTGCATGAATATAATCATATAATAAGACAATTATTTTTTATATCAATACTATAATTTAGTTACCCTAAAAGTACAGCTCGGTGAATACTTTACTTTTCGGGTAGCTAAATCATATTGACTTCAAATGTTAAGATAGCAAAAATTATATATTATTGCTGTTTTGAGGATTTAGTTTTACAGGAAGTACAACATTTATAGAGTCCGGTGGTCACAGAACCAGATCATCAGGACATTTAGACTTAGAGATTAATGTTAGTATAACGCCAGGGGTATATTAGTTTTGTGACATCGTTTACAATAACTTTATACCTAAAATGTTTCTTAAGATCATTATACATATATTACATGGCTTCGAGGGCAACAGCCTAAAATAGTTGTCCTGAGGTGACAGGAAAGCCCTGAGGCAAATAGCATCATTATTAAAACAGAAGTTACGTCATGGGCATGACGTTTGATATGGAAATTTAATTAATCTATGCACTTAAAGCAATCAATATACATGTATATTTGAGTACTAGTACGGACATGTATACCACATTTCTATTAAATTAGAAAATCACTTATGCACGGTTATTTAAAACACATTTTAAAACAGTGACTTTCGAGTGTGCTGAAATTGACGTTATTCGACGTTGACATTAATGTGTTATGAGATGTTGTTACGAATACATGTGTTAACAGTTTAACAAAAAATAAAATTTGTTCATTGTAATTTTTAAATGTTTTTTCATATATTAAATAATGCACAGTTTCTTTTTTTCCGCTAGTATATATGCATGTCAACAGAATTATATATAAAATCGCGATAACCTAATTAGGCATTGCTTCATTTTTCATATCCATTTTGTTTCCTTTTACAGATATATTTTCTCCAGTGACATACAGCACTGATAAGCCCTATAGTCCTAAGAAAAGTTTTATTTTCAGTAAGTTAAGTCGAAATGTACATAGTATATTTATTGCATTTAATATGGTAAAGGAAAAATCATAAATTTTTCTTAAGGAAACAAGTCGTCGTATACCCCAGGCATTTATGCAATAATCTTTTTATTAAAATTAGATCAAACAATTTTTTAAAGAATCACACATACAATAGAGAAAGACAATTGTTTTCTGAATGTGAGTAGATGGAACAAAGAATCACTTCGCTTGGTGAACATTGCCTGGTTGTTAAGATACTGAGCATCTTTATTATAAGCGTAAGCTTGTAGAAAATATTCCGAGGAACATGTACTGAAACATAGACATATAGAGGGCATCTATATTGTGTGATTGTATTTGTCAATATAGGTCGTAGAACTTGTTTATCAATCGTTTAAATAATTAAAATAAAATTCTGTTTTTCAGCATTTAATATGAACCACTGTTTACCTTTGGGTGAATCGATTACATTGCTGAATATCTTTTATACGCGTTAGCTCGCGAAAATATTTAATAGTCGACCAAGATCTGAGGTAATGGGTCTAATTCTGACTGATGTCCAAGTGTTTGGTTTTGAGCGACACAGATCTTATTCTTCTTCAGCAAATGACATAATGAGAGAATGGATTAAGTAATGACTCCGACTTGTGACCAACTACTTTAATGATGTTTCGCCGTTTACGCTTCCAATAATTAGTACAGTACTGTTGGTTGAATGTAGGTAATGACACTTATACTCAAAGAATAGCTTACCAACTCTGGATACATCAGCTACCATGCAGTAAATGAAAGCCAGCAGAAAATTATAACCAACAGCTGCGTTGTAGTGGTATTGTAAAATCAGTCACTGCCAAACATTCCCTCTTTATAAAGGTTCGGCTTGCTGATATACTATTTAAATAATAACCACAGAACAGTTTTTGTTTTAAATAACACAAAAATAATAAGATTATGACAATGGCTGATTAAAAATTTAAGGGAAATTGGTTTCAACTATATTCACAGTCTATTCCATACCTGGACATGCATACAACCCTCTGTGACCTTTCCTTGTGTGTTCCTAATCGTTATCACCTATCTCCTTAATGCTGTGGAAAGTATCTGTCGGAACCATCTTACTGAGTTTGAAGTTTTCTTTGTCATAAACCTCACATTTTCCTGTCACCTTCTGAGTTCCGCACATATACAAAGTTAAGTATCTCTAATCACGTATAGTCCAACACAACATTTTCTAGACGAATTAATGTTGCGATCTTTTTGCTATGAAAAATTTCAGCATCTTTCTGCTCAACTCTTTCTATTTAAAGGCAGATTTTTTTATGCAAGATGGAAACGGTTTTTTAATGTCATAGGTCAATCACAAACCCTTAACGTTTTAATTGCGAGAAAATTATATATGAGATACATGCTACAGTTTGTCCCATTCAAAAATTACCCTTTCGTTTAAAAAATAAAATTGCGCTTGTTTTGGCTGAATTTACAAATTTCTAGACATATTCTGTCAAAATAATTTCAGTCATCTCACCTTACCTAACCTCTTCGTGCCCACTGGCACATACGGCCTGTATACACTGTCTCCACCTGTCCCTGTCTTAATTTGGCTGCTAATCTCGCTGACGCCCAGCTAATCCACCCCAGTTGTAATCTTTCTTGCTCTTCTGCGCGGCCTACTTTTGGTCTTTTGGTCGGCCTACTTTCCTTCTTCCTTCTAGATGCCATGTCAGTGCGATGGTAAAAATTCTGTTGTTCTGCATTCTTAGGACATGACCAATCCAATTCCATTTCCTCATAAAATACTTACAATGTACTATCAAAACTTTCTTAAAAATTACTAGTGAGATCCTTGCTTAACTTGCCCCAGATCTTTTCTTAAATTCGCCAGCAGAGCTCGGGAAGTACGATAAAATCACATGCAAATCAAGAGTCTTAACACACGTGCTGCTGTTTAAAAATGGTTAGAGACAAGTTAAATGACGATCTCGTTAGTCTATGACATTTTGTGGTACCATTTATTTGTATCAAAAATACTATACAGTTTGATTGGGTATGAGGGCAACATATGAACTGTTGGACCTTCAAGGTGAAAATGTTGACTAAGCCCGCAGGTCAAAGGCAACATTTCCACCTTCAGGTCCAACAATTCATATGTTGCCCGAATCCCAGTCAATAACTGGTTTCTTTTACCCTTCACTTAAATTATATACCTTAAAATCTTGAGACGCCATCTTTCGTATCATATCAAACGACAATTCTTTCTGCACTAAACTTCGGTTACTTCTGTTCTGCCGAGTTCGGACAAAAGTTAACTAATTGTGACACATCGGTCAACAATATTATCAGACCTGCTAAAATAACACTCGTTTGAATGATCTTTTTATTTGTAAGTATGATGTAGAAGAAGTGTATAACAATAGTAAACATATTAAATCTGCACAAAACTATTTCGTTTGTTTGTGTGCTGTTTATTATTAAAGGGGTATGGTCACGATTTTTTTAAAGGTTTATTTTTCCGTTTTTAATGTTTAAAACTCTTGTTTAGGGCAAGTCTAATGGTCAACAATATTTTGAAGTTTTAGTCGTCGAGTTATAAGCAGAGTTCACAATTCTTTGTCATGTAAACAAATCTCAGTTATGCTTTTGTTTACATTTTGAAAATTCCAGGTTTGTACTTGAAAATGAATGTGACAAAGAATGTGACAAGAAAAAGTCAGCTTGAAATAAAACTTTTACCTGTGTATTGAACCAATGTAAACAGAGTTGTGAGCTCTATATCTTACACACAACTTTACGACTGAAACTAAAATTTTGATTGATCATTAGAAGTGCATTACTAAAGCATTGTAAACAATAAAAATCGAAGAAACAAAATTGACCAAAATCGTGTCCCTTTAAATAAATTGTACTGGAGGGACTGAAGCTATAATGTCGATCAACTCAGTTTTAACCACTTCGTTTTACCCAAATGAATGCCAGAGTGTAAATCTACTGTGACACAAAATGGAAATATATTTTCAAGAGTTTACAATTTCGTCATTTAACATGCACCCAAACGCATTGATTAATTGTTCACAACTTTCATTAAGGTAAGCATGTCCCACAATCGGTTCATAAATCGAAAATGCATTGCTTTCATGTGCATGAAACACAAAACCTGTTAAAACTGTTTGCAGTCTATCCAAACTATACAATACCGGTTTTTGGATATTGTTTCAGCACCAGGAAACCTAAAGAAAGATGCAGTGGAGAAGTGTCCCGATGGTTTTGTTAGATTCCAAGACTCCTGCTACAACTTCTACTCCGAAAAGTTTTCTTGGCCAGAGGCATTGGTATGTTAACTGTTTCTGATTCTTTTATTGCATCACTAACTTACACCTCTATTCAATATAGAAGGTTTGAAATATAGTCGTGTTTACATGACAAAGAATTGTGAGCCCTGATCTTGCTTATAACACTGCGACTGACTCTCAAATTTCATTTGATCATTAGAAATGCATTCCTATAGCATTGTAAATAATAAAAACAGAAAAATAGAATGTGACCAAAATCGTGACCGTGCCCCTGTGTGTATATATATATATATATATATATATATATATATATATATATATATATATATATATATATATATATATATACACACAGGGCTCACAATTCTTTGTCATGTAAACACGACTCGTGCCCTGTTTTTGTTTACATAGGTTCAATATACCAGTATAAAAGCTTTTTAAAGCTGATTTGTCTATGTTCTTATTCATTTTAAGCATAAATAAACAGTTTCTCACGTTTAACACATTCATTTTAGTTTAAAACTGAAATTTTCACTTCAACATTCAAAATGTAAACAAAAACTTTGTTTGCATAGCAAAGAATTGTGAGATCTGTAACTCGCTTATAATTCAACGAATGACACTCAAATTTGGTTGCTTATTAAAAATGCCTTACTTAAGCATTGTAAATATCAAAATCGAAAAAAATAATTTTTGACCAAAATCGTGACCATCCCCTGTTAATTAGCTCAATGTAAATGTTTTTCTAAGAAGATTACATTATGTAAATATTTGTAGATCTTCTGCAGAGCATTCAACTATTCGTTGGTTACCCTGACATCAATCGATCAGTACAGCTTCATAAAAAGTCATCTGACAACAATTACAGGTAAGGTATCAGTTTTACTGTCCTTAATTAATTATAATATAGCGATTGTGTATCGTCTCTATCAAGAAATAAAGCTAAAATATAAACTAAAACCGTAACTTTACATCACAGCCACCTGACGTTATATATGTTTCTCATGATAAAAATATATTCCCTCTACCTAATAATACGTGTATTAATAGGGAGGATATATATATATATATATATACTATGAGAAAAATATATAACGTCTGGTGCCTGTGCCTCAGTTGGATTTGTGGGGCATTAGATCGGCAAAAGTCAAACGTCAATTTACATTAAATACATGCATGTAGTTGATGCTGGTCCATGGTTCGATGCAAGTCTCCTAAATATTTCCTTGCGCAATAATATCCTTGATAAAAAGAAAAAAAAATCATTGTCATTTGGTTTGATTTACAATATCTTTATCATTTGAACCCAATATGATATGTTAACAAAGTGTCTAGGTGTAAACTCATTCATATCAACTAAAATAACAGCACAAATGCTTTACTGATTAAAAATATTAAGATGTATTCATCATTTTTTAAAATAACGATTTCCATTCCAACTGATTCAAGCAAAAATCATACATACATGTAAATCATTTAAAAATAAGATACAAACAGTGTTAAATAATTTTTTATATTATCATTTATATTTACAGGCATTGACTTGCTTTTATATTGTTAATCCCTCAAGTAAAAAAAACACCAAAAACAATGTAGTGCATAAGTAAGTCACAAATCCACAGAAAAAATAAACACACAAAAAAACCTAATGCATGAAGAAGTACAACTCACATTTTACTGATTTTCCTTCGATTTGCATGTAAAAAAGTTAATCTAAAAGTCCGTAATGGTTCTCCGATTCTCAGCCTCAAAGAACTTGTTTCATCATAAAATGTCATTTGCCCTTCGAACTTTAGAAATGATATAAATAAAATGAAATATTTAGAGGGTAACCATGCAAGCCATTGCTAACGATGGATATAATGGATATAATGGAATACATATACAAGCTGAAATAAAAAAAGGTTTTACCGGTTCATCGGTGGTTCGAACCCGTTTACCTTATATATATATATATATATATATATATATATATATATATATATATATATATATATATATAGTATATCTCCGTGGATCCACTAAGCCAAGCATTTTGTTGAATAGCTGATCGTAATACTAACACTAGGAGATTAACAGGCAGATTTATGGCACAAATAAAAAAATATGGATAATTTAGAGTTAAAGAACATGGCTGAGGATCGGGAATCGTTAAGTTCTATTTTTAACATATCCAAGCAAGAACATCTCTGTTGTAGACATCACAAGGGTTCAAATAAGACCACCAACCCCCAGCCCGTACTTTTTTGGGTCCCGATTCGGCACCCCCAGCCCGTATTCCTCTAGGTCGCGTTTCGTTTGGCCGACTCAAAGCACTACACGATCTAGAATAGACAACTTATCTTCGAATTCAGGTGGATACACGTCCTCCGGATTCTGGACGGCTGGTACTTCGGCGGATCTCCAGGGACACTGGAAATGGGTGACCAATAAGCAACCTATCGACTTCGAACAGTTCAACGCCACAGATCCAGCCAAATCGAGCTTCTCTGGAATGCTGATATCGGCTAACCAACAGAGTGGGTGTCTTGCTCTCGAGAAGAACACCGGGTTTAATGTTGCTCGCGTCGACTGCATGACACCGCAGCATTTCATTTGCGAAAGACATGATTCACAGTGAAAAACAAGTATTTTCTGTTTTATTTTATTTGTACGCTTGATGTCAAATTTTGCAAAACGATATTTTTCTGAATATGTCAATGATTTTTTTTCTTTACATGCAATCATGCTACGTTATGATAAATATCCGTGTCATATACAAACGATACATTGATATTATGGATGTTGGTGCCTAACAATATTAAACTTTTTATTTGCTATAATATAATAAAGTACTGAATTGTTGCAATTTATTATTTTTCGTTATATGAGCAACCAAACTCAACTTCTAAAGCAAAAAAATTTACTAAATCAACTTTAATTGAATGTAATGTTAAAATGCGTCTTGTAATATCGTTATTTTAAAAAAATTCAGTTAAATGTTTGTATTCGCACTTCTTTTTGCACTTTATGTTTTTATTGAGATGTAGAATAATATGTACTGATAAATATTAGAATAACTCCTTTTTAGAAATGTGTGAGTAAAATCTTTCATATGTTTAAACAGCTACTACAATGCATTATTTTTTAAATACCAAAGGTGCATCAATATTAATCACGACAGAGTGACAGTGCTATAATTTTGTGCGGGTTATATTCATTTTTTGTAGATTTTTCTAATATCTATTAATTTATGGTATATATTTTTTTCTGAACAGTGCAGAGCCATATTTGAAAATTACTTCCCATTTCTTGAGATTTTCTCGACTCAGTATACGTAAAGATAATTCAAATTTAAACCTGTATACGGACGTGTTCGTCTCAAAATTTTAACGAGTCTTAGTTTTAACTATATTTAATTATTTTAAGAAAATGACCTACGTAATTTATATGAACACATTTTTAAATGGTTTGCGAGAGATGGGTACATCTAAAATATAATTAATAATATTCGTTTTTAGTTATGATTGTAGTTATAAGGCATATTAATCAAAAGTTGATAGTGTATATTACATGTTTTAAAATAAAAACATATATAACAATGCATTTAATTTCGACCAATCAGCAAAATACGTACACTTCTTTTGTTAATTATATTTAGAAGTTTTGTTCATAGTGTCTAAAAGGTAAGCACAATGTAGAACAAAATTTAACATGTAATACTGTAGGCAATAAATATTTTTGGTGGCTAATTTAACATTGATATTTCATTATTATCACTATAAATTAACATAATTATCGAATCATAATTTATATCTTTATTTAGTTGATTTACAAACAATCGTCCCAATGTAAAAAAAAAAAATAATCAATTTGCAATTTTAAAAAATGACCCATAGAATTGAAATAAAGGTATTTCTTACCAGTACCGTATATGATTCATAAAATTAGTTTAATTAGGTATGAAATCTGTTAGAAAAAGATTTTTTGGACATATTGTCATTTAAGAACGTCCTTTGTCAAAATTCGCATTTAAAACGATTGTTGAGAGGGTATGATATACATTTACAATATTTAGCATGCATATTCAAAAATATTATATTTGATACAAATTTAAGGATTGGATGCTATAAGTCTTAAAAGAATGTTAAATCTTTGTCCAGTATCTATGTGAAATCGAACAAAGCTATAGCTACTTTAACATCCTACTAAGAGAAGATTTTTAGGGGGATAAGGCCTTTACATTCAGGAAGAAGAATAAAAATGTGAAATATTACATGCACTGCCTAAAAAAATAAATATAATATTCATAGATGAGTAGGTGAAATCAACTTTTAACAAATTTAATGTAAAACACATAAATATCACAGAGTTCACGTTAAATACATCTTGATAAAAGTATATGCATATGTAACCCAATAAGTTATCCTGTTCAAGTTTTTGCAGGTATATGAGAGACGACTCATTTCGATAAACAATATTCACACAGAAACTACCGCGAATCGTTGTGGATTTATGTCATATTGGCACTACTAACTTTGTAACGTCCAGTTTTGGTGTTGATTGTTTTACTTCACAGACATATCTAATTTCGAACTTTGGTAGGATTTAGAGATTTTTCAAATTTATTTCTCGAATTCATAGCCTTCAGGTCTCCAAGTCCGGGTATACTTTTAGAAACGTATTTGTTCTGGGATTTGCTGTCAAATCGAATGGGAGCTGTTGTTAGTCCTTCGGGGAAGGCAGAATATTTATTTGAGGGCATCCCTAACGGCCTGCCAGTGGTATCACTTGGCTTTCTTCCTGTTGTACTCACCTGGACGGTGTACTGGGGACCTGGAAACACTTGTCTGTGTATCTGGGGAAGAATGGTTTCCCGACTCTTACGCCTTTTGTTGTCGTCGTCAAAATCTTCCAGACGGTCACTTCTGTCTGTACTTATGGACGGAGCCCCGTTAAAAGTTTCCACGCTTATTCGCTCTTGGGAGGTTCTTGAGTTTCTCAGTTTCTTTAGTTCTTGTTCCAGTTCTGTTATTCTGGCTCTCGATTTGGAACCTTCGCTTTCCAGAAGCTGTATTCGAGTATCCTTCTTGCGGTTTTCCAGTTTAACATCTTGCAGTTGATTTCGCATGACGTTCATTATAGCGGATTGCCAAACAGTAGCTCCCATCTGGAAAGCGTTTTTCTTCTTATCATCATCCTGCGCTTTTTTCTTGGAGTTTTCTACGATTTCGCCATACTCCTCCAGCTTTGTTTTGAGCTCTGTCATCGTTTCATCTGATTTAACTGCATAATCTCTGTAAGCGTCGATCAGAGAAGGGGCATCAATACCAGGTTCATGACCCATGTGTGTTAGGCAGTAGTCTCTTTGTTCGCAGAGATCAAAATATTTCAACCCAAGTGATTTCAGTTCATCATGTTTTTCTAACAATCTATCCACATCTTCGGAGAGAAATGCAAATTCATTTACATGTAATTCCACCTCTTGTTTTTGAGTTAATCGTTTTGGACGACTTTGCAATGCCTCATTCAGTTTTTTTCTGATGTCTCTTAGTGTTGCCTCGGCATTGCTCAGTTTATCCTTCGCTTTCTGTAACTGATTCTCATTTGCTTGGTTAAAACGAAGCTGTGAGCTTACGTCCCCCTTGTGCTTGGAAGAAACCTCTTTTAAACTATTTTCTAGGCTCTTCACTTGGGCCTGGAGACCTCTAATTTCTAATTTGTTTTCTTCTAGCATTTCATTTTTCTTCTTGACAACGATTTCCCATTTCGCAGCCTCGTTTCGATGAGAGTCGTTTTGTTCGATCAACTTCCGCCGAGCCTCTACCGCCTTCTCTTTGTCTCTTACATCGTCTTTCCATACCATTTTCAACGCTTCACCCCTCAACTACGAAAGAAATCAAAATGGATATATATATATATATATATATATATATATATATATATATATAGTGTATAACCATACACCTTGAAATTAAGGTGTTTCGACTGACACCTGGAAGGAGAGGATATTCAACTGTTCTTGTTGGGTTTTTTTTAGCTCGTTTTAACACAATGCGCAAAAATAAATGATATTCAATTGAACAATGACAATAAAAAACTGCAAACCATCTAAAAAAAATCCATAAAACGAAATACAAATTCAACACGGACCTCTAAAAAGATAGAGGTAGAATCAGGTGCCTAGGAGGAGTGAGCATCCTCTGCTGACCGGTCACACCCGCCGTGTGCTCTTTGTCGTAATCAGGAAAAAACCCGGAAAAGTCCGTAGACATTTAGGTGATTAATTATATGGTCTAACAATTAGTATGCAAAACCTCAGTCAGCATGCGACCCAGTGGAAGATTGTATCTGCTGACAAGGTCATGTATCGACCATAGAACTTACGAAAAGATGACTTCAAACGAGACTGTTGATAGTCCTGTTTTAGCAACTTGTTTGTCAGTAGCTATCCTCGCCTTAGAAACTGTTCATGCGAAGAGCATGCCCTTGCGTATCGAATTAACTGAGAGACAAAAACACCATAAGCAGGTGATGAATGTATATTGCTACATAAAAAAGGAAAGTTGACTATAGAAAAATTGAAGTCATCAGGTTTCCAGGCCCCAGGATCATAAAGCAATCTGAGTCTCGAGTCGAAATCTGTACACTGTCTAAATGTCTATTGATTGAAGATTGGTGTCATCACGTTTCAATTAAAGATTCAACGAATGTGTTGTTAATAAAAGTTAACATAATGATTAGAAAAAACTATTCTTGTTCAGAAACACACAAAAAATCAATTGACATTTTTTTGTATCATTTCTAAATTTGGAAAGACTGATCCACTCAAAGTAGCCGTCGTCTCAGCTTAATATACGAAAAACAACCTCGAAAAAACATTAATAACTTGCACTCTTGTCTAAGGGACGACCCGAATACTCATTAAAGGTTTTTTTTTTAAAGCCCACAATGTTAATTCACGATATAGCACTATACAGACATCGATTTACCTATATTGATGGTCAACAAGAGAGAACTGAAGATGAAGATGCTCTGATTGAAGAGCACATCTTCGTTATCAGCACCATTCAGAATCATAACTGTACATATGAAGTACAGAGAGGGTCATGCCCTAGGATCATAAAGCAATCTTAGTATGAAGTCGAAATATGTACACTGTCCTAATGTCTCTTGATTGAAGGCAAAAAATTGAAATGTTATTAAATGTGTTTTGATAAAACGTTGTGTATTACAAATTTTAATCATCATTTTATTATGAACAATTATTTATGACTGACTGAAATTTTGACTTAAGTCTGAAAGTGTTTCATGATCCTCGGGCCAGGATTGTATATCTGTAAACTGTATGCATAGATTACCGATTGCTTTGCGGTACAAATTTCGCCGCATGTATAGAGGGTTTTACGAATAAATTTGAGAATAATGGGATAAGAAACATTTTTAAGACACAGTTTGCAAACAAAACACCATTTTAAATGTAGTACTTTCCAATCCAAAAAATAAAAATCTTTGCCGACATCAAATGTGCACCTTCTTATTGGTCTATGACATCACCTCGATCTTGGAAGGAGTTTAATTAAGTCCCTTTTTATTGTTTCCATTCGCACAATCAAACATGTATTTATCCTGATATTGTGGTTATCGACGTATAAACGGAAGAGGACAGTATCTATTATTGTTGGGAAGAACTAAAGGTGGTGTTGATCATATTATGAAAAAAATATAAGGGAGCCAGTGCGTTCGAATGGGGATAGAACAATTCTTTCAAATATAATAGATGAGTTTATAAGATGAGCTTATGATATGGGGAATGAATATAATTTCAAAAGGAAAAAGGATGTGCCTCCCAACAACAAATGTATTAAAAAGAAATGTGTCCTCATTCCGTCATATTATGGTCGTTCTGTTCAACACACGAAAAACTCGCTTTTTAATATATCAATGAAAATATTTGGAAATCCTGCCAACCGTCGATTCAGTAATTCAAATGTGTATACCTCATTAAATGATACGAATAAAGTCATCTCTGTTGCATTAGCAGCTATACTATTTAGAAAAAAGGTTTTAATATTCAATGTATTGGTACAATCTTAATATTACACGCATTTAGCATCACTGTTTTTATAATATTTTGACCTAACGCTACAGTTTACAAAAAAGGTGCATAATGTCACTCATTTTTAAAAACGTGATTTTTGAGAATGCTTCATATAGATATAATTTTCATTTTAGATAATATCAATAAATTTACATGACATTAATATGCATAAAATATATACCTTGTCTACAAAAAATCTTTCAATTCCCTCTTTCTCATTATTTCGTAGGCGTTCAAGAAATGGCAGCTTCTTAAACATTTCTCTAGCATCAAATTTTGTAGCCAGCACATCTAAAAGTAAAAGATAATAATACATTGATATTATCTAATCATTTTCCCATCGATATTTACAACTAAATTGCAATCTTAACTAAGCTAGATATTCAAACCAAACACAAAAACCGTATTCCACACATAGAACAGATTAAATGAAATGATTGTGGTTTGGGTATGCCTGAACAATGAGGTAATGATAGCATATGAGTATTTTATGGTTACTTCGTCATATTATTTTAATATGACATACATGTATGCAAAACAAAAATTAAAAAATCCACGAATTGATGTGATAAAACTAATGCCATATTTCAACCATCTGACTAGTTGATGAAGAACAATGGTATTTAAAACATGTTTTTTTAAATTAACGATTTTAACCTTACTTATTAGAAACCGTATTGTTTAGATAATATGGCAACCAAAGAGAGGAAAAGGTCCCTTACTTTAGAACCGTTACGATTCTGGTTAACTCTAAGAACTGTTAAAACAACAATAGGGAGTGCAGTTTTTATTCTAAGGTATATTAATTGGGTTGTGTTTCGTTTATTTACTAATGTTTTTATTTTAATTTATTAGTATGGATAGATTAATCCGCCATTTAAAATCAGACACTTTCATCGTAAAGAGAAAAATCAATTATAGCTTCAAGAAGCTATTATGTGAAACAAATGTACATGTACATAAATAATACTTCATTTTCATTTCTGTACAAACACTTAATATTTCTGTTTTGTTTTTACTGATATATCTCTCACTGTTAATTGTATTATTATAGATAACAGAGAAATTGGTGCATTTTTATATGCAGTTGCGTTTAGAACAGGAAAGAAGGGGTATCCTCCCAGACAGTTAGAGAGCGTAGGGGTGAAGGCACGGAGTTTGGGGGAGGGGGGGGGGCACACCAAATACCTTGGTTTTGTTTGGCCTCGCGCTGTTTTATCATTCTCTCAATTTTTTCCTCTAGAGCTGTTAAAATAAGTTCATTCTTATGTATTGGATTAACTATAATTTCCACAATCAAATGCGATTTTAACTTTAAACTGTCATCATGCACTTAAGTTTATCGTAGTTCTATTAGTTCTGATAATAATTTTACTTGTATTTTCGGAATGAAGTATAGCTATGCTATCAATCATTATCTTTTATATTGTACATACCTGTACATATTTTACACACATACCTCTGATTTTCAAAAGGTTTAATTGAAAAGATAATTTAAAAATGTTCAAAGTACAGAGTAAATTCAATTAAAATACATGTTTGGACAGGACTAAATGCACGTACCACAATAAACCAAAACATGAAAGCGACAAGAATGTTATAACAAAATAAAGGTTTGAATTGAATGAGGGATACAGCTTAGTTGATAACAATTTTATTTAAACACATATTGCATATACACAAACTTATGCCTATCACCAACACAAACCAACACAATGACAATTACTGTACAGAAAACAAATAACAGTACTAGAACGACGGCGGTTAGTTGGTAGTACTCTAAACTACTGTACTGATGTACTAAGATAAGTACTAGTAATGTGTTAGTGTCGGTGGTCTCTACTGAGGGTGACAGGGAATGAAGAGCCCATGAACAATGGCGTCACTTACTAAGGTCCGCTTCATCGACCCCGTCGTCGTCTATTACCATGCACGTACGTTGTAAAATGTATATGTATACATGCATATATGAATCAAATGAAAAAAACAACTGTTTTATTGTAGGATTGAACATTGTTTTATTTTATTGATAGAATGATTTACTGATTGAGTCATTGAAATTGCCCAAGAAGATGTTTTACGCATGCGTTAAGAGTTGTAACAAATGTCCCATTCCAAAATTAGATATAAATATATGTAGTAAAAGTCGAAAAATGACGTGGAAACTTACCAAGATCCAATTCTCCTAAAGTGAGCATGCATAAAAATCATGATATGAATGATAAATACATATAACAATATGAATTATTTTGTGCAAAATGTCTTATTAACCTCTCGTTATAATGTATTCAATATTCCATGTTTTCCAAACAAATGTTAAAGGTGTGTTTGCATATTACTTAATCAGTTGAATACCTTCATCCCGGAGAAAATCCGCTAAAAAATCGTGCCCACATTTCTGAAGGACGTCACAAAATTTTCCGTAAGAGTCCGAAACACCCCGAATAGGGAGGACATCCAGAACACATCCGACTTTATCCTCTCGAGTCTTTGCCTCCTAAAATGATATAGTACATGTGAATCAACTTCATCTATAATGCAGATCATTAACAAGTGGTAATTGTGAGTACATAATCATTGTAGTAGAAAATATATTAACATTTACCTGTTTGCTTACAAAATGTGTATATACAAGTGCAGTGTATTTAACTGCATTCACAATATATGTACTAGTAGCAAGTTGTATGGTTGCAAATGATACAAAAAAGAAAAAGTTATTCGAAACAAAATATCAGTAGTTCTACATGTATATGTTAATATATTATTGCAACACTTGCAGCACGTGCCTTATTTACTGGCACGGGGGGGGGGGGGGGGGTCAGCAAACAACGGGGAACGCTCATTCCTATTTCCTATTGGACTAGAAACCAGTGAAGTGTTTCTCTGTTCACACTAAATTGTATAAGTTTGAGAATATTACCTTGTGGTCACCTATTACAATATAGATTAAACTTTTCAGATAATTAAAAGGTGTAAGCTTTCTGCGCTACTAAGTTTCTTGAATTCATTTTATTATCATCCAGTTAAATTACGAAAAACATTAGACTGTGCGGCGTTAAATCCTTCCACCTAAGTGTTTGATCGTGGCAGGGAGCGATTAGCCACTAAATCGCTCGGTGCGCGTACAACCGGGGATTTCTTTGGTTCTTTTTTAAAGATTTGGTAAAACATTGGCCTGTTTAATGGAAACATACATCAATGAAATGCAATTTAATCGCGATACGCGTTAAACAATAAACCTGAATAATCCATAATTCTCTATACAGCGTTTTTATATGGACCGCCATAGAAATGGTTATAAATCTCGTATTCTTGAATAGCGTCGACATATAGATAAATACTTCTCCCGTGGGGTCACGATGATATGTCTCTTGAATATCAAATTCTAGTTATGGAGAGCCATGACAGCTCGACTCTAGTTGTAAATCAAATATAAAACCAAGCGCCAAAAGACCGGAAGCAAAATACAATCCCACTGAGTAGATTCCAATTGTCATTATGATGTTCTAGTCATTAGTTAATGACAGTTCATACCAAAAGCTAGATTACGTAACGATTATTGGGATTCTTGAAACAAAAAAGGAGGCTGTTTTGGTTTTTTTTTTTTATTTCTTTATCAGAGAACGATTTATATTGGGTTTTTAATTCTCTGATTAAATCAAATAGGATAACATGGAGGGCATGTGAGTTATTGATATATATTTGTTACATAACTTTATTTGAATTGAATTGTCTTACGAGTTTGTTTAAAGAAACAACGGGCATATCTAGGAGTCCATACAAACAGTAAACTGAGAGCACTTCGTATGACGTCAGACATCAAAATGTTTTTAACAATATTTAACTTCCCATTCCATAAATGTAGCTGACATTGTATATACATGCTATTTTAATCGTTCATTTGAAAATCTTTACAATGTTGTCTGCCAAATTTCAAGTTGTTTGTCATCAGTCCGTCAAAAGATTTTTTAAGAATTTTAGGCGTTTTAAGTTGAGGTGTTAAGAGTTAAGTAGTATTTCAAGAGATTTGTTTTTAATTCCGTAATTCAAAACTCATTGACATCTTTCACACGTTTATTCGATGACTAAGTATTTGTTGTTGACAGTATGTAAAGAATTATAATTTTACTTCCAAATCGAGATAAAGTGCGAGTTTCTGTGGGTGAACAACACGTCACTTCCGATAGTCTATTATGAATGTTCCAATTATACAGTTTCGCATTGAATTTAATAAAAAAAAAGTTATATAAAAGGCATTTGCGTTAAAATATATCAAGTAAAAAAAAATGATCGGGTAGTTTTCAAACATAATAACAGCGATTATTTAAATGCAAGACAATACATTAGATTTTAAAATTCATGTAAATGCTGGTATGGTTTAAAATGAAACAACTTTGCACTTTTGGCATCCTATCGGCTGTTTAAAAGCATTTCATATCGATTCAATATTATCGACATACAAATACAAAAGACATTATTCACAGGTTGAGAAAACGAGTTTAATCCCTCTGTAAATATTAGCATATACATATCTAGTGTTTGAACCCGATATAATTAAAATCGGTGTATTCTTTTGTTAATGGGGAGAATATCCGGATATCTACGCTTTTGCGAGCAGTGACCGTACTGGCCCGAGAAAAAGAAAATCCACAGCAAGGTTGTAGCCCGACCGGTTTGAATTTCACTTTAAGAATTCAATTTGAAGGAAATATTTAATACGCTTATGAGAATTGCACGAGTCAAGCTATTAATGTTACTTGTAAGGGTAATCCCACCGAGGACATCGTGGATTCTGTGAATTTTAAAGTTAACATTACTGTACGTGTCATACCCCACAATGTCATATATTTGTATATATTCCGATAAATTACCGCAGAATGGAACTCATTTTTTTTTATTTTAACGACTAGATATTTTAGACAACAGCCTGTTTATTGCGGAATTGAATTGATATCTTTTTTTTTTTAATTTTCGATCCATCTTGAAATGTCTGAGCAATATCGGCAGGATTGTCTGAATACTTCGGTCTCCGTGCTTGAAAGCACTGTTTGCACAGCAGAGATTTGTCCCTATGAAATGTGCACGTCGTTGAGAGAATGGATGCATTGTCTATGTAAACACGATACTCGACAAATAGAATCAAATAAACTCAAACTCGGGATTATTTCATACAAAATGTCAGTCCTTTTGAAAAAGCAGAATGACGATTGAATGACAATATATGCAGTACATACATGCAGTTGTTATTTACATATATTATTGCCGATAATGAACTAATGGCATGTTTTTCTTTAAGTTTATTATATTTTTTTTACAGATCTTAATTGATTGAACTAAAAAAAGAAGATATTGTAATTGCTTGTATATTTCTTTCATCTTTTTTTTTTTTAATTGTTTTTAAACAGTCATGAAAAGATGTAAATAATTGATATAGTTGCTACCTGGAAAATTTGTTGAACATGATTAAGTTTAAACCCGTTGATTTCTGTTCAGTGTTAATGGTAGACATTGTCACAAGATAAGAACGCTTCGGTATTAGATGTATTTTAAACAACGCCCGCCTATCTGGTTCGGAGAGCAGGTAGAAACCTTAATATTGATTTCAATAAATCTGTACGTACTTTGATAGATAATAACAAATTGACAGTTTCTTAACACCCGCTTCCGCTTTTTTTTTTTTACTTTGATCTGTATAAGAAATACTGGTAGGTGATTAATAAACCAGATCTTTTGGTATCCACTAAAATTTAAAAGCGTTTCTGTGTTACCAAGATGTATAGTGCAGTTATCTTTTGTCGAATTTTGATAAATGATCGTAAAAACATTTTTGCTTAAACTGTACAAAACGTTAATGGCTAAATTTTCATGTGTAGGTCCGAATAATAGTAGTCTTAGAAATTTTTCGCTTTAATTCATAACCCCCCCCCCCCCCCGGCAAGATAAAACCCCGCTTCAACCCCACCCCCCAAAAAAAAAAACTTTATTTTTACCCCTCCGCTACCGACACCCTAAAATCGGTTAAAACGGTTAAGTTTACCTGTGTAGCTCTGAATACGGAATCCGGCAGCAATCCTTCGTCTTTCAAAGCTTTCACCAGGTTCTCGGTCCAGACAATGTTCTTAGTGAGGAACGGCCGGTGAAGCTTCATTATGTGACGGTAACGATCATCCATTTTGTCCTAGTGCTGGTCGACACAGAACAACGGTTTCAGCGGTGATAACAGAGTTGAAAAGTTATATCCATGTGAATCTAAACTATTTCAGAATATGCCGGACCTCGTTAACCTATACCCGTTTACAAGCGTCGTCGATATGAATAGAGAGACTTGATTTTTTTTTACTTAATCTCCAATACACAGACCGCGATATTAATCCGGTATGAATTCCGTTATTGTTAGTTAGCCCTAGAGAACGAGCAACAGTTTGGCCGATACACTTTGTTGGTTTTATTGCACTTCATAAGACTTCTTAACACATTTGGAGTCTTTTAATCCATACTTTTAAATTTCGACCCAAAATATATATTCGTCTGTAGCGTCCGTTTAACACTAACAACTTCGTACAATTGATAAGTTCCGATACAGTTCCCCGACACACCTTAATAAATCAGTGTACAGGAAAAAATCAACACCTAAATACTTTTATGATTAAATGATGTTTTGGTTATTTAAAAGTAGAACTCGGCAGAGATACACTATTAAAAGCCATTGATTCTTAAAAAACAACAAAAGGAAATTCCGGAAAAACGATGCGTGGAATCGGGCACTATAGCGTGTACCGTGTGACGATTCCATAGAACGATAATAAAAGCATTGATTTTATTAGGTCTGAATTACTATACCGCTAAGATATCGCTGTCGTATTTCCTGATTTAAAAGTCTTTTTAAATGGAAAAAAACTACGTCAAATGGAATTTTAAATTTGAAGGTATGGCTTAAGTCTGATTTACATCCTATTTACGTTTTGTCATCGTCTTATCAAGAATGGACTTGACCTTTTTCTCAATTGCTTCTACGGATATATTGGGTTTATTTTTACTAGCATTAGAGGGAAATTATTGAAATTTGAACTACATGTAGTTTTTGCTCTTCGTCACATTTTTGCAATGATAAAGCAAACTAATACCGGTACATCATTTCAAATGATATTCTGTATTTCTGTTTATTTTATATTGATCTACTGATTCCAACTCAAATTTTTTTTTTCAGATCGATGTAAAGTCAGACTGAATTTGTTTAATGCATATTACGAATTTACATGAAAGTACATTTTTTAAAAGCTGGTTTCATATATAAAAAATAATAATAAAACGGACTAGTTTTTCATGTTGAGTTATTGATAAAAAAATATGTTGAATCAGAATGATTTTGATGCAATCTCAGATAATTTTATTCTGATCATTGTTATTAATAGTTTTATCGTCATCGACATTTAAAGTGCCCGACCATCAACGCCAAAATCCAATTTGAGTTTGATTTTCAACAATTATCTGTATTCACGACATTCTTACATATCCTAGCTTTAACAGATTGAATTAGAATTGCTTTGTAACCCATGATTTGATTTTCATTGAAATCAGTTGTACCTACATAAATAATATTATAATAGTTTATGTCAAGAGGTACATGTATATCCACTGAATTTATTAACTACCGCTCTCTTGCATCATATATAAATTATAATATAGTTTTGCAATCGCCAACTTCCTGGTTCTTTCCCAATATCGGAACCTTATTTCTGCTATTCAGCCGCTTTTCGCTTCCAAGCCATTTGAAAGAGATAAGCATAATCAGACAGGCATTTGTCTGTCCCGTTTTTGACGATTTTCAAAGTTTGCAGTTTGGTTTGGGTAACACTGCCCCAGCTCCCTGAAGCAGATTTTAAATATGACATTGGAAATATGTGTACATAGAGAAAAATTGGGTCTTAATCAAATTGGTCAAGTCCCATGAATGCTTGAGAGAGTTTTTTTCTCTTATGTCTATCATATCATCACTATATCTGTGTTTCGCCCATCTTCAATTTCGGGCTTCACAGGATTTGATCACGTGACCAACCTATTTCATATCCCGGTGAACTTTATTCCAAAAAGCTTATGGCTAAACTTTAAATCGTTTAGCAAGTTAGAGTTTATTTATAATATATTCAATGAATTTTTTCTTTGATTATTATTCCTGTTTTCAGAGTATTTTGCATTCAGCAAAATTAGCGCAAATATATTTAAAATCATCTGCCAGTCAGCAGAAGTTCCTAAATTAATTCTGAATCTAGTATTAATTCAAACATTTACGTTTTGTATAAAAATGAATGCATTATCATCAAATAGTTGTTTAATCACGAGAGAATCTATAGCATTGGGATCTGGGTTTTTTTTTACAGACGGTAAATTTCGTGAAACTAATTATGACTTAGAACCAATCTTAAATAATAACAAATTGCTCTTAAAGAGGTTCGCTCCTCAGGTTTCGGGTAGCCATTTTGGGTCACTTCTAGTCTGAAAATTCCGCATGACATAGTAATTCTAGTAGTATATTTATATTTTACAATGCCAAATAAACTTTGTTGAATAAAATTGTTTTTAAAAAATTACCTTTTTACAGAGTTTAGTAGGGGACTTTATCTTGTGACGGAAAGTTTCCTCAATAGTTTTAGAGTACTGTTACTTTAGCTTCCTAATTTTCAGCGCAGAGCAAACTTCTAGATAGTTTGTGTGTTACGATATATTCATGATGTTCTGAAAAACATATTTGAACAATATTTTGATATTTCTATCGATATATTTTTGCATATTTAGCTTATATTTCATAGAAGTTAAGAAAAAATTAACTCCAATTTTGGCCTAAATTTAGCGTATTTCATGCTATATCTCAAATTTTTGAGATGTGACCCCTACTTTTTTTTACTTTTACATGAGACATTAAATGTATGTCTATTTGTATGCAAACTTTTGGAAAGATGACATTATTAATATTTTTTTTATTTGCGTTATATTTTGATTACTCCAAATTTTTTGTTGTGTTCATTATGTACTGGCTTTGAAGCAACCAGTAAAGCAAGATTTTTTAAACTTTGACTTAGATATTACTTTTATAGTCACTACATGTGTTCAACTTCATACTGTATTAAAATCAAAATTAAATAATAGTTCAAACTATAAATATGTGTTTGATTTCTTCAAATAATCAATTTTCAAGCCAAATTTTAGCAAAAATTTCAGGAAAATTATCATTTCTGTTTGGGGCCCTATATTTCCAAAAAATGGCATGTGACATAAGTCACAAATAAAACAAATGAACATTTTAGGTCCTTATCTTTATATCCAAGTGGTTTTTGGATGATTGACATTACTATTATTTTAGGTTCCAACCTCCTTAAATGATTTTTCGTAAAAATATACTGGAATGTCTTCCTCTTTCAGTAAATTAAAAAAATATCTTAAAATTTTCACTTTTTCTTTTAAAATAGATCATGTGACTTGTGCAAACTAAATTATCATATAATATTTAGCGATAGGGATAAATAATCATTATTTTAATTTTTTTAAAATATCATAAAATAAATATTGATTAAATTTGATTAACATAAAAAAAACTTAAAATGGGTAAATGTAAATGAAAAAAAGTTTGTTTTCTCCAAGATAAGGATTCAAATAAATATGTTTTGTTTTACTCAAATAGACAGATGGTTTTCTTAATATTTAAATTCTTATAAAGACATAACCGTTTAACGTTGTTAAAGTTGAAAATATTATGTTTCATTCAAGGAGTTTCTGACATGGAATTTCAATTCTCAAAGAGTGACAACTCATTTTAAATTTCAAAACGGTTGGATCTGGAAGGTTTTCGTGAAATCTGTCTCCTGCTTTTTAGAATTTACGTTAAAGTGACGTTAAACAGTGTTTAACATGCATTTAGTTAGCTTCAAATCACTTGACAGAACATCAGAAGTGCGACAAAACGAACCGATTCTTAAAAATAAAGTTAAATTAACTTGAGCAATATACCTTAAAACAATCTTTAAAGAGGTTTGTTCTGCTTTTTAAAATATTTTTGTTCACCTTTAGTTTAAAAGTTCTGCACTATATATTATTTTTTATCATATTTTTATATTCAACAATGACAAATTATCTCTATTCAATTAACTCTATTGTATATGAGTATCAGAATTGTAATAAGTCTTATAAGTCTCTGCTTAAAAGATTAAATCTTATTTAACCAAAAGAATTGGAAAAGCAAAGTAGAAACTAATTGAATAGTCCGTCTGATACTCCATTTAGTCAAAAAAGAAATAGACAGAGGTACATGCGAAAATGCAAATTTAAAACAGTACAATTTCATACATAATTCAATCATAAGTGGTTTAAGTCCATCTACTAACGCAATCCAATTCATACCTTTAAAAGTCAACGATGCTGTTATTTTGCATTTTTCTCTTATATCATTGGTGGATGTTAATTTTGACCAATATTGATATAAGTTTAACATTGTATCATTAATGAACGGCTAGGAAGTTTATAAATGATAAAATTAAATCATTAACGGTAAGAAGTCTGACCACTAATGCAACTTTACATCATTAGTAGGTCCTGTATTATTAGAGGTTGTACAGAGCGAATTGTTTTTCGAGGAGGATGCACTATGGAACGCCTCAACTGCCTTATGTGAATAAACTTCATTATATGATTATACTTTAACATAACGTGATGGTATTTTAACATTATGTGATGGTACTTTAACATTACGTGATGGTACTTCAACATTACGTGATGGTACTTTAACATTATGTGATGATACTTCGACATTACGTGATGATACTTCGACATTACGTGATGATACTTTAACATTATGTGATGATACTTCGACATTACGTGATGATACTTCGACATTACGTGATGATACTTTAACATTATGTGATGATACTTCGACATTACGTGATGGTACTTTAACATTACGTGATGATACTTTAACATTATGTGATGATACTTCGACATTACGTGATGGTACTTTAACATTATGTGATGGTACTTTAACATTACGTGATGGTACTTTAACATTCTTCATTATATGATGCTACTTTACTATGCGATGGTTCTAAAAATAGGGAAGCGTCGCATCGGGATCGAAATACATGTACGCTAAAACTGTAGACACCTGGATGCCTATAAAGTTTTTTTAACACTGGGCTGATTCTCTGTTTCAGAGATTGATCAGATAGAACTAAGGTCCACTGAGACTAGTTTAGATCAACAAATACTACTGTTTGATTGAGTGTTGCCTTACACTTTTAAAAGGGTCATTTTAAATTTTAAAGAATGGCTGCTTGGTGAGACCATTTGGGCTCCCCATCAGCGCATGAAAATCAGGGGGTAAGAAAAGTCCCCCAGGGGATTTTTGGTAAAAAAAAAAATGTGCATTCAGAACCCAATCATTTGGTCAGAGCGGACTGCTAAAAATTTTAATAGCACCTAAACAAAGAATTCTGTCATTTATGTTAGATTGGACTTATGGGGATTGACGGGCTCTCCCTGTGTAGGAGTGGGCAATGTAACAGGCACGTAGCATCCGCCCCCCATTGCTGTTGAATCTGATTTTAACAGTAACTGTACTGTTGAATAAATCAGTGCTTACACAGGCACGTAGCATCGTTTTTTAAAGAAAGGGGAAAATCATGAAAATCCTAAGGATCCTAAGGGGGGAGGCTGATGCTACGTGCCTGTTACATTGCCCACTCCTACACAGGGAGAGCCCGTCAATCCCCATAAGTCCAGTCTCTAACATAAATTACAGAAGGCTTTGTTTAGGTGCTATTAAAATTTTTAGCAGTCCACTCTGACCAAGCGCCAAATGATTGGGTTCACATTTTTAGACCAAAAATCCCCTGGGGGACTTTTCGTACCCCCTGATTTTTATGCGCTGATGGGGAGCCCAAATGGTCTCACCAAGCAGCCATTCTTTAAAATTTAAAATGACCCTTTTAAAAGTTTAAGGCAACACTTAATCAAACAAAAGTATTTGTTGATCTAAACTAGTCTCAGTGGACCTTAGTCCTATCTGATCAATTTCTGAAACAGAGAATCAGCCCAGTGTTAAAATTTTTTTACAGGCATCCACGTGTTTAGAGATTTGGCGTACATGTATTTCGATCCCGATGCGACGCTTCCCTATTTTTAAAACCACCACACAGTAAAGTAGCATTATATTATGAAGAATGTTAAAGTACCATCACGTAATGTTAAAGTACCATCACATAATGTTAAAGTACCATCACGTAATGTCGAAGTATCATCACGTAATGTTAAAGTACCATCAGGTAATGTCGAAGTATCATCACATAATGTTAAAGTATCATCACGTAATGTTAAAGTACCATCACGTAATGTCGAAGTATCATCACATAATGTTAAAGTATCATCACGTAATGTTAAAGTACCATCACGTAATGTCGAAGTATCATCACGTAATGTTAAAGTACCATCACGTAATGTTAAAGTACCATCACATAATGTTAAAGTACCATCACGTAATGTTAATGTACCATCACATAATGAAGTTTATTCACATAAGGCAGTTGAGGCGTTCCATACTGCACTGACATAAGGGCGAGTTGTCCAAAAGGCGATTTGGTTAATAATTTGGTACAAGCGAATGCCGACTGTTATCCATTTTAACACCCGTTTTAATTTGCTTATCTGATTTCTGCGTGAACCTCAGGGTCCTTGCAATAAAGTGTTTTCTTTCGTGGTTACATGTAATACGGGCTGTGTATGTTGCGATCATTGGATAAAAATAAACTAAACGCACTGATGCGACAGCAGTTTGCATTGGAAATCTGCGACGTTCAATTTCCTATCTTTACATTTTCCAGTGTCTTTGCCTGAGATAACACTACGTATCGATTTTGTACTATATAACCCATAACTTCAAATGACGCCAAATTGAGGCGCCAGCGGGGTTTGCTTATTTATATTTAAATATTTAATCATACGATGGCGTAAAATTACATAAATATAAGTAATAAGTAATCATTCTTTGAATATTACGAGGTGATAATTTCGGTCGGGGGGTGATCAAATCTATTATAAAGCCCTTCGGGCTTTATTGGATTTGATCATGCCCCGACCGAAATTATCACCTCATAATACTCAAAGAATGATTCCTTATTCCTTAAATGAATACACTTTGTTAATCCATGCGCCATGAGCACAATATATAAACGTCACCACGTGTTTCGAGTATATTTATTTTCGTAAGATTAAATGAAACGTTCAACCTTACATAACCAATTTGATATGTACTTTTGAATAATAATCATTTAATTATTTTTACTCCTTAATTTTTTCTCTCCAAAGTTTCTGGCACTATATTTTTAACCGCGAAAGCGTACTAAACAACATGTTAATACGGCTGTTCCATGTATGTTTCATATCCCTGACTGAGAGCGTATATTATGGCTTTACAGCGACGATACACATATATATCATACAAAAAAAAAACAGCAGTATGAATATAAGCATTGAATGCTATTTTTGGATGTCGTCGGTTCTATGACATACCAATGCGGTGCAGACAAATTATCATTCCGCGCTAACGCGCGGTATTCAATTTGTCTGCACCGCATTGGTGTGTCATAGAACCGACGACATCCAAAATTATTATACTTTCATGTTAAATACTGCAATCTGATTGGTTTAGACGCAGTTGACAATCCGTTCTCTCTCCCTCGCACGCTTAGCAACGGGCCGATAGAACGAATTGTTACATGCGCGTTAATTATGCGCGTACGGTTCGCCGTAGAATTCACGTCTTTTCTATATAAAAGCAGTAAACTTTGCTATAAAAATTAAGACATTCAGTATAATAAAACAAATAGTGCCTGTTTGGGAGGGTACCAGTTGAAATTGACACCCCTCGAAAACCATTGTCAACCTCCGCTTCGCGTCGGTTGACAATGGTTTTCTCGGGGTGTCAATTTCAACTGGTACCCTCCCAAACAGGCACTATTTATATAATAGCATTCAATGCTTAAGTAAACCATTAAAGAAAAACATTCAATTGTTTACATCAAATTTAAACATATATTTTATACCAAAAAACTAAACTATTTTATTGTTAAAAAAGTTACAGTCTAATAATAAAATTTAAACGTGACTAATATACAAAAATGAAAACCCTTAGAATGATGATCAATGACATTTAACCAAAACCGAATCTTAAGAATATTTAAACAATAAAATGCTTTCTTTGGTGATTCATGCGGGATATGAAGGTGGCGACATTGCAGAAAAAATACGGGTACATAACCCGCGTTAGCGGGTTATGTAATTTTTTCTGCAATGATCGCTACCTTCATAACCTGCATGAATCATCAAAGAAAACATTTTATTGTTTATATTTACATCTTTCTTTTAACAAATTAATAGATTGATTGTAAAAAGTAAGTAATTCACTAAATTATTGTATATGTACATCAGTACGTTAGCTAAAAGAAACAGCCAAATCGTCTCTTATGGGAATTTGAGTCTGACATCATCATGATAATTTCGTGCAGTCCGTGATTTTTTTTTAGGTCGCTGTAGATTTCGGCCAATCGATAAACGGGGCGTGTAGATTTCAGTCCTGTCAGTTTCTAAAGCTGTTCTATAGAGCCATGAATTAACTATAAGTTTCCGTAAGAAATAGAGGGAATCATACTCGGTAGATGTAAATATTATCTGTTGAATTCCTATCATTTGCAACTGCTCTTTTATCTCATTGTTTGTAACATATATTCAACAAATATTATTTTTTTTAAACCCGTCTATTAAAGATATGAAGTAAAAGGTTCACAAAAAAAATCACTCCAAGCAATCTACGCATGTGCATCATCAGCAGCTGAAAGCAAATACGATAGCAACAGTTTCATAAAAGTTAAACATAAATGTGACATTCATATCGCTTATTATATTAACCTAAAATTTTGTAACTATCGCCTTACCAAACTGTATTTGAAAAATCTTTTTCACTTGTGACAAACAATGGGTTGAGCTTCAGTAGCTGAAACTGAGATGTTAAAAGATGAATTTACATAACCTTTGTTTCGATATTTTAAACAAAATAGTATCTGCGAGTTTTACAAGGTTATTTTGTATATTTATCAAAGAATTCTCTTACTAAATTCTACAGCATGAACAAATTTGATTGGTTCAGACACTGGTCCACACACGCCACACCACCCAGAGCAAGAGAAGGATATCTCAGTGCCGTCCGCTGAACGAAGGAAATGGGTCGCTTCGGTGCTGAATCCATGAACTCTACCAAATACAACCTGAAAAATGCGAACTTAATTACTTATAAAATATTGGCGTTAGACCAATCATGCGCTTATTATTTCCAGTTGACAATGATTTATACTAGCAAAATGTTGCCAAAAACTTTTATACCGTAGGATCAACAATAAGTCCAGTTCCTCTAGTGTCGATCGTCGCATGTCCAAAATGAGGACAGGGGTCTCTAAAATGCTCCCCGTTACAGTCTGAGGTCTCTCCATACTTAATTGTGGGTGACCCTGATAGGGAAGTGAAGGTGTAGTCTGTTCCTTCAACCTCCATGTCCTGCAAAACAGCAAGCAAACTTTATTTGAATCGTAGACTTGAAACTTCGCAATAGAATTAAGGTTAAAATGAATAGAAAAAATAACAATTGTACATTTTTTGGAAAATAAAACACATTTCTCTATGTAAATTAGTTTTAAATTTTTCTTAAGTGATTGTACATTGTTTGAGTCATAAGTAAAAAAAAAGTTTACAATCGTATATTATTTACTAATTCGTACTAAATTTGCATATAATTTGTAATTTCGAAATCCTTACCTGCAAAAAATGCAGTTTAGGAGAGAAAGATGACGAGAGTTTTGTGAAAAAAGTGTGTTTGTATATGTGTGTGTGTGAGAGAGAGAGAGAGAGAGAGAGAGAGAGAGAGAGAGAGAGAGAGAGAGAGAGAGAGAGAGGGGGGGGGATGGTTATGTGATCAAGGTTTTAATAAGATTGATTGGTTTGCTAATTAAAAAGTAAATCATTCAAATTGATTATCTAATTAAAGGCTTTTACTCCACAGCTAGTTTCCTCACCAAAACATATATTATTTATAAGAAACATCACTTGAATGACGTTGACATTATATAAATAGTGCCTGTTAGGGAGGGTAACAGTTGAAATTGACACCCCGACAAAACCATTGTCAACCGACGCGAAGCATTTCTTACAACTTAAATTGAAGTAAAAGAAATGATGGTTAGAGAGCAAAATAAATAAAAGTTATTTAATGAATTGGATAATTAAATGATAGTGAATCTTGGAATATTCATATTGAACTATTTAAAATGTTGAACCATATTATTTTTGTTCCTTTTTATATTTATTATATGTCCAAATTTTTTCTTAATTACTTTCCTTAAATATTCTTTAAATTTGAAAATAAAAAAAAACACAGTTGTATGGCTGGATATTTAAAGGAGCGGACAGGGATGAAAAATAAAACTGAGATGGATGATAAATAAAATGTACTTGGCCTTAATTCTTTATGTTGCATATGAATAAACTTTTTATTTTATTTCAAACCAGTGAGTGAGTTTATGTCAAATCTCACTTTATATGTAATTTTTATCACTGTCCCAAATAAAAATTTCAGATAAAAGAAAAAACAATTTGGGAGGGGGTCACACCTCCCCCATTCAACTTTTCCGATTTATACATCTTTATCAATATAGACTTAGAAGGTATACAATATGTTCATTGTTTACAAATTAATGTCTAAGGTTTACTACCAATCTGTCGTGGTATTAAAATTTATAAAAAAAAAAAAAAAAAAACGCGTGTATGCATATTTATTTGCTTATTTTACTCCAAAGTTGTTAGATCCAAAGTATCTGCCCGATGGTTAACTCGCTTTACACTTTCCGCCGTAATGTAAATTAGTCAACCAACGTTTTTTGGCACCCCGTACTGGAAAATTCTTTCATTCAAAACTAAAATCGCATCAAATTGTTCTATTTTATTTATTAACTTTTTATATTAACCAAAGATGTCCGATCCAAGGTATATGTATCTGCTTATATGTGATGCATGATGAACACGTCCTACACTTGTTCCATGACGTTAATTAGTCAACCCGCGGTCTTGGGTACCCCGTTCTGGAAAGTTTTATCCCATTCTATCACCAGAGGTCGTGCTTCGTAAGAGAATAAACTATATCCACCAAAATTAAAATCGCGCATTCAAGGAACGAATTGCCTTATTTTATTTATTTAAAGCGACAGTACGGCGCATCTTATTAAAAAAACAACTTGAAAAAAATTTCCGATCGGGTTCGGTATTTTTGTACTACTCATAAATGTATAAACTTTCAGAAAATTACAAGTTTCTCCGTGAAATAAATCTAATTATTTCATTAAAATTAATAATTAGATATAACCTATACATATATACATCACCACGTGTAACGGGGTTCCACTTTCTATACCATTACGCATGCGTATTTACTATAAACAAACCAGCATGGCGAGTAAGAGACCGGGTAGGCCTGCTTACTTGACTGAATTGGCAAAGAAAATAAGGTAATAATTGCTCAAAGTTTTAAAAATAACCAGTTATTATTTTGTAAGCATGTATTTTGCGTGTTTATCATAGGAGTTGCTACAACCTAAATTCATTTTTGTAAATGAGGCCCCTTGAGGGATAATTTGACATATTTATGTCTGTTAATTTTAAAATGAATTGAAATTGGTAAACCATTAATAAATTATCGAGGAAGTGATGATGTGTTCCGTTTAGAGAGTCCCTTTTACCTCGTATACCATGATGACCGTAGTCGGGCGAAGATATTGTAGTTTTCAGCACGTGTCAATTACTGTCAATCAAAATCCACGTGGTACAAAAAACGATTTAAGATTGTTTCGGTTTGTACGACCCTTAAATTTCCGGAAGCTCATAATTACATTAATTAGGTATGTAAAAGGGATTTTTATGTACTTCAACTGTCACAATCAACGTTATTTCGTATTTCCTAACGATACAATTGGTAAATCTGAAGTTATTCTTACATGTGTTTTCAGCTGTACTGTCTCTTTAACATTTGTCAAATCTTAACTTCTATGTGTACTCTAAGTAAGTTCCCAGTAAATATATTCAGTCTTTACTTTTCAATCTCATTTCATTGGAAGTATACATTTTGATGCAAACTCCCACTGACTTGAATCCGCCAAAGCGTGTCCACCACATTACTCTCATTTTTGCTATTTTTGGATGGTTTATGGAAAATGAAAGTATGTTTTTAATTAATTTTACAATAATTACTATAATCAAGAAAATTCAATTATAGTTTACGGGCGTCATATCACACGTGTTAAAATACCAAAGGTATAAGCAGTTACTCTGGAGTAGGCATTTTATAGTTTATTGGCAAAATGTTTAAATTAAAGATTATCGTAAAACCATTAAGATAAAAGTATATTTTAAAAAATCTGATATTCCTGAGAATTTATCAAATCAAAATGTTTCAATGTAGAGAGTGATTTGTTTGTCAACAAAAGCGTGTGTATGTGTATTACGTAATCACTGACCGGCAGCTACCGAGGAGCTGCCGGGTACTAGCAGCTCCGGCGGAGCTGCCCCCGTTATGTATATATATGGTTGAAAGCGTGAGAGAGGGAGAGTAGTTCGAGAGCCAGAGTTAGAAAGTGACCTATGTTTGTGTAAATTGTTAATATGTAAAAACGGAATAAATTTGCTAATAGATAATTAGACTTTTATTTACGCTACCAAAGAAGGAAATTGACAGTGAATTAAAATGGATTAATTTATAGAGAATATTGGAGAAATAAGACCGCACGCTCGGTCGCGCTACAACTGGTGGCAGCGGTGGGATACTTTCTAAATTCTTGTAACACGGATATTTATTTCGAACTGGATTATTTGTTTGTGAAACTGTGACAATAATTATGGATTACGGAGAGAACTTGTTCATAGAGTGACTCAAATTAATTTGACTGGATTTATAGATGAAATTTGTTTGTTCTCTTTCATGTGGTTTTAAACTGTGAATTCTTATTTACTTGGCATTGTGATGGATTCCTGTAAAAATTCTAGCAGATTTGTGAAACTGTATGACATAGATAGCAATGGAAATTATCGGTTCATTCAAATGATTGACTTGGAATTACGCAAAGAATGTCCTAACTGTTACGTGATGTTTTTGAAAACTGAAAATTCGTGTTCAGTTCGCAATGAAAAACAAAATGAATCAAGCAGATTCTACAAGTGTCCGTCATGTGGATGTAGAATAAAAACTTATGAGTGTTAATTCAAAACAATGTTTTCCCAAGATAGTGCCTATTCGTCACGGAAAATGGATTTTACGGACATTGATAATGAACCAGCGACGCCAAAAACTCCTCAATTTCAGCGGAATGCTAAAAGATCACTACTAAATTCATTCATAGAAAGTGAAGATGCCACCCCAATAGCAGAAAGAAATACAATTGAAAATACGGAGCCTATGATTGCAAGTACTCCTATTGACGACGATAGTTATAGAGGGGAGATGAATGAAACACACGGTCCTCGGGAAGTGTTTTCTTGGAACGGATTTATTACCTTCTGGATTCTAGTGATATTATTCGGATGTGCAGTTGCTTATGCCATTTACACCTACTTCCCGCGATATATGGTACTTTGTTTGACCAAGGAATTCATGATTTCTGGAATACTAGGATTAGTATGCCTTATTTTGTTTAGCGTTGTTCTAAAGTTGTGGAATCGTGAAAATATAGTCTGTGTACCACCCTCTCCAATTATACATAACACAGATCAATCAACATCAAAACGTAATGTTAGATTTACTCCAAGTTTAACGACGCCAACATTTACCCCAAGAGCCAGGAATCAAGCAAGCAGTTTTTCAAGTACGGCATCCGGATATCAAATACCAGTGAAGAGAACGTTCAAAGGAGAGGGAGAGGATATTTGGACGGAGTACATACGGTATTTTGAGAACATTGTATCGATAAATGACTGGGACGAGAATAGGACGAGGAGAGTATTTTTCACTGTACTGCGAGGACAGGCAGAAACATACGCCTATGGATTGACCGAGGAAATTAGAAACAGTTGGACAGAATTAAAGCGAGCTATGGAAAATCGGTTTGGCCATAGAGTGATGAAAGAAAGTTATATAGCGGAGGTCAAAATGCGAAGGAAACGTACCAATGAAACCTTTAGAGATTTTGGTCAAGCGATAGAAGATTTGTACCGGAAGGCATACCCAGATAATAGAGAGTACATTAAAGAGAGCAGCCTAAAGACATTCTTGGATAATTGTAGTGAAGACAGTGAATTTCGTTATGCTGTTAAAAGAATTCGTCCAAAGACACTACAAGACGCCATTACAGCCGCTATGCAGGAGGAGTGTATTAGACTTGGAGAAAACTCTCGAGAACATTATGCTAGAACAAACAGACGCACAGTGTACGCCGTTTCTGAAGACTTCCGAAATGCGAATGCCAACAAATCAACACAGCAGATGAAACCAAGATTTGAGGGAAATAGAAGACAGCCAAAGAGATGTTTCCAGTGTAATTCTACTGATCATTTATCATATCAATGCCCAGTTAACAAAAGAAGTGGAGGAAAGCAGAACAGTTTCAACATTAGGAAAAATGTGGATCAGCAGTTAAACAGTTCAGGACCGAGGCAGTAGGCCGTGCGCCGGTCGAGAAACCTGAAAGGCCTAGTACACCAGCAAAGCGTGATCTTCCCTTGGATATGGCAGCAGTAGTTAGTAAAAGGGCGCAAGAGAAACACAGCAGTGTTATTCGGACAGACGATTCTGGAGAATTGCAGCTCAACGAAACTGACCAGGTTTTAAGGACAAGTGTATCTATGAATCCCAGTTGTACTGAAAATGTTAGTCCATGTACTGAGAGTTTAGAAGTGCGAATTCCTGGAAAAAGTGGTTTTCAAATAGAAGGACTAATACAGGGAACGAAGGTGATTTGGAAAGTAGATACAGGTGCAAGAAGATCTTTTATAACTGAGGAAACCTATTACAACATCATCCCTGAAAATAGGCCCGTACTAGAACGAGTAAGGACAAAATTTTTAAGTGCTGATGGACAAGAAATAAATACTATTGGAACTGCTAAAATGACTTTAACACTGGGAAATGTGGATATAGAACAGCGAATATTTGTGGGAGGAGTGAAAAATAATTTGTTAGGTGAAGACTTTTATGTGAAATATAAGTGTGTATGGGAACATGATACCAATGAACTTTTAATGAAATGTAAACTTACGGAAGGGAAACGAACTAATTACGTATTTTGTACAGAGACCGTACAAGTTCCTGGAGATCACGAAGCTATTATACCATCCAAGCTGACATATACAGAGGAAATCAACGGACTACCACTACCTATGCAAAGTTTTGTTGTATCACATCAAGTGACTGTCGCAAAAACATTACTGAATGCAAAAACTGGCGTTGTGTTTATTCGTGTTTTCAATCCTGGAGCGAAACCTAGATTGATCAAGAGGGGTACATTGATAGCATCATTCATACCAGTGGAGTATGTTAGTGAAGCAATTGATAATTGTTGTGACAAAGTTAGCACTGTAAATGAGGAAAACAGTGAAATGCCGCAACATTTAAAGACTGTCTACGACGATGGATGTTATCACTTGACTGCTGAGGAGTCAAGGAAGTTCAAGGAATTCCTTATACGGAGAGAACGTGTATTTGCTAACCCAGAAAGAAAAATGGAACGGGTTAGAATTGGAGAGCATCGTATAAAACTTATGGACGAGGAACCATTTAAAGAAGCGCCGAGAAGAGTGCCAATCTTTAAGAGAGAAATTTTAGATGCTGAGATACTAAAATTGGAGAAACAGGGTCTGGTCGAGAAATCAAACAGTCCATGGTCCTCACAACTAGTACTGGTGAAGAAGAAAGATGGAAGCTGGCGTGTATGTGTAGATTACCGCCGTCTAAATGCAATAACAGTTAAGGATGCTTACCCCATTCCCAGAATAGAGGATGATTTAGATGCCCTCGCTGGATCTAAGTGGTTTTCAACGTTAGATTTAAATATGGCGTACCATCAAGTGCCAATGGCAGAACAAGACAAAAAGAAAACAGCTTTTGCAACACCTAGAGGAGGTTTGTTTCAGTATACCGTAATGCCATTTGGTTTATGTAATGCCCCTGCGACATTTCAACGGATTATAGAGAAAACCTTGAGTGGATTACAATGGAAAATAGCTGTGCTATACCTAGATGACATAGTGGTGTTCGGAAAGAATTTTGAAGAACATATCTCCAACCTTGAGAAAGTATTTGATCGACTAGATGAAATGAATTTGAAAGTAAAAGCAAAGAAGTGCTCATTCTTTAAACCGGAAGTTCAATTCCTGGGACATGTAGTAACAGCAAATGGAATAAAAACTGATCCTGTTAAAACAGAGGCGATTAGAAATGCAGCAAGACCAACAAATGTCAGTGAATTACGAAGTTTCTTGGGACTGATGTCATATTATCGGAAATTTATAAAGGATTTTGCAAAGATAGCAAAGTGCCTACATGGGTTAACAAGCAAAGAATCTAAATGGAACTGGTCTGATGAATGTGACCATGCTTTTCATACACTGAAAGAGAAACTTGTAAGTGCTCCAATCCTTGGATACCCTGATCCAAAAGCTGGACAATTTATCCTGGATACTGACGCTAGTAATAACGCCATTGGATGTGTTTTATCTCAAGTTCAGGAAAACTGTGAGAGAGTAATAGCTTATGGTAGTCGAGCGTTGACCACAGCAGAAAGAAACTATTGTGTTACACGTAAAGAAATGTTGGCAGTAGTTTATTTCATGAAATACTTTAAGCATTATCTACTGGGAAAAGAATTCATATTACGCACAGACCATGGATCTCTCACTTGGCTACACAGATTCAAAGAGCCCGACGGACAAATATGCCGATGGTTGCAGCAGATAGGACCATTTAATTTTAAAATTGTCCATCGCCCAGGAAAAAGACATTCTAATGCAGATGGTTTATCTAGGATCTTAGTAAACTCAAATGAGACAGTGTGTAGACAGTGTAAAAGAAAACCTGACGATGTATACGATGGAGCCCTGGAAAGTCACGTTAACGAGTTGCGCAAACACAAAAGCGAGACAGACTTGTGTATTGATCAAGCTATATGTGATATACATTATTTGTACAACACCACTGAAAGCAAGAGTCACAACAAACAATCAACGGGGAAAGGACGAAAGGAGAATAGACCCAGACGAGCAAAACCGCAACCTGAGCCTGATGTTGATTTAACCTACTCTGGAATTAGAAAAATACAAATAGACGATGAAGTTGTAGGATTTATCCTTAACTGGATTGAAAAACATGGAGACGGAAATAAGCCAAAATTTGAAGAATTATTTCATATGCACCCCGAGTGTCGATTCTGGTATGGAAGATGGGAACTGTTAACCGTACATGAAGGTGTGCTATGCATTAAATGGATACATGGAAATTCCGTGCGATTACGGATATGTACACCAAAAACTTTAAGAAATGCTGTATTGTGGCATTTTCATGATTCGCCTATATCTGGACATCAAGGAGTTTTAAAGACAAAGAAAAGAGCCGATCAAAGTTCATACTATTGGCCCAACTTTCACCGAGATATCAGCGACTATGTAAAATCATGTGATATATGTGAGGAAAAAAAAAATCCTTCCAAAAAGAAAAGACATTTTATGAAAAGTTATGTGTCGGGAGGACGATTTGAGAGGATAGCAGCTGATTTAGCAGGACCATTCCCTAAATCTGGAAACGGAAATATGTATATTCTTGTAGTAGCGGATTATTTTTCTAAGTACACGGAGATTTATCCATTACCTAACATGGAGGCTGAAACAATAGCTGATGCAGTATTTCGCGGGTGGATCAAACGTTATGGATGCCCGTATGAAATTCACACCGATCAGGGAAGTCAATTCGAAAGCCAACTATTTTCTCAACTTTGTGAAATATTATGCATTTCAAAAACTCGAACAACTGCTTTTCATCCGAGATCAGACGGAATGGTGGAAAGACTTAATCGAACCATTAAAGAAATGATTTCGAAATATGTGAATTTACCGCAAACAAACTGGGATAAATATATTGATGCTATAAGCATGGCATATAACACGTCTGTGCATGAGACTACCGGATTAACGCCATACCGCATGGTATTTGGATGTGAAATGACAGTTCCAGTTTCTTTGTTGTGTGATTTCAGTGATTTTCAAACTAAAGATATAAAGTGTTATTCGGATTATGTAACAAAGTTGTGTGAAAGTTTGGAAAAAGCTCATGATTTAGCCAGAGAGACAATTCGATCTTCGGTATCAACGCAGAGAAAGCTGTATAATAAAAACATTACTGAACAAAATTATGAAGTGGGAGATGTGGTCCGACTATACCAACCTAAACAAAAGAAGGGAACGAAACTGAAACTTTCGCGAAACTGGACTGGGCCTTGGGTGATAATAAAACGCCTAAGTAACATCCTTTACCAAATTCAGCATTCAAAGACTTCAAAACCAAAGATTGTACATGCTGATAATTTAAAGCCATTCCGCACTAGAAAAACAACACAAAGTCAACTAAAAACTTTAGTGAATACAAACGCGGAAAATTGCGAACATCAAAATGTCCAAGAGCCTGATACCGTCCCTGTTCCGAAGAGCCATGCAGATAAAAGAAGCATCGACAAGTCGCGAAAACCCAAAAAAACAAGATCAAAGGCCCTTGCCGAAAGTGACCGCGCTGCAGCTGGGGAGGACCGCGACAGTCGCCAGACGCGCAATACACGAACTCCAGACAGACCCATTACACAGACCAGGGCCGGGCGCCTTATAAAAGTACCGAGCAGATTCAGAGACTGACCATATCCATTTTGGACTTCTAAATGAACAGATGATTTGTGAAACGTGTGGACTTTTATTCAGAAATAGAAAGACTCTTCATCAACATATTAAAGAAATTCATAGTGAGCGTGTAAATATATATAAATGTGACTTTTGTGGACGACCGTTTTCCCGAAAATTTAATTTGAAGAATCATTTGAAAGCCGCACACGGAACAGACACAAACGCTTTGTCGAGCTCAAAGCAACTTACTAGGGATAAACTGAAAGAAAATCAAAAAAACGGTGTACGTGCCCCTATACGAGGACATTTCTTCAGAAATGATGGAGCCGTGTATCACGCACTCGATAACGCTATCTCTAACGCGAACCACAACAGTGATGCCCAACGGGAATACGGAAGTAGAGCGTCGAACCAATGTGTGTTTTAGCGAGAACATTATACCCGGGGATGTAGACATGGAAGCCCTTATTCGTGATATACTGTCCGAAATTCCGCTACACTTTCAAGCACAGAGACACCGCCAGTGCCACGGAACTTATTCCGTGTAATTATGAATTGTTAAAAACTGTAAAGTTATAGTTGTTGAAGTTATCTTGATTTTGTATTGTTTCATGTGCATATTTCAATTTGTATATATTTTTTTTATGTGTGAGTATGATTTTAAATTTCGATGTTTAACTTTTATTTTGAACAGGGCCAAAATCTTAGTCGGGGGGAATTGTAGAGAGTGATTTGTTTGTCAACAAAAGCGTGTGTATGTGTATTACGTAATCACTGACCGGCAGCTACCGAGGAGCTGCCGGGTACTAGCAGCTCCGGCGGAGCTGCCCCCGTTATGTATATATATGGTTGAAAGCGTGAGAGAGGGAGAGTAGTTCGAGAGCCAGAGTTAGAAAGTGACCTATGTTTGTGTAAATTGTTAATATGTAAAAACGGAATAAATTTGCTAATAGATAATTAGACTTTTATTTACGCTACCAAAGAAGGAAATTGACAGTGAATTAAAATGGATTAATTTATAGAGAATATTGGAGAAATAAGACCGCACGCTCGGTCGCGCTACATCAAAACCTCTATTCGTATCTTAATTCTGGTAAATTCCACTTGTTTTAAAGGGGGTTTCAGACTGGATTGGCATCGTTGCTCATAAACTATCCAGTTTGAGCCATCATGTTCAATGAAGCTGTTTGTGTTCTTTAAGGTGATGAAATGTGATGGTCCAGTTGCCATGTCGTGACAAAAGATCTTGGTTCGCCTCCCGTTGGCTGCCATTGGATAAATCCAGTATTCTCCATCTGTCGTTATGTTAGCGCATGCCAAAAGATCGAGGCATGATGCCGGTACTACAAAAACAATATACTAGTATATATCTGTTATCATTCTTCAAACCATGATGATATCGGCTAAATAAATATCGAGCAGGTTGGAGAATAATCTTAAATGTAAAACCATATCTAGTAGATACATGTAACGATATTATGGCTGTGGTCTTATGATGAAAAGTTTGTTTTTGTATGTCTAATATTTAACTGTATTTAATACTGAACTTCTTTATTTTTATTATATTTACATACATTCTTTTCAATTTTAATGGACTCCTTAGAAACTTATTGGAAAACGGTTAGTTCGAAAATTATATATACAAAATAAAATAACCCACCGGTTCAATGAAAAGAATATTTTGAATTAAGGTAATAGCTGGAGGTCTGTAGCTCCTGGTCTGAAAAAAATCGGATGGACGAACTTTGAGCTACTTTTCCGTACTTGGTAAAAAGTTGAAAATTACGGCGCACAAAAATTGCGCTAGTTTTAGACTGATTAACACAAATTTTGTGGAATAAAATAGTACCATTAATTTTTTCAGGCAATTTACTACTGATATTCTTACTTAAATTGCCTTATACATGTACTTTCTCTTAAACACGCAAACCGACTTCGGAAAATGCAGTATAATAAATTCACTTGCAGATGGAGAGTCGCCATTTTTACATGTAAACAAACTGCACCACTTCACTTCACCGGGCTGTTGATGTTGTTTACGAGCGGCGTTCAATAAATAATGTCATCGTTGGAACAAAAATAACACAATAAAATATTTTTTGTAATTATTTTGATGGTCTTTACCTAGTCTGACACATGCTTTTATGTAGCCTCTAATTTCAGCCTTATTGGATGATGACTTTCCAGTCATATTTTCATACAGTGTCTCGAGTAGGGGTTACATATATATCAGCTTCTCAAAGGAGTATTCGATGATGAAGCTTGGTCAGATAAACGGCCATAAACAGAATATGAGCCAAATATTGCGTGAAAAGAAATTCAAAGGTCAATTGAACCCTGTATTTTATGGAGTCTGATTAGTGACATTATTATTTATTGAACGCCCCGCGAAAAAGAATATCAGAGGCAAGTAAAGTGACGATATCTTTAGTCAAATGTCCGAGGAATTTTTCGGAATCAAATATTTGTACAGAATATGTTCGGAAATAAAATTAATAAGTCCAAAACTAGGGCAATTTTATGTGCGCCGTAAATAATTATTGCAACTTTTTTACACGTACGGAACTGTAGCTCCCAGGTCGTACATCTGTACTTTTTCAGTCCGGGAGCCAAAGACCCGCAGTTATCAAGGTACCCAACACTGCTATTTTACATTTTTAATATTAATTTATTTCCTTCTACAATTGAGAAATTGTTGCCGTACACCTACCAAAACGCGCGTTTCCGTTTCTGATGACCCAATAACTATCTACATTTCCGCTTTCGTCTCCATCATATATTACGTTGAATAGATAGCATAACTTTGTCGTTTTATTGAACAAAAACGATACGCATTGTGGTTCCTGGAGGCAGGTAAAACCGCATTGGACTGTCCCAAATCTAGGACCGGACCAAATTCCCAAGAAAGGTTCAATAAGATCTAGCCTTGTTTTAGTTTTTGTAAAATAAATCTCATCTAGAAAAAATAATTAAATTTACTATTTATTGCAAATTACATTTTTTTTATGTTATTAATCAGTCAAGACTTTGCTGATGGTTTTATATCAAAATAAAGCTTGATATGTTTTATCATAAATATTATGACGAAGTTTATCAATTTTATATACTTTACAAAAGCTTACTTGTGTATCCAGGTGAGTTTTTCATCGAAAAAAAGAACAACATGAGGAGTCTTTCGATCAGAGTCATTATTCCATCTTATATCGAATGTTAAAGAGAACACAATGGCTCTAATGTTGTTTTGTGCTTGCATAGAATTGGGAAGATTTTCTTTGTCATTAAACTAAAAAATGATTGATGTATTGGTCATTATCAATACTTGGTCAGTAAACATTTAAGAATAATAAAATCAATGTCTCTTTATTAATATATTGACATGTGGTAAATGTACATATTCTACAAATAAACATAAAACACAAAAATTAAAGTTTTATCTAACAGCATATTATCCACGATATTTCACCTTATACAAGGGATTCATTAAAACAAATAATGCGTTGATGTCTAGTGTACTTTGGATATTCATATCCTCAAATTCATTGTAAACAAAAAACAACAAAACACTCATTGTTACCATGAATGACATGAATAGATAATGATTCTTTAACAAATAGATGGCTCAAACTGAAAATCAATGTAAAAATAAAACAAGAGGCCTACAAGCCTTGGTGATCACCTCAGAACCATAGCCCTTAGATTGACCTGTCAGAGGATCTCTTTTTGCGTTTAAAGCTTCATTTGTAGTCGAAACCGTAATCCGAATTTGATGTTTGAAAAACATTTATTAAGGGGGAACAGGGGTTGCAGTATAAAATTATATGCCAATGAATTTTTTTGCTTTTTTAACACATTTACATTAAGATGTCCACTACAACATATGTCATTTTCATGACTACTTTCTCACCTTGCAAGGAAGATATTTTGATAGAAATTATCCCCCCTTTTCCGGCATTATGATTTTTTATTAATTTCAATTTTCTGCAATAATTATTTTATTTGATGGAATTTATTTGCAAATTATATTTATTAATTTTGAGAACGAAAACAATTTTTTTTTACATAGCAATATCATAATTTTATCAATATATTGCTGAAATCAGCACTTCAAATTTTGAAGTTTTTGATTCTAAATTTGAACAAAATGTGATGGCACATAAAAAATTGTCAATAAATATTTTTTTTTAATTTCTTATATCAACCTTAGCATGTGCTTTATAACTTATCAAATTTTCATAGCAACTTTCTTGGCATTTAAGAGAGATACTACAATAGGAATCAGCCCTACCCCTTATTCTGGAATTATGACCTTTTGTGACAAATTCTGTTTGGAACCATCAAAAAAGTAATGCATTATTTAGATTTATCAATTATCATGAACGGACCATTATCAGAATACATATATGATTATATTAACCGCTTATGATTTTGTAAATTTACATTTATAAAATTAAAAATTAATTATGCCTTTTCGCAAAGTCATCAGTGGAACTATAGAATTGTAGGCTCCTTTCATTTACTGAATCTTAAGATCAATTCTATGCAATAATGATCGGTGGCCACGCATAGTCACGGATTCTCTTCATACTTGACAATTTGTTAGAGTTTGATGAGTAAAAAAGCCTAAAACCATTTTTTTGTTGCAATGTGGTCCCGTAGCCATGGTAACAGAGGGTAATGATGTAAAAAAGGCATTTTAATGCTTATTTGAGAGCATATTGTGAGTAATGTGCACAACTTGGGGTTTCCAAGGTAGAATATATTATAAGAAATGTTTCAAAAGAAAGAAAAACATTCATGGAGAAACGCATATTTTTAGAGCGTTTCCATGATTACTATGATTACTAAACAGAAATTTAGAAATATGTTTTTCTTCATTTAAGGATAACGTTTACTCAGGGGGCGCAAAAATTCTACTAATAGGAACAAAAAACCAACTATAGTGCATGAAAGAACTCCTTCAGGGGTGTCATTTTTCAAGTTGAGATAAGTAGGTCAATGACCTACTTTTCGTGCTATTGGCCTCCGAAGTTTTCCCGCGAATTTCATCTAATTTTGACACAATGGTCAAGTTTTTCCTTATAAGCAAATTATTAGCATTAACAGAAACTTTTGTTTATGAAAAGTGGTAGAATAAGGTCAATGATTTTATATATGAGCAAATAATCAAATATGGATAAACAAAGTAAAAATTTTAAGTCCGAATTTCCTCTGAAATTTTTGAAATTCCACCATTTTTCATCCAACAATTAAAAAAAATCTACTAATAGGAACCATATAAAAACTGTAAGCTAATAAGGTGTAAATCCTCTTTATTCTATTGGTATAATTTGTATATGGGGTCAATGATCAAATTTTTGAGAAATTTCCACTTGAAAGAGTGCAATTTTTTGGTTCACTTCTCACATTTGCTGATCATTTACATCTTAATTCAGAATGTTAAATAAGTATATTAAATCAGATTTTTAAAGAACATCTTTTAAAACACACCAAGAACTAAATGTTTACAGCTTTTGTAAAAATAATATTACCAAAAACTCATAGCTTTCGACTTAAAAAACATATAAAAAATAATCCGAATTTCCTGTCATAACATCAATTATGAGTAGTACAATATGCATCTACAGTTTGATATGTAATATTTGATCCATCAAAATATTTTGAAAAGTTAATATTTACAATATTTTAGGAATAAAAATGTAAACAGTGAGGTAATTATTTAATAAAATAAAAATTATTGTTAATGATTAATCTATTTCTATGTATTTCGAATGCGCCATTGATTCTCTCTTTCTAAATCACGTTAAAACTATACCCTGTACTTTAAAACTAACAAGGTATGCAACTCAATTCAAAATGATAGACAGATTTTGAATGACACTAGATACGAACATAGGATTTAATATCTGTTTTAAATTAAATTTTGCAAACGAAGAATTTTGTTTTGGAAGCAACTACCTAGATTTTTTAAAAAGTTAAATGTTTATCGCGTCTTTTTAGATATACTTTCCCTACAGAAGACTGTCACAAGACCAGACCTTATTGAGCTTCCCATGGCATTATGGTCCGGGTTTCTTTCCAGTTTTTCTGAGTGTTGTATTAAGTGTTCCCAGGAACCAAGCTGCTCGTCGTTATTGTACAACAGAGGTACTCAGTCATGTCACACCTTCAATGTCATTTACGACAGTGACGACAACGGAAGTATTGACTTTTACTGGGTCCTCGAGAACAGAAGCTCGCGTTGGGTATTTATATTATGGTATATTATCTCGTACATACGGCTTAATATAACATTGAAATAGTTGGAGATTAACTTTAAGGGGTAATTTTTAAATGGAGACGACCCCTAAGCCCTTTTTATTAAACTTTAACAAATTACAAATTGTTGTATTATTCTATTCAGATTTGAGGTCATAACATACAAGTGAGTGCATCTGAAGATACGAAAGAATGAAAAATATATTTCATGTCTTATCTTCTATAAAAGTTCCTACTCTTATACACTTTAATCATTTTTTTAAAATTGTCGATTTATTTGGAAACAAAATTTACTTATATTATTTTAAAATAATTTAAATTAATTGTTCTTCTCGTTCATTTTTTTTAATTGTATATAGGTTGCTTTTAATTTGTGTCTGGTTGTTTTAATTTATACATGCGCAATGAAATTTCAACCTTCAAACGCATAATTATTTAAAGAAAAATGCTTTATCATACAAACAGACCAACATACATTTTAATTATAAAAAATTGGTCATATCAGTATATGCATGTTACAAATACCATGGACCATAGAAATTTCTACGACCGGGCGAAAATTATTGCTTGATATTTCATCTGCCCCCAAAAAGTACAAATCATCCGTATTAAAGGTAAGATGGTACATTAAAATCAACATTTTGATGGTTTTGTCACTATACTATCAACATTACTATACTATATGTTTAGTTTCTTAACTTGCTTTACAGTGTTTTTAAAACTTTGTAGTTAACTCTTTTTAAAACTACTCCCTTTTTGGATTCTTTTATTATATACCCTAATGATATATAATTCTGCAAAATAATATAATATCCTTTCTTTGTAGCCCCAAGGTCATGTCTCGATGTTAGAAATTGTTCTGGAGTTACTGCAGACGGGGAGTACTGGATTTACCCAACTGCTACCAATGGAAAACGAACCAAAATCTTTTGTCACAATCAGGCATCGGAAACATCACATTTTTGTCACCTTAAAGAACACGAACAGCTTTGTTCAACATGATGGCTCAAACTGGATAGTTTATCAGGGACAATGTCATTCTCTCACCAGAGGTCGTGCTACACAAGTTTCGCTTACACCTCTGTCAACGCCCGATGGCGATGTACAAGATTCTTGTACAAACTTAAACGATGGGCAAAATGTAATTAAAATCTATGTAGTTATTCCTTTTATCTATGAATATGATTATAAATAATTAAATTTAAATCTTTAACGCCTTTATTTATTTTTATTTCAACGTTACTGGAAGAACTATTTTGCGGAGGTAAAAATTAAAATATGATCACATGATCTAGTTTGACAGATGTTTGAAAAATCAGTTTCTGTACGCTACCGATTTATCGATGATTTTACATAAATCAGCAGCAATGTCATCTCCTATGATGTTTTTAAACGTGTCCTCAAAGTCTTCGCCCGTCGATGACTCCCCTTCAAGCTGATTGTACAGAAGAAACGAATCAACAATGCCATGTGCTCGCCATGCTTGTTTTGATCATGTGACAGACTATTTTTCCGGCGTTGACAGAGGTGTAAGCGAAACTTGTGTAGCACGACCTCTGGTGAGAGAATGGGACAATGTCAATCCAGTCTGAAACTACCTTTAAAACGAGTAGAGTTTACCAAAATTAAAATACGGATTGAGGTTTTCCTAACACTTTAACTTGTTGAATTGTTATCAATACCCTATATTTTTATCATTACATATCGTCTTATCATGAGATTTTAACTGTTTTTAGAATTATTTTATGACAGGTATTTCAACGATCATTTAGTGTTCAGATATTTTCTTGGTTGGTGTTTCTAGAAAGATAACGCTCAGTTCATATATACATGTATAATAATCTAGACAGAATAATCTAGACCCATGTTTTGGACGTATTTGTTGATTATTTGCTAACTCTTAATTGCTTCAAACAAAATTCTTTTTCATAAAATAGCTAAATATTTCATAGATATATATTCCTATGAATTAAGTAATGCTGGAATTCTGCGATTTTTTAATAAAATAAAATGTGGAGAAAAATTTGTATAGTTGATTTAAAAGAAAATGTCATTAAATCGAATTTTAAACAACGGAAAAACTTGGTACATGTACATGAACCTTTTCTTTATATTCAATGGGTTTTATGTTTGTCCCTCTTATTCACGAAATAGTCACACACACACACACACACACACACACACACGCGTACCTTTTTTTTTAAAGACTAGTACAACATGTTGTGTAAATATATCATTGTAAAATAAACGCATTTGATGTTATTGTAAACTCTACTCAAATCCTGTTCTATGTTAAGAGCGACCTCTATTTAAAAACGAAGGTCAAAATGAAGTACTGGTTATCTCAGTCTTGTTTACAGGACAAATAAATAACAGTTCCAAATATTACACTACAAAATTAATGAACATATTTCAATACAGTGTGCAACTTTGCTAAATTAATTGTAGTTTCATATTCTGTAAGTTACTTGTTCAATAACTGTTGATAAAAATGTGTCAAAAACACATCAACAGCGTATTTGTTTTGCAGGACATGGTGGTTAATGGCACAGACTACACGTTCACTTCAGTGACGGGATCGCCTACAATGAAGTATGGAGAATCCCAAGATTGTAACGGAATTTCCTCTCGTGACCCCTGTCCTCATTTTGGAAATGCCACTATTGACACTAGAGGAACTGGACTGATTGTAGACCCTAGCGTAAGATCAAGTTTTATTTTAATATGCTTGATTAAATCACCATCAGTGACTATCTTAAATTTCATACAATACACTAATGACTTAAATTTTCGCCAATCGTTTCACTATTTATTCTCGAATAATATGAATAATATGTTATCTTATTATTGATGTGCTGTAAATCGATTTCAGACAACTTTTGGTTTAATTGCTGAACATTATGCTGAAATGAAAGACTTCCGAAGATCAGCTGACGGTACACAACTATCCTTCTTGTGCGCCGGATTTTGCGGCTGGTGTGGACCAACGTCTGGACCAATCAAACTGCTTCTTTCTACGGAGTTTAGTAAGCTAATATTTGTTAATTTGGAAAATTGTAGAAAGTGAAAATTTAAAATTTTTAAAAAATGACAAAAATGATACAGTGGTATCCTGATTTTATACATGTATGTAAATTATAAGCGTATATTTTTGCAACATCTTAGTTTCAGCTACTGATGCACGATCCGTTATTTGCCACAAGTAAAGAATGTTTTTTTTAAAAGACGCTGGACAAGAGTTAAGAAATAACTCATTGTAATATAATAACATTATATCATTGTAATATAAATGGGAAAAGCATTGTTCTAATTGCGTTCAGCTGCTGAGTCACGAACAGGATCCATTAATAACATTGACTTCTATCATGTGTTTAATGTTCCGTTTTTGTAAAAATTGTGAATTTTCTTCATACTACATTTAGAATTTTTTAATTGTTGTTAATAAAAATAAATAATTAACAATTTTTGTCTTAACAAACTAGCACATAAAACATAAAAGTATTACACAATGTATGATTATTGGTACGGAACAAAAGCTTACATAGAAAGTTATCTTTACATGTTGACAGTGGTGTTATTGAAAATGTATCGTGTGAAAAAACGTTTGTGTGTTTATAATGACAAATGTATCACTTCGTCAGAACATGTTGTTAAAATATTTTATCCAAAAATAGGTGTGTTGAGTAGATTACTTTCATTTATGCCATCTGAATTATTGTTGAACATTTTAGTAAAGTTGTGTTTCCACATTTTAATTACTGCTTTACTGTCTGAGGAAACAGGAACAAAACAAGAGGCCCATGGGCCACATCGCTCACCTGAGGAACAATAGGTATGATGAAATCAGCTTAAAGGAGTCATAATACAAACTATCTGGACAATGTAGTATAATACATGTAGATCCTGTATAAATGAAAATCCATTTCCCCCCCCCCCTGGGATATTCTTATTTTTATTATCATTAGTCCCTTTTCTAACAGGATGATTTTATAGTCATAACACATGTTGAGCATTGCAGTTCTCAAAAAGATCCTAAACAATTGTTTATGTATGGGATATAAACCTACATCAAACTCTGAACCCTTTTTGAGGCCCAAGAATCATCAAGGGGCCAAAGTCTAAACAATTTTAAAGAATCACCTGGCTGATTAGTTTCTGAGAAGAAGATTTTTAAAGATTTACTCTATATATTCCTATGTAGAAATTCAATCCCCAATTGTGGCCCCACCCTACATCGGGGGGTCATGATTTTCACATCTTTGAATCTACACTACCTGAGGATGCTTCCACACAAGTTTCATCTTTCCTTGCTGATTAGTTTCTGAGAAGAAGATTTTTAAAGATTTACTCTATATATTCCTATGTAAAAATTTAACCCCCCATTGTGGCCCCACCCTACCCCCCGGGGTCATGATTTTCACAATTTTGAATCTACATTACCTGAGGATGCTTCCATACAAGTTTCAGCTTTCCTGACTGATTAGTTTCTGAGAAGAAGATTTTTAAAGATTTACTCTATATATTCCTATGTAAAAATTTGACCCCCCATTGTGGCCCCATCCTACCCCCGGGGGTCATGATTTTCACAACTTTGAATCTACACTACCTGAGGATGCTTCCACACAAGTTTCAGCTTTCCTGGCTGATTAGTTTCTGAGAAGAAGATTTTTAAAGATTTAATCTATATATTCCTATGTAAAAATTCAACCCCCCATTGCGGCCCCACCCTACCCCCGGGGGTCATGATTTTCACAACTTTGAATCTACATTACCTGAGGATGCTTCCATACAAGTTTCAGCTTTCCTGGCCAAATGGTTCTTGAGAAGAAGATTTTTGAAAATTTCTCAATTTTTTAAAATAAATTCTAATTATCTCCCCTTTGAAAAAGGCGTGATCCTTAATTTTCACAACTTTGAATCCCCTTTGCCTAAGGGTGCTTTGTGCCAAGTTTGGTTAAAATTGGCCCAGTAGTTTTTGAGGAGATGTCAAAAATGTGAAAAGTTTACGGACGGACAGACAGACGGACGACAGACAAAATGTGATCAGAAAAGCTCACTTGAGCTTTCAGCTCAGGTGAGCTAAAAAAGGTCTTAATAAAATATGTAACCTTCAAAAGCGAGTCGCTAGGGTGATTTTAAATAAACATTTTTATACATCTACATCCTAAATACCAAAGCAACTGAATTAGTGATTTTAGGGTCGGGAGTTCGGAACCCACTGTCGGCGCCTGTAAAATTTTTATTGAAAACATTTGCCGTGCATAGTATGCTTACGCTATATAAACCATTTGTATACTATGCGAAAATAGATGAGTATTGAATATATAGCAACAAACTGACAGGAGGCGTAATAATATCTATTGGTATCTACAGTATCACACTACTATTAATCTGGTATCCACGGTATCACTAGTATCTATTAGTATCTACAGTATCGCACTACTAGTATCCACAGTATCACTAGTATCTACAACATCACTGACTAACTCAGGTCCAAAAGATTTCAGAGAGCTACAGATCTGCTGCTCAACCAGAAAATAATATTAGTATTTGATATAAAATTCAAAACGATAGAAAAATACAAACAGTACTAAATTGTATAATTTATTAAAAAAATCAATTTTGAATAATATTGCAGTACGTTGATTTTCTTTACCAACAATACTCATAGTATGTAGAAATGGAAACTGGTACGTTGTATATACATCATACTTATACATTACTTTATTACCTGCCTAATATATTAATTGCCAATACATGAACAGTTGTTAATGTTCTATATAAAGAATTTTTTTTATTATAGCTGTTTACGTAATGATTAAAAAAGCTACAATTCAAATGAAAAAAAGCATATTTTTTAATTGTATTATTACTGGGTGATCAGTTTATAATTAGATTTAATCAATCAATGGTTCTATTTTATAGTTAAGAAAACAACATCGCTCACTTATTTAATATATTAAACAAATTAATTTTATACAGGATTTCAACAACAAAAAATTAAAAAATTATTAATTAAATTCTAAGAAGAATATCACAATAATTGCACTATTTCACAAAGAACGAGTTACAGTCTCTAACTTTCGCTCTCTTCTTCTGAGGAATCAAAGGTCTTTGTTTCCAGCAATTGTCTCTGCCTTCTAAAATTGAAACCAGATTTGCAGGAAAAACTTACGCTAAATCTTTAACAAAGTTTCTATTACCTGTACATAAACCAAAAAAGCTTTTCAAAAAGATATTCTGAACAGCTGACAACATCAAACCATTTTGATTGCAGCCTTATGAATTTATATAGATAAAATCAACAAATTAATATTTTCGAGTGATAGTGGTAAAACAAACCAGAATTCATTCTCCAAAAAGTCATTTTCCGAAACTCTTGTTACACGAGTATGATTAGAAATCAACATTAATTTGTAAAAGAAAATGCTAACTAGTTTTACACCTTATTTTTGGTTGTATTCGAAAAAATCAACAGTTCTAAGCCAGGACCCAAGTTTGCTAAGTACACGATGTTGATTTAGATGAATATAACAAAAACTTGCTTGTTAATATGTTCTGTACTTAGTTACCTAGCTTCAATCCTAATACATTTGGGACACTTTCCCTTACCTAGCTTCAATCCTGATACATTTGGGACACTTTCCCTCTACATAACACACTTTATGGAAACATGATGTACAGTCTGAAATAGGAGCAAGAAAAGAACATTACAAAATACATTATCAAACTTAATAATAATTCAGTAATCATGAATCTACTAGTATATATCATTGGTTTAATCATAGTAAACCCATGGCTGGTCTCTCAAAAGTGGCCATGGGCCAGCTCATAGAAATTTTCTTCATTTCGTAAATCATTTACACTATTTCAATATTAGCTCCCTTTTCCTTGATCAAATATTTCTGCCTATACAAACACTAACAAATATTATTCCTATACAATAGCATTTTCTCATAATATGATCTACTATAGTACATGTATATCCATCCTTAAAAAAATAAGGATAAGTGGATTGAAGATAATAATCTCTTTATATGAAAAGGAAAAGTCGGGTGTGATAGCTAGTGGTCGCTCATGGTTGGCATTAGCATTTGCATTACCGGTAGTAGCTAAGGGTTTCCAATGATAGTCAAGAGATATAATTATGGTTTCTTTCGTTTGAGGTACAATTAGATAGAAATCAATAAGTCCCTAGCACCTGCTCTGCTGAACTCACCTCAGTTTAGGACTGCATGTACGGCAATTTTATAAAATATTTTATTTATGTTAAATAATCTTAATCCCATCATTATTATATGCAAATATGTATTTGTACAAGTCTAACATTAAAAAGCTGATGTGTGCTAATTCCAATGTGTTGTTATTTACTAGTATTCAACTTTCATTTGGAAAGTAATGAATGGATTTAATGAGAAAGACGCTTGTTGAATTAACTTACCAGTGTAAAGTAATTACAAAAGTTAACTAAGTATAGATTGGAACCAGGACAGATATTGATGCAAATTAAGAAATTGCCATCTTAAGAAAACTTAGGACAGTCTCACATACTTTATAGACCATGGGCCAAGCCGATTAAATTTCTCATTTTCATGAATATTCTCCAACTATTTAAGATGTGCAACTCTGTAGTTATTAAAGGAATTAAAAAAAGATTGTGTTATGAAAATATCTTATATTTATTGAATTAAAAGCAACTTTGTTAAGCCCTCCTCCATGTGAAAGAGCCAATCAGAATTTGGAATTAATTATTCATGAGAATGAGACAAATTTAGGAAGTAAGCTCATAATTTCTGAACGAGAATGGCCATGGGTTTCTCCATGGGTTTCTAAGTGTGAGGCAATGTCAATAGTAACATGAGTGAATAATTTAATCGAGTTAAAACATTTGTTGATGGTATGTGTAAAATTAATTTCATTTAATATATAAACTAACAAACCTTTGCAAACAGCGACGGTCTGCAACTGGAATGGGTAGATTATATCACTCTCCTCACCACAAAGCTCACAGATATAGCCAAAGCTCTGACAGAACTGCAAATAGAACCATTTTAACAAGAGCTTGGACTTTGGGTAGTTGGTGTCAAACAGCATTGTGACGTAATCCTGTCTATTTCATCGTAGGCCACTCAGCCATTGCTCATTGAAATCAACAAGATTTGTCTGACTTTTGAGTAAAGACTAGGCAATCGGTGTATATTTCACTTGAAACCAGCATCATTTTAACTTGTTTTGACGCAGTAAATAGATAGTCACGTCCTACTGAAAGTCCAAGGCCTTGTTAAAATGGTTCTAAACAGTGAACATAATGTAGTCAAAGCCCTGACAGAACTACAAATAACTAATAAACATAATGTAGCCAAGGCTCTGATAGGACTACAAATAGACAGTGAACATAATGTAGACAAAACCCTGACAGAACTACAAATTAACAGTTAACATAATGTAGACAAAACCCTGACAGAACTACAGATAAACAGTGAACATAATGTAGACAAAGCCCTTACAGAACTACAAATTAACAGTTAACATAATGTAGCATAGTCCTGATAGAACTACAAATTAACAGTTAACATAATGTAGCCAAAACCCTGACAAATTTACAAATTAGAAATCACAAGTGTAGCCAATTGGTATCTTAAATGTACCGGTATATGTTTATTATATCATAATCTCTCGTCCTCTTTTTTTAAATCATCTCATTTTATAGCTACCCTTGTGGTTTTCACATTGTATAATCATCTGGCACCATTGCCAGATACATTGTATATAAATGTTCCAGTCATAATAGTACATGTTATAAAAAGTAGTTTGTGAAATTTATGAATGGTGGGATAAAAATAGAAATGGCCCTATCTGTGGGATTTCAGTGGTGCAGATAAATTTTGCCAGGAAAATTTGATAAAATGAACAAAATACATGTACTTTGGAAATATCAAGAAAAGCTGTGAAAATTAATCAACATCCTTCATCATATAAAAATTTTGGTTTTGCATGGTTCTATCGTAGACTGCCTCTTAAGAACAATATAAATCATTAAATAAGCGGGTCTAGAAAAGTTGACTCATAAAAGAGGGCTTCCAGGCTCAGGCTGACCGAGAGAATTTGTGCTGTCTTACCGAACACTGCTCCACGTGATCCGTGGACTTTGTCACTAAATCCCTCAGCTTCGTCACCATGGAACTGTTCTTTATCTATAAAAAAAAATACCAAACTAATTTAGTCATTATGAAATTCTGAGGTTGTCTCTGAAACACCATAAGCAATAGATGCATTCACATTACAATAGCCCAAGTACTGTACATTTCTTATTTTATGCAAGTACTTATTTCCATGTTTCTGCAATTTTGTTTTGATCATGCAGCCAGAATTCCAAACTTTTGTCTTAATTTTACAGATTTACAACAGTTACTGTCAAAAATAAAAGTGAGAATTTACTAACAATGATTCTTTTGATTTCATGCGAATATTAGCTCCTTGGTTTGCCAGTAATTATAAATGTACAGTATTTCATTGGAATTTGCAATAAATAAAATGTCATACAAAAACAATTTTTCTAGAATACATGTTTAGACAATTTTCAAATCTATCAACACTCACACCAACAAGGTCACTAATGGAGTAAACATCCACATCTTCATACCAATGCGAGGGCTCTGCATTTATCTCACTGACCAGACTGGAAATAAGTATCATTATTATACTTTCATGATAAATAATGAAATCTGTAATAAGTATCAGTGTTACATTTCAGGATCATACCTTTATAAAGTAGTGACCAATAAACTAGCAGTTTTTCAGAGTACAAATTCACTTGATATGTAATTGTGGTAAATCAAGCAAATGATATTTCTAAATGTAATGAAGGCTCATAGATCAATCTTTCTGAAGAAAAGATTATATGGCAATCTTTTTATCTTGAAACAGACATATTTAAGGAAAATTCAGGAGACATATTCCAATCTGATTCAACACTAAAGAGTTTTAGCATCAATGGGAACCAATAATTTTTTCTCCATACTTCATCTGAATCATCTAAATCATTTTTCCATATGCCATCTCCATCTAAATCAGTGTATAACAAACCTGTACCTTTATCATGTTTATTTTCCTAACTTACATGTATTGAATGATTAGAGGATGTAAACTGCATGTGGAAAAACAAATTATCACAGTGACTTACACATGTGAAGCCTATATGAACCTAAGACAAGTTCAAGAGTCTATAATGGTCTTGTTAATCTTATAATGAGCCTATAGTGAAGATTTTTTATCATTTACTAATTTATATGGGAAGCACCTATGCTTCTATGCACCTATGTTAAAGATGATGAAAGACATTCGATGCCTAAAAGTAAACCAATAGTTTCAACTCACCTTTCTGAATATTTACAAATCCTGAGAAATTTACACAGGTACATGAGCTGCACTCGTAATCCATGGACTATATCCAACAACTTCACTCTTTTGAACAGTAACGGATGAATTGTACTTAGGTTAAAATAAGGTTCATTAAAAATCCTTGAAAGTAATCTCCAAGAGAAATTGGACACTGGATACTGTTTAAAATCCCATTTCCTGATTATATGCCCCGGAATGTAGTTGATTTCATTTCTATGACAACACTGACAAAAGTATTTCCCCAGATATTCACAGTATCGGAACCTTTTAATATAGGCTGAAATATACATGCAAGAAAAGGTGAACTGTACGTGTGTTTAATACATTATATTAACATACAGTGTATTCATATATATGTTCAATATCCATTTGAATTATGGAAGAACCTGTGTAAAATCATAAAACAGTATAGGCTTACCTGTGATAAATGCACTGTTCCATACAGTGCATTTATCACAGGTAAGCCTATACTTTGGCTCATGATCCTTGATGTTGTAACTTCTGAAGAATACATCCTGCTCAACAGGAAAGGTTTAAAAGTATGCCTACAATTGACATCAATATAAAAAGATAAAAGGACTGCAGTTGGTTGTCTAAAGACCCTTATAGAGTTTCATTGATTTTAAATAACTTTTCTTTGTAATATATGGCTGGTTGAAAACTAGTTAAATTTTCCTCATCTGAACCTTCTTTTATGTATCATGTGTCTGGTTCAAAACTGATATTCCTTATTTGTTTACCTGGTTCAACTCGGGTTCCACATCCAGCGCACCGGAAATTTTGCTTTGCCATAACAACACCTCTCCTGAAATTGAGCCAACTCATTATTATGATGCCCTGACCCTATGGTAAGGGAGATAACTAACACCGCTACAAAACAATTTTTAATTTCTAGGTAATGGCAGTATTTCAAAAGAAACTAATACAATCAAAAGAGATGCCATCAATTTAAAAAGCTTTATTAATTATGATCATATTGGGTTTTGTTTTGTTTTTTTAACAAAAGCTATTTTATTTCTAACTCAGATTGTGAACATTGTCAACCATGAGTCTTTCTCTAAATAGTACATGTATATCACAAAGACGTAAGTCCAGGTATTTACTTTTGATATGGATGGATGTCAAAGATGATCTGTGATCTGGGAGGAGCCCATTCATTGTTCCCTCTCAATCTCAATGTCTGAAAGCATTTTAAAGAGAAAAAAAATTCAAATGAAACCTAGAATAAGACATCATTGATTTTTTTTCACACAGCAATATATGAGAATATTTCTACTTCTGTCCTCACCCCAAACAATGAGTTTGTGAATCCTCCAATCTCACTTCCAACATCGTCAGGAGATACTGGATATGACTTAGGTAAGGGAAGCAACTGTCAAACGAAAGCAAGGCAATAAAATGTAAAAGTTTACATCAAATAGTCTTCAGATTTACTGTAACGTATTATGTTTGGCTGTGTATTCCTTTTGGCGTTTTCCATAGAAAGTGATTTCCCCTAAATCAAGTTTATCACTAAATGTCATGCATATATGTATAGGAACAAGTGAATCAAGAAATATGTTAATTTAAATCCATGCTAACTTGTTAAAAAATCACTTTCTACCAATTATCTTACTCGTCGAATATAATATGACTTAATATCTTTGAAATCTTCATCTCTTTTTCTCTCTCACCTCCTGGGGGGCCTCTGAAATAGGTACCAGCCACTCCAGCTCAGACGCCTTTGGAAGCTGCTTTTCTGAGAATTTCTTCAACAACAAAATGGCTACCGACTCTGCTGACATGCCAGATTGGTCAGATATCTCCATAGAGCTGTACAAATAAGGATGGTGAACATGACAAACTATACTAAGTTTAAAATCAGAAAACTTTAAAGAGCAAAACATGAAAACAAGCATCAGATATGCAGTGCAAAAACCAATATTTAAGCTCCCAATTTGTATATTTGAATATCTGCTGAAATTGGTATGGAAATTAATCCCAACTTTCACTTGTTTAACACAGTACACATCATATTAACAAATTCATGCTGTACCTTTGTCTATCTGGCTTCACTTTCTGTAAATCTGCATCTTGAAGAAGATCCATGGAATATTAATTTCTACATACATTGTATAATACTGAATACTGTTGCGTGCTCTCTCTCTCTCTCTCTCTCTCTCTCTCAAATTAAGAAACTGGTTATGTAAAACATATTAGCTCAAAATAACAATATTTGACTTTAAATGATAATACCAGTGAACATAAAACAAAGGGTTCATGATTTTTTACACAGGCTCGTAAGCAGTGATATATTAACAGCTATAGAAGATATGCAACAATTTCATGTTTCTTGAAAAGTGAGGACTCTATTTTAGCATAGTTGTCATTTCCTATACTTTAATTTCTTACTTAAATAAAACAGTCTAAGGACTGATTATGACTGGTCTGTGGGTAACCTGTTTAAAGAAACCTACTATGGTATTAGAAATTTTGGTTCAACATAGATTATCAGAAAACTTTACTTTATAATTCATCTTGTTCACCTTTAAATTCTAGCAAGAGGTTCAGAGAAGTTCAGAATTCACAGTAAATATTTGCAGATTTTTTTATTTCCTATATAAACTTTAAACTTTAAACTCTATAATGAGATATATCACTGTCTGACCAAACAAAATTTGAAGCAAATTCCTTGTTCCATTCTTTTTTAGACAGGCTCGTAAGCAGTGAGAGGATTGAGCGTGAGTGCATACCTGAGTACAGGGAGGCGAGGGATAGGGAAAGACCCTCAGATTTGATCAAATTCAAATTGCTCTCATTTTCTTGCTCATTGTCTGAAACTGAACCAGTCACACAATAAACTTTCTAGCTTGAATAAGAAACTTTACTTATCTAACTTTGATAACATTATCATGATTTTGTTTTACTCATTTTGAATCTCAATGCAGCATCTCAAGCATATCAAGTATGCAAAATACATGGATAAAAGATTTAAATATAGCAAGATAATAAACTCTACTTCAGAAGTCAGCGTGAGAAATTTAATAAGATTAGTATAAAATTATTCTACCATAGCAACAAAAAAATAATGATGGACAAACTTAACTCTGGTTCAGAAATGTCAACTTGACAATTACATTTCATGAAATACATTGATCACATACCAAGAAAGTATTTATAATAAATGTCTTAAATCAGTAGTAACAAAAACTGAAATAAAGTTAAACTTTGTTATCTCGAACTACATGTAGATGGGACTGTTTTAAAACTTCGAGATATCCGAGTATTCGAGATATCTAGGGTAAAATACTTAAAAAATAAGTGGTTGGGACTTACAAATCACTTCAACATATCCATTGTATTCAAGATATCGATGTTCGAGATATCAAAGATCAACTGCAAAATGAAAATTCTCACGTAACGTGATTTAAATATCAGTGCATTTGGCAGTGTCCAGGAGAGCAAGTAATGCAGTATTTGTGTAACTTACTTGTTAGATTGATTTCATCCACCTCAACGTCTGAATTACTGCTATCTATAAAAAGTAGTAGTTTGATGTATTAAAATTTAAACAAAGTATAAAAACAAAATAAACATCAGTACAAGTACCTAGAGGGGGCCAAAGGGTCTGGACCCCGGCCCCCCCCCCCCTCCGGAAAATTCAAATTTCTTAAATTATCCCTCAGACCCCCTCCCCTTTCCACCGGAAAAATGTTCTGGATCTGCGCATGATACCCACATAATCTAAAACAAAGCATGGTGGTTTATGGCCATTTTTTGTAACATATTTTGAAACTTAAAACATTTTTTTTTTTTACATTTTTTAAAAGACAACAACATAAAATTGTTATTTTAACCTCCTATATATGAAATAAATTGAGATTGGATTCTCAAAAATAAAAACCTATTCACACCTGTGTCATCTTGACAGGAAGAATTTAACACTGAAGAAGGGCTCTTGCTAGTAGTAGCCGCTAGGAAACGAAAGGAAATATCAAATCAAATACAAAAAACAACAAATATGATAAGAAATGTGCAAGACAATATGAACAGGAAATATATTATTTAAATTGTAAGATAGTATTATCAAGGAAGGAGAAAACGGAATGTGAAAAAGGATTTTAAAATAAAATACAAATTAAAATAAAATTAAGTAAAAAGTATTCTTTTATTAAAAACACCTACACAGTCAAGGCACAAGAGTGTTTGAGTGCTACTTAAATTTCAGATGTGAAATCTTTGTACATGTACATATACCTAAATGTTGATGATGCATGTAAAAACATGTAGATTACATATATACGTACTTTCAGTAAGTCCATCACTGGATGTAGGGAAAAATTTTGCTTTCTGTGAAATAAATATAAAAGTGTTACTTGTACATGCATGAGATGACAAAGTAGATACATGTACATATGGGTAGTTATAACTCTTAAAAATGATTATTTAAGAAATGATACTTCGGGATTTATTGGATTTGATTACGCCCTGACCAAAATTATCACCTCATAATACTCAAAGAATGATTCCTCATTCTTTAAATATAAATACAGTTTGGAGTTGGACTTACCTCCCTTAGTTTCTGCTGTTTGCGGATGCGGATTCGCTGCTTCAGTTTGTTGATTTCCTCGTCCGAGTCTTCCTCCTCGGGATCCTCCCGATCCTTCGGACTTATAATGTGGTTCCACTTCATTTGTTCTATGGCTGCTATCAATGCCTCAGATATGCTGAAATGTGCATTCTCCTGTGGGTGAAGAACAATCAGTTGAAAGACTTTCATCATCAGTTTGAAGAAAAAGTAAAGAACCACTTAAGCACTACTGAATGAAAAACATTTGCATACATATACCATTATAGAACTGTTCTATGGATTCCAATTCTGGTCTTTGTTAAATAAATAGTGATGCACTTTAAATTTTAACAGGAAATATTTTTTCAATGGATAAAAGCTATTTTAAAGGAAAAAATAAAACAATAAATGGATGTAGATACAAAGACACACCTTGTCTAGATTGGCACAGGTGTTAAAATCTTGAGAGGACAGGTAGTTAATGAGGGACTGACCCTGTACAGGCTGTCTGAAAGTTGTCTCCCCTGGTATATCTGTCAAAGTGTGACAAAGTTATAAAGTACTTGTATTGGGATCAACTCTTGCACATGTACACAAGTGGATGAAATAAATAAATGCAAAAAGTCAATCATATACTAAGTCACATCTGAAAAAAATTTGATTTTCAGCAAATTACATCAATAAGTAGTTAATGTATGGTATAAAATCCAAACCTCAAAAAAAATATATGTGTATCAATTTTTAAATTTAAAGGCTTTTAATAAGGATAAAATGCAAACCTTTATTTGCTGGTTCAGATGAATCTTCTCTCTGAGTTTTATTTGGCACTTTTCTTTGTTCTTTCTGGGGTCCTTTCTCTACTTTTATGCCTCCAAGATCAGACCTTGACCTTTTATGCCCTTTTGATTTTGCTTTGACCTTGACATTTTCTTCTTCCCCCTTATTTGGGCATTCAGAGTCTGAAAAAATATCCTCAAGCCTGTTCACAGTTCCTAACTTTCCAGGTTCAAAGTCCTCGTTGTCTTTGTATATATTTTTAATCACAGTTAAAGTTTTTGACATCCCTGTATCTGACTGACTTCTGACTATGGCCTTCTTTGCACTGGAATTGACAATGCGTTCACCGGATCCCACTTCTGCATGTGAATTAACAATTTCAGTGGCCGCGTTTTCACTAAACTCTATATTTAACAATGGGTCACTGTTGAGGTTGTCATAAAAACTAAAGTCAGGGGCGTCCCCAGTTGGGGAGTCAGAACCAGATTTCCGTAGAACTGTTCTCAAAGATTCTCGAGCCATATTCTTTGTGTCCTCAGGGCTTGTGCTTGCTCCTAAAGAACATGAAGATAGAGTGAATGAACTTCATTACTCACAAAAAAGCTCTTGAAATTGAATCTTTTTTAAAAATATTATCAATATTTTATCTTATTCATTACATGATGGTTTTAGTTCAATAAATCCCAGTTTATTTTTTCAAAATTATATATTCAAAAGACTGTTTAATATATTGTTTTCAAAATTATGGTCTTTAGCATTATAGAAATTCATTTACCATATAAAGAAGGTGTGTTTTATTTTACTGACTGCTGATTTTCAGTTAGTAAACATTTTATTAGACCATAATAAAGCTCTTACTGATTGAAGAAGGAACAGCGTGCTCATCAGACATACACAAGATACTCTCCTTTTTTGGAGATGCAAATGGTGGTGCCAAAGCCATGGCATCATGGGAGCTAGATTTTCCCTCACTGGTTGATATGTGATGTTTTCTTTCTGGTACAGCCCAAGATCTACTCCTCGGTCCCCTCATGTTAGGTTCATGGTTATTACTAAGCTGTAATTAATCAAACAAAAACATTTTATGCATTTTAACTACCTTTGAAACAGTTCACCATTTCAAGCTGATATACTGTAATGAATACCAGAGTCAATATTCTATTTAACATTCATGGTACATTTTGTGTATGGATAATTGAACTGTTTATTACATATTGTAAAATTCAAATTTTTCACATCATTTTATTACCTAAAAGTATTTACATCATCACTTAGTTTTGTTTATTTTGTTCTTGAAAATCAATTTAATTAATATACCAGTTTTAGGTCTAGTTCAGCCAACAAGGAAATTTGGTTGAGTTCAATAGCTTTTAAGCAAACACAAAGAGCTTTGAAGTATTGTGCATCATTCAGGAATGCCAAGTCTAAAAAATAAAATGGTAAGTGTTACATATTACACGTTTTATTTGCAATAGCATGAGTATCTTTAATAGCGCTTTGGCAAAAAACTACAGCCATGAACCCTTACAATTTGCCTTAACTTAAAACAAAATTAATTAATAAGCTAGATAAATTAAAAAAGTCAGTCAAAATAATTCTAGTACTGATAATTCTTTTGCATAAATATTGAACTTTTCAATGGGATGAGCTATATCGCATGTAAAAAAAATGTTGAAACAAAGAATGGTCATAAAAGCAATATGGTAATACATGTAACTTTACATGTTAAAATAAAAATTTTATCTTTTTACACTTACAAGTACAAAGTAAATTGCTTAAAGATTACCATTGTAAAACTTTTTCATCAGTGATTTGTTGCACACCAAGGTAGACAACTGCGAGGACAGAGTGTGATCCCTCAAACTCTCTCTCAGCCACACTGAACCCTTGTTTCCTCCTGATCGGTTGACCTTGTCTAAGGCAGGGGCCAAGACTGGATTCAGCATCTTAAGACTGTACACAAATGGCCAGAAATCCAACTGTATCCCCAAATTTCCCTAAGAAAAAAAAAGAATGGCTATTGTTAAATATAATCACAATGTACTAATATTTTACATGAACTCATGTCTTGCTTATAATAAAATGTTTTTGAGAATTATAAAAAAAAACCACAGGATATGACGAAGGTGAATTTGTTTCATCTACTTTTTAATTACCACTTTCAACTCATAAACTATACATAGACCCACCTTGATACTTTTTAGGCCATGATACATGATGTGTTCCAGTTGAACACACATTCTGTTTAGTCCTCCATGGATGTTCCAGACATTGCTGCTCTGTCCAGATAACAGCCCCTCTGTAACTGCCTTCAATCCAAACAGTAGGCTTTGATGTTCTGACCTGATGTTGAACAAATAATAACATATTGTAATGTATGTAATTCATCATAATAAAGAGAGCAATATAAAGAAGTTGATGATGAAGAAAAGAATTACAGTCAACTCGTAACCAAACTGACTCGTACCCAAACAGAATTGTAATCAAATTGTCGTGTAAAAAATGACTTCATGCAATTATAATATTATGCCTGCCTTCAAAGACCGAGAAGAATTTATAAATTTGTCAATCTAATTAATCGGTTTTTAAAGAAAAAAATGCATGTAAACAGAAATTTTCAAATGTTGATATAGGGACCTCTTTGGCAAACTTATATAGGAGATGACATTATATTATCAAAAATTCTACATTCATTTATCTCATAATTTCTTAATTATTGTAATTATATCAAAACCTAACCTAAACAGATTATCTTTTACATTTACAACCCAGGTATCATAGTTACCACCGGGCCAATGGATTTTTAGTCTGTTTGGATACGAGTCAGTTTTGGTACCGTACGATCGACTTCACTTGACTCAGAAGAGAACAAATTGAACGCAAATACCCTAAGTTTAAAGTATATTCTCTCTCTCTCTTTCTCTCATTAGTTCTGGTTTATTTAAAGATATGTAAATGCATGTAGGAGGCATTCTTACGATTACCTCAATGAACTGTTCATTTTCATGATGATAGTGACACGTTTTTCAGCACCTTTGGAGCTTATATGAAAATACATTCCTGCATAGATTTAAGGATCCTTAATCCATTACAATAACAAAAACAAACGTCTTTATCTTATTGTTTTTCCAGTTTATAAAGGTATCAAGAGATCATTGTTTAGGGTCCGCCCATCAATTTGCTATCCCTGTTGTTTAATCTAAAATAAACCTTTACGTTTGCACCAATATGCATCGAAATATTGATATCAACCTGTAATTATGATCCGTGTGTACTTCATCAGACATTTTTTAGGATCTAAGACACTATCTTCTTCGTAAAAACCCCTCAAAACAAATATTCGTCTTGTTTACATCTTCACTGCCCGAATTTGTCATGTGTCAAAATGAAGCTCTTTGGTTAGCAAAGCGTTTTGTAATCCATCATAACAAGTGATAAAGTAAAACGCTCTACTGATCTTTTTTTTTCTTTCGGAATTTTTCGGTATTTTACCTTGGGAATGTTGAAGTTTAATGTTTACAATATGAAGAACTGTACGAAGATGTAGTTAATTTTTTTTCCAAACTGTTGTATTTTCAAAATGCTAGGATCTTTGTTAATTTCATGTAGAGTTCCAACTACGTCCAGGTAAGTTGTACATGTGTTTCCACATTGTGAGTGCAATCGGCAATGAAACAAAGCATAACGTACATGTACATGTACCACAATGTGCACCATAAATCTAGAAATTACTCAGTTCTTGCTTTATCAAATTCAATGACTGTTTATCCGGAAATGTAATTAAAGACTTGTAACTATAATCATATTTTTTTTTATTTGTATCTGTGCTGAGTGAGAGTGTACATGTAGTTTAGATGATTTTATTTATGTAACATAGTTGCGAAGGTTACAAAATAGTGGTAACAAGCCAAAATGCCAAGATTAAAAGCTTGCATTTTTAAATTGTCTGTTCTGCTGTAGTATTGCCCTAAAGTCAAAACACCCCTTGCATGAGCCAGCCCAATTTCATTTCACAAGCGCCACAGATACATATTTTTATGAGCGCCCCAAAGTTGGAATCTTACTTATTACATTAAATTTAGATAACTTAGGACCATTCAATTTTGTTTAGATTTCATGTAAAACATTAAGGTATATTTCGGACAAGATGACAGAGGAATAATTAAATCTACTACTTTATAATTATAATTGTTCCAGGAAGCTATATATTTAAACAATAAAATGCTTTCTTTGGTGATTCATGCGGGATATGAAGGTGGCGACATTGCAGAAAAAATACATAACCCACGGGTTATGTAAATTTTTTCTGCAATGATCGCTACTTTCATAACTCGAATGAATCATCAAAGAAAGCATTTTATTGTTTATATTTACATCTGTCGACCAATCAATGAACGGGGCGTGTAGATTTCAGTCTGACTGTTTCTATATAGCTATGAATTAGCTATAAGTTTCTGTGAGAAATAGAGGGAATCATACTCGGTAGATGTAAATACATGTATATACTAATAAATGGAGCAAGTTTTATATCGCTGAATTTATGGAGTCTGACTTGTATGTTTTTTTCTTTTCCAGTGTGACGCTAGTCTGTAAACACAGTCATGTTTTCAAAAACGTTTGCCAAGGAAGGCTTTTGTTACAGAAAGGGAACAACAGTTCTCTCATACAGAAACAATATATCCGAGGACTCCCAAGACACAAAGACACTGCAGAGCTTCAAATCCAGAAAGGCTGGCCCTTCCTTGCCAAACATCTCCTCATCACAGCCACAGTAAGATTACGGCATATCTTTCATGAATTATGATTTTATATATATTATGATGTGTTTTTTATTGTTAAGCACTGCCTGCGAGGAGATAGAATACACACACCCGTTGGAATAAAAGCGTGTCTCACCACAAATTGTTCAGTTACTTTTTATGGCAGGTGCTCACTAATTTCAGATATGCGGCTGTAGTTTTGCGGGAGCAATAGTTTGGGACCACGTACAGGTGGCCCGGGGAGTGAGGAGAATCCCAACCCTATATGTCATTAGATACAAAGGATTCCACATCAGTTTTGTAAGTGACTTAGTCAGACCAACTCTAGACCAAGGTTTATTATGTGTCAGACAGAGTTTTTATTTTTGAATCAAGAGTTGTATCTTTTTTTCTTGTCATTAATCATATTATTTAATAGTTATGCATACCATTAATTACTGAATCTAACAATTTTGATACTTTTGTACCCTAAATTCATGCAATAAAGCTCTCACATTAAATTACATATAGAACATGTTCAACTTAGTAATAGCTTTCCATTTTCTACCTTCTGTTACATGCAGTTTATGAAGAAAATTTTATGGTTCGAATTAAAATGTTTGGCTGAAAATTTGATAAATTAAATAATCATTTGATTCAATCAGCCATTCAAGGGAGCTTAATTCACAGCAGTGACACTTCATGGAAATTGTACAGTTACCAAATTAAGCTGTTAATAAATTAAGATACCTTTTAATTGTAGAAATGTATTATGATAACTGTGGAATCCTTAAAATTCTTGATAGCTCAATATTGATGGACTTCATGGGTACTTCTTGCCCACTAATGTATATTCTCAACAATTAATGAAACACATTCATTATGATTATATATTACCCGGTAATTCAACTACTTCACAAAGTAACATACCACAAACTTGTTAATGATTGGCAATCCTTAAAACTTGATCGCCACAAAATTAAATGATTCCATAGAAACTGCATGATTGTATTGGTTCTACCCTCTCTTACAGGCAAAAATGTATGGCTATATTTTGATGGCTAACACGATAGTCTTTGCCATGTGGAAAATCCCCCGCCTACTTCCATTCATGCAGAGATATTTTTTGTCCTCTTCTTGTAAAGGTTTGTAAAGCTGTAGCCTGTAGGTGACATTTAGTTATGTAGACTTTTCCGCAGGGTGCTTAAATTTTCTTTGCTAATAAAGATATATACATGTATAAAGATATTTTTTGTTCGCTCCTTGTAAAGGTTGAATGTAAAGCTGTAGTTGACATTCTCACTATTATATTTTTTTCTTACAGTTTTGAAACTATTAGAACTATAACATACTTTTGGGGTTCTATTTATATTATTTTCATATTCTTCTAAAGTGGTGGAAGCAGAAGCTTGGGACAGAGTATAGTATGAATAATTTTGTATAAGTACTTGGTTGTTAGTCAGAAATTCTTTTGTTTTTCAGAGCAGTCCATGCTAGGGGGAATTCTCTCCTCTTTCAGCCATGAGAATTTTCTTCACTTCTTTGTGAATATGTATGTTTTGTGGAGTTTTTCTAATGCCCTTGCTCCCACATTTGGCAATTCCCATTTTCTTGCACTGTATTTCAGTGGAGGTAAGTCTTTTGTTCTTTTTGATAATGAAACTTGATGTCTATAACATTCGAAAAAATTCATCTTTACAAGAGAATCGGAAGAAATGAAATGCAATGTGCAAATCATATTTATAGTATATTTATAAATCCTTATTTTTTGATAATAATGTTTTTTAAGAATCATAAAGTATAGTGTAAAATTCAGCTCAATTTGCATAGTTCATAGTCTTTCAAAATTACAGCAAAATTATTTAGATTGTGAAATTTATACTAAGATGTATTCATTTTTTTTACCAGCTGCTGTGTCCAACTATTTTAGTCTCGTAACGAAAGTTCTGAGGAGAATTCCCAACCCTTCCCTTGGAGCGGTAAGCTCATTTTTGTGAGATACCAGAGCACAGTCTTTGTAACTAACAGGTTAATTTACGGGACCATTGATTTACAGGACCATTAATTTACAGGACCATGTTTATTGGTTATAGTTTTTAAAAGGGAAACATTGTAATAGCTTGGCAAAAACTATAGAGATTGATATCTTTGGAAATGAAAAATATAAAGGTTTAATTGCAAGCCATGGAAAGTACGGTATATATCTGAATTTGTTTTGCAAAGGACTCATATATTTTTGTCTGCAAGATATTTACAATGTACTTAACCACCAGCATAAATTACCACTTTATGGTATGTGGTTATTTTGTTACATCACTGTGTTTACAGTCTGGTGCCTTGTGCGCTATAATTGGTGTGGTTGGGTGTGCCTTTCCAGATAGCCAGTTCAGCATCGCCTTTGTTGATCAGATTTATCCTCACTCATTCTCAGCTAAGTCAGTGAGTAAAAATTTGCTTTCTTAAAATTTAATCTGCGAAGTATTCTGCTGAATGGAAAAGGATAACTACTGGAAAAAAAATCAATATGCCTAATATGCCTAATTCATCTGTTTAAATAAAAATATTCATTCAAACATTTTTCTTATGAACAGGGTATCCTTGCATTGCTAACATTTGATACTTTGGGATTGGTGTTACGATGGAAAATGTTCGACCATGCTGCGCATTTAGGTGGTACGCTATTTGGCATGTAAGTACCGGTATAGATTACACAGATTTAAAGGAAATAACTTTATATGTATGTTTTGGTAAAGGGTCAAAAAACATTTTTGGTTGCTAAAAAATTATATATTATCCTTGTGATTTAATATGATTTGACTGTTAGATTAAATGTCCAAATCTAATCAGGAGCATACTAGATAATTGATAGATTTTATTATATGTTTTAATTTTTGTTTTTTAGATTTTACATAACATACGGAGCAGATATGGTTAGAAAAAGCAGCAGAACAGTTATTAAATATTGGCATAAATTATGCAGTGTTTTTAGTGGATGACTGTTTTAAATAATAAATATTGAAATAAGTTAAGCTTGTGTTATGTTTAATGCATCTTGATAAAATGTCAGTTGTAATTTTTATCTCCGTATAAGAGAGAATACTGGCTGAATTATTTTCTTTTCCATTGTGAAGTGAGTGTCTTTTGACTAAGGACTAATCGCAAATTATTGAATACGCATAAAATATATCATGTATCATTTTCTATTAGAAAACTTTTTAAATCGCAAAAAATGACTGACGCAAAATAAAAATGCTACACATTTTCCCAATTTTCGCAAATTTTGTGACACGCGAAAAAACCCCAGATATACGGTATATCCTATGATAAATTTTTTATAATATATACCGGTATATGATGAGGGTATTACGATATGATACATGTATTTGAAAATTCAATAATATAATGATAAATGTTGATTCAGAAATGAACAACACAATATTTATTTTAGGCATTGGATAACTTTATGTAGATTTAAGTAAAGTTAATTTCATGTTTTATATCCCATCCAAATTAAGGTAATTTTAAGCATATTAAGCATATGCAGTTTTGAGTTTTGCAACAACAACAAAATGCTTATTTTAAACTTGATAAAACAAGCATGTCTTTGTATACTTATTACTTTTGTTTTGCATTTTTAAAGCTGCTTTTTTTATTTTTCATGCTGTAAATAAATTTGTACCAGAAAAACTGCATTTTTTTTATCAACTTTTGATTGCAAAAAAGACAATTCTGTCTTCTCATACTTTAAAGATGGCAAATAAAAGAGATATTTCTGAAAAATATATAGAATATCAATTATTCTACAAAACTAAAAAAATTAAACATCCAACAAACAAAAAAATAACAAAAAAACATATAAAACACACTTTAAAAATATCAATTAAAAATTCACTTATTTATTGTTCTCTTACTAACCTTTCTTTGATATAAAAAATTTATCCTCCTTCCCAAAAATGTTTTTTTAATTATGCAAAGGAGAATTTGTTGCACTTTGATATGATTGTTTAAACTTTAATGTAATTACTCCAAACTTGCTTTGTGTGTCTCTTTGTGTTAAACATTATGGAACGATAATTGTCATTGAAACGCAAGAGGGTGCCGGAAAAGAAGATGGGTGAATAAGGCGTGTAAACTGCCTATATGAGGATAGATAAGATACTATATTTACATCTACCGAGTATGATCCCCTCTATTTCTCACGGAAACTTTAGCTCTATAGAAACTAACAGGACTGATATCGACACGCCCCGTTTATCGATTGGTCGAAACCTACAGCGACCTAAGAAAAATCACGGACTGCACGACGAACTGATGTACATTAACAGTTATTTAGTTAATTAAACATACCTTTTACAATCAATTTATTAATTTGTTAAAAGAAAGATGTAAATATAAACAATAAAATGCTTTCTTTTATGATTAATGCGTGTTATGAAGGTAGCGATCATCGAGAACAAAATTACAAAAACCGCTAACGCGGGTTATGTATTTTTCTGCAATGTCGCCACCTTCATATCCCGCATGAATCACCAAAGAAAGCATTTCATTGTTTAAATAAAATTAAGATATCAACAAATCTCATAATGGTTTTCTAAATTATTGAAAACAATGTATATTTACCATAACATCGATTTATAACCCTTAAATATATTTGGAATAGGTTGATTTAAACTGGCGTATGCATGTCAAAACCTCCAGATAGTGTCATTTTTAGAACTTCAATGCCTTTTCTTTTATAGAGTGGATCTGAGCTCCATATTTTTGTCATAGTTTATATAAGATTTAAAGGAAATCAAACCGATCTCAATCAACTAAAACGTGGAGAGATGATCCACTATACTTTAAAAATGTCATGTTCCCCCATACAAAATATTTTGTTTCCCAACAATTGAACGTTTTAGAAAAATAATACAAGTCCGTAAATTCGTGGTTGAAGTCGCATATAGCATTTGGCTCCGTGGTTAGAGCACCAGACATTAGGTAACATTATAGAGCTACATGTAGGGTTATTAGGTTGTGGGTTCGATACCACCAAAACTTTACAACTGAGTATAGTTAGAAATTGTGCTTTTGCAAACCTGTATTATAACATTATCAAGTATATTTATTTGAAAAAAAAATAAAGAAATTGTATTTTTCGACTAAACCAAATGGGCATTTGCGCTTTCTTGTTCCCCCATCTTCTTAGATTTGAATTCGAGGTTCTAAATTTTGTACTTACTGCCACCCGGTAAATTCAAAATTTACAACATGACAGTTCTTTTCATAACTGACCAGCTTCTTTGGACCATATTGGCGAAACTGATCTTCGGTGCATAATATTTACTTACTTAATAATGGTGTTGCACCAGTAATCGCTGAAAATGAATTCTAAGAGAGAATCTAATTTTTGATAAAAGCTTTGATTTTGAATGAACTTTCTTTGCTAAGGAACCATAAATAAGATTGTAATGCAATTGGCTGATTAGTAAAAGGGTTGGCCATTTGTGTGACAGCTACATTTATTGGATGGGCGTGATACTGAAATATTGGAGACATGTCACCTCGCCAAGATCAAAGCGTTAATATCGATAAAGTATTCTTTTTCAAAGAGATAAAGTTCCGATATTTGTTGTCTGAACATGTCTTTCTCACATATAAATCTCCCGAGTCCAAACATACGATGACGTCACTACGTGAACAACATCAGCAATGGTGTGAAATCTTTCATTTCATGCACAGAAAGATGCAGCAAGCGAAACACCTGCTAATTCTAATGACATCTTTGTCGTTCTTTGGAAATTTCGTTTATGCACAATTAAGTAAGTTTTAATTTTTATTTTTGGTAGAGTTTGCGTAATTTAAGATTCTTTTAAATTGACGGTATCTGTCAGATAACGCAATAATAAAAACATTAATTAACACATATTAATTAATCCACCTATTACTAGTTATTAAAAAAGCTGATAAAATTTCGTGACGAACAACTGACAAAATTATTAGGACGATTCAAATGGCTTATCAAAGTGAAATTATATTGTGACAATTTTATCGGATTAATAGAATTTTAACATTCGGGTTGTAAAGCTATTCTCGGTCAGTTGAACTTTTCAAAATGTTGTCTTTTTCATAAAGATTTTGTTTGTTTATTTACTAGTATATTATACGCTAATTTAAAACAACTAGAAATATATTTAATTTTCACTATGACATGCTGATGTTTTACAAGATTAGAACAATTTTTTTCAAGCTCAATTTTAATGGACACTTAGTTAAAGTCAAGATTTGTGTTTAAAAAAAAATCATTTTTTTAATTGTCGATCACCGGTATATGAAGTTCTCATTTCATTAGATGTGTTTCTGTCGCACATACATGTACAGTTATTTAACAGGGAAAGAAGAGAACAGTGAATTGCATGTGTAGACGATCAACATATTCAGTTCATGTACAATATTTATTATTAAAAAGCATATTCAACCTTTCATTCACTTCTCTCATTCTGAAATAAACTCCCTGCAACTTGATTTTTTGGACGTATATTTTAATCCAGTGCAATTTTGGTTTCTTACGTAAGTGACCTTAATCGCAACCATTTTTATTTCGTTGCAAATTAAACATTGACTCATTGTCTAGAATCTTTTTTTTTTTTAATATTTTGGTAGAATTCCATATATAACCAAAGAGCAACGCATGGCTAAATCATTATATGTAGGTAAAATAAAAAATAGTTGACAAAAATGATATCATTTAAATCAATACATGTACACTCCTAATTCCGCTTTATGCTATGTCAAGATTATAACATTTTACTTTATTATACTTTCGTGTTAAATACTGAAATCTGATTGGTTTAGACGCAGTTGATAATCCGTTCTATTACCCTCAGCGTTAGCAACACACTTGGCATCGGGTAACATTATATAAAAAGTGCCTGTTTGGGAGGGTAACAGTTGAAATTGACATCCCCAGAAAATTATTGACAATGGTTTTCTCGGGGTGTCAATGTATGTAACGCATGAACGCATGTAACAATTCGTTGTGTTAATTACCCGTTGCCAAGTGTGTTGCTAACGCTGAGGGTAATATAACGGATTATCAACTGCGTCTAAACCAATTAGATTTCAGTATTTAACACGAAAGTATAATAAAACGAATTGTTACATGCGCGTAATTTATGCGCGTACGGTTCGCCGTAGAATTCAAGTCATTCCTATAAAAAAGCAGTAAAGTTTTCTTAAAATTTAAGACATTCAGTATAATAAAATAAATAGTGCCTGTTTGGGAGGGTAACAGTTGAAATTGACACCCCTCGAAAACCATTGTCAACCTCCTCAACAGGCACTATTTATATAATATGAAACGACTTACAAAATCTGTCGAAAATTCATGCACATTACATATACTTTTGCATTATGATTTCATTTTCATTTGTTTTTGTTAACTTATTCAAAAAGATGAGACGGCCTTCAGAGAACTGGACCTAGATAACCTGATCAGTAAACTGGTGCTGCCTAAGGTCAGGATCAACGACACTGGTTCTCTCAATGCTTCTACATACAATACAGGTGAGAAAGGGAGAGCTTCTCTTTGTTTGTGAGGGTTTTTGGATTTACATCAATTTATATCTTTTAAAAAATTTCTGTTTTCTTTGAATCACTGTCATGCGGGACCCCCCCCCCCCGACCCCCCCTGGAAAATGAAAATTTATTAAATTTACATAGTAAAATTATCGCAAATATGCCTCGGACCCCCCCCCCCTGAAAAACACAATTACCTTTCGGACCCCCCCCCTGGAAAAATTTTCTGGATCCGCGCATGACTGTCATTTTCACACTTCCATTTTTAATTTGTAGTGGATGTTGAAACTACCACTAAGGGAATACAAGATTTTGGTAAGGGTCTATTTTCTTGCATATCCATCGAATATCATGGAACATAACATGCAGTTACATATCATGCAAGATCAACTGCGATACACCGAAAAAAATCATTTAATTAAAATAACCAACATTTAAATATTCCAATTTGAAATTCGTCACAAAACTTCTTTTTTAATGTACAGCCAGTAATAAGTATGAAGTGAAATCAACGTTCCTCCTGCGTAAATAAAAAAAAAAGGATTTTTAAAAAGTACTCATTCCTTACACTTATAAAGAGAGTTGTTATGCAATTTGTATGCGTACAGTTTTAAGTTAAAATGATTGGTATAAAATAAACCTTATTCTGCAGCTGCGTGATTGTGTATATTTGAAGTAAACGTTCAGCATGCATATGGTTCTTTTTTTTTTTTATTTATTGTTTTTGTTCCATACATACTTATGTTGAATAAAAATCACAAACAAATAATAATAAGAAGAAGAATATCAAATATTAATAGTAAATAATAATAATAATAATACTATCATAAACTAATCTAAAATATTTTTCCATGAAAGGCACAATTTTTCAAAGTTGCGCAGCATATGGTTCTTAGTTACATGTAATGGTAAAGTTATGGACAGTCGCAAATTTGAATGCACGGTTGTGTCAAAAAAGGAAGAACTAGGTCTTAACGTTCTGTTCCATTACTACAGCCCATCAGCTTGCCTGTTTGATTCCCCACGTCTTGAACAGTACCAAAACGGACGAGAATGCATCAAGCACCGACTTCAAGGATAAAATCAGCTGTCTGAACCCGCTCAGTAGTGAGTTCTATCATGTTTGTTACCACTATCATCTCACCATGTGGTTTCTTGATCTAGAAACAGAAATCATTAGTCAAAACTAAAAGATCTCAGTTTCTATTTATTTTCTTTATTCAACGTTTATCATAATAAGTGCAAGTACTATTTTATACTTATTTCAACAACAAACATCTGATTGGAAACTTTTCTTTTAAATGAAATATGTATTTTGATACTCTGTTTTCCTATTTAGATAACATTGCACCACCTTACCCTACTGTAGCAGACGATCCACTGACGTCATATGGTTGTCTTCATTTGAATGGTAGAACTACTTGTTCTCAGTATCTTCACTATGAAATACATGTAGTAACTTTGAAATGTAGTTTTTAAGTAGACAGAAAGTGGCAAGTCGATTTTTCAAATGATGTTTACAAATAAGCTGAATTTTGTGAGTCGATGCACAAATTATTACAATTGCAGACTCCGCCAAGACTGAACTTCAGTGCTTCATGGACCATCTTAAACGTAGACAACCTTTAGAGTCAGCCAACTGTACGAGCCTGCAACAACCAATCAACAAGCAGACCCTTGGTAGCTACAATTGCTCCAATATTTCAGGTCAGCACACGTTAACATCTTTAAAGGGGTAAAAAAAAATAATCCATTAATTAAGAGTAATTAGTCATGACTTATCTATTAATTAATTTTTAATAGTAAATAAATACAAGATTTAGAGTTAATATATTCAATAAGGTGAGAACCCCATAAGATGTAAGAGATATTGTTAAGCCTTTTTGTATACTATATACATGTACAATTTATTATTTTAAATTTATAAAATGCAATACAGTACGTTGAAAACGAGTTGTTCTTCAATGAAAACATTTTAGAATATGATTAATCTGAGTTGATGGTCTCCAAAGTAAAGATTTGTTATTTGGTCAAAGTAAAGATCTGTGATTTATATTATTAAACCAGTGATAAAAATCACACCATCAGATATACCGGTAACACTTTAAAAATTTTATTCAATTTAATTACGAATCTACACAATCATGCATTTCGTATTCGATTTCATTAATAAAGACTTATCTCTGTTTATAGATGTAATTCACGCAGTAAATTTGTACTATGAATTAAAAGACGTGTTTGGGGGAATCAACATCTCTGCTATCCCCTCCCTAACGACCCCGGGGGTTACTACTACCCCCATTGCGACCAGTGTGCCCCCACAGTCCTCGCTTATCGATATTGAAACGGTAAGACGACATATAGCAATATATGGTGCAATGTATTTGTATGCAAAATTTAAGGAATTTAAAAATCGTATCTTTTTTTTAAATTCAGAGAATATTATATTCAGATATTCGCTTTAGATACACACACACACACACACACACACACACACACACACACACACACACACAAATTTTCTTATGGCAAGTAGTAATATCAAACAATAAAAATAAAAGAATAATAGTTTTAAAGTTTGGAAGTAAAATTTTCTAAATTAATTTTTTTCAAAGTTCTTGATCGTTTTAACCCCTTCTCAACTGCACCGGCCTATTTCAGCGTTAGCGCTAAAATGAAACACGTGTGCTTATTTTTCACTTAAAAACCTTTTTTGAATTCATAAAGTGTCGTAGTCGAATTTCTTGATTACATTGATGTGTTCAAATTTTTTAGATAAAAGAACAATCTAATAGAACGCTGAATCCAAACATGACCTTGGAAAAGGTCAACGAATTGGCGACCCAGTTGGAGGTCGTTGTCAATGGCAGCGACACAGACACTAAGACCGTGACCCAGATTCTATCTCACATGTCTGAAATCGAGGTCACCAACTCCAAGACTGTGGAGGTATGTTTCAGGAATTGTTTTCATTGCATTATATAATTTTTTTCATTATATTGTTTTATATTTATATTTATACTTATGTCTTATTTACATTATGCATAATTCCTAAAGTTTATTTGTTTTTATTTCACAGACATTTTCAAGAATTTCGACAACAGTGATTCACACATATAACGAAACATCAACTGATAAAGAGAGTTCTGAGGTAAAAGTTCATGATATCCTCTATTTAATTCAGTATAATAAGGCTTAGAAGTTTAAAATATATTTATCATCTATTTGACTTTTTTATCCGAGCAAATGTTTGTTTATGAAAACGTTGAACAAAACTAACTGTTTATGCCGAACTTATTGAAAAAAGATTTGTGATAATTTATTATGTAAACGTTAATTCTTATTTTTTTATTTAACATTTGTAGATTGTTATGCAAGACTTACTTTACTCCATGGAAAACGTTTTGTCATCGGCGTCTCCCAATGAAAACATCACCATAGAAACGTCAGAAATGGGTAGACATATTACTTCATTTAATTTATAAGTATTGCAGCTCAATGCCTTGAATGCACTGTAAAATTATAGAAATACTTCATTAAAAAGTGCACGTTTTAATTTAATCCTGTGTTCTCTTTACTTTTAAATAGATATTTCGGTGTCTTACGTGGAGCGTAATTTGAGTAACGGTGACGTCATCACGATAAGCTCTTTCATTGGAACTATCGTCATGCCCGTAAAAGTGTTCGATGGGAAAACTTGTAAGTACCAAACTTTACATTGAAGTTAATTAATTTCTTAATTAGAAATTGTGGAATTGCTTTTTGAATTTTAGTTAGAAAGATCTAGAGAATATTGTTTCCTTTAGTATATGAAATCAAATCTTCGTAGTCATTAACGTAACAGCGACATTTCTCTGTGGGTCTTTATATTTCTCAGTGACAAAGCTCTACAAACCTCACATAGACCCTAATGATGTGGTTTACGAATTATACACTCTATATTGCTATCATTAACCATCAGTTTCTAACGTTCAAAGCTAATACACGTTTCAAAGATTATCACTTGCTTGTCTATACTCACTAGCGCGCGTCTCTACCATCATCTATAAGACGATCAACCAGAAGTGGAGCGTGCGGAAGGGCTACCACAACGCCCAGATAGGCAGCAACGTAATGTCCGTGTCCGTCCAAAACCTGGACCAAAACAAGACCCACAAAGCGGAAGTCAACGTCACCGGCGCCATTACCGTGGTTCTGCCTACGAATGTGACAGGAGTACGTTATATAACGTTGTTATCGCTGACGTCATCATTTTCGTCGTCGTCTGACACCATTTGTTTGATTTATGAAAACCTTTAATGTTTTGCAGGTGGAAAAAGAGCGATATTGCACATTTTGGAATTTCGATGAAAGGTTTGATTTGCAATAAAAGTATACATACTGAATGTATCTATTCATTTCTAAGGTTTTTTAAAAACGGTAACATTGGTTGGAATTCCATGACTTTGAGTTTTAACGTTCTGACCTTATCGCCTGGTCGCAGACAGGTACTTCTTTGATTATAAAATTCTATGAATTTGAATTATAACATTCCTTGTGGTATTACCTGGTTGCTGACAGGTTCTGGGACACGTACGGGGGGACGGTGGTGGACAAGAATGACACCCACACCAAGTGTACCTACGACCACCTGACCAACCTAGCGGTGCTGGTCATCTACTACAGGACGGAGGATCCGGTGAGTGGGGCACCATGTCGATGATTATCCGCCGAGTAGTGTTATTCATGTGTATTATCAGTTATATGATATACAGTAAAACACGCTTATAGCAAATACGCTTGCTATGAATTGACGCTTATAGTGAAGTGATTTTCATTCCCTTAAACATAAGATATGAAGCGAACGGATATAACAAATTACGTAAATAGCGAAGCCAAATCGCCCGTCCCTGGTACTTCATTATAAGTGTGTTTACTGTTTTAGTAAAACCTGGTTATTTCAGTCACTTCTACCCATTCAGATTGTAGTTATCATAAAAGTCAATTCATGGATTAAGAAAAAAATACTTTATCTATTTGTATATTTTGTGCGTTATAACTATAAATAAAAATGTTATATTGTATAAACTATAATCATGTATTATAATAACAAGACGTGTTTGTGAAACAGCGTATCGACGATGACGTTAAGTGTAATTAATCATTGGCCGCCATTGACCATGGCCAAATATTAGTCTTCATCTTGTATGCTTCTAATGAATTCAAAGGAATGACAAAAGTTTGGATATACTTACTAGTCAGACAGACAAACAAACAGACCAAAACAAAAACTACAATCTTTGGTACAAATTATATCGTTTATTTTTTTTAGATGACAAAGAAGCATGAGAGAGTGCTTTACATTATGACAACTCTGGGTTGCAGTATATCCATTGCCTGCCTCTCTCTTACCTTAATAATATACGTGTATTTAAGGTACTTAACATTATATACTGGTATTAACATCCAGTTTTAAATTTAGATTTTATGTATAATTTGTTTGGTAATTTATTTCCGTTGTTTATTATTGATTTTTTTATAGACATAACATAATGAATTAGGTCTTCTTACTTATATATTACACTTTTAACAGTTGACACTATATAAATAGTGCCTGTTTGGGAGGGTACCAGTTGAAATTGACACCCCGAGAAAACCATTGTCAACCGACGCGAAGCGGAGGTTGACAATGGTTTTCGAGGGGTGTCAATTTCAACTGGTACCCTCCCAAACAGGCACTATTTATTTTATTATACTGAATGTCTTAATTTTTATAGCAAATTTTACTGCTTTTATATAGAAAAGACGTGAATTCTACGGCGAACCGTACGCGCATAATTAACGCGCATGTAACAATTCGTTCTATCGGCCCGTTGCTAAGCGTGCGAGGGAGAGAGAACGGATTGTCAACTGCGTCTAAACCAATCAGATTGCAGTATTAAACATGAAAGTATAATAAAAAAAGTTGTTGAACAAATACATGAAATATTATTCTTTAACTATTCTGTCGTACATACATGAGTATCTTTTTGGGCCCGTCTATGGCATATCTATCCCATTCTGTCGTACATATATATCTAATCATTCTCTAAGGATCTACCCCTCTCTGTTGTACATTTACTTATTCCCTAACTCTACACATTATGTTGTACATATACATGTAATCCTGCTCCCTTATGTGGTCGTACGGTGGCGGATCTATTCCTTCTGTTATACAGGGTGCTGAGCAATGACACGGTGATGATCCACGCCAACCTGTCGGTGGCTCTACTGCTGGGTCAGCTAGTACTGGTCACCTCAGACGGAGCCGCCAAGTACATGGTAAAGCATCAAACAGTATCTCTTGAAATTCGTCCGTCTCAAATATTGTTTCGCCTTCCATCTCAAAAATCTGTTGAAGAATCGTTGCCTCCTTCCAGACTCTGACTTTCCTTTTGATAAAACAGCTTTTTAGAGCATTGTTTTCTTCTTTTTCAAAGAATATACTTCACTGTTACATCTTCAATTCTTGGTCCTCAGCCTTGAAAAGTTTTTAAAAATCTTCGATATTTTTGCAATTTGTTCGTGTTATCTTATCTTCGTATGTGTTGTTTTTCGACAACCAGGCTGCTTGTAAAATAGTGACAGCTCTCATCCACTTCCTGTTCATGTCCGCCTTCGCCTGGATGATGGTGGAGGGACTGGCGCTCTATCTCTCCTGTACTCGACCAATCAGCGCGTACGGCGACATGCGCATGATCTACGTGCTGATTGGCTGGGGACTTCCCGCCATTATCGTTTTGATCACTCTCGGTAGTAACTTTCAGGACTACGGCGAGGGTGAATACAGCAGGTAGTCTTTTATTTATCGTGGGGTTTGCAAATAAAATGTTTTTTAAAGTAACAACTATACTGGAATTATTTGAAAACTTTTCCTTCGGTAGCTGTTGGTTGTCAATAGATGATGGACTGATTTGGTCGTTTATGGCGCCTATGATAATTATTGTTGTGGTAAGTTTTATAGAATGAAAAACATAACATTTATCAAAATATACTAATAATTTATCGTATATTAAACTTCTTTTAATTAATTTAGTTAAGAACTTAAATATAATCTGCTCTCAAGAATAAAGACCACATACTTATCCGAAAGTTTTCCTCTATTTCCAGATGAACATTCTCGTCCTTGGTTTGGTTCTGAAGGCTTTTCTGACATTGCGAACAAATTCCAAGAAAACAGAGGCAGCTAGATTATTGTAAGCCAATACAAAACTGTTGTACAAGTGTACAAGTCCTTTAACCAGATACTGGTGAATATAAGTAATCAAATTGTGCAATCAGCTGGCCTTTAAACTATAAGTATTCAACCATACACGCATTATATCATGTGATTGACTTTCTTTCAACTAACCAGCGCCTTAAAATACAATTTATATTGTTTTTTATCATCTCATGCATTTATTAATAAATGCATTTAATTGTTAAGGTTATCATTTCGTCATCGTCTAAAACACACGGTCAGTCTCGCATACCGATACACTTACTGATAACTCATTGAACTTTTCGCATTTTCATGAATAATCCATGCGCTATTCCGATTGGGTCCTTCACATTTTCGTGGAGGAAATACAGTGTACTAGTATCACTAATCCCATTGATGCCTACGCATGCATCTATCAATATGTCATGTTTTTATGATGACATTTTCATGCCTCAAAAAAAAAATTTAGGGGCTTTGCTTTCTCAAAGTGGAATTGAAGATAAATATTCATGAAAACGCGAAAAGTTCAACGAGTTAGCTCACGGTCAGTATGCGTCCGTCGGTTTCCGACGATGTTATCCAATCAATGTGCTTAAAATGTTTAAAGCGGCCATGTTGGTGATCTCTAAAATTAACCAGTGCGATGTAATACTGACTACATGCAGTAGTATCCTGTTTCATAAAAAAGTTTTTGTGACGTGACCTTTTTATTATCCAATCAGCGCCAGCTTTAAGGTAATGGTGACCCTCCTACCGATCCTGGGGATCACCTGGCTGCTGGGAATCCTCGTCCCTGTCAGTGACGTATTCCACTACCTCTTTATCATCGGCACCTCCATGCAGGTCTATTAGTACTTCATGATAAAAAATGTATTAACTAAATTATACAAATAGCAGACTTATGATTCGGTACCTTCATGCTCTTTTATTACTTCATGATAAATACTGGTAATGTATATAGCTAAATTATACAAATAGCAGACTTATGAGAACCTTCGTGCAGGTCTTTTATTACTTTTGGGGGAAAAAGATTGAAAATCTTCAAATATAAGATTTATAATAAGAAGTCAGGATGATTTAACAGAATACACTGTTTATAGATTTTATTATAATCTAAAGTTGGGCTAGTGTAAATTTGACAGATTTTTCTATTTTTGTGCAGGGCACCATGATATTTATTCTGCATTGCTTGTGCAACAACGCTGTAAGTATAGTTATACAAGTATACAAATGTTTAGATTAAGAAATAATTTTTAAAATATTTAATAAAAGTTTACGATTCAATCTTTAACAAAAATCTTTGCAATGAACGAACATATTTGATTTTGTAAATTTTCAAATTGTTTTCCCACAAACTAAGCAATCTTTTCAAAGAGAAATCCATATACATGTATGTATAAATCATGGAAGTGGCACCAATGATGCTATGCATATTTTTAGCTCACCTGAACCGAAGGTTCAAGTGAGCTTTTCTGATCACCCGTTGTCCGTCGTCCGTCCGTCCGTCTGTCTGTCTGTCTGTCTGTCTGTCTGTCTGTCTGTCCGTCCGTCCGTCTGTAAACTTTTCACATTTTCAACTTCTTCTCAAGAACCACTGAGCCAATTTTAACCAAATTTGGTACAAAGCATCCTAATGGAAAGGGGATTATAAATTGTTAAAATAAAGGACACAGCCCTTTTTAAAAGGGAGATAATTGCGAAACAGTGAGTGTAGGGTGTGTGTCTTTAAAAATCTTCTTCTCAAGAACCACTTCACCAGAAATGCCAATATTTACACAAAAGCTAGTGTATATAGTGAAGATTCTAAATTGTAAAAATCGTGACCCTCGGACCAAAACTGGGGCCCTGGGCGGGGTTCAAAGTTTAGCATAGAAATATACATAGAAACATGTTTACAAGATTTACAAGATTTTTGTTCCATTTATTCAACTAAATTGTGCACCAAAAAACCCAACTGTGTCTCCCTAAATATTAACAACTCATGGCATAAGTATATAAGTTTGTTTAATCAAGAAATGACGGATGAAGACGATAAGGTGTAAAAATTCACTAAACATTATTTTATTTTATCGCTTATAGTTTATTTGGAGACCGTGCCCGATAAAAATAAAAATTAATATGTAAATTTATTTGTTGTCGGGCACGGTCTCCAAAATGAATGTAAGCGATAAATGTATCTTGTGATTTTGTTGTATATTGGTTTAGCATTATAAATACGGCATAGACTGGTTCGCCAGCTTATAGGAAATAGCAGTGACGAGAAAAAATTAATTTTTAGGCCCACAAGTTAGCTTCACACGCTTGCGATGGAATGCCGAAAAAATCTTTCGGAGAGTCAATAGATTTATTTTAAAAGTAAAACGACTTTAATAGTTATAAACAAAGAAAGAGAAACATCTTTCGATTAAGTAAAACCGCTACAAAGTGTTAGCCTGAAAAAATCTCTGGAAGCCAGGCAACTGTATATTTATTTTACCTACTGGTTATGGAAAGTCCTTAGCTTTACAAAAAAAAAACAATTTCTACACTGACACGATCCCACTCTCTAAGTTAATAACTCTATATTTTATAAACACATAAGATAATATGTACAGACCATGTGCTAATTGTGTGTAGCCTGTGTGCATTCAATTTATATGTTATCGGACCTTTACGAGAAAACGGAGCTAAATCAGATCGTTACCATTCTCAGCAGCCCCATAAATCAAGTTATAATGGGCATGGATTGGAATGCTATGAGTAGTCTAGTGCCAATTATAACTTACTCAACAATGTAAATATTTAACGTTATACATTTCCGATGTAAATTAATATTTACAATACCCACATAAACAATGTATTGTCAACGGTGTCAATTAATTTGTTCTTGTTAATTTGATATTTATTGTCAAATTCATGTTTAGTTCTTCTTAAACCTTCTTTCCTTGATCCGCCTCAATCTTCTTTCCGATTTATTTTAAGTGTGCGCATTTGCTGTGCGCGAAGCTGCAGTGAGTTTTCCCACTGTTTACCTGTCCTTGAATTTCCTAGCGGAGGCGTTTAGGATCAAGGGCAGGCTATCCAGTCTAAGATACGGCAGATCTACGCACGTGGTGTAGATTTATTTGTAAACAACACTACCATAGGTAATCTTGTTTCACACGGAAATTGAAATAAATAAAAGTATGTTTTATTATTATTAGGGAAACACTGTTAATGTGTTACACTCGTATACTAATGATGAACCCGTGAAATTTGTTCAAAGACTGCTTAAAGCAGAAACAGAAAGAAGTTAATTTATTTTTAAACTTTGAAATTTCTTCGATTTTTGTAACCATGATGAGTTACGATTCATTGTATTACAAATGCATCACTACGTATTTTATAAGGAAATATACTGAGTATACAATCACTTGGTATGTTAAAATTGCAAATAAAAATATACATGTAGTTGCATATGTGCGAATTTAGTTACACAAACCATGATAATATTTGATATACGACTATTGGTACAGAAAATTAAATTAATGATATCTATATTAAAGAAAATGTCAGCTCGACGCCTTTGTGGCCGTTCCGGCCGTTGATATGTATAGGGAAGATTCTAAATTGTAAAAATCGTGACCCTCGGACCAAAACTGGGGCCCCAGGCGGGGTTCAAAGTTTAACATAGAAATACATAGGAAAAATGTATAAAAATCTTCTTTTCAAGAACCATTGCACCAGAAATGCCAATATTTACAAAAAAGCTTGTATATATAATGAAGATTCTAAATTGTAAAAATTGTGAGCCCCGGACAAAAAGTGGGGCCCTGGGCGGGGTTCAAATTTTAACGTATATAGGAAAATGTTTAAAAATCTTCTTCTCAAGACCTATAATGCAACAGTTTGGAATATTACTATGCATACATCCTTAAATAATGTAGATTCTAATTTGTAAAAATCGTGACTCCCGGACTAATACTGGGGCACCAAGAGGGGTTCAAAATTTAACATTTTAAAAAATATATAGAAAATTTTTAAAATGTTCTTCTTGAGAACTACAATGTTACAGTTTGTGGAATTCCTATACATGCATCCCTGGCTTATGTAGATTCTTAATTGGTAAAATCGTGACCCCCGGACTAATACTGGGGCCCCAAGAGGGGTCAAAGTTTAATATAGAAATATATAGGTAACATGTTAAAAAATCTTCTTCTTGAGAACTACAATGCTACAAGTTGTGAGATTACTATGCATGCAACCTTAAATAATGTAGATTCGATAGTTTTAAATTAGTGACCCCTGAACTAATACTGGGGACCCAAGATGGGTTCAAAATTTAATGTAGAAGTATATGTGGAAAATGTTTAAAAACCTTTTTCACGAGAACTACAATGCTTCAATTTGTCAGATTACTACGTAAGCATCCTTAAATAGTGTAGAAGCTGTGACCCTCAATCTAATACTGGGGCCCCAAGAGGGGTTCAAAGTTCAACATAGAAATATAGAGGGAAAATGTTTAAAAATCTTTTTCCAGAGAACTACAATGCTTCAACTTGTGAGATTACTATGCAAGCATCCTTGAATAATGTAGATGCTAAATTAATAAAGCTGTGACCACTGGACTAATACTGGGGCCACAAGAGGGGTTCAAAGTTTAACATAGAAATATATATGGGAAATGTTTTCAAAAAGTTTTTCTCGAGAACTATTATGTTACAGTTTGTGAGATTACTATGCAAGGATCCTCAAATAGTGTAAATTCTAAATTGTTAAAGTCAACCATAAACCTCGGACCAATACTGGGGCCCCAGAAGGGGGGTTCAAAGTTAGAAATAGCATATGCTACGAAATAGAATGTTACAAGAAACTGTTGTTCAGGTGAGCGATGTGGCCCATGGGCCTCTTGTTTTTTTCAATCATCTCTATTTGCAAATCTTAAAGAGGCTGGGTGGTCAACAAATTAACCATCAGATCTACCTAAAATAGGATATGACGTGTTTACCTATAAACTATCAATAACCAAAGAAAAAATCCGTAAATTTTAACTAGGGGCCTATTGAATTTGGGTATTTTTCTATATTTTGATATAGAGCTCTTCTTCTACAGGAGATCAATACAGTCTAAAAATGGCCACGACCATCGAGCCCTCTTAAAATATGCAAAAATACCACAGTGACAACGTTTACAGCATTAAAAGAAATAGATGGTCATCTCAATCTATAGACAATTTAAACCAACAGAAAAGAAAAGCTTTGTATGGCAACTTACGAATATTTTGAAAACATTGAATTTTACAGCAGGAATCGAATTTGTGGGGTTCTCTTTTTTACTCTTTGATAACTTATGGCTAGAATATTCATATTTATAGAGAAAAAATGACAACCTAGACTTCTATATGGTACACCATTTGTTTTCCTTTAACTATTTACTACCAACTATTGCTATCCAATCATGACGCAGAAAGAGTCATTTGAGACTAAACCATCTAGGCGATTGTATTTTGCCGAGTCATATCTTTTTGTTCTAAAACAAAGAAAAATAGTTAACAATTTGTTTTTCTCAGGTACGGAAGAAGTACAATGAAAGGCGACGTCGTAACACGTGTTCGACCAGTGATTTTTGGCCAAGTTCCACTTCAGAATGGACGGATCGCAGACAAGTAATAACCAAAAGTGTAATTTAAACATCGTTATTTATATACTGTATTTTCGCTAATATTGGTATGGTAAACTTTCTTTAAAAAAGAAGTTTGCAAAAATAATACCCATTATATCAGTGTATATCCTATTGTTCATATGCGCACAGTACATGCATACATGAATTTAAGCATTTATGACTACAAGATTTCTTTATTACAAATATTTTTTATCAAAATTGTCTCTAATAGTAATTTTTTGGGTTCATATTAAAAATCAAAGTACTGAAATTACTGAAAAGCGCTAAGACTGGAAGAAAGTGTTAAAAATAAATCGATTATATAATATACATGTAAAGAATCATATTTGAATCGGGATTTATTACATATATTTACTGTAGTATTTCAAGTAACTCGACAGTTATACTTTTTATAAATTATATTCAAATCATTGGTTTTGGGTAAGTATCAAATTACAGATCAATGCAAATTGATAGAAAAATATTCCTGAAATATTGCATACAGAAAACGAAGCCTAAAACAATGTTAATAAAAAGCAGCACAAATTATCGTAAAAAAGGTGTTAATAGAGAAATTTTGTTTAAAAATTCTGCATTTTTATATAACACATGGTGTTCATAACTGCATGTAACATATTACATGTAGCTCGAAATATTATGGGTAAACGTTGGTATAATAAACACTTTTAATAAGATACGGAAAGCAATTTAGTGTCTACTGACACTTGAAATTTTCCGTCCGGATAGAATTAGCAATAATCATAGTTTATATATTTGAAACGTTTGGTACGGCGGGCGAGAAATTTCAAGACTATACCGTTTAAAAATACTCAAAACGTATTCACATCGTAGAAATATTCTAATTATTACTTAAAACCTAAAACTCAAAGCATATAACATCCATTTTTTTCTTAAAAATTCCAATTCGAAAGAAATCATCAGGGTATGTTTTGGAGCACCCGTATCCGATATATAATAATGAGATTAAAATGAAACTAATTGCCAATTTAATACTGGTGGAACAAATGTATCTGCATGCAGGATAACTTAAATAGTTAAGTTCTCCCTACTGCATAGTTATGAGTTTTCCAGAGTACGACTTTTCCAGGGTACGACTTCTCCAGCATCCGCCAGTAGGTGGCGGTATTTCGGAAACGCGAAAACGAAAGTGGAAGTAGGTTTCGAAATCTGGCGACAAAAAAGCGCTGCAGCTATGCTTAGCGCTTTAAAAATGAAAAACAAAAATCTTTTTTTATAAATATGTTCATGTCGGTAAACTTTTTTTCAGAGACTGGAAGAACTGAAAGTAGTTCCTAAACGATACAGGAGACGTAAGTAATATAGATATCATACGGGAATCATGTCATTATTTTTCAGCTTCAAATTGAATACTACCTGTTTAGAGTTTTTAACAATTAAAAGGGGTAATATACAAAGAAATTCGATTATATTTCAGAGGAGAGATACGCCTGGATGTGAGACTGGTCTACCTTAATGCCACGTGACATGAATCTAGCAATTGAAAAAAACAACAACAGTTTCTTTGTATGATAGATAGTATTGTCATATTGTATATTAAAATTAAGAAATGCTAAACAAACCTTGGAATGGGACACCTCATGTTGTGATGTACTATTTATCGAAATAAACAATAAAATCAAGTGTAATTCTATAAATAGTCTTTCCCGAAATTGTCATCGAACAGTTTAGCGCAGTGGGTTAGAGGTTCACTGCAAATCTGTACGTCATGAGTTCGAATCCCACTGGGTTTTTAAAATGTTTACCTTTCGAAAAATTTTTAAAACATATTTTCTGATTAAATATTGTAAAATTTCAAAATTCTAAACCAGTGAAAGGATTTAAAGTATAATGTACTTTAATCAACATTAATATCGACAGATTTCCCATACCACCATAATCAAGTATGTATTGTAGATATTAACGCAAATAATGTTCCACTATATATACTGTATCTTTGCATAAAATATCGGTGCATGTGATTTCTAAATGAGTTCACGCAATCACCAAGGTTATTGTAATCATTTTATTGAAAAAGAGTAGAAAAATATACAATTTATTATGCAATATAATAAAGATCAGAATCCTTCGGTTCTAAGAAAATACATTCATACAAGTATGGACATTTTGAGGTAAAAATTGCTGTGAAGAGAACATGAAAATGGGCATTAAACTCGCAGTATAAAAAAACTAAACATGTATCAACAGGAATGAAAATGTTTTGAAGAATACAAAAATGGAAGGCGTATATATAAGAGCACTTTGTTTCACTATCACAGTTGAGTGGAAGAAGCATCCTTTTCAAAGGCTGTGTTATCTTCGTATTTGCCAAAAGAGCCTAGATTAGGCCGAGCTGACGGTGGATCCTCCACTATAGGACCCGCACTGTATACGTTTTGTTTACTATAAGAGGAGAAACCTACATTGTCATATTCCTTGGGGTCTTCTACACTACTAGGGCGTGAGGAGTTCCCACTGCTACTAGAAGACCTGCAAAATGAATCAAAAATGGTTGTAGCCAATGGAATGGACAGGGCTAACATTTCATCATTTCTAATCGGCCCAGGGGCCGTGTAAAATAAAACAAGAGGCCCAGGGGCCACATCGCTCACCTGAGGAACAATAGCCTTAACTCTGATCAAATAACCATTACTATCAAAATCAAAATATCTTGACAACTAAGTACAGTAGATATTGCTCAAAAAATTTAAAATATCTGCAGATTTTATCCACATATTTATATGGTAAATACCAAGCCCCTTTCGTTGTTGTACCTGTAAAATTTTTCTCTATTCCTATATAACCCCCCCCCCCTCTTTGTGGCCCCACTTTTCTCTAGGGAATCATGGTTTCATCAAACTTTAATCTGCACAACCTGTGCTTTCACACAAGTTACTGCTTTTTGGACTGAAAACTTTCCGAGAATATTTTTAAAGATTTTCTCTATATATTCCTATGTAAAAATTCATCTCTCCATTGTGGCCCCGCCCTACCCCCGGGGACCATGATTTAATCAAACTTAAATCTACACTATCTGAGGATGCCTCCACACAAGTTTGAGCTTTTCTGGCCAAATAGTTTTTAAGAAGAAGATTTTCAAAGATTTTCTCTATATATTCCTATGTAAAAATTCATTCCCCCCATTGTGGCCCCACCCTACCCCTGGGGACCATGATTTAAACAAACTTGAATCTCCACTATCTGTGGATGCCTCTACTCCAATTTGAGCTTTTCTGGCCTAATAGTTTTTGAGAAGAAGATTTTTAAAGATTTTCTCTATATATTCCTATGTAAAAATTCATCCCCCATTGTGGCCCCACCCTACCCCCGGGGACCATGATTTGAACAAACTTGAATCTACACTACCTAAGGATGCTTCCATACAAGTTTCAGCTTTTCTGGCCTTATAGTTTTTGAGAAGAAGATTTTTGAAAAATACCTACAAATTTTAAATAATTCTAAATTATCTCCCCTTTAAAGAGGGTGTGGCCCTTCATTTGAACAAACTTGAATCCCCTTCACCCAGTGATGCTTTGTGCCAAGTTTGGTTGAAATCTGCCCAGTGGTTCTGGAGAAGAAGATGAAAATGTGAAAAGTTTACAATGCCAACGATGACAGACAACGGACAAATTTTGATCAGAAAAGCTCACTTAAGCTTTCAGCTCAGGTGAGCTAAAAAAAGTATGATGTATTCATTTTAAATTCTAACTCGGCTCTGATTCAATTCCAAACAAATACCCCAATTGCACAGTCAATTTTGTAATAGAAATAAATACATCAGTTAAATGGGCTTGAGTTTTAACAGCTTTAGTTCAATCATTCATTTACAAAATGTTTTTAATTTCAAAAACAATACACTAGTACATGTACTACATGTAAGTAGTAAAAATGTGATTTTTAAAAGATTTTCTTTTAAGGCCGATATACTGAACTAAAGACACCCTACCAAATACACTGTGACGGTTCCTCCCATTGTAATAGACCCTGCACCAGTATATGTATTGCCAGTACTAGTATATGCAGTATCCACATGCTTATATGCCACATACATCTGACAGTGTATATACTAGCTAGGTTAAAATTCTTATGCATATGCACGTATCTTGTAATAAATACTTGAAGATGTGTTATAAACAGCAATGCATACAAATGCCATAAAAAGTTTGTTAATTTATACATGATTTTATAATATACAGTATATGCAAGTTCCATATCTAAATACCCGGTACCTGGTACGTGATTTTGAAATAGCTGTGCATGGAACTTAATTGATCAAGTACAGTCAAACTTTGTTATCTCGAACTAGATGGGACTGTTTAAAAACTTCGAGATATCGGAGTATTCAAGATATCAAGGGTAAAATACTTAAAAAATAGGTGGTTGGGACTTACAAATCACTTTGACATATCCAATGTATTCGAGATATCAGTGTTGGAGATATCGAAGTTCAACTGTAGCTGTATATAAAGAGAGACAGACTTTCTTCTATTCACATAAATAGCTGCCACCACATACAAATTCCACATTATATATATTAATAAATACCCAGGAGGGTTCATGATGTCTTGCATGACGAACTAGAGTTAGCTTAAAATAATGTCAGTAGATAATAAGTCATTACTTTCTATGCGTTAGTTGTTAGGCCTCAAAGCTGTTCTCTACTTTGGGATGCTTCTGCATCAGGGTAGAGAGTTGTAGGGTCGCCTCCCTTGGCTCTGGGCTCAGTTTTGGTGGGTACGGGGCCATACACATAACTAGAGTTGGGGTCGACAACAACATCCTTAACGCTGTCGTTGTACATGTCATTGCTGAAACCGGGATTAGTTTTCTCCTCAATGGAAGACGCTGAATTAGAACTGGAGACCTTGTCATCTGACATAAGTGTATTGCTTTTTGTTTGCCTGCAAGGTCAGGATTTTAGTCAGAATCACAAACTACCACAAACTATCCAAATCTTGGAAATTTTTAAAATCTTCACAAAGTTTGTTACTTTTGGTAAACTATTTCACAAAAAGATTAATTCAAATTACTTTATTTTAAAGTCTTATATTAGATTTGATATTAGTTAGAGAAATGGCTGTGAATGGACTTTGTAAGATTTGAAAAGGAAGGGAACACACTTTTGTGAAATATTAAAATTAAACTACGTGTACTGGGAAATTGTTATACACAATAATGATGTGGGGAAAAGAGGATCTTTCTTACTGTAGATTCTTGCAGTGAATGGCCAAGTACGTAATCGTAAATTAAGCTCTAGAGGGTATTCAGGTAATCTAAATTTTGCAAAGACAATCATAGCTATGATCCCAAGAAACAAAATGTGCAGCCCTTAGCATTCAATAGATCAATCACTTATTAAGAAAGTTAATTCAAATGTGTTATATATCTTGAATGGCATAAGTTATTTCTAGAGCAATAAAAAGTGCAAGATACATGTATGAGGGTTTTTTTTTTTTTAATTTCCCAAAAAGATTTAACGTTTTTATTGATGAAAAAGAGGCAAACTTAAGTATAATACACATTTTGCTTCAAAAATATGATTGATATGCAACTTTTATCATGGTAGTCTTCATGAGTATGAATGACTTGAACAATGCACAGAACTCCTAAAAGTGTTCACTTCTAAAAGAAAGATTCAAAAGCAACGCTGGTGTGTAGTGGGAACACAACAATATTGAATGTTTGATTTTTTTAGACAGAAAAATTGAGAACTCAAAAGATAAAGATTGAAAATCAGGTTGAATGAAAATTAAGTTTTACAATTTTGGAATGCAGTGAAAATTGAGTTTCATAACAGTGAATGTAGATGACTCTGGCAGAATGTAGATTTTCTCTGGCATCATGTTTTCTGGCATGTTCCAGGTGTCTTTTCACATCCTGGATCCACATCTCATCACATCACACTCCAGTTATCTGTCATTCTGCTTCTTGGTATAGAATACTTTCATCAGAAGAGGGTTTTCCCCCTTCATGAACTGCAGTCTCCAGACATTGAGTGCAAAGCTCTTTTGACATGATAATCCAATGTTCAAGTACTTGCAATTTTAGCATGAAAAAGCAGGGGCTTAGTGTGAAAGGAATCTCTTTTTGAATTGTTCGTAAAAGCAACAACCTTGATGTACACGTTAAGCTGTGTATATGCAAGCATCAAATGTTAACACACTGAAGTTAGTAAAGGGTTGTCTATATTCTTCTACAAAGAGTCATCACAGAGGTTTAATTTCTCTTAATTGCCTTTCATTCTTATCTCTTTGTCCTTTTGAACATTTAGACACTTAACAAATTTCAAAGAAAATATATTTCAAGTTGAACTTAAAAACTTTCTGTGACAAGACCCAGTGGTAAGGGACTATATAAAATATACTACATGTACTAGCATGCAAACAGACTACACTACTTAAAAGCAGGTGACAGAGTACTTACCCGTTACTACGACAAGCTTTACATCCAAGCACCATGGTAGTGAGGAAGAAAAGGGCAGCGAAGGCTCCCAGGATTGTGGCTAGCGTTTTATCCTGCTCGACTATGGTGGCTGGGGTAGAGCACACCTTGTCCTGTCCCTGATTGCCCTGTCCGTTAGGGTCGCTGGGGGTGGTGGGTCTATTGGTGGGTGGGTTGGTTGGGTTACTGGTGGTTGGATTAGTAACTGAACCGGGGCATCCAGGAACTGGAAGATGTACAGCATTGAGATAAAATACATGTACTTTAAAACAGCTTCTCTTAGGTTTTAGTCTAGTTGTATGCGTATGTTTTTGTAGAGTGCATCTAGCAAGACATTTGCAATATAAATAAATAACAATTAAAACAGCATGAAGTGTAATTTTTATAAACAAGTCAACAATCATGTACTTTGTTCTGCCTCCAAATAAACGTACCGATTTTCCTGGTCCAGCCTGTAGTGGTTGTGATGGGATCACAGAACTCACAGATACTCTGGGGGTTGACCTCATTGGCAGTGTAACACTTCTCATTGATCACACAACCAGTTGTCTGCAGGAGTGAAAAACATTAGGTTTATAACTATTAAAGGAGCCCCTTAAATATTTCTAAAATAATGACCGTATACTTCTCAACAGGACAGCGAACAATTAATTTCTTTCTAGATGTTATTTATACATATACATTCATATAAGGTTCATACAATGTATTTCTACTATAGACAGTAAACATTTGATTTCACCATACATATAATATTCCATGCTTTGATATTCATGTATTACAGTTACATATATATCAGCATGTTTATAATATAAATCATATAGATACATGTATTTCTCTCATATTTGTAAAAGCTCACCAGACTTGTACACTGTCCGGTGCTGTCACAGCTGTAACACATAGGGTGGTAGGCGATGAAGAGCTTGGGCTGACTGACAGCCTGTCCATTGTTACTGACAGACAGACTGACAGCGGAGACAGCGGCACCAGTAGCTGCCAGCAGAGAGTCGGGGACGGTACAAACCAGAAGGGTGGACGTCATAAACTGGGCATTGGAATTTATGACACTTCCTGTGGTTCTGAAACCAGTTGTGGTCATCTGTTGGAAAACAAAAAAATTCTCTAGAATATTTTACACTTTTAAGAAAATTTCAAATATTTTCGCAAAATACCCTTGATTTTGAAAGAATAGAAAAACATGGCCAACATTCACACATAAAAAATAATACTTTAAAAAAAATATATTTAATCAAAATTCATTCTTAAAATTAAAAGCACATTTTCTGAACACAGATGCATAAAATCTAAGATTAACCATTTGACTGACATAACTATTGTACAGAGGTTTCAAAAGGACAATTCTCTGCCCTAATTATGATGAGTGATAATACCTCTGTGGCCTGGTAGTGACACCTAGGGGACTCATTCTCAGCGAATGGACCACCAGACACCAGCACTGTGGAGCAACCTCCATTCTGTAGAGAACACAGGCCATCAGCCTCGAGGCTGCTAATAGAGGGCGCTACTGACTCCTGAATGGAACAGTCGGCTCCTATGTAGCCCTGGAGACAAGTGCACTTGCCTGAAAGAAAAGAACATGACTGTAACAGGAGGCTAAGCATCAATCTATTCACATAAATTCACTTTCTCAGAAACAATGCAATAGAGTTTTTCGTCACTTAATAAACATTGAGGGTAGCATGCGAATTACAGAAAATCACTGGGTTTTTGTTGGTTTCACTGCTGGTAAGGGCAGATAAGAGTCTCTAACTTTATAACAGTGAGTTGATTGATTCAAGGCTTTGACTTGGCCCCTACCTTCTCTACACTGGCCGTGGTTATTGCAGTCATTGGGACAGACCAGGGTCATGATTTCGGCAGAGAGGGTCTGGAAGGAGGGGTCTGTGCTACTGACCGGTGCCATCTTGTCTAGCTGAGCCTCACACTGAATCTTGATGATTTCATCCACTGACAAACCAGCAGTTCCATCATTTGTCTAAAAATAAGAAGAAAAAATGTTTACAGTATTTATGGTTGAAATTTAAACTTGACCTAGCTACTTGCCAAGGTTTTTTATTCTGACCTACTTCATGCTTTTCCCTTTACAATTAACTGATATGATTTTTCGCTAATTGCACTTATTACTATAAAATTTTATAGAACTTGTTATATGGGAGTTTGATACACTCACCAGTATAGTTTGGACACAGATGTCCCTGATGGCCTCAGTGAAGCTGGCGCCGACCAGTGTCTGACACTTGTCCATGATAGAGCTTGATGACATCACACTGTCACAATACTGTCCGGCCGTCTCCAGGGTCCAGTTACCTGAGGCAGATCTCGTCAGTTCAGTGTCCTAAAAAATGTATACCATGTAACTAAATACTCACTTTTACCTTTAAAATTTGTTACATCATAAATTTCTACACGTCTTTCAGCCAATAACTTTGTATTGAATTAAAACCCTTAACCTCCAACCCCATCATCCTTACCACCACCACCTTAGAAAAGTTCTACTTGATGCACATTCCAAATATCTGCTACCTGGTTTGACCCAGTACTTATTCTAACTGTACTTACCTGAGGATCGTAGCTTGTATCAATACCAGACAGTCCCTCCCAAGGACTGGTCACTGCTCTCTTGGATCTCCTGTTGTCAGCAGCCATTGAAAGCTTTACCAGCTCAGCAGTAACGTCTTTTCCTAAAATGATGTCACAGACTGTCAATCATAGGTATGAGATCAAAATAAGACTACAGGAGAAAAGCACATTTTCACCATGAACAATGATTCTTTGAGTTTAATTGATTAAATCAAGTTCAATTTAAAAAACTTCCTATAATCAATTCAAGAAGCATCAACTTGAAACTATGCTTTCTGCTTCAAATGTGTACTAGTCTGTTACACAGGTGAAACTTTACCTGCGTTGAGAGGGCAAGTGTTGGATATCAGCATAGGTAGGCAGTGGTTCTGGACCAGGTTGCTGTCCCCACTACAGGTGCAGTACACTGGGGGCTGGTACGAGGGGTCAGCTGATGTTCCTACATACAGGCTGTCTCCCGCCTTATTTCTAAAGAACAGAAAAGAAATATTAAACAAAAATTTCAACTATATCAGAAGACAGGTTTATTTGTTATGACAGAAAAAATACCTAAAGAGCAAACAGTTATCAAAATAGCATTAATTATTTTTGGAGATTTTAAGTTTTGAAGATTTCTTTGATAAAAACATGACACTAAATATTGAGCCTTTATCAAACCAGGATTAATGTTTTAAAAGTTTGGACAGATTTTTCCTTGTTTTAGGAAATAAAGCTTCCCAGCAATGTTAAGGTGTCCTGGAGCGAATGGAATGCAGACCATGACATCAAAGTTGATTATGATGTCATATCATATGAAGAACAGACTGGGAACTTAAAATTTTTTATACACATTGCTCTGAAATCAATCGGGAAGCCTTAAAATACCCGCGTTTCAGAATCAAGTTGAATACAGTATATATGAGTGTCACTTACCTCCATCCTTTGATGAAATGGGCCACTTTGCCGGCCTGATTTCCTGTCACTGGCATAGCCATATCATTGTTCTTGTTGCCATCATACACACCACACAAACCTAGAAGCCACACAACAGGGAAAAACATTAATATGTGACTGGAAGGAAATTCTTTATGCCTAATCTAAAGCTAGTAGCATTTCTTTGAGTTACAAATCATCGTTGAAATAGAAATACATGTATACCTGTACAGCTGTAAGTACTCTACAATACAATGTTTCAATTCACTAGAACTTATAACTGGAAAATCTGTATCCATTTTTAAACTCGATTCATCTAAAAATCACGCATATACAGAATAAAGTCCATAAAATATGCAAGAGACGCACACCTTCTGAACTGAATCTCTGACCTCACAGACACAAAAAATGTGAATTTCATAAACTTTATCATGTATCAACAAACCTTCAGATCTGAGCCAGTCCAGTGATGATGGGACCACAAACACACTTAGTCTGTTGTCCTTCTCTGTCTGTATCATCACGAATCCAGCAGTAGGAAGCTCCACCTGTTATGTACATATCAAATATGTAATGTTAATCTTTATAACAAACCATAAAGAATACCAATCCTACTAAGCAAATATATTCCATTGAATTCACATCAACATTATTTTCTGCTTCAAGCATTTGGTTTGACCAATGTAGATTCCCAATTAAATGGAGGAATTAATATCCGCGAAAAATTGGGAGAAGCACATCTTGCAGATTTTAAACTCTCGCTTTTATTTTTCGGACAGATGTTAATTAAATGAAACTAAGATAAAAATTTTGGTGTTTGCAATTTTATATTATCACGATTTGATGCGAAACGGTTGAATCACGAAATAAAGTACTCGTGTGAAATAAGGAATCTACAGTACTTGTAAATATTCAATAGAATTGGAGGTGACCTTTACAGTGATACAGTTAACTTAAATATAAGTGATGTTTACAGCTTATCAGTTTATAGAGACAGTTGTGACCTTTACAGTGATGCAAGACTTACAGTGATCAGTTTTCCGTCGTTGTCCTGGTAGATCTTGGTCCCCTCCGTCAGGTTCCCGTTCCTGTACAGTCGGACCGGTTGTTCCCCGGGGGACCCGCCCACCTTGTTACACACATCTACCACCAACACGTCGTCCTCGGACTTCACCATGGCCGCACAAGTACAGGTACGAGACCGCGAGCCGCAGGCCTGGTTCAGTACGTGCACCTGAAACAGTATTTGTAATACATGTATTACAATCAATAATCAATAACATATTGTAGATGTAATCCCTTAAAAAATGGACTCATTATTATATCTATTCAGAACTTTTATGCCTGGATCAGTACAGGTACCTAAAACAATATTTGAGATAAATTTACATGTATTTTAATATTTACTTATGAATCATTAATGTATTGTATTTTATAAAAAAATTTACTATATTTCATGATCTGTAAACTTTGAAGATTCAATAAGCTGAATACTTCTAATCTAAGTGTGTTTTTTATACCTCAAATGGCATGGTGCTGTGTTTGTATAGAGTGAACTCTCCTTGATATCTGTTCTTCATTGTTCTGTAAGGAACCACATTTAAATCTTTCAATCATTCCATTGTAAAAACAAAGAAACATGATATTAGGAAGAATTTATCACACAGAGTATTAAATGAATGTGAAAGTTCCAATACAACAAGTGTTACTGAATAATGAATATCATTAAAGTTGATGGTATGTATTCAGTTTAGTCTATGCTTACTTTCCATCAAAAGTCAGAATGTAGGAATCAAAGGCGGAGCAGAAGGCTGGCTGGTCTGTGTCTGCTGCCACCAGCTGTAATGTAAATTACAGGAGTGTTATCTCAGTGCAATGTAATCTAAAGGGGTATTATTTCAATGATATCACTTCACTTATACATTCCATTTCAGTGACATTCTATCACATTCATACAAAATGTCTGTACAATTTCTTAAGCACCAATTAAAAGTATAAAGTAAATCAAAGTATTCCCCGTTAACAAAACTTTCACTTTTCCCTCCTCGATTATTACATTAAGTTTGTCCGGCCTACCTTAATGTCTGACATCTGGCGGGTGAGAACCAGCTGATCGTCCAAGTACTTCTCCACCACCATGCTCAGGTTAACGTCCTGTACCTTGTCGTAAAGCATGTCACTGCTGGCAACAAGAGCTATACCTGTCCCTCTCTCCCAGTTGTCAGCGGTGAAGGTAAAGGAACATGGATCGTCGACAGACGAATCCTTGTGAACAACAACCTGAGGGATGTGTTTCTGAGAGCCAATGCATCTGTAGGTAAACAAAAGGATTTGCATATCATATTCACAAAATATTATACAATTCATCAAATTTATGCATATCTTCTGCATTCCTCAAAACAGTTCACTTTTCTATCATGATAAAATTCCTATCATCTACAATCTGATGACCTACTTTGGTGTTGAGACAGGGTCACTGTTGAGTTGAACTTTGACCTTGACCTTACAGGTTTTTCCAGACTCGCACTTGTCGCTTGGGGACTCGGAGAGTCTCAGGTTTAGCATCTGTTCCGACCCTCCTTCAACCAGACGTACAGTGGACCTTGAACTAATGCTCGACTACAATATGAATTAATTGCCAATATTGGTATTCATGAATATGTCTCACAACAAGCAGTGTTCACAGCCATTTATTCAAAACCTTAAAACACTGTGGAAGAAATGCAATATTTTACAGTGTATAGTTTAAAATATCAAAATCTATGTTTGAAAATGAAGAGAAAAAGAGCAGGCCTACCACTAGACCAGGCATGGGAACACAGTTAGCAGCCATCCTGACATAGGCTGCTTGCAATTCCAGTTCAACCTGACGAGTTGTTTCTGCATCACAGGATTTCAGGTTGGCTGTGACACATTGCAAGGAACTCTCATAGGAGCTGTATCATAAAATATCATGTTTTAAATCTGTTTTGTCATACTGAATATAAAAGCCATCAAACTATAGTTTTCCTATAAAGACAGTTTACTAGTTAGCTAACATGGATTAGACTTTGACTACTGACCTGCAGCTAGGATTGGCCTGGAATTCAGACACACACTTCTGGGCGGCAGTGAGTTGACACTGTTGCTGTGACCTACACATCGTGTCCTTGGCCTGCTTCATCTCGGTCACTGACTGCTGTAAATGATACGCCATGTCCTCGTCCATACAGCCCTGGATCAAGGCTGTCACATTTTCTATGGTATGGGGTAGCATGCTGTGAATATGGAAAAACAGTACAGTAAAAGTTAAAATAAAAGAATACGGAAAAACTTCCCTTAACCCAAAATATAGAACTTGTAATCTGTTACACTACATTCTGAATGCAGTGTGAATTCTTATATCAATGGTCACATAATACCCACTGCTCCAACCCAGCTATATAAAGACTTACCCACAGAAAGCTTTCATGTCTCTCACAGCCCAGGCCTGGTGCATGATGAGAGTGGCTGCTGGCAGGATCTGACAGGTGCTTGGCTCTAAAACAACAGACGAGATACTGAATAATACAGTCTGACTGGTTATTATTTCAAATAGAGGGAAATCACATTGTAAAGAAAATAACCACTTTACAAGTGAATGTAATTTAGAGCACTGAAAATTTAATGAGTATTCATCTTATTGATCAATACAACGTATGTATTGGACATCTTACTGTTTAATAGTCTAGCTTACCCAATATATGTTGAAATGATGTTAAAGAATTAGAATGCTTACATGTTTTAAGTATATAGTTACAAAGAATAGCACACAAATCCTTTACTGTTTAGTAAGGCTTACCCAATATATGTTGAAATGATGTTAAAGCATTAGAATGCTTAGATGTTTTAAGTATGTAGTTACAAAGAATAGCACACAAATCCTTGACAGGTACCAGTCAGGGGCAGCTACTCACCCTGCACCAGATCACAGGCTCTCTCCTTCACACACATGTCACTGACAATAACGTACAGATTGGATCCAACACTAGCGATAAAGCCCACCGCATCGCTATGGAGACCAGTTGACCTCTGCAGTTCATTGACGACACAGGTGAAGGCCTGCGTGGCCCCGGCACATTGCATGGTTTTGACCTTCAGGTACTTATCCTGGTGGCTCTTGATGCCTCGAGTCATCATCTCCAAGACGTGCATGTCAAAGGCAATCATCTTCTCCTCACTGCTCATGCCGTCTTTCATCATTGCGTCCATGTACATTTTGGTTTCTTTAGCCATCATGTGGAGGATGGAGGAGGACACATTGTCCAGTGACATGTTCCACTGTCTCATCTTTATCATGGGGTCTATGCCTACAGTCATATCAAACATCATCTGCAACAAAGAGTGGTACATAATGAAGGGAACCCAACAATCAAAGGATGAAGGAATTACATTTAAATAGAAATTTTACAAAAAAACGAGGCTTCAGTCCATCAAATGAATATGATTTCAATTCAGTCAAGTTTCTTTTTAAAGTTAATTGAACTTGATGAAAGTCAATGAAGTTTTCTCTCATCAACTGAATTTCATACTTATCTCTAGCAGACATCAATATTTAATTATTGTACAATCATGTATATTGCTATTGATATGTCATAAAATCATATAATATGCTAGAACATTGTAGTAGATGTAATATAGACTATATCACCACTCCACAATCTTACCTGTGATGTAACATGGTCACGTAACTTTGATAAATTAGCCATCATGACTTCTCCTTGTAGGACTCCCAGAGAGGAGTAGTAGAACTTGCTCATGCACTGGTCAAGGTTATTGGTGCACTGTAATCTCCTGGAGATGGCCGCTCTGTCTTTGACCTCTGTCAGAGCCTTATCCAGCGCCCCCTTGCTGAACATAGAGCAGTGGCGGGTCTTGTCATACACACAAGCCTCTGTCATTTCCAAGGCCCTTTAAAAAAAAAGTATTCATATTTCCATCATGATGACTGTTACATTCATCATATTTAAGCAGTTGCTTTTGTATCATTCTTAAAAATTCAAACTTAATAGGATAGAAAAAGACTAGTTCTTTTCAGCAAGTCTTCAACTCTAGAAGATAAAGAGTTCCAAAACATGAAAAGACATTAAACACCTACAGGCACATGTGATTATTTTCCATGTCTCCACCCTTGGTTAACAAGTGATCCAACGATTCAATGCAATAACGCGCCTCATCAGCCTCACAGCTCGCGGGTTCACGGCAGGCGTGGCCAGGAATCATGGGACAGATATTGCCCACCCGCTGGTGTATCATACCCATCACCTTGTTGGCCACCATCATTTGTCCCATGGAGCAGTTACCAATGTTCTCAATGTAGCACTGCATGGCATGTGTGTATGGTCTAAAATTAAAGTGATTAAAAAAATCAAATTAAGTGAATTTAAAAATAGCATAATATCAGACCAGCTGCAGCATAAAACAGTCTCTTCAAATTAATAATTGAACCAAGTAATTTAAAAGCAATCTTTCTCGATGTACTTTGAATTACTGTAACAATAATTCTCATCATTACTTTCTCTCTTATCATCTGTAATAAACTGACTTCAATATCTCTTCAAGTTCATAATCAAAGCAAGTCAATAAAATCAATCTTTCTACATTCATGTACTTATAATTACAATAATTTTCAAGATAACCTTATTATCTGATAATATTGATTTAATAATGTATCATACTTACTCATGCATTGCATTGCAATCAACAAAAGGATTTTCCAACTCCCAGTACAGATGCTTCAGACACCCATAGGCTGCTGTCAAGTTACAGGACATCTTCTGTTTGTCATTCATACAGCTTGGTAACTCCATCTTAGGTTCCTCCATTTCGAGGATGTCACATGACTTCAGGATGTCACTAGCAATACAGAATCCTTCCTCGGTGGCGCTACGAACCTCCATCTTTATCTCTTTGGCACAGCCAAACATTGTGGATCTTACACAATTCATTGTTGATTCAAAATGACTAAAAAACAAAAGAAGTAAAATATAAAAGATACATTTCTTGCTATATATCCAGGTTTTTAAAGTATTGATACATAAACTACGGCCAGATTTCCAGTCAAAATTTTGAATGAAAAATTGCAGGATCCTACAATTGTCTTGTCTAAAGTAACATCTTTTCATCAACTTTAACTCACAAAAAAATTTTAAAATGAAACACTGAATATATTGTAAACTTTTGAGAAAATTGAGAAATATGAAATGCTCTGATCATCACCTGCAGTAAAGATTTCTCTCTTGATCATGAGTCATATTTCTTGCCATCATGGTCTTCATTTTCTCGGATGTTTCCATGCTACAAGTCATAGCGTCCATTGGAACACAGGCAGCAAAGTGGTCCTCGCACACTCCAGAGAATTCCCTGATGGACTCCAGGTAGCTATGGTAGGCACTCAGCTGCTCTGTTTCTGCATGACTACATCCAGCCAGGGTGGATTTAACAACAGACAAACATGTTTGGAAGGCCCCATCACTGCAGCAAAATTATTTACATGTATTCAATGACGAGTAAGAAACTAGCTTTAATTACCAGCAATTTTTTCCACAGCCTATTTTGATGTAAGAACTAATATACTCTAACTTGCCAATTTCTTAAAATTTTTTAAATATGCGTACTTTGACAAATACTGACACACTGAACTTAAAATTACCTGGTAATAAATGTTCAAGCTAAAAACAAGAAAACATTTTATGGATTTTTAAAAATTAGAAAACTTTTAGCTTAGAAATTTTGTCAGCTAGTCTAAAAGTATTGGTTGAAGTCCTATAGGTTCCTACTTACAAGGAATAAGGCTTTAGTCATAAATTGCTACTTACGAGCAGTAAGCCCTCTTGTCGTCTCTATTCAGGCTGGAGGAGAACATGACAGGTACGGAGTAAGTGGCCAAACATTGAGCCCCTGCCTCAGTGTCACAGGAAGACTCAGCACCTACAAGATCAGCCAACACATAATAAAAACCCTGTCACAGGAAGACTCAGCACCTACAAGATCAGCCAACACATAATTAAAACCCTGTCACAGGAAGACTCAGCACCTACAAGATCAGCCAACACATAATTAAAACCCTGTCACAGGAAGACTCAGCACCTACAAGATCAGCCAACACATAACTAAAACCCTGTCACAGGAAGACTCGATCAGCACCTACAAGATCAGCCAACACATAATTAAAACCCTGTCACAGGAAGACTCAGCACCTACATGATCAGCCAACACGTAATTAAAACCCTGGCATTTCAGGAGTGTATGAACCAATACAAACCTTTGACATTTTGCATCTAATACATACATGTATGTATATATGACATCTTGACAAGTCTCCATGTAAGTTTGCATGATAAATAATGCTGCGAGTATCCTCTAGTATGATTAATCCAATATTTGCTATATATGTCAATAAGGTTTCAGGTATTGTACAAGATAAAATAATAATTAAGAAACCTAGCTACTCTAAAGAATAAAACTACATGTATTTAGTTGATGGCACATTAAATCTTGTTTATTGAGCTATAAGAGTTATAAAATGAACAGGGACAAAGATTTTGTCAGCTTACTAGAATATTGCTCCGGGGGGACCTTTCCTTGATACACCTCCATACAGATCTGCTGGGTAAGAGTACTGGTTACGAGGAAGGAGTTTCCGTACATGGCAGTCAGGAATTCCCGGGCGTCCTGTGACTGGTTGTACATCAGACACTCGTACATCATCAGTACGCTAAAACAGACCTTCTCAACATTGTTGCTGCCCGTCTCCAGGGCGGAGGTGATGTTCTGGAGGAAGTTGTCCTTACACTGGTTGAAGCCCTGAGCCTCGGCGGTGATAGTGAGAGGGTAGAGGGAGCTGTCCAAGGTATAAGCCTTACAGGAAGGCATCCGCTGTCGGCCCAGCCATAACTGAGAGTCAAATATCTCTAGCTGGATCAGGTTACAGCCACGGAGATGGCTGGTGGCACAGCTTCTGATGCTATTGGCCTCTTGATCACTGTAAACACATCAACCATAGATAGACACATATATTTTTTTGTAATATTATTAACCATGCTTATTAATCAGTAAGCAATATGAACAATGTGATTTTATCTATCATTCTATTGGCATTGTATTCTCAATCTTAAAGCATAAGTGATCAATAGATTAATAAGAATATAAAAGTACAATGTTCTGAAATGAGAGATAAATTTCCTTAAATAACTTATTTTCTAATAGAATTGTGCAAAGTGAGTAAGAGTGAATTCTGTTTTTTTTGCCTAATAGATGCTGAAATTTTTTCAATTACTCATTTACCAGTTAATTTCCTCTAAAACAAAAAATTATCCTTTAACAGTCCAAGAAGTCATGCCACAAACCAGAATTAAATTCATGCATGAATATATATTAATAAATAAGAAATCATAGAACATCTTTGTGCTCAAATATGCAACTTTGTGCCATTTTCCATAAAAGTACATACTGTAGAAGCAGAAATATTCGTTGAGGATTTCATTTTGTTATTTTCATTTGCAGTATTTATCAACGAAATATAAAATCCATGACGAATGTTTAACCCAAGTATTTATAAATACAGAGCTAATACGTAAATTAATACATTTTAGAAATTAACATATGACTTTAAAAAAAATCCCAATGAAATTTTATTTGGTTTAAAAACAACGAAATTTTAACCCAACAAATATATGTGCTTCTACAGTATACAAATTTATAAAGTTTCAAACATAATTATAAAATCATGCAATGTTACAACACTTACTATGTCAGATATTAAAGTATCTATAGGAAAACGCATCAATAATGTACAATTACATTAGCCATTTAGCAGATTTTTGGAAAAAAAGTTTTTTGTGTTTTCTAAACTGACAGCAAATAATATTCAAAGAATATGAAACACTCTTATACCATACCTGCAAGTCATCCTGTTCAGTAAAGAAGCGTAACATAGTCCGGCCTTCTTCAATGAACAAGTAGGCGGGGCCTGGCATGATTGATAGAGTTCAGTGGCGACGTCCTGACTGTAACAGGCGGGGAACACCTTGTACACGGGCATCAGGACCTCTATGTAGGAGGCGGCAGCGTGGGTCTCCGACGATGAACAGCCCGCTGTCTGACTGCTGAAGCACTGCATCATCTGGGGAAGTTTGCTGCCATAAAAAAAGGAATATGTTAAGTTAAACTTTTTTCTCAAATAAAGGTGTAGCCAGTTATTCACTGACATAGATAACACTTTTTAAACTCTGCTCCTTTGTACAACATCAATAATAAAATTTATCCAAGTTGTCATTATTGTGCATTGACTAAAAGTGATGGAAATATCCGGTGACTAAAAGCAATGGAAATATCCAGACAGAAAGATTACAATTCAACTAGTAAACATTACACATTAAGGTGAATGTATGTTTCACATCACTTTACCTGCAGGTTTCTTTGGTGACTCCTTTACTGTAGTCTCCCAGAACAAAGATACACTCCTTAGCCTTCCTGACATTACACTCATTGTTGTTACTGATACGAGTGTAGCATTTCTTGAGAGCTTGGACAAAGGGGCAAGTCTCCCCGACCACGCTCTGGACGTAATCCTGTATGTAGGTCAGCCCCTGCTTCTGGTCCGAGCTACACCAAGCTGTGTGTCTCTCTGCACAGTCCACGGCATAGTGGTAAGCTCTGAAATCATTCCAACCAAAAACTTTTTACAATTATTAAATGGTTACACACATGTACTTTGGGAATTTCCTATGAAATCTCTGATTGAGCAAAATAACCAGCTAATATATTTTTGATTGATAAGTGTTTACAGAGACCAGTGGCATTTCTGCAATGAAAACTCCCCATCTATTAAGCTTTACCCTACCTGCATAGTTTATCCTGCGGAGCATTGACACCACTGAGGTAGGGGAATACTCCTAGATAACAGGCGAAGGCCTGATCCACCTTACAGGTTGGTATGGGTCTGACGTTGTTCATGGCCGGCTGGTGACAGATAGAGTTGGTCTGATTGACGATGCCTCCAAGGACAGCTCTGTACAGACCTTGGTGAGCGGGGGAGCACCTGCTGATCAAAGGCTCCAGCTCCCGAACAACAGAGTTGTTTAACATACTGGAAAACAGTAAATCCATTTACTCCAACCAACAAACATTTTAAATTTTCAATTGCATACAATATTGAATATCTATCATTTCTAAAGTAATAAATTCAGTCATTGAAAAATCTTCTTTTCATGTTAAAGGTTCTCTCTTTAATACATGTACTGTATACAGGGTTATTTTCGCCCTTACTTGCAAACAGTTTCGCCCTGTCTTAAATTTGCCCCAACACAGTTGTGTTTAACTCTATTCCCCCTGAAGCATTTTACCCTTTACCCCCTAATGCCACGATATGACGCGTTGGTCATTTCCCTAATGACGACTTATGACGCGTCTATATAAAGCCTCAATATTCTGTGTTTATTTTACTTGTCTGAATCAAAATTTAGTGGCAAATAACACCTAATAGTGTCCACCTTACACAGACGATTATACACAGTCAGGTTATGCAATGGTTTGACAGATATCACGTGATACACACACCTGTGAAGTTTAAAAAAATGGCGGCGTCAGACGAGTATGACAGAGATTGGTTTAAGATATTCTAGATGATTCCGTGTGTTTAAAATTATCCCCAAGTGGTCATAAACATGACCAATCCACTTCCTTTGAAGTTTATGACAGGAATTAGGTTAATTAGCAGTGAATTGAGGCTAATTCACGACACCTGTGCATGACAACAACAATGGCCGCCTCCGAACATCGGCACATGTGCATTGCATCAGTCTGGGCCTATTCTAACTTATAAAATCAACTCATTCATTGTTGAACTTCTCCAGTATTATAGTTATACTGTTCCATAAAATAATTTAAGAAATAAAACCCAAAGGAAACTAATACACTATGCCTTACATGCTATGCGACGATGGGGGGGGGGGGGGGGGGGGGTGCCCAGTAAACGAAACTTTGGCGAAGATAATTAGCACATACCTTGGTTATTAAACAAATGTTTTGAAATCTCTATTTGAAAATTATTATGTTTATCCTGAATTATAATAACAATTTAAAACAAATTTTGCTGTATAACTGTGCAGACAATAGATAAGATAGTGTACAGGTATTTTCTACCTGAATTACCTTCAATACAGGTATCTAATGTAATTGATATTAAAAATTAATAAATATGGCATAAATACAAAACTTTGTAAAATTCTGATTGCAGTCTTAAAATGAAATAAGATCATTTGATAACATATTACTTTAGAGATGAATTTCAATGATTTTAATTAAATCTTGATTGTTGTGTATTGCTCTCAATTTGCAAGATAAAACAAGAAATACATTATCCAAAAAAAGGAAAAATATTTTTGAACAATAGTTGATCATATGCTAAAATTTCATGCAAAAATTTTCATGTTTATCATGATTTTTTATAATGTAAAGGTAAAATTACCTGAATAAACTCACCTGATTAATTTCGATTAATATATTTGTGTACTCTAAAGTTATAATGTTGAAGTTCAATCTTTTCCGATCACAGTGGTATATCATATGACATGGTTTGACAATAATTCTTGTCAATAACTATGGTGAAACAGTACCAGTCATATTCATTTAAACAGTCAAAAAAGTTTCAGGGGGAGGCTAAGAAAACCTTATAGGGAAATGACAAATGCGTCAAATGGTGGCATCAGGGGGAAAAGAGTTAAAGAGAGAAAGTTAAAGACATTGGAATACACCCAGTTTTAAATTCGCCCACTGACGAGTGCGAAAGGGGCGAAAATAAATGGGGGCGAATATTTCCCTGCATACAAGATATACAATAGTCTGTTAAACATATTCCAAATTTTGCAAATTAATTCTTACCAAGAGGAAGTAAAATTAAAATTGCAACTTACTCGCACAGACGAGGATACTGTGACCTGGGTGTGAATGGACTAAGTTGTACAGAGAATTCTGAGATTTTAGTGGCAATGGTATAAACATCACATGTCTCATTTCCTCCTAGAAACAACAACATTGAAAATCCTAATCAGACTAGCAGCATAAAACACTCTCTTCTAGTTCATAATTTATGCATTTAGTTGACGAGATAAACACTGGAAGCATTTATACCCTCTTAGCTCAATTTATGTGGAAAGTCACAAACTCTTTGGGATGTATTTTCTTCAATTTGTTTTTATGTGTAATAAATTGAAAATGTAGTATTCATTGTGGATGTTAACTTATGGATAAGAGGATACCCGCAAAATTCATCAAAATTGAGACCCAACAAATACCAATAATTTGAATAATAGTTACATAGAAACTAGAACTTACCCTTCAGCATGTGATCAACAACAGCCTCGATGCTTGCGTTCAGCATGCTGGCCACCTGGTGAGCCGTAAGGTTCATTTCTTTCTGTGTACCGTTAGCCATGTGTTTTGACAGCTCCTCCAACTGTTTGTACACTGGCATCTTGGCCATACTCTGGGTCATATTCCACAGCATCCATCCCTTCCACATCACCTGTGTGGAGTAGTCCTTGCATGCCATGTCCATAAACCCGCTCACTTCATTGAGGGAGTTCATGACGTTGATCTGAGCCACAGGGGACAGGCTTTGGCGAGACAGACAGGCCTGGTACTCAGCCAGAGACTCACAGTGTAACAGACCAAACCAGTCAGGGTACATCAGTGCCCGCCGGAAACTGGCTTCATGGTCCAGTAGACAGACAGCTGCTCCTTTGGTTTCATCTCCAAACAAAGCCATCCTGAAATTTCATTATCAACAGTAAATGGACATGCAATTCATTGTTCAGGGAAAAAGACTTAATATTAAAGTAAATTCAACAAATCTGCTTCATTTCAAATCTGTGTACAAGAATCACATCTAAAATGTATCAAAACCTATTTCATTTTTACACTTTCTCAATACTCTATAAAATAAAACCACCCATTTAATGGATAGGGGACTTACTGTGCTGCACTCTCCATTGTGAGAGTGACATTCTGTAATGCAGGAGACATACTGGCAAACACCACCTCCCCGGTGAGGTTGTTGGTCTTCTGTACATACTTAGACATCAGCATGGCCTCCAGGACCCCCGACATTGGCTTGGTGTCCCTCATACTGTCACCTGGTACCATCACATTGTACTCCATTACCATCTTGGCTATCATTTCCTTAGCCATCCTGTACATTGCCTACGATATCAAGTTTTGCAAAAATAAAAAATAATCAATCTTAAAATAATACATAGAACTAATCACTGATTAATCATTCCGTCGTATGGTGAATATCAATTTCAGGTTTTACTCCTAAAATGAAATATCAATCATAAGATAATGGAAACCTCCACAAATCATTGCAATGGTCTGTATATTCCTTATAAAAACACAAGGAGTTAATCTAATATGTAAAATCGCAAGAGGCACCCTTTGCAGACTTGAAAATCTCTCTATCTTTTTCTTACAGTTGTAAGCTACATGAAATTATAACTGTTACAAAAGTTTGGTGCTCACTATTTTATATTCTCATGATTTGATAAAAAAACAGCGAATTCACTGATTAAAATAAGGAACTACAGTATTGATAATGGTGTCCCACTGGTGAAGTACCTGGTCATTTTGGACGACTCTGGTCAGGACGGAACATTTCATGGTTAAGGTGGCAATGACATCAAACATCTTGTTGAACACAGACAGGCCTTGGACCGCTGAACAGCCAGTCGTGTGATTGTACAGGCACTCTAGGGTTGTCTTAAGGTGAGTACTGTTTACTCTGTATAATAAGAGATAGCGGTGCGATATTGACGCAAGACAACAACGTAAACTTTTATTTGCTTGACAATGCTCTTGGGACAACTTCATTATTATGTCTACATTTACATAATTATTCATTGAATATGACTAAAGCTACATGTTTAGCTCTTTCTGCATAAAATACAAACTATATGTAATACTGTATGTGTTAATATGTGGGTCGCATTTCTATTTTTGAAGAAATGATCTAAATGTACAACTGACAGACTATGGCACAATATCATTTTTTAACGTCTAGTTTTTCCTCTACCAAATTACATATAGAGTATGCCTGGTTGCTACTTACTTGCAGATATCACTTTCCACATCAAACCTCCTAAGACAAGCCATGTTGGCATACTCTATATCGCAGACTGGCATTGGATGAGGGGTGGGGCTACACATCTCATGCATCATGTTGGAGATGGGGCAGTGTCTGATGAAGAATCCCAGCTTCTTAGTCACATTGGTCATCACCTGGTTCTGTAGGGACTGACTGCAGCCCCGGACCTTGGAAGCTATACATTGTGATGCCAAGAACAACTCCCTGTCAAAGAAAACAATACATGGATTTAGTTGGTGATAGAATATAATGAAAGTTTTTATTTTTAAATTGATATCTATAAGGCAATGCTTGTGGTTATACAAACTCATATTTATAAGGGAAATAAAAACCTCCCTATCCCAAAAGAATTTGATCATGACAGAGAGAACTTGCAATGAATAAGCTTTACATGCTCATTTGATTGAAATCTTTTAAGGTTTCACATGGAGATTCCTTTGTAAAGAAGACTTGCATGCACACTTGATCATAATTGCACACATTCATTGGCAATGAGGACTTACATGCACACTTGATCGTAATCCCTGGGCCTGGCCTCCTTGGCCGCTTTCATTTTCTCCATGTCCGACATCATCACCAGGCTGTGTAACATCTGATGCTCCTCCACACACTCTGCCACATCTTCCACCTCACACTCCGCCTCCTTCTGATCTCCGTACATCATCCGGCTCATCCTCTCACAGGTGGCGTTATCTCGGGCCATCATCCCCGGGCAGTAGTCATAGCCCAAGGTCTGCATGATGGTCTTGAGTCCCTCGTAAACCGCGATGGAGTCGTATTCACCACACCTGTTGTAAGCCTGGGCTGTCCTGATCATAGCCAGAGTGGCATTCAGTTCACTGTGTAAAGAAAATATTTCATCTCAGAAAACATTAGAAGATACTAAAATCATCTTGTTGACATATCAATACCTTTGTCAGAGCTTGAATAATCTAAAGAATAACCGTATAAGCAGATATTTTCTTGCAGATAATATTAGGTTTAATTTTTATCTAAAGCACCTTTATAAGGATATAATTTATTTGTTTTAAAAAGAAAAACTATAAGAAATGTATGACTATATAAAAATTTTGTCAGGAATTAATTTGGATGATAATTGTTAACAACAAAATATCAACAAATTTCATCTTAAATTGATATTTCTTTTTTTTCACAGTATATTGACCCCATTATTACTTTTTCATTAAAAAAAACCCCTCTTACATAGTATTTGGAAACATTTTACAATTGCAATCCTTGTATCAAGATATCACGAATCTATGTTCTGTTCTTAGGGGTTACCTAAATCTTATAATACAAGACAACAAGTGCACAATAATTAACAACAAGCACACAATATGTACTTAAAGGAACACTCACTAGCAGATTGCTGCACGCGACACTGTTGGTTTGTTGATGGCCGTGGCCAGAGCCATGACGCTGCGTAGTCCACACTCATACTGAGACTCGTCGCCGGCACAAGCGCCCTCTAGAGCAGTCCGTTTTATGATCTGTCCGAGCTGACCGGGGGCCTGGTTGTGGCGGTACACACAGTGGGAGGTGTGCTGGTCCATACACCATGCAGCCTTATACACATCCCTGTGTTAATGACCATCACATATTTATAAGGGTAAGAATCAAAAGGTAAAATCACATGATGAACAAAATGTCCCTCTTCATGCCTATCATTATTATTTAGCAAACAAGATAGAAATTGAAATCAGTGTGTAAAATTGCATAATTCTATAGATTAAGGGGACAACACTGTGAGAGTCATCCCTCTAAATGCTCTTCACAAATCAACAAGAATAGAATTCTTGGGTCCCCCGCCGTTCAAGCAGTATACTAGTATACTGTACTGTGGAATCATTAAATTTCGTGGGGGCCAATTTTCGTGGATTGCTTAAATTTTACAGGTTCGTGGGGACGTAATTTCGTGTATTCTCTAAAACCTACAAAGGAAATCTGATTTTATTACCCTTATTTATTAATTCGTGTAGGATGTTAAATCGTGGATGAGAGGTACCCACGAATTCCACGAAAACTGAACCACCACGAAATCTAATGATTTCACAGTATATGAAATTGCAATATTTTCAAACATTCAGGGCTGTTCCAGAATTAAATGTGTGGGGAGGTTGGGAGGAACATTTTTTTACCCCGACCACCCATTTTTTCCAAAATTTGTAGGCATGAGAGCGCTTACAAGGTCAATTTTTGGATAAAACGGAGTCATTATTGTGGTCAGAGTCCCATAACTCCAGCAAAAAGTATCGACCAATGCTGATTTTCGAACTTGACCAAGGTAATAGGTGTATAAACATTTGGTATAAATTTAATGAAAATCCGTCAAAATTTGTAGGCATGAGAGCGCTTACAAGGTCAATTTTTGGATAAAACGGAGTCATTATTGTGGTCAGAGTCCCATAACTCCAACAAAAAGTATCGACCAATGCTGATTTTCGAACTTGACCAAGGTAATAGGTGTATAAACATTTGGTATAAATGTAATGAAAATCTGTCAAAATTTGTAGGCATGAGAGCGCTTACAAAAAAGTGTGACGGACGGACGCACGGACACATGGACCCACGGACGGACGCCCGGCATTTCTATGTCCCCGCTCCGCGTTACGGCGGGGGACAAAAAGATATAAAAATAAATCATTGCCATCAGAGAGTTTAAGAACATACTGTAAACGTACTACATTTGGCTGTGTATCTTCATTGCTAAATGCCATGCATATATGTATAAGAATAGTCACATTCAGGAATATGCTAATTCAAATCCACGCAACTTGTTTAAAATCTAATTTCCGCAAGATATTGTACACGCCAAATATAATACGTTTACAGTAATTGCATAAACAATAAAGTAGGGAGATCCAATACATACAACTCTCACAAGTCAGAAACCTACCTTAGGTTGGGCATCCTGTTCAAAACCAGACTAGGCACCAGGTCCATGCCACACTGAATGGCTGTGTATGGCTGACATCTTGGATCTTTTTCTGAATAGAAAAAAATCACATATTCAAAAGTCAATACTTGAGAAAGTCATAGAATACCTACATAGTATACACAAATTTCAATCATTTTTAATCATTACCTTTGTGGGTGGTCATCAAAAACTGGTTACACCAGCTTCCGTAACAGGTCATGAAGTTCATCGTGTCGTCCTTGTAGTCATCAGCGGGAAAGGCACAGCCCTTGTAGATCTTCCCTTGGATGATGGTGGTGGTACAGCCTTGGCCTGGCTCACAGCTAGCTATCCCTTGTTGGTTACACTCCTCATTCTTTGTCAGCCCATTGCACTGGAAGCACTTGGAAGCTGTTATGAAAAAAATACATGACACTTATTCATGGTTTACAATTGATTCTTTTTTTTTTTTGCAATTGAATGGAAATTCGGCTTACGTTCACAGATATCTTTGACAACTGCAAACAGTGCACTCATGGTTACATTGAGCGTGGCTTGGGACTCGGATGGGATGATGTGAGCATGCTGCTTCAGACAGTTCGCTGTCTCTGCAAGCTCGGCACACGAAGCCCATTTCTTCATCTTCATTGCTTCCATAGACTTAGACAAGTAAGAAATAGTATAGTCAGGGGAGACCATCTTTGTCATGTTGGGCATCATCTCGCGTACTTTCTCTCCCAATTCTGCAACCATCCACCTCTGCATTTCCATGTCCATTTCCTCCTCAGCTTCTTCATCCATCTTCATTTTCAGACCCATCTTCTCCATGGTCCTCTTTAACATGGCCTTTGTCATCTTGGCATAAAAGAACTGCAGCATTTTTGTACTGTCTCCCATCTGGATTACTTCTTTGACAGCTGTCCTTATCAGAAGAGAGTGATTGAGATGCATCTTGTGTTCCACTAGAGTTTTATTGATGACTTCAATAGCCATCTTCATCACGCTATCCTTGTCATCCATGCTGATCATCATTTCCATGTGTTCAACGAACATCATGTCTGGAGCAACTAAACCTCCTTCCATCATTGTGAGCTTGATCAACCCTGAAACACCCATAAGCACATCTTCCATTCCATGATTGCCTTCGTCTTCCTTCCTGCACTCTGGAGCTTTACCGACCACTCTTCCAAGCCATCCAGCAAACATTGTCATCGCCTCGCTTCTGGATCCATTCAGTTTATCTTCCATCTCCTTCTGCAACCTTTCATTCATTGCATCAGGTATACTCATGTTCTGGTCCCTGTAGAATTTCATGGTCTGTACTACAGAGCCCACCTTGGCTAGATCAGCGGTCAGGAGGACGGACGAGGCTGTCTTCCAGAGGAAGGAAGTGACACACCCCAGGGCTGGCATACTGTTGCAGACGTTGTCCAAAGTTTCCATCATTGGCCTCAGAGCATCATGGAGACCATAACTGGTCTTTACATCACAGTGAGCAAGCTTGTCCATTAAGCATTTTCTTGTCTTTGAAGCAACCCTGAAATAAGTAAATCAATGGGAAGAAAATAATTTTGGCTTTTATGGACAAATTTCCTTGTTCAAAAACGTCTGCTGTAAACATATATTTAGCATATTCAACATTTTGGATGAATTGATTTTTTAACAATTGAAGTTACATACATGCACATCTTCGTGGCTGAGGATGGCAAGAAGTGACGACCCGCCAACACAACTTGATGGAGATCTTCCAAACACTCTTCTGCCTCTTTCATTTCACACTTTGCATTCTCCATCTTGGGACAGGGTGAAGTGTATGTTGTCTCACATTTGTCACCCACCTTGTACATCATCAATGCCAAATAGCTGCCCAGCATGGAGCTGGTCATGTGATCACAACCAACTGACATGGCTGCATAGCAACGAACGGCAATATGGTGTTTTCTGTAAAAGAAAATTTATTGATAATCCATAATCTGACTACACATTTAGTATTCAGAAGTTCCAAAATTCAAAACCTCTTCTACATTATAATTCATTGAACATTGATGTTTTGGCCTCTACATATCAGGGGTAGTTACAAAAAAATTGACAATAGATTTTTTCATTTTAAAATGCAATTCATTTTTAAATATTGATAATTACCAGAATCAATAAATTGATGCATCTATTTTATTGTTAAAATGGCGATTTTGAAAAATTCTCAGACTTGGATTTAAATGAATATGAGCAAGAACATTGCATCTGACCAAATGAAACATACAAGAAAGACTTGAATACAACACTGCCTTGCCTACTTACAGACAGAGTCGATCCCTAGTTGACATTGGGTCTAAGAGTTCCCTGTCCATACTCAGCATGCACTCCATGGCAGTAGCCGGATCACAGCGACCAAACTCACGGTATTTTGCCTGGTCGACACAGAATCCATCTTCAGGAGCCACACTCATGAGCTTCATCAGGGCATCCATGTTCTCTCTAATGGCTCCTCCCTCAGACATAAAGTTCTTCACCCTCTTCTGTACCTCAGAGACATAATCAGTGCTCTCAAACATCTTCTTCATCTCAGCATGCATCTTCTCCATTTCCATCTTCGCCTTATCCATGTCATCCATATTGTCTTCCATCATGTCTCTCCTCATTGAGTTTTCTTCAGAGTCTTCCCTCTTTCCTTCCATGTCTTCCATCATGTTTTCCAGCATGCCCTGGGACATCATCATTTCTCTGACCTCTTCCTTCTCTTTGTCCGACATCTCCTCTGACATTGACATTCTGTAGAGAGCCATCTTGCACATTCCCTTTCCATAATGCATCACTTGTTTGATTGTACCCATTGCCATGTACTGTGCTGTAGGGCTGCATCCCTTAACATTTTTCCAAACACATGGACTGGCATATTTCAACTCTCTGCCAACACAAGTCAAACAATTTTAAGTATGTACAAAGAAACAAAGCAGGACTTAATCATTTACACAAGTCAAGAAATAAATACCATATACTGTAAACCAACTTTTATTCACGTGCGATAAATTTTTGTGAGGTTCGCAAGGGCATCGTTGTCGCGAATATATTTCTCGCTGCAAACCAATAGTTGTGGTATGTTTGTTATAACAAGACGGGTCTTGATAAGGCTTGATCGCAAACATTAGTCGTCGCGAACCAATTTATCGGAAGTAAATTGCCAAATAAAGTCGTTGCGAATTAAAGTTGGTTTACAGTAAAACCTTAATTACTGAAAATCAGAAGTCTTACATTATTTACTTTTATTTTACATAGTTTAACTTACTTGCAAATATGCATGATATTGGACTTGTTGATCTGGAGGATAGAGTAGGAGAAATGCATCATACACCAGGATGCATGTCTTGGATTACAATCCTCTGTCATCTTATCCATATCTTCCATAGCAGGTTCATCCGTCATTCTTTTATAAAATAAAATTTTAGTCTTAGAATATAGAATATACATATAATTATATTGAAGAAAAAAAACCAGTCATGCTCTTTGAAATGTTCAATTTCTAAATATACCAAAGACATTGTTTATGTTACCTCTCTTTGTCAGTTTGTTCATCATCATCTTTCATCATTTCATCCTTTTCCATTTCATCCTTCTTATTATCATCCTCATCTTTATCCTTCATCATATCATTTTCCTCTTTGTCCATTTCTTCCTTCTCTCCATCAGAGCCCTGTTTGCTATGGACTCTCTCAGCAATCATTCCCATCACCAGCTTGATAGAGAGGTCGTTCCTGGCCGGTCCATACAGCATGTCCTTGTACATCTCCTCATACATGCGCTGGTTCTGTTCCATGACATCATCCGGACACTGTCCAGAGTGCATCAGCATGGAGTTGGACAATTCGAACATGGTCTGCAGCTGTGAGGTGAATCCATAAGAGCAGGTGGCCGAAGCATTCTTCATGCAGTGATAATAATCCATTCGGTACCTGAAAAATACACAGAATAAAATACTGTGTCTTTCATTTGCATCTTTTCCTGAGAGTCCAATGGTATAAATTTGACACTATATCAGAAGATTTGTCATGATTTTTATTGACCTCCACCATTTACCAACCTGCACAAAGCCTCCGTGTCCTCAGGTCTTAGCTGGCCGATGTGCATCGCCTGCATGGAGAAGGACAGTACACAGCCCACTGCCAGGTCCCGAGCACAGGTTTCTGGTTCTGCAAATACAAACCAATATCTTATCAAACTAACAATAAAAAATTACATTTAATAATGCTTTCAATACACACTTGCATCTAAAAAGTTATGTGTTTATATATTGAACAAAGATGTATGCTCTTTCCAGTCATTTAGAATAATAAAGGTATTGCAATAAAGATACAAGAATATAACTCACCAACAGCAGCATCAGCAGATAAGGGTGTGAGTCTGGTCATATCTACAAGAGACATCAACAGTATTCAGTGTTAAAACACATTAGTATATCTTCTGAACACTACCTTACATCAAATTCCTCAAATTAACAAATAAAAGTTGATTAACATTGATAACTTACTTAATTTAGCACATGTTCCGTTCACAAAGCCCTCAATATCCATGTACGATTTCCTCATGGTCATCATGATGAACTTTTCTCGGGTACTCTTGGCCTTGCTGAACAAAGACTTCAAGCAGCCGTGATACCTCTGAGCCGACACACAGATATCCCACACACCATACTTTGGACTGGTGAGGGCCGTTCCTAAACTCACTCCCATCTCATCAGAACATTTGGCCAGGTCGCTATTGTCAAAGGTCACCCCCGAGGCCTGATACAGCCCTGTGGTCTGTCTTGGGCACCTGAAGTGTCTGGTAAGGTAATCAGCGAACTGAAGCAGACCTTTATTGATGATGGAGGTCTCTAATGGAAAACAGGTCTGCCTGGACAGCTCATTTTGTACGGTATTAAACAAACTACAATTACAAAAGTCAAAATATGCTGAAGAATTATATGCAAGCTATAATTACAAACTATAGGTAGAATCTTTAAATACACCACCATGGTGTTTGAACCACATGTTAAACAAACAGGTTTTTTTCTTCTTTTTATTCTTTTTAATATTGTTTCTTTTATAATTGATATTTTACAAAATACAGTGAAACACGGTTATATGAACACGCTTATAATGAATTGACACTTACGGCGAAGTGATTTTCATTCACCGTGAATTTCCTACATGTTGAAAACTTGACAGATGTAACAAACTATAGGCCTGTTTTACTGAACATTAAGTTCAATCATTATAGTAAATCATATTTTCATCTCGACTACAATAATTCATCTTTTTACATAGGATCTGTCTTACTTGCATGGGGAACCAGTCATTGTTGTAGACTGAGCAACAGCTTCCGTGATTTTCTCCATTGCCATGGCAATAGAGCAGTTTCCTATGATAGGACACACAGTATAGGATTCATAGACCTGAGCGAGGACTGAGCAGTTGTAGTTAGCACTGAGCATGCCCGGGCGCAGCAGACCCTGGATCTCATGGACGGAGGCAGGATGACAATTACTGGAGTTCCTCATCACACAGTTAATGGTGTCAGACACCAGTCTGCATAAATATAAAGCAGTCAGTATTTTATCAAAATTAAAAGAGTAATGTTTAAAGTATTCTATTTTTCTCATAAATATCAACATTTTGATACACTGGTTCTATTTCAAGATACACTTTCTGAGATTGGCATACTACATGTATTGTTCAGTCATTGATTCCTGTGATTGTTAATTATTTGCCTTCAGAAGTTGTGTAGAGTTCAGATATTGCTATACATGTAATTATAAAACAATAAGTGTTTACAGTTACTGACCCACAGTACTGCTGTTCAGTCATGGCCGGGTTTTCCAGGGTCAGCTCATAGAACCTGCCCACACACATCCTCATGTTGTTGATCTGACAGGTGGCTCCAGGGGTGGTGCCTGCCATCTTGGTAAGGGGACACATCATGGCGTCCAGATGGGGACAGTAGAAGTGGGTCACATTGCCCATGATCTCTACCCCCTCCCTCACATTCATCATTTCTTGGCGTGTGCAGTTGGGTGCATGCTGTTCAATGCACTGGGCAATCTTTGAGGCTCCCCTATAGGGCAGTTTTGAATATATATAGACTATGTCATCTGTGATCATAATGTACTTTATTATAAATAACAATCATACTATACTTTATTAATAAGAAAGAAGTCAAGGAATTTGTCTACATCTATACCTAAAATTGTTTTGGATAAACTAGACCCATATGATATCAAGAATGAATATCATTCTTCTGCAATTAAGAACTATTACAGCAATTATTATTCACAGAATTTGTGATGGTCAGGCCAGTTTGATCACTGGTGCCTGATAGCTCAGTTGGTAGGTATAGCATCTGATTACAGATTCAGGGGGCTTGAGTTCAAATCATGGTCTGGTCATTATTTCTCCCATCCCAATACACAAGCAACAAATCATCTATTGGGTCTTACCAGCAGAACTGATCCATGTCCTGGTATGATTCTCTCTGGGTTAAGTAGTGCAGGCCCCGCTCCACACACCTGTGGGCCAGGGAACAGTTGGGCATCTCCAGGTTGGTCACTACAGCACAGCCGGGCTCGGTCACATTCTTGAACCAGTCAACGGTGGACAGGAACGTCAGCTTCCTGTTGTAGGTACAGGTGGCGGTCTTACTGACCACACACTGCTCCATGTACAGTCTCTCCCTGTAATAGACAAACACTCCAGTCTAATGTGTTCTGTCCTGGAGAATCAATACATGTACAGTCTCTCCCTGTAATAGACAAACACTCCAGTCTAATGTGTTTTGTCCTGGAGAATAAATACATGTACAGTCTCTCCCTGTAATAGACAAACACTCCAGTCTAATGTGTTCTGTACTGGAGAATAAATACATGTACAGTCTCTCCCTGTAATAGACAAACACTCCAGTCTAATGTGTTCTGTACTGGAGAATCAATACATGTACAGTCTCTCCCTGTAATAGACAAACACTCCAGTCTAATGTGTTTTGTCCTGGAGAATTAATACATGTACAGTCTCTCCCTGTAATAGACAAACACTCCAGTCTAATGTGTTCTGTACTGGAGAATTAATACATGTACAGTCTCTCCCTGTAATAGACAAACACTCCAGTCTAATGTGTTCTGTACTGGAGAATCAATACATGTACAGTCTCTCCCTGTAATAGACAAACACTCCAGTCTAATGTGTTTTGTCCTGGAGAATAAATACATGTACAGTCTCTCCCTGTAATAGACAAACACTCCAGTCTAATGTGTTTTGTCCTGGAGAATTAATACATGTACAGTCTCTCCCTGTAATAGACAAACACTCCAGTCTAATGTGTTCTGTACTGGAGAATTAATACATGTACAGTCTCTCCCTGTAATAGACAAACACTCCAGTCTAATGTGTTCTGTACTGGAGAATTAATACATGTACAGTCTCTCCCTGTAATAGACAAACACTCTAGTCTAATGTGTTCTGTACTGGAGAATTAATACATGTACAGTCTCTCCCTGTAATAGACAAACACTCCAGTCTAATGTGTTCTGTACTGGAGAATCAATACATGTACAGTCTCTCCCTGTAATAGACAAACACTCCAGTCTAATGTGTTTTGTCCTGGAGAATCAATACATGTACAGTCTCTCCCTGTAATAGACAAACACTCCAGTCTAATGTGTTCTGTACTGGAGAATCAATACATGTACAGTCTCTCCCTGTAATAGACAAACACTCCAGTCTAATGTGTTTTGTACTGGAGAATAAATACATGTACAGTCTCTCCCTGTAATAGACAAACACTCCAGTCTAATGTGTTCTGTACTGGAGAATCAATACATGTACAGTCTCTCCCTGTAATAGACAAACACTCCAGTCTAATGTGTTCTGTCCTGGAGAATCAATACATGTACAGTCTCTCCCTGTAATAGACAAACACTCCAGTCTAATGTGTTCTGTCCTGGAGAATCAATACATGTACAGTCTCTCCCTGTAATAGACAAACACTCCAGTCTAATGTGTTCTGTCCTGGAGAATCAATACATGTACAGTCTCTCCCTGTAATAGACAAACACTCCAGTCTAATGTGTTCTGTCCTGGAGAATCAATACATGTACAGTCTCTCCCTGTAATAGACAAACACTCCAGTCTAATGTGTTTTGTACTGGAGAATCAATACATGTACAGTATCTCCCTGTAATAGACAAACACTCCAGTCTAATGTGTTTTGTACTGGAGAATTAATACATGTACAGTCTCTCCCTGTAATAGACAAACACTCCAGTCTAATGTGTTTTGTACTGGAGAATCAATACATGTACAGTCTCTCCCTGTAATAGACAAACACTCCAGTCTAATGTGTTTTGTACTGGAGAATCAATACATGTACAGTATCTCCCTGTAATAGACAAACACTCCAGTCTAATGTGTTTTGTACTGGAGAATTAATACATGTACAGTCTCTCCCTGTAATAGACAAACACTCCAGTCTAATGTGTTCTGTCCTGGAGAATCAATACATGTACAGTCTCTCCCTGTAATAGACAAACACTCCAGTCTAATGTGTTTTGTCCTGGAGAATCAATACATGTACAGTCTCTCCCTGTAATAGACAAACACTCCAGTCTAATGTGTTCTGTACTGGAGAATCAATACATGTACAGTCTCTCCCTGTAATAGACAAACACTCCAGTCTAATGTGTTTTGTACTGGAGAATAAATACATGTACAGTCTCTCCCTGTAATAGACAAACACTCCAGTCTAATGTGTTCTGTACTGGAGAATCAATACATGTACAGTCTCTCCCTGTAATAGACAAACACTCCAGTCTAATGTGTTCTGTCCTGGAGAATCAATACATGTACAGTCTCTCCCTGTAATAGACAAACACTCCAGTCTAATGTGTTCTGTCCTGGAGAATCAATACATGTACAGTCTCTCCCTGTAATAGACAAACACTCCAGTCTAATGTGTTCTGTACTGGAGAATTAATACATGTACAGTCTCTCCCTGTAATAGACAAACACTCCAGTCTAATGTGTTCTGTACTGGAGAATCAATACATGTACAGTCTCTCCCTGTAATAGACAAACACTCCAGTCTAATGTGTTCTGTACTGGAGAATCAATACATGTACAGTCTCTCCCTGTAATAGACAAACACTCCAGTCTAATGTGTTCTGTACTGGAGAATCAATACATGTACAGTCTCTCCCTGTAATAGACAAACACTCCAGTCTAATGTGTTCTGTACTGGAGAATCAATACATGTACAGTCTCTCCCTGTAATAGACAAACACTCCAGTCTAATGTGTTCTGTACTGGAGAATTAATACATGTACAGTCTCTCCCTGTAATAGACAAACACTCCAGTCTAATGTGTTCTGTACTGGAGAATTAATACATGTACAGTCTCTCCCTGTAATAGACAAACACTCCAGTCTAATGTGTTTTGTACTGGAGAATAAATACATGTACAGTCTCTCCCTGTAATAGACAAACACTCCAGTCTAATGTGTTCTGTACTGGAGAATCAATACATGTACAGTCTCTCCCTGTAATAGACAAACACTCCAGTCTAATGTGTTCTGTCCTGGAGAATCAATACATGTACAGTCTCTCCCTGTAATAGACAAACACTCCAGTCTAATGTGTTCTGTCCTGGAGAATCAATACATGTACAGTCTCTCCCTGTAATAGACAAACACTCCAGTCTAATGTGTTCTGTCCTGGAGAATCAATACATGTACAGTCTCTCCCTGTAATAGACAAACACTCCAGTCTAATGTGTTCTGTACTGGAGAATCAATACATGTACAGTCTCTCCCTGTAATAGACAAACACTCCAGTCTAATGTGTTCTGTCCTGGAGAATCAATACATGTACAGTCTCTCCCTGTAATAGACAAACACTCCAGTCTAATGTGTTCTGTCCTGGAGAATCAATACATGTACAGTCTCTCCCTGTAATAGACAAACACTCTAGTCTAATGTGTTCTGTACTAGAGAATCAATACATGTACAGTCTCTCCCTGTAATAGACAAACACTCTAGTCTAATGTGTTCTGTACTGGAGAATCAATACATGTACAGTCTCTCCCTGTAATAGACAAACACTCCAGTCTAATGTGTTCTGTACTAGAGAATCAATACATGTACAGTCTCTCCCTGTAATAGACAAACACTCTAGTCTAATGTGTTCTGTCCTGGAGAATCAATACATGTACAGTCTCTCCCTGTAATAGACAAACACTCCAGTCTAATGTGTTCTGTACTAGAGAATCAATACATGTACAGTCTCTCCCTGTAATAGACAAACACTCTAGTCTAATGTGTTCTGTACTGGAGAATCAATACATGTACAGTCTCTCCCTGTAATAGACAAACACTCCAGTCTAATGTGTTCTGTACTAGAGAATCAATACATGTACAGTCTCTCCAAGACAGAGACTTGGATCTAGCATGATTATTATGCAGAATTAATTGTTATAGCCCATCACATTTTCTGGCTTTTGTGAGCAAAAACAGATACTACAGTAAAGCAAAGGTACAGTCAAGATGCTTATTATGAATTACAGCTTAATTAAAGAGAGGTCAGTTTTAAGAAACTGAAATATTATGTACATGTAGATCTAAAGAAATGGTTTTCTAGAAAGATATTCAGAAACATATTGCTTACCAGCAGATATCATCATGTTCTCCGATAGGAGCAAACGAAGAGGTCAGCAATCTCATTACGTAGTTAGCCATGCATGCCGCAGCATGGGCAGACTCGCAACTACTGGGCTCTGAAACATCACACTAATGTTATAACAAACTGGAACATGCCTGAATCAGCACAATAAACGTGAAATTTGATCATGCACCTAGCTACTCTGTATAAAAACATACAAATTTGAACTTTTTTGAATCATCATAAACAGCACTTTTCAACATGTTTTTTTTAGTTTTTCCTTTCCAATCAGTTAAAACTTTTTTTTAAAAATTGAATTTGAGTAAAGACTGATCTGGTCCAATAAATAAACTACATATTGGATACATACCTGGTGGAGGGTCCTGCCAGTCCACTGGTTTTGACATGTTCCTTGCTATCTTACAGACAACGTCGTCCTCATCACAAACCACACCAGTCCAGTCTGAAAATACAGTATAACAAACTACCATATAAAACTGAATACTACGGACTTATGTTTTTGAATTTCAGAGCTTAAGGCAAAATCTTGCTGCAATCAGATTTTATGATATACTAGACATTTCTTGCACATTTTTCATGATCTGTTTGCACATTCTGTTTGATCAATGATTCTATAGAGTACAAAAATACAGTATAACAAACTACCATATAAAACTGAATACTACTGACTTATGTTTTTGAATTTCAGAGCTTAAGGCAAAATCTTGCTGCAATCAGATTTTATGATATACTAGACATTTCTTGCACATTTTTCATGATCTGTTTGCACATTCTGTTTGATCAATGATTCTATAGAGTACAAGACTAGCTTCACTAATTACAAGAGCAATGTATTGAGAGATATTTCAAAACTTCTAATCACAGCCAATGAAATTTATACATTTACATGTACATACTAAATTATTACAACTTACTCATAGGAACCCGATTACAGGACACATCCATCAGAGCTTTGGTCAGCATGCCCATATTGCCCGCCATGACCTTGGCTGAGGAGGTGACTTCTGTGTAATACACACACCGGTCCAGCACCACCGCCGCCGCACACATCTCCAGGGTCAGGTTCTTGGTGGGTGGGGTGGAGTACGCTCTCTGTACAGCCATGCTGTAGCTGGACGCACAAGCTGACAGCTGAAACAGGGGATCTCTAGCAACCTCCGGGGCTGGGGGGTGAGGAATGCCGCACTGCTTGGGGTCCCGGAACAGAACATTACCAAAGACATAGCTGACAGGTGCCCTTTGGATTGGGTTACAGTCCTGAGTCATTATTTCTATACAGGTGTGGGTTTTATTAGCTTCCCTGAAATAGGATACAGGATTCTTAATATATTTGTTGATCAATTGGATACTAAAAATCAATTTATGAAAATTTTCAGTATGAAATACAAGCAATCAAAGGTTTGATACCAATTACTACTTTACAATTTCAAATTTCTTCAATTTCACAATGGATGTTGGTATCCATTGATCATAACATCAGTAAGCAAGTAGATTGTGTATTTTATGTATGAATTCTTACCCACAGAATTGGGATTGAGCTACATTCTCGATATTGAAGAAGCAGTTGTGCATGGCTAGTGACGGCTTACAGATGTGTTCCCTCTCCATGGTATCCACTGTCTTCTGTAGGACCTTCATGTTGCTGAGCATGTCTACAACGTGAAATGTATTAAATGTACTGTATATCTAAAAGTGTTGTAAATTAACTGTGCATGTATATTTACAGTAAGTACAGTACATTAAGTATATACATGTATATAGTACATCAGGTATCTGTACACACGAAGAAGAAAATTTGGCAAAAAAATTAAAATGTATGATTTTATCAAGACTATATGATTTTATCAAGACTCTACCTTTGGCTCTCACTGACTCCTCTCTAAATGCCTCCATCATCCTCGTCTTCATCTGATCAGCACTGAGCTGGTCTTTGCTCTTCAGGGTGGCGTTAATGGCTGCCTCTACAGTGGAGAAGTCACACAGAGGCTTGAGGGGTGTCACCACAGAGGACATCCAGCTCACGGCGGCCATCATCTCGTCACGGGTCACCGGGCAGTCCTGAGTGTGGAGGTGGACACAGAGGAACATTCTCCCCACCATGCTGAGTGGAAACAAGAAAAGGTTGAGTAAAACACAATTATACAGTGATTACACTTCACATTCTGGCTTAAAGCAAAGTTTATTTCTTTTCATTATCTTAAAAATGTATTATAAACTTATCATTGATAATTGCATTTAATATAACAAGTTCAAATAGCTTGCACCTGTTTTAATTACTGTGGAATCATCATTGTTCGTGGGGGACCAATGTTCGTGGCTTTTGTGGGTGACCCTTGCCCACAAATTTACATCCCCACGAACTCATTTGTTTTATTTTTATTAAAATTATTCCGATTACACTACCTACGAAATTACGTCCCCACTAACCCGGGAATTTTTGGCTACCCACGAACATTGACCCCCACAAATAGAAATTATTCCACAGTAGTTACTGTAAATTCCTTATATTACGCGAGTACTTAATTCCGCGATCCCGCTGTTTTGGATCAAATCGCAAGAATATAAAATCGCGAACGCGGAACATTTATCAATATTTCTTATAGTTCCCAACTCTCAGAAAATAATGGCGAGGTTTTAAAATCCGCGAGGCGTGCTTCTCGCGATTTAACGCGGATATAAATTCCTCGCGTTTAATTAGGAATTTACAATAGTGATTGGTCCATTGATCACTTACCCACATGTACGGCTGTCGTTACGGCGTGCACTCTCTTCCCAGGGTGTGGAGTTTTTACACATCTCAGCTGCTCTCATGCTACAGCTCTTGTTGTACTTGGGCATTCCGAGTGTGGCTGCAGAAGACAAAAAATGTATCCATACAGAAACCATCAACTATATTTCTGTTGATATCGTGACATAAAATATTTATGAGGACGGATCCTGTATTTGAATGTACAGAAATAAATTCTCTCTCACAAAATATTCAGAATGAAAAACAAAATTGTGATAATAAAAGACTAAATACAAGATTACCCCCCCCCCCAAAAGAGATTTTGCGAAACACTTATGCCCCCTCCCATGGAAACATCAGTGAAAAAATTAACGGAAACTGCAAATAATTGGAATTTTTCCAAGTCCAAGGCACATAAGGCCATTTTTTTTTAATAAGTTGTTTTACAGATCCGCCGACCCTATTTTTTGCAATATTGGAAAAAAAATAAAAATTCCATTTAACCCTCTTTTTATTACCGCCGACCACATTTTTGGTCGATCATTTAAAAAAAAATCCAGAAATGCCTGTTCTTGGTTTAAATTTTACATATTGTTGATCAAAATCATGTAAACGCTTTTAGCAGGGACTTTAAAGCTTGAATCTGATTTCAAACGACTTATCGAATGAGATTAAATATCTGCCACAGTCTGGGAACAGTGAATCATGTTTTTTTAGGACATAATCTTTATATGTTTCAATAAGAATGGTAAATATAGAACAGTTCAAAGGAATGTGGTGGAGGAGTATGAACCCGGTGCTGGTACCTCCATCTGACACACACGTGTCTTTACTTCGGGCCTTTGGCACCATTGGCGCAGCACGAAGTTTTTGACAGTTACTGCAGTTTTGACAATAATTAAAGGTTAGTTCCAATTTATATTGTGCTCCCTTATTTTAAAAAGCATATGTTCAAATGTATTTCAAAATTTAATTGTGTCAGAGAACGTTAACTATGTTTACATCTGTTATTAATATGCAATCATGATGCATTATAGATAGAGTATCTCAGATTTTAATGATCGAGATTGATTGATGGGGGACCTGGATTAGAACCGTTAAAGCTGTTTACTTTAAAAGAAGTTGCAACCTGAAAACAGGACAACCTCTGAACAGGACAGACTGACCAAAAGATATTTGAATGCAGGTAGGCTGACATAAAGGCTAGTAATATACAAGCATAGACCTGTTTAATAATTTCTGTGATATGCATAGTCCTATTAAGGGGACGTGGTGACATACAAACCTGTGATTTATCAAATATCAAATTTTTACACAATATCCTCATATTTTTTATATCATATACAAAGATGAACTTTTGAAATTTCAAAGCTTTTGAAAAATTTCAATGTTTAAAAGTAAATATATCAAATTAAAAAGGGAAATTTAGAATTAACCATTGGGATAACACATATATATTGACTTTCTCTTCCGTTCCATAGCCACGCAAGCGCAGGGGAATATAAATACTGCAGCGTGGGCCTCTCTGTGAAACCCGATGTATTCAAGAACTACATGTATATTATTTAAGGAATAAGGAATCATTCTTTGAGTATTATGAGGTGATAATTTCGGTCGGGGCGTGATCAAATCCAATAAAGCCCAAAGGGCTTTATGATAGACTTGATCACGCCCCGACCGAAATTATCACCTCATAATATTCAAAGAATGATTCCTTATTACTTATATTTATATAATTTTAAGCCATCGTACGATTAAATATTTAAATATAAATAAGCAAACCCTGCTGGCGCCTCAATTTGGCGTCATTTGAAGTTATGGGTTATATAGTACAAAATCGATACATAGTGTTATCAAAGGCAAAGACACTGGAAAATGTAAATATATTCATTTAGATGCACTCTCTGTGAATGCATACACATCGAATCAATAACGTCAAATTATAATTAACTCTTTTCTCAGTTTCTATTTCAAATTAAAATAAATTTGTGTCTTATTAATGTGCATGGTATTTCGGTATAAACTAGCTGTTACTGTTTTAGATAAGGCACTATTAAATTGAACTTATTTTTTTGCAGATGTGTGTTATTTTTGTGGTGACTTAGATGTGGTAGAGGAAGAGGACATTCGAATACATGGATAATGCCTGTGTAGTAGGAAAGGAGGAATGTGCATATAGATACAATGAAAATATAAAGCTGGACTGGGAATCAAACCTGGGGCCCCTGCAACTCTAGTCAGGAGCTCAGGTCACTATCCTATCCTGATGTCCATATAGACCCAATAAATTACTTCACAAATTCGTGTGATTTGTTCCTCCTGCTAGGATGATCAGCCTTCATCAGTGGGGAATCCCCCCATAGAAATATATATGTACAATGTTTTTAGATGCATTTGTTACTTGTATATTAAAAGTTTGAAAAATGAAGTTTTGTTTTAGGGGCTTTTTTTTTTTTTTTTTGTAGCCACCCAATGGACATTTTTTATAAAAAAATCTGTAAAACAACTAATAAAAAAAAAATGGCCTAACTCTCAAAAATTGCTCCATCGTACCCAAAGTAGAACTTGACCTAGATATTATTAAGATTAATCTGTATACCCATTTCAATATGTGCAACCTCTGCAAAGAAAATGAACGGAAACTGCAAAGCAAAGCAATATGCTCTCCCTTCTTCGAAGGGGGGCATAATAAATCAGCTTCACAAAATATGTCTTACTGCCAATAAATTTAGGAGCACAGGAGTCGCCGAGCAAGGACATGCCCATCTTTGTAGCCTCATACAGGTTACTCATGTCCTCCATTGTACATTCCTGTGTCATCACCGACTTCAAAATGGCTGATTGAGCTTCAGCTGCTGCCCTGAAAACAATTCAAGAACTGTCTACATTGACATCTAAACTTCATTCTTGAACGAAACTTTCATAGCTAAACTTCGGCATACTAAGATATATGAATAAAATCAATATTATAGCTAAACTTCGGCATACTAAGATACATGAATTAAATTAATCTTGAGGGCTTTCAAAAGACTATCTATTAAAGTAAATTATCATTATTAAATCTTTCAAAATTTTAATTTTTAAGTCAATATATTGTCCCTTTGTCAACATGGTCAATGCAAGTTCAATTTCGGAATTCAGTATGCATATAGAAAATCCATATTACCCCGACCTCAATATAATGGTCAGGTTTTAAGCCAAACAGTGACCTTGACCCTTGTCACATGGGAATACTTAAAGTTCATAACTTCTATATGAGATGAAAATATGTGAGTGAAATTTGAATATGACATACTATGATGTGAAAATTTAAATTGCGATAGAGTTACACCAATCTTGGAAAATCTAAACATCACTCTACAACAGTCATGGATAATAAAACCTTACATGCAGATCTGGTCCTGAGACAGCAGTGGATTCTGAGCCAGATTGGTGAAGACTAGGGTAAGGCATCGGCCACACTGACACATTTCTGGCTCGGCGAAGCACCGGACCAGTGCGGGGGTGCTGGCGAACTGCAGGACATGCTTATACATCTGCTGGCCGCTGCTGGACACACACTTAGAGGTGTGGTGGTGCATACACTGCAACAGCTGTTTCATTTTCCTGCAATGTGAAAGTTGACTATCTTTCATAGCAGCTTAAAGCTTGATTAAGTAAACAAAGAACCACCTTTCGTATGAATACATTAAGTTTTTTCTAGTTAAAGTTTATATTTATAATTTATATGGATTTAAATGTTTATAGTACTAAGGTGTATAACAATTTGAACATTAATCTGATATCATTGTATTGTATATAAATAAACTGTTTAGTCAATAAATGCTAAATTTAATTGGTACATGCTAATACTCTAAACATGCTTATCCTTTAGGTAAGCATAAACATCTGATTCGGTAACTCATTAATGATAGGTATATGTATTTAAAAAATCATGCAATTAATTATTAGTTATAAAGCAGATAACTCACCTACAGTCTGTGTTCTCCTTTGAAAATAAATCACTCACTACATGCATTCCACAAACGGCTGCCATTTTTGGGTCACAGGTCTTGTCATCTGTAAGCACCAAAATATTAATTAATTGTCATTTTGGGCCTGGCCTTAAATGCATTTGTATATATAAAATATCTAAAATTTCTAAAATGGCAACAGGAATCAAACCATGCATAGGCATCTCTCTTAAACTACGCACAAGAAGCAACATGACCAAGTCTAGCTGCACTAATCTATGCACACAGCATTCACACTTTCTACCAACCTTTGATGGCTGAGTGAGACATGTAGTTACAGTCGGGTTTGTAGCAGGCGTATTCACACTTTCCTCCACTTAAGCACTGCGTCTCCTGGTTCAAGAGCGGGATTCTCCGGGCACACCCCTTACTGATCCACCCCCGCTCCTCTGGCTTGACCCTCTGGTCCATGGCTTGCCTCTTCTGTCTGTTATTTGTGGCGTTGTTAGCTCGGTCATCAGTTCCATTCATTGGCTTCAGCGTGGTTACAGTGTAACACATCTATCGAAAATATTACATGATATTCTCATACACATGAAATTTAAAACAGAATATAAGCATATTAATCATTTAACACATTCATTTTAATTCAATACCATTGAGTATCGTTTCTCATTTTTTACTATATGTAAGATAGTTGGATTTATCAGTTTCATTTGCTATCTTAGTTACCTGGTTATGCCCTTTGCATGTTTCCATCGGCTGCATGTTACACTCCTCATTTGACTTGGCATTCTTACAACTGAAGCATTTTAATGGTTTCTCTGCAAAAAATAATGTTAACGAATTCATGGCCTATCTGCACATATTCAATCATTTTTATCAAACAAAACAGCCAGAGTTGAAAATGTAATATCCATATTTCAATTACCGGTAAGACTTGTCTTTAAAACAAAAGTAAATTAAATGACGGATTAACAGATAAATCACATTTCATCCAATCCACTTACTATCACATTCGTCCATCAGAAGCTGACCAATCAGATGCAGTGAGGCATTGACCATTGGGATTTTTTCCTTGGGGAGCTGTTGTATGTGTGTTCCAAGGCACGCTGCTGCCGACAATGCCTCCTTGCATTGTGTGGGTCGGTCCTCTGGGAGACCCCAGGGCCAGCCCTTTGACTCCTGGGGACAGGTCTCCGATTTCTCCATGCTATTCACTATCTTCACGAGTCTCTGCAATGCTTTTAGCTGCTCTGCATATGATGGAGGTTTGGGCATATTCTTCATGTATTCTTCTGTGATTTTCTTTACCTCTGATGTTACAGCTGAAAAATTAATTAATATGTTTCCATCTCTAATAGCAATAGTTTTATGTATGAAAAAGAAAAACTTCTAAACCTACCATTTTAATTTAATTGCTATTTGTTCAAAATTCAGAACTAGTAAAATTACTCACTTATTTGTAGTAAACAAACATTAATGAAAAACAGTGCTTTCAATGTTTATCTCTAGCTTAAACCCAAGTTTTCATCAATAACATCTTAATAAATGTGTTTTATGAAGTTGTTCCAAAAACTTGCCAATAATTTCTACCAAGCATAACAAGCTCTTCTTCCTACATTGATCAAACAAATGCTCTAATTCCTACATTAGCTATACCACACCTTCAGGCATCATGTCTTCTGACACTCCTAAGATTTTCTGAGCCATGACGGCAAAGTGGAGAGCACACTCGGAGGCCTTGAGTTCGGCGTGACATGAGGGGGGTACCAGGGGCTTCAACCTCTTGCCCATCTCCTCCCTGACATGATGGGACTCCTCCATACTACAGCCAGACAGACTCATGTCCATACATTGCTGAGTCTTCCACACATCCCTGTCACAACACAAACATATTAACGTGATGATCAATGGTTATCTCCTAAACAACATTTTTATCTTAGCTCACAGATGATTACTATAACTCTTTCATGAATTTTTTTCTCCTAGCTTGATTAATATTCTGAAACATTTTTGTAATAGCCTAGAGAATACAATTGTATGTAGTGTACAATCCTGTATAAATAGTCTAAATGATAAAATATACCAAATGAATACACTATATACCAATACTTGAATTGTACATCTATTTAGCATTCCACCTTATTACCTCTTTACAATAATGACAGTATTAATTTAAAAATAAAACCACAAAATCTCATTTACTTACACACAAGGCATCTGACTCCTGTCCCCCTCCCTCATGGTCATGTTGAGCTGATCGACACACCACCGGGCGGCGCAGGGGTCACAGGTGGCAGTGGGGCAGAGCCTGGTCAGCCTCTGGAATACATCGTGCATGGTCCAGTACACAGAGTCCCGCTGACACTTGCTGCATCCTCCGGCATGTCTCCAGACACATTGCCTCAACTCCGGCAACATGCTGAAACCAGTCCCACCAGTAACACATTAAGCTCAGGAATCAAATTTGATAATACATGTATACTCTATATGGGCTATTTTTGCCCAAGATTTTGTATTGTTCTAAATTCTGCTGGACACAGCTGTGTTTGAGGAGACATATTAAAACATTAAAAAATTGCCTATATATGGCCATTAAAAAAGGGTAAAATAAAATGGGGTGATCATTTTCATGCATATCATAACATTGTACATGAAAACAACACTTATGCTAACGATAAACACCATTCTCTTATTTTAACTTGTTACCTTCATTTGGCACTATTTATCAATTTGTATAAATTTCAAAAGGATTTGTTATCAACACGTTTTTCGGGCAATTACCTGCAGACAGACTCCTTATCAACTGTCTGGAGCATTCTGGTATGGAGTGAATTCAAACAATACAGAGCATCAGGGACACTGCACATTGTGCTCTCCATCTGCATGTCAGCCAGGCAGTGGTCATTGTCCCTAGCCTCCGACCCGGTCCTACGTTTAGAGCTACAGAGACCTCTAGCGATGGTCTTTAGGTCCATGTAGGTAGCTTCAATGTTCTTCCTGACATGGGGCATACAGTTAACAGTGTTCTTTGCTATACAAATCTCCACAGGAAGAAGATGCCTGTTTGAGGAAGAAAAAAAATATTATTATTTAGAAAGTATCAACACAGGAATGTTGATTTGATTTCACTTTAGGAGTATAAATTAAACTGTCTCTCTTTTCTATAATTTTCTTTTAACCAAACTCTTTTTTTTCTTGACTATCTAGCTCCATAATCATATTTAATCTCTCATACCATTACACTTTAATTAGTTGAATTAAAGCTTCTAATGTCTTTAATGTCTTTACTCATTTCAATAAAACCCATTTTATTTCATTAGTTACAACTTACAATCATTATAATACTGAAAATATGTGTAAAAAAAAAAGTGTTCTCTTACGAGCAGATGGCACTCTTGGAATTCATGTAATATTGCTGTGATATGGAGAGGCTGAGCATGCTCAGACACTGCATAGCCTCTTTTTCATTACACTCCATCTTCATCACCTCAGCCCTGAAGGGGTCCTTGGCAACTTCCTTGCTCTCCAGACAGAAGCCCTGAGATTGGACCAGGTTGTTCAAGGTCCTTGCAGTGTTCAGGTATTTCATGCGCATTTTTGTTGAACACTGCATGGTAGACCGAAGGATGCATTTTTGCAGGAAAACAATGTCTCTACAACAAAATTGAAGAAAAAATCAAATAACCTAGACAGTATATATTGCTGTGTACAATTGTTCTGGTTACTTTTTACAATATGAAGATACATGTACAATGCAATTTACAAATTACTTACATTTTACATGTAATATAGGCAATTATAACTTTATCATATACATTCATAAAAGTTTTTCAAATACATAGAAATACATGTAGTAATGTTACAAAGCTCACTGGTATAATATGATATTGCTGGATCATGTGAGTAAAATCATGTGAAGCACAATCATGAAAGACTTCCGAGAAGATTTGAATGCGATGAAGTGATTTTTACGGTACCAAGTTGTCAATTGTGATAAGTTTGAAGATGACCATTGACTTCCCAGCCCCCTTTAATTTTTACCTGCAGGTGTGTTTCCTATCTACCATGGGGTTGGCTCCACCAAAGATAGCCAGGGCTCCCAGATACTCCGTACAGCGAGAGGCCTCTTCCTGCATGCAGTAGGATGACTCTGAAACAAGCATTTTAACTCTTTTTTATACAGCTTAGAGAAGTCAGGGGTGTGAATAAAAACAGCTCTTGTCAACTAAACCAAATTACTGCCAAACAGAATCTGAGAGTATATTGTCACAATGGCATTAAACTTTAAATGTTATTGTTTATTCAACATTTACATGAAATTGTGCCTGTAGCAACATGTAAAATCATAAATCTGAGAGTTTACCATTCATTGTTCTGTTAAAGAGCTGAGACATATTCCAGTTCTCCATAGCCATCATCTTCTCCTCTTCCTTTGTCATATTCATCTTCATCATCGCCTCAGCTACAATAACAAAAGGACAACAAAGTAAAATTATCATCAAATAAATACTTATACACACACACTTCCACTAAAACAATTCAAAGGTAAGCAAACATGAATTTACAGCTATCTTCAAAATAAGCAGATGTGTTAAATAAAATTGTGTCTAAGGTTAGAAGAGCAAAATATACTGACTTGTTTGTACATGTAAGTACATGTAGTTATTTTCTTACCAAATCCAGAATAGCAACTGTTGAGGTCGATTTTGTGTGCTGCTGTCCTCCACACACCCTGTAGCAGGGGAGGTAAGTACATGCTCTCCTTCTCCAGACAGTGCTTGGTCTGATTCAGAACTTGACACATGTCCCAGTGAGTTGCGGAGGAGTTCTTCATGACGGCAGTAAAGTTGTCGGCAAACCGCAGGTAACAGGTGTCGGTGTGCATGTACGGAACCAGTGGGTTGGTGTGTTCCATCACAATTTCCGAGAAGTTGCAGCGTCCACCCCTGTAGTATTTCCCCAATTCTTCAGCAAACATGCGAATGTCATGGGCGATAGACAGTCTCGTTCCATTATCACAGCCGACAGTCTTTTCTAACATGCATTTGGCAATTTTCTCTCCATTACTGCAAAATAAGTTTGTTCATGTTAACAAATTTTCTTTACTTTCCTCTACAATTAATACACAAAATAAAATCTCTCAAATATAGTTACATGTACATACAACTTGAACTTAGCAGTCTATTTCTATTCTAGAACCTAAGTTGCATTAACTGAGATAAAAGTAAATGTACATGTAAAAGGTATATCATTATCAAGAAATAAAAAGTAATAAATTCCTCAGAATTCAACAGAAGATGGTAGACTAGTCAAGACTCTGAATAAAGTACGGCAAGATGACATTGTTTACCACATCAGTTATCAGATTTATCTGCTTCAAAAACTGTAAATGTGGTTATTAACGCTGGTTGTTAAGTAAGTTAAACTTGTCTACAGACAAACGATACATGTGGGTATTTTAAAAATATAAGGATGCATTAATAACAACACTATATCTTAGATTTTTTTACCATACCCACGGGGTATTTTATGCAGTTTTCAGCTTTCTGCTTAACAAGTGTAAATTTCCCCCATGCGTTAATAACCACTTTTACATTTTAATAGGCAAAATAAACAACAGGAAACAATTCTCATTGGACAAAAAAAACTTTTTTTAAATGAGTAGCTAAACTCTTCCTCACTTCAAGGTTATTAAAAGTTCTGGGATAAGCTAGACTATGGTCACATCTTTTAATATTAACAGTTACGTACTTGCAAACAACAGTGACATTCATATCTGGAGCACAGTCCAACCATCGTGTGGTACACACCGGGCTGGGGCGACAGTCATGGAGGGCCGTCAGCAAGGGGAAGGTCACCTCAGGCATCTCAGTTTTTGTCTGTGTGGCAGCAAGCTTCATGCACTCATCACCAAGGGTTGCCATGACCACATGCATGGTGACATTGATTTCCTTGACCTCATCGGGGTCACAGGTCATGGTGTTTTGTAAAACACATTCCACTGTGGCAGCATATTTCCTGATTGAAAAAATAACTCAATATTAATATTGATATATGTAATACAATTTTGTACCAAGTCTGAAGTATTGTGTCAGCAAGTTTAAAGGTTAGTTTTCCACTGATGTTTCTTACATGCACATTCCATCCATTTTGGTCATATTGGCCCTGGAATAACTTTCAAGATCCAGCATACATTGGTTTGCCTTGGTCGGTTCACACCTGGAGTGACCGAGCGTGGTCTCCCACCTGGCCATGTTACACATGACGCTGGACAACAGTGGGCAGGAGTTACCTAGCATGTTACGGGCCTGCACCAGAGACGAGGAGAACGACTCCTTGACAGCCTCAGAACAGTTCTTAGTGGACATGTGCACACACTCCAAGGTCTTGTGGAATTTCCTACAAAAAGGACACGCATTTCAATGATTCTCACTTGCTGCCATATTCATGATATACGGTGTATTCGTGTATGAAGGAAAGTATCAATTATATTGATCACCGTTTATAAAAGGATTAAGAACATGACATTGAAAATAAGTGCATACAAAGAATGATTTTTAAGCAAAGTTGTAAAATAATGTCTCTAAAGAAAAGAGATTTTCTTTTATAAAGACTAAAAACCTTCAAATTAAGGAACAGTGTACCCTAAATATATTATTTACTAAATGATTATAAAAAGAAATACAAAGGGCTCTCCTACATCCCTTACCTGCAGGCTTCTCCTTGTTTGCTGGGAGTAGCCCCGGTCAGGTACATGCCATAGTGCTGGATACACATGGAGGCCACATCAGGGCTGCAGACATGGTCCATCTGTTTAATGGCCGGCAGTATGGAGGGACACACCTCCCAGTGTAGGTCCGTCAGTGTGGACAGACCCTCCCTAAACATGTCTTGTCTCTGCTGGGAACACGCCTGTACGCTGGCATTGACACAGCCGTAAATGTCCAAAATTTTTCTGTCAAAACAATTTATGTCCTGTTAGTGGTACTTTGTTGCTTTCTTGATACCTTGCATATTCGAAGTGAAAGTTATTTCTATGAAAAAGTTGTGTCATGTAAGCTTCTTTTCTTCATATTGTCGTATTTAAAGAGTACTACAAAAATATTATTTCTTAATAACTTATACTTAGCTATTTTTTTACAATAATGACTGCATTAATACATTTACTCCTGTAGTACATGCCCTGAATGTGTTTTGTTTTGTGCCCAATGCTTTAAAGGGAACCTCCTTACCCACACATTGAGACCCTGTCAGACATTGGAACCATCCTCCAGTTCATCAGGCTCGTGCCATACGACACCAGACACAGGGAAGCCATGTCTACCATACATCCTGCTGGTTCTAAAACAGCAATGCATGGTTAGAAATATTTCAACTCAGTATAATGCCTGAACATAATAATATCATGAAGAGAAATGACAAGTATATGTAGATTGAGGCCTTTTTTCCTACTACTTGTGTACATGCCTTACAAAAAATCTATCTTTGATATTTCCCAGTAAATGTAACATAAATTTCAATTTTGTTTAAAACTCATTGTTACACAGTACATGATATAGACCTACCACTAGGAGCCGGCTGGCTACTGAAGCTCCTGTTACACATCTTCTTGTACTCCGCATGTCTATTCATGTCCTCAGCCAGGTTAAACTGTACAGTGAGGGGGATGTGCTTGGCCTGCCTCAGACATCTCTCCTCCTCCTCACTGGCCACACAGAACGCCTGCATGATGTCGGTTCGTGTGGTCAGCCCCCTGTAAAAGCTGTCCATGAACGCCATGCTACAGTTGGCCAGCTCCGAGGTGTCATCCCTGGCCATTACCCGGGGGTCTACGCGACTCAGGTCACAGGAAGACTGCTGCCACTCCTTGTACTTCCTCATGATCCACTCCAGAGGGGCATTCTGGGTAGCTGCACAGCCTTCTGTGTGCTCTTTCACACATTTAATGACATTTGGGAGTTCACTGCAAAATTATCAGCACTGTTATCTTAAAATAAGGATTGCAGCACTAACATTCATTAGAACAATAAACCCCTTCACATTTATTTTGTTGGAAGAGGATTTCTGTTGAATAGCTTAACATTTCTAGTTTTTAACTTTCTTGAGACAATACTTCATTGATGGACTTTTTTTTCATATGAATCATCATTCAGTAATACAAACATATAGTGTGTCGATTCACAGGGAAGTAAATAAGTGGGAAACAGAATGGTCAACAGATCCCAAAGACATTGGTCCATCATAAATTCCAAAAATACCACAGTATTGCATACTTTGAATTTAAAACAAAGATCAACAACTCTACATTTTTCAACTATTCACAAACTTACGTGCAGATTTGTCGTTTATCAGCCTCAGAACCAATGTTTAATAGACACTTGTTCACAGCATTAGCAACCTCACACTTCTTTGGTATTGGGATAGGACAGGTCTTCATGACTCGAGCCGAGATGTCTCGAGGAGAGCACTTGTCTCCGACAATGGCATACATCTCGTGGTACATTGAGCTGACAGCGAGCACCGAGTCATGGTCCACGCATTCACTGGTCACAGTCTGAATACAGCACGTCATTCTTTCCAAAGCACTACAAACAATACATTACCATGATTTATGACCATCAGATCTACATAAAAACTTTTATTTTGTCAAGCTGAATAATTTTTAAAAAAGTATATTTATATATATTGCCTTTTTCACAAACACTTGTACATTTTTGTAGACAAATTTTTTGATAATTTCAAATCACAAGCATACTTACTCACAAACTGGTTTCCAGCCGAAGAAAATATTGTTAGTGATATGAGAATGGAGCATGGCTTCCTCCCCACACTTATAGGCAGCCTGTACATCACAGGTGGCCTTCCTATCTGACATGACATAGTCCTCGTCTCCAGTGGTACACATGTAGCCCACTGTCTTCATAGGGAGACTGTATACCTGTATCATCTGGGCATACACCTCGGGGCTCAGGACAAAGCCCGCCTCATACACTGACATCATCATCTGCCTGTAATGCCTGGAAATAGATAAATTTTTAAGACTTACGAACAACCATCTTAAATTTACTTAATTTCCTTGACAGCGCAACATTTTTAATTGATTAAAAGATTCAACTAATGTATACATACTGATAAAATGAAAAAGTTGTTCCGAATGCAAATGTCTTTAATCATATACTTGTACATTTAATCTGAGCAACTTACGGACAAATTGTTTCTTTGGTTGAGTAGGGATTTCCCAGCAGAGATAAGAGAGAGAACAGTCCCTCTAGTTGGTAGGCTGGGGCAACAGAGAGGACAGGGTTAGGGGCAGGGTCGTCCTTACAGAGGACATGGACCATCCACACACTGGAGTTGTACCAGGACTCTGACAGGGGGCTCTGTCTCATGTCACAGGAATGTCCGTGCATCTCTGTACACCTCAGGGCCTGCTTCACAAATCTAAAGAACCACAAATAATCAGACTTAGAAAAATTCCTTTCTCTTATACTGTTACATGCATGTGTATACCAGGTATAGTATCGTATGTATGTCAGTGTGGTGTAGCTGAAGTTTATGCACAAAATAAACCCAGATTTTGACCAAAATAAGTTTTTAAGATTAGTGCAATATCATAGGATGTTTTAGTATAAACATTTCAAACCCCATTTTAATAAACATAAGATTCAAAGTTAAGTTCCATCAAATATAACTTGAAATAAATTTTGCCTTGTTTACTTGACAATATGTTTTGTACATTTTATCCATATTGCTTCAAAAAGCATCCTACTGAGTACCTGGTACTTCATAAAGAACAGAACATCGTTAATTCTTAGTTCCTCCATTGCTACTTACCCACACCAGAGAGAGGACTCGGCGTAGGTCTGGGGAGGCATCTTTAACAAGGCCCCCACCTCTGTCATACACATGGAGGCCAGCTCTAAGTTACAGCCCTCCGATTTACACAGCCCCCTAGATGTCTCCCCGATGTGATCCACTGCCATACTCAGCAGGCCCTTGATCTTCTTGTCACAGCCCGGCATCACTTCAGACAGGCACTTCATGGTGGGGGGAACTTGTCTTGAAAAAAAAAAAAATACAGTTGTTTAATATTGAACTAATAAATTGGACACTTTAAAGAAAACCCATTTTGGTAATTAAAATAATGAATTTAACTTTGAGTTTGAGGTAAAAGCTTGAATTTTGCGAAATGATTTACATTTAACGGTCACAAATGACCAAAGGAAAGACCAATATCGAAATGCTTCTTATCTTTTATCTTGGAGCATACCAGTATATACATAATTGTACACATATGCAATGCTCAAAAGTTATTAGGCAAGCCATTGCATTCTCCTTCCATTGAATTTTATTTTTTATTTTTGAGACCCTCCCTTGTGAGACCCTGAGACAATGATGTGTGTCAGTTTGTACCTGCAGTAGTCTGAGAGAGAGTCCATGGCCAAGATCTCGATGTAGTCCCTCAGGCACCGCACAGCGGTCATCTTACAGTGGCCAGACTCTAAAAGGTAACAGGTGCTTGGAATAAGATACAAGATGTTACTGCAAAAAGTAGGCTATTCTAAATATAATCTTTGTTTCATATTTTACAATTTCAAATTACAGGAATCTTACCATAAGTCTCCATTTCCTCTGAAAATAGAAACAAATAAAAAAGTTCAAAAAAGTTAAAAACATAATATTTTTATTTGAACATCAGAATATCAATCCAGTCACTAAAAAGGACATTAAATAGACAATCTGAATAGATCACCTTTTTCCTCGGAGCAGGTTCCCATGAGCAGAGCCATGATGAGTGGTTTTTGGGCGGCAATCTTCATCCTCTCCATCTCTCCACAGCTCATGCTGCTCTTCTCCACACACTCTGCCATCATGTGCAGGTTCCTGAATCACAAAATAACCGATTTTAATATTATCTACATGGATGAAGTCATATATGTGCCTCAGCTTTTTGATACAAAACTAATATAAGGAATTAACAATGCATATTGCCAATACCACAATATTTGAAGTTGGCACTCTCTCATACACTTTCCTTACATTCAAATTTCTTTTCTTATTATCAAATGATGATAGACCAATATATACAAAGTAAATTAAATATAAAATTGTTCAAATTACCCGCAAAGTTTTTTCTTATCCACATCTTCCATAGCAACAGTTGTCATAGCAACTGTATCAAACATTCCAGTCATGCACATCTTGGCTTTCTTCATATCGCACATTTCTTCTACAATTTCACAAAAATTTACACATCAATAAAATGTTTACATGTGCGTTATGTTTGTATAAAATAACATTTGTATCGGGTTATCATTTGTATGTGTAAGTAGAAGACAAGGGTAGGTTCTCTCCTGACCTCTGACTGTGACCTCCATCAGTTTCTGGCCATCCATCTGGCAGGTTTTGACAGCAATGGCTGAAACATCTCTGTAAGCGTCCTCCACAGAGGCTCTTACTTCTGTCTCACATCCCATCGTGTTGTCAATCACACACATCTCAGTGGAAAATATACCTCTGTAAAAAGACACATCAGGCATCAACTTAGTTGTTTAAAATCAAACCAATATACCGGGTATCATACTTCACAGCAACATAAAGAATAACTCCTAAATCCTATACGTGGATTGCTAGTGTGTAAATCAAAATGCATTTGCAATCCCAAACTAATTTAATCTGGAAGAACTTCTATACATACATTGCATGAACTAAAAACTCATGGATTTAATAAATAGACATTGTCAAAGTGATGAAACTTATCAAGCATATGAATGAAATTGAACTGAGATCATTATCTACATTCTCTTCCTGCCAATGATTTCATTTTACTCACGAGCAGACGGCAGGTGCTTCCTTTGTCATCCCAAATCTCATAACCCCTTCACTGAGCATGCTCACGCATTTCATGGCCTCCTTCGGCTGACATTTCCTTGGTGGTTCCTCGTTACAGATTCCCCCACTCTTACCAATGCTGTTGAACCAGTCGATTACATGGAGGGTCTTCATCTTAATGGCAGCAGGGCAGCCTGACAAACTCTTCTGGATGCAGGCTATATCAGACTTGCGTTTCCTACAATACCAGTAAGCATATTGTTTCAATACATTAACAATGTTGGACTCATTTTCAATAAAAAAAAAAAAAAATCTCTCAAAATTGTCTTCATAAACACATAGACTGGAAAATAAATTTTAGGCATCAAAAATACATTCATTTCTTTATCATATTTAAGGTTTCCAGTAGGACATTTTACTTTGTCATTGATGAATAGTGAAAGGAATTTCAAATCATTACTTTATTTCCTTCTCCATTCTATTCTACTCAAACAATAAAGTGATTTTTTCATTAAAATTCCTTCAATTTACCTGCATGTCATCTCCCTCATCTTGATTGGGTAGAATGCTGGGAAGATGTTGGAAGAGGCATAGTTGTTCAGACACATTGATGCTGTCATCACATCACAGGAAGCATCTATACAATGTTTATTTCAATAAATGTAAATATAAATGTATCTCTGCATTCTTTTTGGATTACAAACTACAATTCAAACACTGATTTCATATACAAATGTAATTCTGATCAAAACATGGACCATTTATGACACCAATGCAAATCTATGTGAAAATTTCCTTTGCAGATTCAAAGTAATCATAGTCATCCTCAAAACCCAATGAACGAGAAAACAACCAACAGAACACCACTAACTTCCATGAAATAAATAAAATACAAGTTAAGCACATACTTTTCGGAATTTCAAAATCAGTTGCATTCAGTCCATCATCCTGGTACACCAATTTCAAATTGTCTGTAAAAAATAAAACACATGTCCACTTATTACACAAGAAAATCTCTTCCAAAATGCAGTTTTGTATCTTTTAATGAGCATGCAATATTAAACTCCATCTAAATACCCAAATTATCTATACAAAAGAACATTGCAGATAAAATATAAATTGGAGAATGTTGAGTTGATTTAAAACAATCATTACTTAAGCTTTAAAACCAAACTGTTTCACATTGTATTCCATTGTATCCATTGAGCTCACCTACAACCTTGCATCTGAAGAAGACTTGCTTCTTCACCAAATGGCTGACGGACTCCAAAGCTTTCCTCCAAGGGAGAGCCACAGAGCCACTGTTGTCTAGGACACAATCTGACATCTTCATGAACACTTCACACAAGTTCTTCTGAGATGCAGAATTATTGAAAAGATACTTCTCAAACACATCATTTCCTGCAATACACTTCATGTCTTGGGAGAAGTTGCTTGGCATTGTGGGAAAAGAGGATGATGGGAGGAGGTCACATGATCCATTGATGACAGCTTCCAGCGACTCTTGGTTCATCTTGATGGAGTTTGAGTAGGAATACACCATATATTTGTCACACCCTCTCATCATTAAGCTGATGCAAGACTTTAGATGTAATTGATTTCTGCAACAAAAAAACACAAAATTCTCTGCTATATCAGTTTACTTTTTTCTAGAAAGCTGCTTACACAGAATGTTGGGTCAATATAATCTATGGACTCTGATCATTTTACTCTGCACAGAACCTCCATGTGCATGTTGAGAGAGACCTATTCTTTGTTTCTCCCAATGTGATGATTGTACTTACGAGCATATTTCTGTTGGATCCATGCTGTTGAAACACAATTCAATGTCACCAACACAGGGAACTAGGGCAGGCTGCATCTCACATTTCTGGGTTGAATTTTTTTGGTCATTCGATTCATTGTTCATCATGTTCATACATTTGGGCTGTAACTCTGCCTTCAAGATTTCTACTTGAGGGGTTACAGTGTTGGTTAGGTATGTTTGTTCACATCCTCTGGAGTGAACCTGCACACACAACATAGCCTGGTGCCCCATGCTGTCAAAAATCAAATCCTAGAATTATTTCATCTTTTAAAATTGTAGGATGTTTAAAAATATAGTCATATATTCATTGCTTCATTAAAAACTAAATTTTTATAGGTTATTTATCTGCAGTTTTCACTTATCTAAATATAGAATCTTTTACCTTTTTTGAAAAAATCAACAATTTTGCATAAAATTTAATTGACTCTAAATTTACAGCGTATGTGCAATTAATAGCCAATAACCTTCCAGTTACTGTGATTCATGGTACTCTCCATTACCTGCAGATAGCTTTGGTGTTATTGGCTGCTGCATAATAATTCTTTGCACTGTTGTACCAATTCAAGCAATCATTAACAGCAGTCTTGTCACATGTCTTTGGAATGAACTGATCGACCAGAGCCTTGGTTATATTACAGTCCCCCTCCATGTCTGCCTTACAGTACGACCCAGACAGGCTCAGAATGGGCTCCATGGCTTCTTTTACCATTGCTTTTTCCGAGTCGGTACAGTTCATTGTGTTGTTATAAACACAATGCATTGCCATTTTCACAGCTCTGAAATGTTGAATTATAGTTACATGTACATGTCACTTATGGTATATGTATATGCAACAAAAGGTACATACATATGTGCATATGTATAATTCAAAGAATAAAATCCTACAAAAAAGAGCCAAATATTGATTTAAATCAGTAACTTAACATCATAATAAATAAAAGGTGTCATTATCATTACATGTATTAACATGACTTGCATTTTTCTTGGCTGACAAACTTGTTGAAAATGCACATTTAAATCTTAATGAATAATATTTGCTCATCAGTTCACAAAACAGTGTTCTGTACATGTACATTGTATATATAATGAAAAATGAATGCTGATAAAAATAGTGAAGAGTTACAACCACTGCAATGTGCACCCTATGTCTTTGACTTACCCACACTGGGTGTCTGGGTGGAAGGCCGAGGCGGTGGACAGGAACTGACCCAGTTTACCCAGGCACCACATGCTGGCATTGACATTACAGGTGGGCTCCCTGTCCATCTTCTCCATATTGTCCATCTTCTCCACATTGTCCATCTTCTCCATACTGTCCATCATCTCCATTGGGCAGACTTGCTTGTGTAGCATCATCACCACCCTCATTGCCTCCATCGCTGTTCGTTTTCTGGCTTCAGTCGCATTGGCAAAGTGATCGTGGACACATTTTTTGGTGTATTCAATGCCACTTAAATGAAAAAACAGGAAACATGTTTATTCATATATAATAATGTGTGTTTATATTTCTTCCATTTTCTGTAGAAGGTCAATTAGAATCATGGATGCCTTAATATGTTATAGAAACATTAAAAACATGCTGGTCAATTATATACAACTGAGTTTATACCTGCAAAGTCCTTTGCGTTGGGGGATGGGGAGAGAAGTGAACTCCATCAGTCGATGGAAGTATGTAACCAAGCAAGACCCAGCCATTCCATAGCTCATCATCTCCGTTTCTAAATTTAAAGAACATAATTATAACATTTTTGGTCATTGAGGCAATTTATCCATACTGCAACTGGTGTGAATACTAACTTATGTTCCGCCAATTCGAAAGAGTCAAAATGTTTTATTTGATACCTTATAGAAATAGTTTCACAGTGACATGAGTTGAACTATATTTCAAATATCCTGTTCAGCTAACATTTTTCATCAAGTACTTTAATGCTAATTTTACTCCTGAACCAATAATAATTCACAATTCATTTTTTCCCCAATATATCAATAATAACAAGGACTGACTGCAAAATCTTGGCTAATTGGTACAACCACTTTAAGTCACAAAGCCAAAAAATAATGAGTAAAGACACTACACAGTTTGTCCGATCCTTAACAATACAGTATACATGTAGATTTACCTGTCATAGATTTACCTGTCATAGATTTACCTGTCATATCCTTGGACTCCATGTATAGCTCCTCTATTCTGTTCTTTATTGTTGACTCATTCATTACTTTACCATATCCCTCTACAAGAGACATGTCAAAGGTCTCATCAATGTCTTACTTCAAAGCTAACATTTCTATTTAACCTTATGATTCATATTACTGCAAAGAACACTTAAGAATAGTTTGATATGGTGAATTCTAATTTTGCCATCCTTGAGCACCAACCTCAAAATCATAAAAAAAATATTAGTTTCATTTTGGTACAGAGGGTTCCACTTAATCTGATAGCGGTTAATCTGATAATTCGGTTAATCTGATATAATATCAAAACACCAAACCATTTCTTATATATCCCTTTATATTTTTTCCTGATATTCTGATAGAAAAAAATGTCATTTTCGGTTAATCTGATATGATTGTGACCGTGTAATATTGATTTCCCACCCTTTTACACCTGTATACACCTATGTTTTATTGGTTGACACCCCTCTTGTGTACACAGTAACTCTTTACAGGGCATTAGTTACACTTCAACGCACACAAGGGGCTCCTTTTTTGTTGTAAGATAAAAGCTACCGACATCGATAATTGTTTCGGATGACCGCACACAGGACTGACCTTACCTGTGTACAATTTTAATTGTTTGTTTACTTACCAATTGCATGTGTTAATTTCATGCTGGGCTTGCACTATTAAGAATTATTTAAACGTAATTTCTGAATCAAAAATGACAGGCTTGGAGCATGTGACATCGAGGAAATTCTGACTACTTTCAATTTCACATCGTGGTAGAAAACTTATAAATAAAAATCAAATATTTTTTTATCGTGCATAATTAATTATTTAAGAGCATTTTATAACAGAAAAAGAATTAAAATGAATAGTTCAATTGAAAGAGGTACTGTTCAGACAGCCATTTCCTCTTATTACTTCCTGTCAAAATGGCGGCCACTTTAAAACCATCGTAATAAAGAGAAACATTTTCTTTTGGGCATTTACAAACAAAATAAAGACTTTCATGCCATTTCATTGCTATTGCAAGGTAAATTATTTCATCTCAAACTGTTGACATACAAATTATATCCTTTTCATTGATAAATTATGTCTTGAAACAATTTATTTTTAATTCTACAACAAAATCAAAGACCACAAAAACGCTAAATCGGTTATTCTGATTTTCGGTTAATCTGATATTTTTTCCCTGACAAATTGCCTATCAGATTAAGCGGAACCCTCTGTATTGCTAACTGCCCCATTCGACAAAATTCACCCCAAACTCTGCACATTTCATTCCTTAACCGACTTACTGCTCTCACACATCCAAGAAATCATTGCACCCCTGGCGTACATTTTGGCCTGGTTATATCTTGGTAGTGCAGGCAAATTCTTCATATCATCACAATGGCTGGAAACATGCATATGGAGGGCACAGAAATCTGGTGTAAAGTTGGTGGAATGGACCAGGAGGAAATTGAATCCATCCAGATATTGAACGGTGCAGTTAGGGAGAGACTGTAGCATCTGATCTACCATCACGTTCATACAGTAGGGCTTCAGCCAATCAACATACAGCTTCAGTGCGTAAGCTACTGGCTGAGCAGCCTCCAACATTCCACAGCCATTGGTGTTTTCCATAATACAGGATAGGGTTTTATTCATAAAACTAAAATAGAGATTTGAAACTGTGTCTACATTAAGCTTGAGTTTAGAAAGCTTTTTTTGTTGGTTAGAAATTTTCCATCTTATCTTTCATATTTTAAAAATATTCTATGAACAGAATACATGCAGATGTTTCAATTTAACCAGACAATTTTTAAAAATGACTAAGTAGTAAGACTATCTATTATCTATACATGTATAAATTTAGTTCATATATATGTTTATCATTCTAAATTTCAAAACTAAAACTTTCAATCTTTTTGATGTCTAAAGAAATACTGACATTGGTTCTTTAATAGTGTACTCAAACAAACAGTCCTGTGTCTACAGAATACCGCTAAACTAGATGAAATAAATATAACAAATGTAATAAAATTCTCCATTAAAGCTGATATCTACCTGCATGTCTGTCCCGAGGCAATATCACTCTCTGTTGGAATCGCAAAACAGCCAAGGGCCTGGTTGATATCACATTTGCTGGGGTAACAGGACCCCCTCATCTCCAGCAGGGCCTTCACAGGACAGTGATCCGTGGCCAGGGAGAAAATCTCCCGTACTCTTGGATCTATCTTCTCTATGGTCATATTGGAGGGATTTTTGCATCCATTTGTCATATACTGTACACATCTGGTCATCTTCTCAATTCCACTGTTATATCAAAGAAATGCACAAAATTAAAAACAAATTTAAGCAAAAGCAGTTTTTGTATATCTTTCATATCAGGCCAAAAAAAAATATATTCCTGTTTCCTGTCACCTGACCAAAAAAATTAGGGTAGGTAGGTAGGAAAAATTTTTTATTTTTAAAAAATATTTTATTTTTAAAAACTTGGAGCATGTGTGTTATAATGAGAAAGAAGTATATTCACAGTGTACGGTATGTTAATGATGATTTAAAATTTCCAAATGTCTTTGTATTATTGATGCATGTAATGTATAGAAAACAACCTTTAAAGAAAAAAAATAGATTTTTTAAAAATAAAAAATAAAAACTAATATTATTTGTAAAATTTAATCTACATGTGTATGAATGTATTTATCCTTTTCTGGATAAATATTTCTGTTTTGTATTAGCTTAATGGCAATATCAATTAAATCAGTCTCTGTACTTCCGTGTATTTGGGGTATTAGTCCAACCCTTTGACCCACTTACTACCGTACGTTATGTAGAGGATCTGCTTAATTTTCAAGATAATATAGAAAGCAGTTTTATGATAATTCTAACATTTATTGCAGTTATTAACTAATATAGCAGGTTATTAACTAACTGTAATATCAGGATTCAAAGTAATAAACATCGTTTTTGTAATTTCCAATGCACAGTATGTTGTTGCATCACCCGTATTTATAACCCCTGAAGATAAGATAGTTGCAAGTTATTAACCACAAGGTTAATTTATGCAGTAAAGATGTCTGTAGATTAGTTTACTATCATTCTTTTGCCAATGAGGTTAATTTACACGATTGTGAACTCAGAAGACAGGGCGCCTTCACTTCTCCTTCTGAGGAAATTCTGGCGAAGTTACCGATCACCACCATGATCACAAAAAAAACTTTTAGGGTCGGGGGGTAAAAGATAGGGTCGGTCGGGCGACCGGAAACAGGAATAATTTTTTTTTTGGCCTCATCCGGTATTTGTTTATACAAGTAAAACAATAAGATTACATGCATGTGTGTCCAACTGACAGATACTAATAGGTCCAAGTGAAACATTTGATTAAAAATACACTCCTCTGTCTTCATGAAACATTTTTACACAATTAAAGCTAAATGTCTCTCTACTAAGAGAAATAACTTTCATTACAGAAAATTAATTCCATCATATTCTTATACTAATAAAGTTTTCCCTGCAAGGGTATGCTAAACTGTGAAGTGATAAACAATGTTACACGGCCATAGTACAAGTGTGAAGGTTTTTGCATCTACATGTTCATGCTTTTTTCATAACGCTTATAACTGAACTTATAACTTGACGTACTGACAAACTGGTTCCCAACCAAACATTTCCACGTCCCCCATTAGATACTCAAGCTGAGACTGTCTGACGCACACTCGGGCTCGATCCACGTCACACATGGTCGACTCTTTAAATGAGCATGGTTGAGTGGGGTCATTCATCATGGTCAGATTAATCAGGTGAGCCCACATTTGCTCATCCGCACATAGTTCTCCCATCATCCTCATGCTACTGTCAATCAAATGCATGACCGTTTCCGAGGAGACGTCATCGGATTTCATCGTCATCAGTTTCTTCATGGCAATTTCAAACAACCTACAATACGATGCTGGGATATTATACAAATTCCAAATGCCAAATTTGCATTATTTCTGACAAGAAAGTAGTTCTAAATGTCCCAAATACTATGGAATCATTTAAATTTGCGGGGGCCAATTTTTGTGGATTGTGAGTTTTTTGCTTATTTCATGGATGCGTCGGTTTTTAGTTTCAGTAAAAAAGATAACTTTTTCTAAATTTGTTTTCCTCAAGGATGTAAATTTGTGAGGGAGGGCTACCCAAGAATACCACAAAAATTGAGCCACCATGAATTGTAATGATTCCACAGTAATAGAATTCCCAATCTCACCTTGCAAATATTATATATAGACAACTGTTTTTAAAAAGGCAAGTATTTGTGTTATATATACATTACAAACATACATGCTTTGATACAAATGTAAATCTGAGCCTTTAGCTATTAAATGCAGAAAAGTAGCATAAATGTTTTCTCTTATCACAACAGTCATTACATGTTTTTTGCTTTAAAACTCACGGGCAAACTGTTTCTTTTGTTGCAAATGGACTGTTGACTATAGCTCCCAGGGTGGTTACTTCATCCAGCATTGGGACTGGAGGTACAGGAATGTAGGGGTGCTTTCCTAAACACAATACCTCTCTGGTCTTTGAAATCAGAAAAATCCCCCCACTGACCTTAGAGTAGACATCTTGTGGACAGTCTTTCAAATCATCCATAACCATTCCCAATGTTACATCGAAAATACTGAAACAGAATTCAAAGCATGATATTTCTGAATAAACAATAATTTTTAGAAATTCAATTTGTTACATTTTCAACTGGAGTTGTGCCGTTCTGCAATTTTGCTGTGTGTCCAAGGTATCATCATTAAAATAATTTGGTTTTGTGATTCAAAGCATTCTTTAGAATACCATGCAGTCATTAATACACAACTAAAACACAAATTCATAATTCATTATTCTTATAAAAATATGCAAAAATATCAAACTAAAAAAAAAGATGTGGCTTTGACATATAAATTTAAATGCTGGAAGAGTAAAATTGATGATTTGATGTTTTAATTTTTCATATCTTTGCAACTAAAGGCCTGTCCACAAATATTTAGAAAAGCATTATTACTAAAAACAGTGATAATTTAAAGATATATTCTGTACATTGGCAAGTTTAGTGAACCACACAAAAACAAACTTGCACAACATGAATTGATGAAAACAACATTAAAATTTATTATTTGATTTATTACAAACCTGCATGAAAGTGGAGATCCCTCCATCTGGACTAACGGGGAGTCTACAGCGTTTTTCATGGCCATCATGTTTTCCATAGCTCTGTCAAAGTTACAGCCTTTTGATTTCTTGCACGCAGACTCCTGAGTGATTTTGAGCTGAGCTGCCATCATGGCGACAAGGTTTCTAACTTTCTCATGACGACATTTTGGCATTATGGATGATAAACATGTCAGGCTAGTTCCAGCTTGCCTATGAAGTAGAATTACTGTAATTAGCTCAAGACGAAAATGTACCACAAGAAAATTACTGGCTATATAGGCTAAACTCTGCAACGGTATCATTCCAAAATAATTAATGCACATGAAAACTTTGTATAGAGGGAAATTTTTAAAAACATAAAGATTAAGACAAACTCCTAAAATCATCAATATTGTACCTGCCTAAAATAATCTGTTAAACAACATAAAAGTGTATACTTTACCAGCATATTCCATCAGTAAAAGCGAAGGGTGATGTGAGATGGGACAGGCCCGCTGCTGTGTAGAAGAACTCCGAGAAACACATCCCCACCATATCCATGCCACAACCCATGTCTCCACCCTCAGAGCCCAAACCTCCTCCCTCTCTCTCCCCCTCATCATCATCATCTTCATCATCATCATCTTCTTCCTCATTTTCTGTCAAAGAATTGCATCCACTTAGTAATACATAATAAGAATCTTGATTATGCCTGTTATTATGTAAGATAAAGAGTCTAGGATCTTATTCAAAATAAAGATATTTTTGTGATCATTGTATTGTTTCATTGCCAAAAAAAATTTTTTTTCCAAATTTTCTCACTTTTCTTTCTCAAATCTTACTATCCCTAAAATTCCATTACAAATTGTGATACCAATCCCCCATCGAAATCCAATTAATGCACAATGATTATACCCATGGCACATACAAAAATTCCTATTCTTTTATTTTTTATATACCGGTAAGGGTTAAAGGACATTTCAAACAAAATGAAATGAAGTCTGGAAAAAAAAAATCCTCCGAGTTTAAAGACTTCAGTTTTCAAATTACCTTTAGTTAGTAATAATTAAAAATTAAACTTGCTTTGAGAAATTATCAAATGAAAATCGTGACTGATGGATCGTCTTTCAATGTCTGGGTGCATTGAAGCAGTTTAAAAGGTCCATTGCCTTTTCCTGGGTCATAAACAGCATTAACATAGAGCAGAACGAGGTCTGACTAAGAACTACCGTACTATGTTGCAATTTAAAAGATGATGTTGATGACCTTGATAAGAATGTCCTTTATATTCCCCTCTTCATAAGATCAGGTGACCTACATTCAGTGCATCTACCCCCCCCCCCCCCAAAAAAAAAAAATACCTGTAAATTTCTCTAATACTTGTATAATCCTACGTTGTTGTTGTTATTATTAAAACAGTTTAACAAATCAATGAATATGGCAGTTTTAGTTGACACCACAGCGAGTCAACAAATTGACTAATTAATTAACTAGCTGTTGAACATTTTTTAAAAGCTTTAAAAAAATGCGGTGTTTTTTAGCAGAGACATAAATAACATGTTATCTAACGTTATGTCTCTGGTTTTAGGGAAGTCAGAACGTTACTTTCAGTCTTGTCAAAAAGTGCAACTGGTGTTTTGAATTACATAAAATATCAATGATCCCTAGATTAGGTGTGTTTGTTGATTAAATACAAACCTACTGTCAAATATTTTGTTTACACTTACAACGCAATGTCTAATATTTCCCGCGTCATCGATCAGAATTCTCGGGTGTTTCCGGTAGAGCTCGGAAAAACACCTCCTGCAACCCGAGAAGTTGCGATTGGTGTTTTTCCAAGCCATTCTCTCACCAGAGGTCGTGCTACACAAGTTTCGCTTACAAAACTTGTGTAGGCGAAACTTGTGTAGCACGACCTCTGGTGAGAGAATGTTTCCAAGCCTCCTGGAAAAACCAGAGAAGTTACGATTGCTATCAGAAGATCACGTGATACAGATTAATTATTTCATTAGCTCGTTCCAATGATATTCTATTTAACATTAGATAGCTGAAAGACTTTTTAGACGGTGGCTATAAATAGCCACTGTCTATTGCTATCGTCCTGGCCGGAAGGGTATTTCTCACGGGGACCTTAGCGGATTAGGAACGATAACTCTGTTAGGTATGCAGAGTTACTGGCGATGTTTTACAGATTGTCGATTTCAGTTTGAGAACTAATTTACATCTTATTAGATATTTTAAGCACTATAGCTGCTAATTATTTTGTACATACATTTAAATAATTTATGAAATTGTGTCTTATTTTTAATGAGCCGTTTCCCTGTCTGCTTACGCGGTATTGATAACTTATGCACCAACTGCCAGATGTGAAGTTTAACTCAGTATCAGGACTCCAAAAATTATATCACTGCGATAATTGACCAAGAGTTCTCACAATAATCATGTCTTTTTTATGGTGTAAACAATTGTCAGAAACACACTATTTAAACGGGTTTGCCATTTTATTTTTCAGCAATTATGCTTCATCGATAAGTTCATGATCAATCATTTTCAACGCATCAATTTAAGTTGAGGCAGTATTTATTTTGTTGTAGCTTATTCCAAATAATTCACAACATATACTGACAATGAATATTACATAAATTACATTTTATTGAACTTCAACCGATCGATGGCACACTTTCTTCTACAAGTGTGCATGTGTTTCAAACATGCAAAAAACTTGAAATTTACTATACAAACATGTTCAATTTTGGACTGATCTGTGATCAACCTTATTTTATAACCCTCTCAGTCTGTAGAATCATTAATTTTGTTACATGCACCTCAATATTCATCAGACAATAATTACTACTGATGTTGACGCTCTACAATGACTTTCTCTCAAACACGCTCATCGACCTCGGATTGTAAAACTCACGTGCAAATCGAGTCGCCATTTCACACACAGTTTTATATGTATATAAACACACCACACTTCGTCATTTTACGGACCTGGTGACGATGTTTCAAAAATTTTCAGTACAGATTTGTTGTAAGGAATCGAAGATATGTGCTGTAAAACGTCTTATGGATTTCACGGCGTGTAAACCCGTGAATCTCCATTTTGCAGCAAGCGCTAGCTTTTTGTGAGGAAAAACAATCGGTTCAACTCATGCGATATTCCATATACATATATGCCATTATGGTACATTGTGAAAGGTAATGTTAAATATATTTGTTCACTAAACAGTTTCTGACGAATTTTTTCACAGTAAACTGAATAACGTAATACGATGAGCGAGGTACGATCTGTGACTTTTCTCCATATGCGCCCGTCTTTGCTTTTTTTTTTTAACTGTTACATGTACGTAAACATCGCCCCGTTTGTTCTCAAATAAACTCTGTAATTTTTAACTCGCGAGAACAACTTTATTATGAGCTTTCTTCAGCATTTGTTTCCGTGTGTTAGCATCATGTTCTCAACATGCTTTTTTAAATGGGTGGGTCTATATAAATGCGTCAATCGGAATCTTGTTGCGAATCGCAATTGAAATACACACCGGTTAGATAGTGTCATCACTCAACGCAATGCTAGAATGTGCTTCATAGATGACTGTAGTATTCTACTGAGCTACTAAACTGTAGCTTTTCGGAAATATTGCCGAGATTTGCGAACCCTAGATCTATTGTCTAGTACATGCAACGAATAAAATGAAAATATACACAGATGTACGGCTCAGAAAAACGTGCGTTCAACTTGAATTTTGTTTGTTTTGTGTTTTAAAACTGATTTATCCTGTTAAAACATTAGATTTCATTTTACCACTACTGTTTTATTCGTGACCTTGAGAAATTAAAAAGATCCCTGAAAACATTATTTATTTCTTTGCTCATTTTGCTTAAATCTGGTGCGGAATAGTTTACCAATATTGCCATTAATTTTATGGGATGGAGAAATGGTCAAGCATCACACGGCTTTGGAAATAAACATGTATAATTATAAACAGTTTTATTCAGGGTCCATATCTTTTGAGTCCTTTTTTGATAAAGAAGACATACCTTTGTACACAAATGATCTAGAGGTCATAGGTCAAACTTTATAATGAGAAGTCCTTTGCTTGTACGCTCTTATTATATTATGGACATGTCCCAACATGTCCAATTAACAGTATTATTTTACTGCAAAAAATCAATGCAAATTTGAAGACCTTGTAAAAATTATACATATTAGTGCAAAACTCCTGACATAACACAGAGTTTTTTAAAATGAAAATATAAAAAAGATTCTTCAAAATCTCGCATATTAAATGCAGGATTAAACAAATATGTGATTTCCAAACAAAGGAACTGATTATGACCTTATGTAAAGCAAATGTTTTGGTGAATAATTAATAAATATTTGTTGTACATGTATTTATACTAGAAAAGTTAAATGTAGCAAGTAAATTATGCGTTTTAAAGTGTACTGAGAAGCAATAAAATAATTATACATGTGACTATCCCGAATTCATTCAAATGATTTGAATTAATCTACAGCTAAATACAATAGAACAAATGTACTTTAAAACGTTGGTTAATGAAACTGCCGCGATTGAATATTGTATGATTTTTCTTTTCAAATTTTCATTCACTTTAGTTGTGAGCTAATGGAAATAAACCACACGAAGTCGAAGATAAAATATTGATTGACTCTGCGGTTTCATGATGACGTGCATTCCAAAAGCATTTTCCAGTTTTATCAAACATGTTCTTGTAAACTCATTCCGTTTTCTATACACCTACATGTATTAACTGGCTATGAAGACAAATTAAAGTAAGTGTGTTGGCCCACGAGACTGCAACTTTTTCCCTGTGAAGAAATTGAGGGAAAATGCTGTCGAGAGGGAAAATAAACATACTACATGTATGCCCAAATAGTTAGTAAAAACCTGACAAGTATTTTATCATACCAAAGCCTTATTTGTTCTCGTTACTTTGAAAAATCTACAATACCTTTATAGCACAATAGTCCAATCCTCACTTTTCAAAAGTTGTTCCCCTTTGCGGGGTCAACCCAAAGGTCTAAAGAAAAAAACCCACAAATGTCCCTTCTTTATACAATCAAATATTTGGGTGTATTGTGATAAAATCGCTTTGAATTTTATTTATTCATTCACTATGTGGTGGCAACCCACATATTGAATGAGGCATTCTGGGGCAAACAAAATACATACCAAAATCGGATTTTAATGTCAAACGATATAAATACAAATATATATATGCAAACTTCTATACTACAAAGGCTACTGAAATAAATCTACGGGTTTTCCCCCAAAGACGACGGCCAAGAGACGTAGCTTTTGTAACGTGTAAATTGAGATTACACAACTACGATTTCCACATAGTTATCCATGTAGGAAACTCACGACCACTTGTGCATGTAAGCGTTAAGCATTAGTACATGTATGCGATACTGGCCGCGGGTTTTCGACGACAATAATTATCATACATGTAATATGCCACATTCAAACGACGCCACCGTCTTACAGTACTTTCAGTACTTTGATTTAAGGTGGTACTGATGGGACACTTCCATGTTGTGACGTACTATTTATAAAATAAACAATAAAATTAAGTGTAATTTTATAGGCCTTAATAGTTCCTTTCCCAAAGTTCTTACCTAACAGCGTAGCTTTCCGAAAAAAAATTTAAACGTAATTTTAGGTCAAATACAGTAATGTGTAAAATTTTAAAATTCTAAACCGATGGAAGTATTTTAATTATAATGTACTTTAATTCAAATTAATATCGATAGTTTTCTCATACCACCTTTAAATATTTTGAAATGAGCATGTGAGTAAATACATAATAACCAACCATCATTTTCTGCTTTCATTCCTTTGTCGCAAACAGTGTCTGCGATGGAGACAAGAAGAGGGACAAACGGATCCAGAAGTTTCTCCTTTCCATGACGTTCTTCTGGACATGACGTCATCACATCCTCCAGACACATCTTGGTTTTCCACACCATTCTAGAGAAAACGTCAATAATTATTCATCTCTCTCTTTCTCTCTATCTCTCCACCCACGTCTTAAATTATCACAGCGCTTGCTACTTACTCGCAGGCATGTTTTCTCTTCTCTTTATTTTTAGACACCATTGCTGTCAGCGTACCATTCGATAATCCTAAGAAACACATTCTGGCAAGTTCCATATTGCACCCTCCCTCTATTAAAAAAAAAAACACACGCAAAAAATTAGGCTACACCGTACGTTTGAAAAAAGTTTTCCATATCGCAATGTACTGTAATTCTTTTATTTTGTGTTGACGACATTATATTGTTTACTTATTACATCTATTACACTATCGGATTGTATTGTTTACACCTTTTACACTATCGGACTGTCTCTAGTACTGTATCGAACTACATTTTTTTACTTACATGTATTACACCTATTACATTATTGGACTGTCCCTATTCCTGATCACATATTCACAGGTTCCAGAAATCGCTTCATTAACAACACCGTTTTTACCATTTAAAATTTGAAAAAGTAAACACAAATCAAGATAAAACCATGACCGATGAGATTAGCGAATCGTGGAATAGACTAGCACGAAGAGCACTTGCTGTTCTTAACGAAATAATCACGGAAAAAAAATGTTTAAAAACTGCTCTACTGAATCATAATCGCATACTGTGCTGCAATATGGACTGAATAGGAAAATGGGGTAGATTTTGTATCTTTTTTTTTCACATCGACAGAATGATGTTTTCTTCACATTTTAAAAAAGAGAATAATCACTAAAAAGGAAATTTGCTTTAACTTATCATATAAGCGCGAAGTGTCAGTGTTATATGGCACAACAAGTTGAAGGGGGTGGGGGTGGGGGGTGGGTGGTAGATTATTTATTGAAAAACAATGATATGAATATTTCAACATAAAAATTGTCCAATATTTGTCTGTCTTTTAATTCTTTAGCTTGTTGCATGTGTATTTAATTAAAATTACGGATATTATATATAGACTTTGATATTTTATATACGCATGCAGCATTAGTGTCCATTACCAAGAATATATTTATTCCTTCAAAACAAATTGATAAATCACGTTTTCTAAAATGAGCTCGTCCTGACTTATAAAACAACATTAGGTTCCATTTTTAACCCTCCGTACATCCTATCCAAATACGTCATTCAGCCTTTACCCCAAACAAACATTCCATCAAACAAGACACTAGTGCATTGCTTGGTTTGAACATATATGTCAATATGTTTTGGACTTTGAGTCGATGAGTATGTACTGTGGAGATTAAAATGGCACTTTAAACGATTAATTGTCGTCTTAATTTCCCATTTCAGGGGTATACCATTTATTGAATGTACATTGTATAACACATGTCGGTGCAGAAATAAATGTCTCAAAGCCATTGACCCCCACCCATCTCACCACCACCTCCTCTTTATTTATTTATTTTTTTAAATAAATGGATACAAAGAAGCATTTTCCAAATTTAAGGAGGCTCAGTAGTCAACAAATTAACCATATGATTTACCTAAAATTTTAATATATGGTTTGTTTACCTACAAACTCTTATGAACTAAAAAAAAAATTTGACTTTAAAATATTGGTATTTTCATTTATTTTTATTTAGAACTCTTCCTTTAAAGGAGATAATTAAATATGTTTCCGAACATCGAGCCTTCTTAAAAATCGATGTTTTTAACAAATGCTTAACTTGCAAATAAGCTGATAGTACACTCTGTCCATGTATCTGTTGATTGAACCGTGATAAGATTTTCAAAACAACTTTATCGACTTGGAGGGGAGGGGAGGGGGGTGTACATATAACGAGAGCCCGTGGATTGTTGTATTTATACTTTGAATGCACCGAACTCTTACAGAAGTGAATATAGAGTTGGAAAGTTTGTACAACAAAACTAGTACAAAGACAGAACGGTACAGTATTTGGCATGGCTTAGACCAAGTTATATTTTTAAAGATCTTGTCGGCATCTCACATTTATTTAAACCATGTTGATACTTGGGACCTAACCAACTTTTCATAATAATTTGTTTGAATAACAGATCTATAGCTAATTATTTTACGTTTTCCCTTAGAGTTACAGTTCTGTTATAAATCGGTGTTAATTTTATGCAATTACACAGCGTGGATATTTTTGATAAGAGTTTAAGCTTTTTGTGAGCAAAGCGTGGAGCTAGTGACTGGCCAGTAAATGTATGCAAACTTTTATCTGTGGGTTGAAAATAACTTATCGTTATGGTAGCATCAACTTAAATAAAAATGATTAAACATCATTGATAATACTGTATCAGGATAATAATACATAATCATCTGTTGTGAAAATATACTAATGTGTTACTAAAAGTTAATTAATTAGCCTAATTTTGCACCTAACCCCAAACTATACACATATTTATAGACTTATAAATTAGTGTATCAATATATTTATATAACTCCCTTGCCCATTTGATTATACAGAGTAAAGGAAGGGAATTCGAATCTGAATAATTTATTTTACAATCAAATGTATTTATTTTACATTTTTAAAACTACTTAAACATTTCGATTTCACACAGGAGAAGATTTGACCAGTCATGCACAGCTATTTGAGCATTGAAAATACATTAAAATGCAATAAAGATATTTTCGCCAGATTCCCACCACAAACCAGTCATCCGTGGGCTTTTACAATTAGGTTAGCCATTGCCTTGACCCTCAATCGCTGGACACAATTCTATAATGTCAATACAAATTCAATGCACCCCCTACTTTTAGAATTTCAAATGTAAATATTCACGGAAGGCGGACAAAGGAAGCTTTACAATGAACAAGCGATGTCTGCTCTACATTATTTCTATAGTATTTTAAAGAAATTATTTATATTATTCCATTTTCTGTCTTCTTTTATCTTAGTAATGGCCATTTTTTTAAATGACATTTTTTTTTGCATTTGAAGCAATTGCACAGTCATATTAATGCAATTGAGATAGATGTTCTAGAGACCGAGCCAAGGGCCCGCAATTTTAAAGAAAAAAATAATATTGGGGAAAATGCACTGATAATTAGGTTAAAAATATGGGTTACCTGATCGAGTTGACTCTCGCAAATAATACTCAAAATAATCTTCCATCATATCATCCATTTCATCCTCGCCATCTTCAGCAGCAGCAGCAGAAGCCCAGAAGAGGAGGCCGATACACAGAATCCCCGCCAAGGGGGGCACCGACTTCATCCACATTGTCGATAACTACTCCACTAGATGTTCAGTGTAAGCTATGGTCAATATATATACCCGCAGTAGCTTCCACACCCCACAGTTACAATACCCGTCGCGGGAGTGATGTTATGGAACAGGTTGACTCAATTTATACGGAACCGCTTCTCACAATTTAAAAGGAAGATCGAGGTACTTGTGAACCTTTCTGATTAGGCGAGACTACATCTTTTCAGTTTATTGGTGTACAAGGGGTAGTTCTGGATTTTGAAATGCAGGATTACTGGAGGGTGTAGTTAGTTTGTTTATGTCAGCAAGGCCCGATCATTGAGAACTCATACATACTGATATGGTCAATATTGACACTTAAGAGTAGATTAAAAGGAAAACCTGACATGGTTTGATTGCATGGTCCGAATGCGTACAGACTTGTGGATGAAAAAACTTATATCGCCGAATCCTGGTTCGATTATTTATAAGTTTTTTTTTAAACATTAATGATAGCACAAACACATTTAATGATATTTTATGACATACAAAATGTGCAGGATAATTAACTTCGTTTTCATTTATCCAATATAAATAATAATATAATTTAAGAAAGTGTATTTGAAAAGAGAGAACGTACGTAAATAAGAAAACTATGTTTTGTAGAAATTTGATATGCACATGCATATAATACCAATTTTTAATAGAATGTAAGAAATATACGTGTGTATATGACTGTAATTTTGTACAGTATATAACAGAAAAATGGGAGATTTTGCCAGCTGTTTTAGAGGTGAACTATTAGAATATGAATGAGAACTTTGCATTTTCTGGTGACTTGGGACCTTTAAAGATAGATCGGTGAAGATCGTGATCAAACTTTAATAATAGAATATTTTTAAAACCCTCACATGTTAATGAATCATAGAGAATTTTCGTTTTTAAACATTAGTCGAAACTGGACATTATAATACACGAGTAGATATGCAAACAGTGCCACACGATATGGTCACTATACCAAAGAACTTGTTAAAAATAAAAATAATTCTTCACATTAATAATAAAAAAAAATAATAATAACTCTTCACATTCTTATTTTCCCAACAATTTGTAAATACACGAAGGCTGTGATAAGTTACACCAGGGAAGGAGCTTATCACTTATAGAAATAAAGTCCAAACAATTTCTTTGTTCATTTATTCTACTTTATTTATTAATGATTCTTTGATATTTCATGCAGGTTTCATTCATTTTCTGGCAATAAACGTTTCCTTCACTGCCCTATGAACAACAAAACGCATTTTACCGCCTATACATGTATTTTGTTCTCTTTGAATTCTCATATGAGTAAAAATGTATTCATAACCGATCAGAGAGTTACATAGACTGAATAGCCAGTAAGTATAATGTACAAAAATGATAACTGCAGTTGTGTACATTTTGTTTCTGAGATCGCATGTACTAAACTCTGACTGCTCAATCCCCAGAAGTAATCACCCCGATTCACAATCAGTTCACCCACAAGACTTGTACAAGCTGGCTGTCATATCTATTGTGTTTTATGGACGAAAAAGTAGATAAAATTGATATTATTATTATTTACCCCCCCCCCTTCACTTGGACGCTGAATGAATTTACAAAAGCAAAATCGGTTCGATAAGAGTACTTTTGCGGACATTTACCTGTCGAAATCAGAGTCCTTTGATTTTACTTTGACCTGACGACAAAACAGTTTAAGAAATCTGAGGCACATTTTACACCAATTGAAGCTTTTCAATGGTTGAAAAAAGGGTTAAGTTAATACGGTAAAGGACTGTCATTTAGAACTTTGTTTGATTTAATTGTATGGTGATAAGTAGGGGGTGATTTGAAAAAATAAAAACTGATTAAAGTAGCTTTTTTGTTGAGGACTTCATTCGAGGTGTTTTTCCCAGCTCCGCCGGAAAGGTCCGAGAAGTTCTTTTCCGATTTAATTGCCGGAAAGGCCAGAGAAGTTGTTAGTGGTCAGCACATATTTGGTGCTAAGCACAAGCTCTATTTTTGTAATCCTTTTATTTTTTTCTTATCTGAATTCGAATTGTCGTCGATTTTTATAATAGTTTTTAGCCTATTCTTACCCATATGCGGATTAAGGGGGGTGGGTGGGTGCGGCATCCACCATGGTCAATTAGAATTTCTTACATTTACATACAGTTGTATTGTAGTAAAAATACCTAAAATATTCCTCGGACCACCCCTCTCTCTTCTGGCAAACCCAATAAATAAAACAATAACATCTTTTTTTTAATGTGTGATATATTTGGTGGGGGATATTTATCTACCAAAGCTAGCTTTCTAATCATTTTTAGCTTGCATATTTTCATTTGACTCATTATCAATTTAATGTCACCAGTTAAAGCACTCGACTTTAAAAATTGGATGTCATGTTGCAATCATTTTCAATCACCACCCATCCAGTTAAAGTAATGCCAAACTGATCATCTTTACAAAGAGCAGAATTTATTGGAATTTAGGGAAGGATAAACTCAGACAACTCTGTGTTTTTGAACAATTTGACGACACAAGAGAGTTAACTCATCGTTCCAGTTTCTCACCCCATTACACAACTAGCCCCGCCTGGTATGTTGAAACATCACGAAAACTACCCGGTTCCCTCCCTCAAAGGCAGATCTAATCCTGTCCAAAAATTAAAAAGATTACTAAATGTAAAAAAAGAACAAAGATGAAAAATTAAAATTTAAAAGCCCGATGGAAATAAAAGTAAACCGGTTTGCTTTTGATGGACAGGGTAATGACTAAATTTACTTTAGTTGCGAATAGGGTGAATGCTCAATAATAATCGCATTTGTAAACATAATTACAGATCCACTAATTGCAAACCATCAGAAAATATATGAATAATTTTGTTACTATAAATGGTTTTAACTTTTTAAATCAAAGTTACCAACCTAAACATCCTCTCAAGCCAAATTTTCTACATAAAGTTTTTGGAATATGAATATTGAATTAAAGGACTTTTTTTAATTAACAAATAATAAAATCATATTCCCCTCCTTCCAAATTGACACTATAAAGCCATAGAGCACATGTTCATTGTATCGGCATCATCATCGTCAAATGTTAATACATTGCATCATGCCCACAGGTATTATGTATGTAAATTCATTGATATTAAAAAAATCGCTAATAGATTCAGTCTATGAGAAAGTCTAAAATCTTTGTACGCGTATGTACAGTGTATACAAATTCATGTACCATGATCAGACTTGAATGTGTCAAATAATCAATCAAGTTTAATCAATCATGTTTATAAAAAAAAAAATGGAAAAACAGATATTTCATTTATATTGCATTCAGAACAATTTTTTGCACCCATTTCCAAATCGATGATTCATGCACATTGTAATATAGAAGTGAAGAGAACGAAACTCTTTTTGTATTGAAAAGGTTATGAAAAAAATATATAATTAGGAAATACAAAAATCAGGAGGGGAATTTGTATATAACTAGGTAAAAGAAAAATGACAAATGAGAAAAACACAAATCAGGAATGGAAATTTGTAAAGAAAAAATAATAACTCGGTAAATCAAACAACCACGAGGTCTAACGAGAATATTACATGTAGTACTGAAGCTCCCTCTAGTAAGTACGACATACATACAAAGACCGATGACCCTACACTATAAAAATCACCCCCCCCCCCCCCCCAAAAAAAAAAACAAAAACAAAAAAACAAACAAAGTTGACTATGAAGCAACTACCATCCACTTGAAGAAAAAGTTTTACACCTTCCAAAATAAATAAATAAAATAATAAATAAATAAATAAATTCAACTAACGAAATCAACTACAAACTATTCATCTTTGACAAAATACATATATGAAAATGTGTTGGTATTTCCTTTGGCGTTTTTTTATTTAACAAATTTCTATAACATTGGGTCATATAGCTAAGCTAGAAATATATTTAAAGAAATATTGGACATCATAAACTATAATTTCCTTAAATCAAATTCTTTTGAATTAATTTTTGCTACAATAAATACAGTATAGAAATATGCATAACATGTATAGCGGTGTAAAGGTAAACTCTCTCTCTCTCTCTCTCTCTCTCTCTCTCTCTCTCTCTCTCTCTCAGGTCTCATGATCAAGGCAAACTATCGTGTATGTTATTCGTCAGAGTGTTCCTCAATAAAATACGAGTTTATTACATAGATTTATTTCATGGGTAAAAAAACTGAAGACAATGCATGTTTAATCATAAATAGAATACTGTTGTGATATTTAAACAACAGAATCATAGACCATTTGTAGAGGAAATCTAAAGCCAAATAGCTGCGACGCCTGCTTTTGAATCTCATACCAACATACATGTCTGCATGTAGATGTATGTTCACTCAGCAACAACAGAAATAAGTGACGAATTTGTATATAAATAAGATATGGCATTGTCAATCAATTCGTTCGATAAAACACCACGGACTGCATACCTATAGAATTAAACATACTTTCAACAAATATACAAATACGTTCGTTAATAATGTTGAAAGAAACATGAAAATCATTAGCTAGTGTATGAAAACTTTTTAAGAAGAATTTAAAATGCGTTGATTTGTGAATCGGACAATTTTTCTTGTCTTTTGATAAATTAAGCACTAGTAATTTAAAGGATTTTTTTTTTAAAATTCATATTAAGTATTTATATTATGTAGATAATTAATTTGGTTGATATCGGGGACTTTTGATACATTTATTTGCATTCAATGAAAAGGATCTGACAAAAATGTAAGAAAAATTTTCCGATTCGCAAATTTTGAAGAAATTTGACAAATCCAATAATCGTCTCTTATATCAAGAAACACAACACGAACTGGTTCGGAATCTGAACATCAACTTACTATTTTTATACTCATGTTAAATATTGAAATCTGATTGGTTTAGACGAAGTTTATAATCCGTTCTAATACCCTGAGCGTTAGCAATGGGTGGAACACTATTATATAAATAGTGCCTGTTTGGGAGGGTACCAGTTGAAATTGACACCCCGAGAAAACCATTGTCAACCGACGCGAAGCGGAGGTTGACAATGGTTTTCGAGGGGTGTCAATTTCAACTGGTACCCTCCCAAACAGGCACTATTTATTTTATTATACTGAATGTCATAATTTTTATAGCAAATTTTACTGCTTTTATATAGAAAAGACGTGAATTCTACGGCGAACCGTACGCGCATAATTAACGCGCATGTAACAATTCGTTCTATCGGCCCGTTGCTAAGCGTGCGAGGGAGAGAGAACGGATTGTCAACTGCGTCTAAACCAATCAGATTGCAGTATTTAACATGAAAGTATAATAAATAGAATTGTTACATGCGCATAAATTAAGCGCGTAAGGTTCGTCGTTAAATTCACGTCATTCCTAAAGAAGTCAGTTATGCTTTTGAAATAATGCGAATAAAAGATAAAAATAAAAGCATTAAAGTTTGCTTTAAAATTAAGACATTCAGTATAATAAAATAAATAGTTCCTGTTTGGGAGGGTGGAAATTGACACCCGTCGAAAATTTACCATTGTCAACCTCCGCTTCGCGTCAGTTGACAATGGTTTGCTCGGGGTTGTCAATTTTAACCGTTAACCTCCCAAACAGGCACTATTTATATATTAATATCTTATCTATTGAATACTTTCCACACCTTGATAAACATCGCAACAATTACAGGAGTTGATGATTTCGAAATCAAAATTCATATCAATATTTCTAAACATTAGGCGTTCTTCTTCTTGACTTTGACTAGATGACTATTTCACACAGTCCTCCCACGCACTTTCTATTTAAGCATTGTCAAAGGATAAAAAGCATCAATTTTATTTGTGGAAAAATATTTGTTGTCACGTTACAAAAAAGTCAATTTTTACTGGTGCAATAAGTAGATCGTTGCGAGTTGTTAACTCTTTCAAATGTGATTAATTCACGAGTTCTTATTGAATGATTTTTTCCTGACTTAATGTTCTGCTTTTATTCCATCTTTTTTATTTCATCTTTTTAGACAATTTTAGGATTCAAAATGATATCACATAAATGACAAAATGACAAAAGGATTTGAAACAAGTTCTACAACATAGGTTGTGGCCAATCCCTCAATATTTCGCAGCAAATGAAATCTAGCACTGAGGGTAGTTTCAGGTGACTATTCAAACTGGATAAATAGAAGTTGGAAAATAAGTCATGAGCGATAAATGGAAATGAATATTGCGTTGACTATGCGGGAATATGCAACAGATTTACAATTAATAATACTCTTAGTCAAATTATTAAACATGTATAATTAAATGCTATTAGCTAAACATCTGACATGTAAAAGATATAGGCTTTTAAAATCAGGCTTTATCCCATCAATAAAAAAAATAAAAATAAAGATAAATTCACAGCCTATCTTGATTAAAATCTAAATGATAAGACAAAACGTCACATTATTTAAAAAACGGAGCACGACATTCTTTAAAAAACTGGATAAAGTTCCACGATCGATTCATGTCAGACAGCATCCGCCTGTTGAACGAGATCAGCTAGCTGGGAGGCTGGTTTCATCGTTTGCCACACCCCCTGAGACTGAGGTCCATAATGGAATTGGTCAGGCGGCCTCTGCCCGTTTGACTCGGCTGCTGGAATCTGAAGCTGATCCCTGTGGGGTCCCTCTGGATTCCCGGGCACCTGCTTTTCGGGATTTATAACCTTCCAACCTTGTTGAGTAGGATTGTTTTGCACCGGTACATTTTGGTTGTCTTGTTGAACAGGTAGCTGTTGGTTGTTCTGTTCTACGGGTACATTATGGTTGTTTTGGTCAGTAGGAACATTTTGATTATTCTGCTGTACAGGAACATTTTGGTTATTTTGTTCAATAGGGACTTTTGGCGACGGATTCTGTTGATTTTCATTTGTTAACTGACTATTTTGGTTGTTCTGGTCTTTGGGAGCAGACAGTATATGAACAGGTTTATAGACGTTTTGGTTGCTATTGGGGATATTTGGCATTTGCATATAATGAAAGTTCTGGTCCAGTTGCGGATGAGGCTCGAAACCATTTAGCTGCTGTCCATTTGCAATATGGTTCTGTAAATCCTGGAAAGTTTGGGCGAATCCCACAATCTTAGCATCGTTTGAATTCACATAAACAACAGACGGGGGCTCGGGGGCGTAGTCTGCAATATTCCCATCCCTTAAGTTCTTGCTTATCCTAGAAAGTTCTTTATCAAACAATTTTTGCGCCAAAGATTTTGACTTGGGTGATTGTGGACGGAATTCCTGCACTAAAATGTTCTGTTTCGACCCAGAGACCATATTCCGGTCATTGTTCGTTAGATTGAATCGGAGAAACTTAATAACGTTGTTGGTTGGCTGGCTAATGTTGTATAGTATAAGGATAGTGGTTGTCAAGACCCCTGCTCCAATAACCAATGGTACAGTCTTCACCATCTCTTTTTCCTGTAAATATGTATTGATTTTAACTTCAATGTACAAAAACAACATGGAACTAGTACATTTCTCATCGTGGCAAATTATTGAATTTTAACCTACCTTGCATGAAAAGAGGCTTCCAACCTAACATTATAAATTATCAGCAATCTAATTGTTAGCCTATCTTATGATTTTTTACACAGCTTTTGGAAAAAAATACGTTAAAAAAAAAGCAAAACAAAACTTAAGAACATTTGTAATGAGTATGATAATTATAGTAAATATATATGAATTGCGGTTGTTGCTATGACATGTTTAAAATCGGTAAAATGTTGTTTATTGCTAAATTAAGAACCTCTTAGTGGCGAACAAGTATGAAAGAGGCTAGATGACCAACAAGTCACCCATCAGATTTTTAATATGATATATTTTACCATAAAATATTATTTAGTGTAGAAAAATCCAAATATTTTAGATAAAATTTTTAAATGTTTTCCTGTACGTTTATACAGATCTCTGTCTAAGGGAGTTTAATATCATAATTGCCTAAAAAGGCCAGATTCATCCAGCCCTTTTAAATCAAGAACAGCAATGCCTCTGTAAGTTTCTGCATTGACTGTTGAGTTGATAATATCTATTTCCGTTACCATTAACTGTGGGTCAAAGATCATTAGATTCTTTACACTGTTAGGCCTTTCATTATCTAAATAATAACCTGCATGTTACAATCCTTACATTTTATGAACTATTACTGCAATAATAATCACTGGGCAGATATATATCTATGTAATTTTTAAGCACATCAATTTTGTAGCTTGATCAGTCTGGAGAAAATTTATAGGTTGCCCCTTCATTAATGCATGTTGGGTAAAACAAAAAAGAGCATTCTTTAAAAAACAAAGTAAAAAACCAATACTTAATAGTACACGAGTTCTTTTTTCAAAGTCATAAATATTTAAATATACTCCGATCTCTATTCGCTACACGTAATAAAAAAAAACATAACAACAAACCTCGTCTTAGAGTACAATATGGCTGTCCCTACCTTGTTGAACAATATAAGCGTGCAAAGATTTAAGCATGGCTGTCATTAACAAGCACCGCCAGGGGCCTCGCTTGTCAGTCTACACGTGTCAAATTAACCTATTTGTTTCTACTATGGTTAACATGATGATGATATGCAACAATACTGAATTATATTTTATTATAGAAAAATTTTACATGAAATAAAATTGTTCATCCATTTATCAATTATTGGTTTAACGGCATATAGAGAGACTATTTTTGAAAAAAAAATTATTTAAGGGTTTTCAGAATTAAATGAGGTTGTTACATGAACAAGAAATCTTAAAAAAAAACATAGCATTAAAATCTATAAAAAATACTTTTAAACCCCCAAAATAAAACCAAAATCAAACAATAGAAAAAACAAATAATGACTTTAATTATTGTTTTTAATTATAGACAATGATAAGAACTTAAGGTGGAATAACACACCTGAATAACACACCTGAAAAAAGTCACTCAAATTAACAGTAAATTATTTGTTTATGAAAGATATAATGATAAGTAAGTAACAACAAAAGCTCCTGCGTGATTCGAACTCGGGATGTACGGATCAAAAACTCGACACCTTATGCACTCGGCTATGGAATAAGTTTCACGTTGCTGTCGATAAATTCGTTTTAATAAAACAAAATGTCGTTTCGATCAGAGGTCAGCCATTTTGTGATGATGTCACAGTGTTATTCCACCTTAACATAGAAATCACGGAAATGATTGAATTTAAAAGCTGACCCAATTGTCCGTGACCTTTTCCACTTTTACACGATAAGTGTTTGGCTTGAAATTAAAACCTTAAAGAAATACCCAGAGAGGTGAAGAAACTAATTACAGCAACGATTAAATGATATCAATAATTGTTTGATACGATTTTGAAAATGTCACAAACATGGAGATTGTCTTTTTAATGTGTTCACAATAAATTAACGATGTTGTAAAACATGATAGTTAGTTCATTTTATTTTTAGAGATATGAATTTTAAGGACACACGAGACGTTCCTCAGTATTATATAATTTTCCTTGATATATTATTCCTAATTTATTAACATTTAAACCTGTTAATTCCCAAAAATTCAGGGTACATGACCAGGCTGTTTTTGGAGTTAGAATATTTAGAATTTTCATTAAAATAGCATGCAAAATGCATTTGAATGCTTATATATATTAAGTCATGGTAAATATTTTCAATTGAACACTTTATATCTAAATAAAAAAAGTATCATATAACATGAAAATATAATTATGGAATTACTCAGTGGAAATCTTCACATTGTGGAGATAAAAAAAAAAGAAAAAAAAATGGAAGATTGGTCGCGTCTGACCTTAAAATAAAGATGTTCACGTTGTCAATCAGACATTGCTTTTCTACTGGGACAAAGAAAACAGTTTGATTTATTCCAATATCAAAGCACTTTAAAATAGATTGTGCAGGGTTCGGTCAAACACTTGAAACTCGAAGTTTGTTTTGTCCAACAATTTACACGCCAAGGAATAATCATAAACTTCATTGCTTAAACGCCAGCTCTCTATCTATTTATATATTGTTTTACCTTGTGAATAAATGTATGTTGTATGCAGCAACTAACTTCGATTAAAAACATTGGAATTTGCCAGAAACAAAAAAAAAAATATTTTATAGAGATGACTGTCTGTTTTTTGCAAACGGCTATAATTTCATAAGTATTTTTACATCGTTTATAGATGTCTTCTTTTTAATTCTGATGTTGACTTTGCGCAGTATTTCTTGATCAATCGAAACTAACGCTATTGTTGATGTACATGCAAAACGCACACTGGAATTGTTTTCAACACGCATTTATAGGTCCCAAACTAACCGCACTTAAAAAATTTGCAAATCATGTTTACAGTTTACTGTTTAAAAAAATATTCATTCTCATCTAATTATAAACTTTCCGCATAAAAGTATAGTTCCTATACTTCACAAATAATCATCTTGACTAGTGTATGATATAGTGGATTGTGAACACAAGTACTCTGAAGTTGACATTAAAAAAAGATGCTTGAGATTCTGATAGACAACATCTATTTAGTTTAGGAAATCACCTGGGTCTTCCAACAATCTGTTGGAATTCCCATGGGTACAAATTGTGTCCCATTGTTAGCAGACCTATATTCGTATTCATATGAAGCAAAATTTATTAAAAACTTGTACGTGAAAAAAAAATAAATCACTTGTTGTGGCCTTCAACTCTACATTCAGGTATATCGACGACGTATTATCAATTAAAAATTGTTACTTTCATACGTACGTTGACTCGATATATCCAAGTGAACTTGAAATAAAAGATACAACAGAGTCTGCGTCATCTGTTTCATATCTGGATATTTTACTGGAAATGGACATTGATGGTAACCTAACAACAAAACTTTATGATAAACGCGATGACTTCAATTTTTCTATAGTTAACTTTCCTTACTTATGTAGCAATATACCTTCATCACATGAGTATTGTGTTTTTGTCTCTCAGTTAATTCGATACGCAAGGGCATGCTCTTCGTATGAACAGTTTCTAAGGCAAGGCAAGCTACTGACAATCAAGTTGATAAAACAGGACTATCAACAGTCTCGTTTGAAGTAATCTTTTGGTAAGTTTTATAGTCAATACAATGACCTTGTCAGCAAATACAATTTTCCACTGGGTCGCATGCTGACTGACGTTTTTCATACTAATTGTTAGACCATAATTAATCACCCAATTGTCTACGGACTTTTCCATTTTTCCCCAATTACGACAAAGAGCACACGGCGGGTGTGACCGGTCGTCAGAGGATGCTCACTCCTCCATGGCACCTGATCCTACCTCTATTTTTTAAGAGGTCCGTGTTCGTTCTGGTCCTGTTTTGTAATTTTCCTTTTGACTTTTGAATTTGAACTATGTTATCAACACATGTCATTTTTACTTTATTACTGAATGTCGTCTAAAATGAAAAAAAAACCTTAGTAATAGTCTTTTTTGATTGAGGAAATAGATACAATAAATATCATTATTTAAAAAAAAAGGTTTTCGTGTCAGTCGTATTTTAAAACATGACAAGTGAGATACATAAACATCAATGTTTTCATCATTCAAATATTTTACTGAAAAAGTTAGGTCTTTCACATGAAGCTCTTTCCCCTTTTCAGGTGAAAGACCTCTTGTAAACCGTGGGTTTTTTTCTTCTTATTGTTATTTATCTTCTCTGTTTTTCTCGAGACAGCTTTTTTATTATAAGATATATTGAAACAATTTCTTATCTACGTAATTCGCAATAAAAGTTATGGCACCAATAGACTGTATGTCTTATTACTATAAGACCTTATGAGGTTATTGGCCTTTGTGTTAAAATGCTGGTTATTACTACTTCTCTGAAGCCAAGAGAGATAGATGTTTGAAAGTTCTTCAATCTATTCATACCGAAAGGAGTTGAGATTCCCTTCTAACACTTGCAACTTTTTAACCATACATCGCAAAGGCATTGAAGTATCTACCTTGGCCGTTCAAAATGACAAAGGTCAAGGTCATCAAATGTATGTGAGTTATTGAGTGTGTATATCTCTTTTGAATGAAGAGGTATCCAAAAATATTTCATTGATGAAGTTTACGATCTAAAGACATCTGAAAATTTAGTAGGTTGTCAGTCAAACTTTGAAATAATTATAGAGTTATTTCCCTTATCATAAGAAATACTTGTTATCGCTATTAATCTGAAATCATAAGGGAAAACACTAATGAACCTTTTTTTGTCTTCAGATTTTTAAACCTTCAAAATAAGTCTGCAGCTGCGCAGTTCTACAACTGTTCTAAGTGATTCAAAAGGCATTGTTCTGTTCTTGTATGCGTAATTTGCATACAAAACAACATGTAGAACGTCATATTTATTGCTTTTTCATCTTTTGATAAAAGTTTTGGCCAGTTTGGGGCAAAAACAAGCCAGTTTAAGAAATGTTTACATTTTTATCCTCAAATGTACAAGATGGCCGCACATCCCCTTAACCATATTTTACGGTTGTAGACTAGACAAGTAGTTTACTAAGTTTATCTGTCTATAAATAAACGTTTACAATATATTCTTGCTAATAAATATAGATTTACATCTGTAAACTATATGATTAACATTCGTTAACCATAGTAAAGAATTGTTAATCATAGTCTTACTGATCGCAAATCTATATTTATCAGATACACTATGTTTTGCAATCGCAAATAATTTTTTCAGTGTTAATTATAGTTAACACTTCAGAATGGAGCATAAATTATCACGTTAACTGTGGTTTAAAGAAGTGAAATTTAAATTTACCCATACATGTACTTAATGGCAGATTTACTTTTCTTTCACTGCGTTTTGCCCAACTATGTTTTGCTCATTTTTGTGAACGTTGTGCTATGGCACACCAAATTCTTAAAATGAGCTTTAAAACTTATATTAGTTTCACATTTGATAAACGAGGTTTATTGACTGTAAACTATGATTTACGATTTGTTAAGTATTGTTTTCATATGTAAAGCCATAGTTAATGGTTGTAAATTATTGTTTACGAATGCTTATCTAAGTTTATCTTTTTGTAAATAAAAGTTTATAAAAGATTTTGCTGATAAATATAGATTCACATCTATAAAACAATTATAATTTACATTCGTTACCTATAGATTAGAGTTGCTAATCGTAGTTTCATAAAGCGTGAAACTATATTTATGAGATTAACTATGTTTTGCAAAAGCAAATGATAGGTTTTATTGTTAATTATAAGTTTACACTTCTGAAACATAGATTATTGCGTTTAGGTTTACAGATGTGAAATATAGATTAACACTGTTAACTATAGTTTACGGTTCGTAAACTATAGTTTACAACCGATAAACCTAGTTTATGGACTAGAAAACTATGTTAAGCTCATTTTTGTAGATTTGGCGTGCCATATACACCCCTTGGGTACAGCGGCCTGTCCCCTGACACCAATCTCTGCGATTGACAATTTGCTGCGATGAAGGAATAGGTGTTTCTTTGCGATGAACCCCCGAGTAAGTGCGAAATTTTAATTTGTGCACTTTCATAGCTTAAAATCGTGACATTGTTACAGGGGTTAAAATGTTAATTTATAGAGGTATTTAGTCGTTGAAGGTAAAAAACCTATTCATTTAGGCAGTTGTTTTTATTTGAGGTAAGACACTCTCGATTTCTTAGGGATTTTGCTTTAGGGTTGCTTATATTGTATGTTAGTACATGTAACTTTTGTAAATATCGGAGCTACATGTAGTCCATGAGTCAGTTTATAGAAAAATATGTTTATGGTTGATCTTTTATCTGATAAGACCAAATTCGAGTTCATAAAAAAATAAAACATAGATGAGTTTATTTGTAGTCCGGATATTTTTTTTTAGCTGCAGCTACTTGCATGTCTTGCTAAAATCTTTGATTCTTTACCAGAACTATTAACCCAAAACGATATCGGTATCTTAAAGAGATTTTAACGTTTAGAAGCTTTTTTATGAATAGATCTAATCATATGTTATTTTACACTGAAATTATAAAACAATATCTTATCAGCAGTTGTTCAAATTGCGTGTCAAATAAAAGTAAAGGCACGCTCCATAATGTTTCATAACAAGAAATGTACAATTGGAACAGATATAATCATGTTGTTTTTCAATTATGCACATGTAGTTGTAATGAACTCTCAATACCTAAACAGCATTTTTTATCCCTGAACAATCCTCTAAACAAATACGATTTTCTGAAAGGAGGATATATATTGAAGAGCATGATAAATATGATATTGTTTTTAAAAACCCACCGCCTTCAACGATGCTCTTTTTCTCAAAACAGCGTAAACACACGCACACACACTGGTGCATCGCGGAGCAACACACTTACACCAGCTCTGTGCAGCAATCACAGAATCACCGTTGATTATGTTAAGTACAGTCTCTCCAGCATCCGCTAATTATGTGACCTAGATCACGATTTGTGTTTATGTAGAACGCAGTTTAAAGTTTGAATTCGTTTAAACTTCTTGGATAAAGTATGAGGGTATCATGTTGGTAAAAGACCTGAATAGTGAGTATTGTCCAGTAGGTTTTTTTAAACTTATAATCTCAGCGAGATTCGTCTTAACTTAAATTTTTTTGACAAACTTCTCTTTCGGAAGAGACGTTAGTCAGATTTTTATAGCTGAGATTATGACAGTCATTATATAGATAGTGGTGGTTAAAGACTTGAAATATTCCTTTATTTATATTAACTTTATTGTATCCATCATTTTGATTACCAATCTGAAGATTTATTAAATAAGAGCAAACCGCAGTTCAAAATAAATGCACAAACACGATATAATAATTATACGAATGTCAACAGCCAGACCTTCTGTACTATACACAATGATTTCAGTGTACTTTGGGGTATTTAGAGCTGTTTTGTTTAAAATGGAAGGCCTGGGGGGGGGGGGGGACTGAAATGCAGTGCTGATCTTAATTTTAAACCAATATAAGTATTAAAAAGAACTTTAATTAGATATTAATCAGGTATTCCCCCTATAGATGTACTAAGTATAACCGATTTTATTTATCCGAACGTTTTCTAAAAATGAAATAGATAAACCTATCTGCAAATGAATTTCTTTTAAAAATATGAAAAAATATTTTGATTTATGCATAGAGAGTCATTTTAAGTATGTACATGTAAAGAATCAGTAGATTATCAATCAGAAAGTAAGAGTAGAGATCTGCGCAGTGTAATTCGTATTACATGTAGTTTGAGTGCTCCCAAAAGTACTGATGACCTTAAAATGTGCACATAAACCGAGGCTGAAATCCAGTGTTTTAGAAATCCGTGTCAAACCAAACATTTTTTAATTTTAACAGTTAGAACAACTTTTAAACTTACTATAGAGACTAAAATATTTATACCTTTGCACGTTTGTTTTCCTACAGTGAGCTTCAGCTCACAAGGTCCAAAAATTGTTCAGCAAAAATTTACCACCATGAAGCACGATCTCATAATTCATTAAATTGTGCACCAAAATACATCATGTTAAGTTATAGTTTAAGCAAGTCCATTGATTATCATTACATCATAAAAATGTTATTGATTTTTTACAGAAAATATAAAAAATATCACAGTTTTTCTTGCCACGACCTTCCAAAAAATCACAAAATTGCATATTTTTGAAAAATTCTAAAAAATTATTCAGTTTACATACAATTTTAAAAGAATATTTATTAAGAGTTACATATTGTGTTTACAAAAAAATATAGTTTATCAAAAATGACCATCTAGTTTTTGCTTGATAGTCTCTTGAACACGTGTATACCCATATTGAAAATGTAAATTTTCCAAGTTGTTTTTTGCAAACTTTGGAAAAAATTGAAATGTACCAAAAAGACACAATCTAACAGTCACTTAAATTGATATACTCAATGAAACTGTATTATACATATATAATTAAGGTCGAGACTGCCAAAAAACACATATAATTGAGTGCAGTAGTACCCTCCCCCCTTTCTCAAATACTTTCTCAGTTTTTAAACATATTTATCTGTAGATTAAACATGTTGTTATGTAGTTTTAATTAATGTTCAAGCTACATAAGTACTTACTTATCTTCTCCTTGTCCCGGAGGACACATGAGGTCGTCAAGCTACATAAATGCATTGTAATTGTTGGAAGAGAATGCATACAATACGTACAATTATATTACACACTCATTTACCATTTTTACATTTCGCTGCTTTCCTTGCTTTCTCCAATCCCTCTAAACGACGGAGATGCAATACTTTAACAAATAACCCATTTTTTGACCAAACCATTATTATTTTAAAATTCTTGTTCTGTGCCAAAATTATAACCGCAAATTTAGCACGCCGTGTAAAAAAAGAACCGGATCCGAAATACACTGGAGTTACCTTAATCAGTCTGGACCGCTAAATAACAGGAAACGATCTCAACATCATTCATCACGCACTGCAGATGTCTACCGATAATAATAATAATAATAATAATAATATTGTTCTTTATTTATATTATTTATAAAGGATAACACAATTAGTTTACAAAAACGAGTTCACATTGCAATAAACAGACAACAATTTATTATATACAAAAATGATAAAACATACAAAATCACGTATTTTTGAGAAATAAATCTGAAAGGACAGTAATGACCTGTTTTTATTTACTTTTCCTGAAGAAGGGTTTTTGATACTGTAAATTTGTATGTTAAAAAACTTTCCTTTGTCCCACATATATAATTAAAGAATAAAGTTAAAACAAATTTTGATCAAGATTTTATAAGTTATAATTATATACTTTCTTGAAAGTATTTTCATTGCCGGGACGATGATTCTTTGTTGGAAAGTGTGATTTTATAGTACTTATTTGCATACATCAGCTCTACTTTCTAGATGACACACATCGTTTTTTTTAACAATATGGGAAGATTGTAACCAAAGTTTTCGTCAAATTTAAACAATGATTTTAATGAGCAAGAATTATGGGCGGGATTCTTTAATACAAGACGTACCTATCACGACTGAAGATTTAATTAATTGTAATTTACTTCTTGCATACTCTTCCATTTGGAACGCTTAAACAACAGCACATGCATTGTTCATTTGATTTTTATCGAGTGCATTCGATATAAAAATATTTCAAAATAATGACAAGCGTCGACCTTTCTTGATCAATTACATCACGAATTACCACAATTACCTAGCATTAAATCTACTTTGTACTTTTATGGCAATGCCTGGCTTTTCCTGTGCAAAATTTATGAAATAGGAATTTGTAAAGAGTAATAAATAGCTTGAAAAAAATTAAAAGGTATATTTTAAGCCAAGATTTACCAATTTATTGTAAAAATTCCAGCAACTTTATTTAAGCAGAAGTAAGACACCTAGAAACGACAGTATTTTACCCTAGGATATAAGAAAAACAACATAAGGTGACTATATACAGCATATCATATGTTAAAACTAAGCATATATGTGAACTACAGTTTAATGTAAATGTTTATAGTTAGTATATATATTTTGAATATATTTGTTATTTTTAACGCAACTTTGTTTTAAACAATCGCTTTTTTGTTCGACGCTTTAATTGACTTTTTCAAGCCAACTCTTGTAGATGATTGATATGAATTTGAATATCTTTTAGACAATACTGATTTGTATTTAAAAATATTTTTTGAGAAAATGCGTCGCTAACACAACTTTTTTTTAACGAAACAAGAAATATTACCTAAAATTAATTGGATCATAATGTAATTTTTCATGTGTATTTACTCTCTGTGTGAGCCATAAATTCTAAAAACATACTTAATTATAGGTAGACATCTATTTCTTTTAGAAAATGTATGTTTCTCTAATTTTTATATTAAAGTTAATATAAAAAGGTCAATTACCATTATTAACATTAATGGGATAAGTATATTAATCTCTCTCATTTATTTCATCATAGACTATGGAAACTTTTTCATCATGCACCTTGTGTCAATGATTATAATATCATAAGATCTATCTTTGGTAAACTTTTTTCAACAGTGTTTCGTTCAAATATATAAACAACATTACCAAAAACTTACCTCCAGTAATATACGAAAAATTTAAAGTTATTCATTATTATTTTATCAGGTTCCGGATAAAACAAAATTATTTAAAATTCAAAATGTTACAGTTTTTACAGTTCAACTAATCACAGATAACTACGTGTTCAAACATTAGGAGAGAATGCATATAAAGAATGAGGAATCTCTTCCCATAGACAGAGGCTGGGCTTGGGTCATCCTTCTAGGTAAGCTGAAGGTAGTTGTTTTTCTTACAATAACGTTGACAATGTAATAAAACGATTTTGTATGCCATTACATTATGATAAAAATATGAATATATATGTATACCCTAGGAGAAGAGTGCTTATATTGCCTTAATTGATTAAATCATATTCAATATATCAATGTTTTTGTTTCTTGGTTTTGTCTGTCGTGATAAAAAAAAACCCAGTATACACATAATAAATAAATTGCAATTCCCTACGACAAAGACCAAACAATATTAGGATTGCATTATTTGTACATTGTATTTAAATTCATTTTTGTAGAAAAAACAATGTAGAGGTTCTGATGCAAGCGCAGTAGCATAATATATTTTTCTATAAAGCTAATTGGTCTTTTACATGTACTACAGCGCACAGAAATCTCTTTTGTTGAGAAAAGGCTAAGTTATTTATGTTAGTGTTTTCAGATTAAAATATATCGTTTTATAAAACACAGCCCCTATGACCGATTATTTGCTTAAATATTCAATTACAAGTTACGTTATTATGATTTAAATCAAAAGTTTGCTTTTTTCCAAACTAAATTTCAATGCAAAGTAAAGTCTAAGTTACAAATTATCACATGCCGACTCAGCATGGTAACATTTTTGCAGCCAAAGAAAATCTTTAAAAGTGCATTCATCATCGTAAATAATTTAGTAATTCACATAAACCACATCTTTAAATTACTTTAACAACGTACTGTAATTCTCTTACATACACAAGAATGTACGTAGATATAAGGGATGTCACACAACCAATGTCATAATCAGTCACACGACAAGGCTACCACTAAATTACACAACACTTTTTTTGACTAACAGGTAATTTCATGGTTGTATTTCTGGTTATCGGATGTACCTCCTCGTTTGGACTTCTCTTTGCCGAGTTTATGGTTGAGTTTCGGGCACCTGCTTCCAGTATTACCATAGCCCTCTCCCTGCAAACCATTGTGTTCAGTGTGTCCTGTAGGTACTCAATGTTTATGCTGATATAAATACCGTACTTGTCAACCGAAATAAAATCCTGTTTTTTATTGCTCAAACTGATTGATACTGATTTTATATTTACGACCTAAAATCCCAATCAATTTTGGGTTTTTTTATTGTATGTTTAAGAATTTTAACATAAAAATGACTTCAATTTCTCAAATAAATTGCCACTTATATACAGAAAACACTCGTGTAAATTACAAAATAAAATTTCCAAGACGTGAAGTAAAATGAATGATGATTTTCACAAAGGAGTATACACTGTTCTAAAATATATAATCAAGCTCTTGATTTACATTTAGAAATTTCGAATATTATTCTAATCAGAACTTTGCATCTTTTTTTTTTGTTTTTATGGAAAATATTTAAACATGTATTCATTTAATCTTTCAGCTTTATTTGCATTGAACATCGGATCAAGTATTGCATCCAATCGGACATACATCATCATTGGCGGACTATTTGGATGTTCTGCATATCTAATCAGCGCCGTCATCAAAGACATCTCATATTTGATACTTTCCCACGGTGTGATATTTGGTAAAAGGGTTTTTCTTATTTAATGAATAAAGGAATATTTCTTTTTTCGCATAGTACGTTATAAGAAAATGAGACAAGTAATTAATGAATGTAATATATGTTTATGATGTTTTGTTTTCTTTATTATCTCACATTCAATTACAGTTCTATTTTGCACATATATCTTTGTTAATCAATATATGTAGGATACAATCTCCATCAAAGCAGTTTCACATTAAAAAAATAGTTATGAAAATGAAATTAGCGCCGCCAATTGAATAATATATTTTACTTTATTTTACAGGTATTGCGTATGGATTTTCTTACGGCCCGGCCCTCGTGGTTCTTGGCAGGTATTTTGACAAGAAACGGGGCATTGCGACAAGTTTAGGAAACATGGGTGTAAGCTGTGGAAGCTTGGTGTTTCCTCCAATCATCAGACTATTACTAGATTCTTACGGACTCAGAGGTGCTCTAGCAGTGATTGGGGGGATACTATTAAATCTCTGTGTTGCTGGTGCCTTAATGAGGCCAGTAACATTCTATCAAGACAAGACTGATAAAATTGATCATGGCCAAAAAGTATGGTCAACCAACAGTGAAGTTTATAATAGTTATAACGTTAAAATACAATCAAATAATGAAAAAGAAAACCACGCTATTCAAGCTGATCCAATTAATTATGACCATCTTAGCAATGTAGGAAGGAACAGTGAACTCATTCGGACATCTTCGACTCAGAAGCGGATGTTTCAAGGTTTAAGCAAACGAATACAACCAGCCAAACATCTATGCAAGAAAGTTGTCGACTTCAAAGTTCTGCAAAACGCTTTATTTAGAATGTGGATTCCAGTGTGTTTTCTAGGAATAATAGGATGCGTACAAATCGTGATTTTTATACCTCCACATGCTAAAGATATTCAAATTTCAGACAGTGATATAACTCTTCTTGTAATCATTGTCGGAGCCTCAAACTTTATTTCAAAGATTTTACTAGCATACTTTATATACATTAATTTAATGTCCAAACACAGTATGATTGCCCTGTCTTTGATAATAACCGGTGTATCCTGTTTGTTTATCTCGTTTTATACGAATTTTATAACAATGACCATACTGTCAGTATTATTTGGGGTCTTCGGAAGTGTATACTTTGGTCTCTTTCCGGCAGTACTTGTTGAATTCGTTGGATTAGAGCAACTCTCCGGTGCCATGGCTATAAACATGTTGATGCAAGGCTTGGGACTGTCTATTTCAAATCCTATATTGGGTAGATATATATTGAGATTATTTAAAACGAGTTTTATCGATATTTAATGACGATTTTAGGGTCTTATTCATGTTTTTGTTCATTTAAGGATTTTTGAGAGACATGACTGGATCGTTCCATGCTTCGTTTTACCTAATGGGGACAACTTTGATTATCAGTGGTGCTATTCTTTTCCTGGAACCCGTATGCAGACGGATAGAAATAAGGCGAACTGCTTCTCAATGTTTACAGACACAAATTGATATACATCCGCTTTAAAGGAATTGATGTTGGAATATGAATGTCTAAATAGCTTTTTTTAATTATGTAATATTATAGTGCAATATAGATTAAATAAATTATTTTTCACAGTTTATAATACCGTGTAGATATTTGTGGTATAATTATTCTTGTGAAGTTTTTTTTTTAATGAAATTTATTCTGTATGCTGGAATTTTGTTTACCAGTTCCTTAACACATATTGCAAGCTTAGATAGAGCGTTTAGGGGTCTTTGTGATGCTCTAAAATATATGGAAATGCAGTGAAAAGAACATTTAGTAGTCGATCCCAATTGAAGACACATATAAGTTTTTAAGAAAAATACAGCCTTTATATTGATATATTTTTTTAGGGTTTTAACAATAATAGCAAACCACCTTAAACCAAACAGGTGCCCATCAAGTAGAAACCGCAAACCACCTTAAACCAAACAGGTGCCCATCAAGTAGAAACTGCAAACCACCTTAAACCTAACAGGTGCCCATCAAGTAGAATCCGCCGACGTATGATCCGGTCTGGTCCCGCATATATTTGGATATGAGTTACCCCCTTTTCTGGTATTTTTATAATAATTTGATAATTTCAATTTCCTTAAATAATTAATTTGATGGAGTTAATATTGCAAATTTTATCCAATAATTTTAAGAACAGATATATATTGAAAAATTAATTACATTAACATTTTTACAGAGCAATATCATAACTTTACGAAAATATTAATAAAATCAAGACTTCAAAATTTGAAGTTTTTGATTATGATTTTGAAAAGAACGCGATAGCACATAAAAATACTCGATGAAATTTTCTTTAAACCTTCATATATCAACCTTAAAGTTAAAAGTTAAATCCTTCTCCGTGCCGTTAAGGTGCATAAGGCCGGTGCTTATCCTCGGTTTCCCTGGTGCAAAGCGGATGGGAGTCATTAACTCCCCCTGGATGGGACACCAGTCCATCGCAGGTTAACCCCCAAGCATAAGTCGGTACCCAATTTCAGCTGGATAGACTGAAACAATGTAAATAAAGTGCACAAAACACACCATCAAGTGACCACAACGAGGGGTTTGAACCAGCGACTTTTCGGTTACTGGCCTAACGCCCATGACCACTGAGCCATGCGCTCCACTATATCAATCTTAGCATGTGCTTTTTAACATATAAATTTTTATTGCCACTTTCTTGGCATTCAACGGATAAACTACATGTACATTAGGAATCACTCCTACCTCTATTTCTGGAATTATGAATTTTTGTGACAATTTCTGTTTTGAAACAAAAAAAGTATTCTTTGAATTTATTTATTTACATTAACAGAATAATAATTAGAATATATCTATGATTATATATACATTTTTAAAATTAAAAAAGGTAAATTTTTTATGTACTTATGTACATGTTTTAGCTGCTTTCTTTCAAGTAATGACTTTGATAGCAAAAGAAAACCCACCCACCAAAAAACCCCCCAAAAACCCAAGTAAATTACTAACAACAGATGAGATAAAAGCCACTAATATTCCCCGCATAACCGTAGTCATTGACAATCCATGAAGCACATTCTCCAAACCAAAGAAATACACAATAAGTACATTTACCAGTGAATAGTAAGTACCGCCGAAAGATAACTGCAATAATCCAAATGCAGCAAGTATCGCAAACGTACCATAATATGAAGCCAGAAGACATGTAAAACCATTTGCTAACATCGCTATAGATAGCATATGATACCTTTGAATAAATTTGTTGTCGGAGATGAATACAACAAGGGACCTTCCTGTTAAGTCACCTGCCAAAGAGATAGTGAGCAGATACCCGATCATATTAATGTGTAACAATTTTATGTTATATAATGTTGAATCATACGTACGGCACATGACGACTGTGTTTGTATTGTCGCCTAGCAACAAGCGGAGATTGTCAGGTGACCACAGAGGGTATATAAGCGAGCGCGTCGCAGTCGCAGCGTTCTTTTCCCTAGCGGAGTTCCAAAGGAGAGAAATTGCGAGACTAATAAGTTGATTTTGGTAGGAGGGTTGCCTTGAGAGAGAGGCTTGCCACATTGATAATATAAGGACCAATCGTGTTTGAAGGCCGACCACTAGTCGGTTATTTAGAGACTGTTCTTTTGGAGGCTAGCCTAAGCTAGTCGTCGCTGATACTCTAGTAGTATTAGGGAAGGGGTACGCCTTTAGGTAAACGTCCTGCATAAGGCGTTAACACAGTGACTGCCTCTGCTAAAGGTTTACCTCTTGAGTAGGTTATAAAGCTAGGGTGTGCCACGGATAATCACTACCGCCTGAATAAGGCATAAATAGTGTTTACCTCATGGTATTAATAAAGATTCGATCCCGGCCGATCATATTCATTTTGTGATTTTAAGCTAAGTAAGGGAAGGCCATTTTGTAAATATTTGTAGGCCAAGTGTAATCAACAATCAATTTAGAGAGGAAAATTATTATTGTTTAATATATTTATATTCAACCCCCAGACCCTAGAAATGACTAGGTAACGGACCCCTCGACACGTTACAAATGTACGGATCAGTCTTTAGCAAAAGGTGCAATAAAAGTTACAACTATGGTACTTTTAGGCGCTACTAAGAATGCTACCAACATAAGGAAGAATAATCTGTGGGTTCTTAAATAAAGCAAAGTCGAATTCTGTGAAAAATATCTATGACAACACAACAATTTCTGTTCAGATCTGGCAGCGTGACATTGAACGATGTTGTAACGTGCGTGCATTGATGTTTTCTATAGATAAAGTGCTTCCGATATCTTATAAATTTCTAAATACTGTAGAAACAGAAATATTTGTTGGGAATTTAATTTCATTATTTTCGTTGACAGTATTTATCAACGAAATTAAATTTTTAACCTCAGTTAACATAAATACAGAGGTGACACGTGATACATTTTAGAGATTACGATATGACGAAATTACATAAATCAGCTTAGCCGATAAAGTTGCAGCCATTGTTGAAACCGCTTTAAAGAATTGAAAAAAAAATGATTACACACAAAATTACATCAAAAGCACAGCAAATTAGACTAAGTTTCCAGTGATTTGCTTGTTTTTTTTTTCATAGAAGCAAAGCCTTCTCTCCAACAATTTAACTTATTTTAATTACATGTACCGTATCATATGTGGAAACCATAAATATTGATGTTAAAAATTATGAAAGTACAGATTTTGTTAAAAATGATTATTGAAAACCCCCTGTACATGTACATCACCATTTGAGTAAAATGATTGCTACAAAACACTGTACTTTTAATTAACTACGTTCATGACGAAAATTCGAAATCATCATGTTAACGGCTTGATGAAACAGCGATCAATGTACGGTGTATAATGACCGCATTACGATAAGGGTAGACTACTAATATAATTCGTACTTACTAAAAATTTGTGCATCGCCCGCTATTGACTTTATATGCAGAAGTAAATCAAAGTACAAACTATGAAACATTTACAACAAAAAACAAAGGCCTACAAGTAAAATGTTCGCATCGTCCACATAATGAAACATAAAAACAGCTTCACTTTTTATAACGAAGAGTTTACAAAAGCAGAAAAGGCAGCATAAAATAATATTACGACGCCAAGTTAGGAAGGAAATCAGCACGACTTGCTGACTTACGGACTTTCCGTTTTTCCGATTACGACAAAGAGCACATGGTGTGACCGGTCAGCAGAGAATGCTCACTCCTCCATGTCACCTGATCCTGCCTCTAATTTTTGTAGAGGTCGGTGTTTCCTCTGTGCTCGTCACGTGATACAAAACATACGCACCTTGTTTATGACACAAAAGAACTTTTGTTCATCAACTTTGTGTGATTTGCAGAAATTTCTGAAAGAACGCGGAATGAGCGCTGTTTAGTTGATAGAGCAACATTTTATGAAGCTTTGTAAACCTATGGTTGAAAAAGACTTGCCAAAAAATCCGGATTATGTAAACATTTCTCCATCCAATGACGTTATCCGAAAGCTTGAGTCTTTGGAATACAAGGAGCCCTTTTCAATGATTATTAACATCCAGGTATGACTATGATTAAAAAACTAAAAGCTTTCAAATCATGTGAAGATTAAGATTTATTTTCGATGAACATGAGGAAGATTTGGAGTATAACTGCCTTAAGAAAAACGACACCCTTTGTTTCTTCAGGGCAAACCTGAAACCTACCCAAAGGGACAAAACTTATTTATATGAAAATTGGTTTATAAATTGTGGCTCTGCGTTATGAAATGTAATATGCTAATGTAAGATCTGCCTATTGCACATGTATCGGAGGGTTTGTATTCTTACTTACATTTGTGGTTATATTTTCACGTATCTTTTGAAATCTTGAAAAGATGTAAATATGAACACAAACAGAAAAAAGAATGACCTTTGTCATATCTGATTTCACTGAGTTTATATAGCAGATATTTGTATTACAGTACTATAGTGCATGTAGACAGTGTTGTGTTGTGTGTGATTGAAGCCTTCGAGAAAAATCAACAACTGATGGAGAAAGTAATTGGTTGAATTGGCCTAGACATCATGATCGCCAGTGCGTTTTAGCTGTATTGTCGTTCTTTATTTGAATATTAAATGCAATGTTTTATTATTTCATTAAAACAAATTGACCCCAAAAAACAAACTTTATATTTGCTGGAACCTAAGGTTAATGAATCTGATTTATTAAATATAGTAGATAATCAGTGTTTCATGTGTTCTATAAGCAAGAAATTAGTGAAAGGATGACTGCACTTTTGGGACTTTTTCGGTCGCTTCGGTTGCGTTTATTTCTTAACCTAATATCACTTTTGTTTATTTTATTAAAGAGTCTAGTCAATTTCCAACATAAATTAAGATTTTAGACTGTGATACAATAAAATCATTCTATGTTTTTCTCTTTACAACTTTCGAAAAAAGGAGAATTTTCGCTTATCTGCCCTTGATCGAACATAAGATTGATATTAATATGCATGAGAGGTGGGGCTGACATTATCAGAACGGGACTAAAATTAGACTAGCATGAATAACAATGCAATGTATAAAAATTTATGTGATCACTCTTTCACCATAGCACTATCTATTCTATATGGTACAAGTATACTATTTACTATGGTTTCAACAATAAGACCACGCCCATGTCAGTACAGAATGCTTGACAACTTAACGTGTTCGAATTATAATATCTCTAATAGTATGAATATTAATAAACATCTTATTAAGTATATAGATTGTGTTTATAAATTTTAAAATAAAACCAACCATATATGACACACATTTTAAATACACACCGCACACACATAGATTCACCCTGTACCTTTACATACCTGTATATTTACCCTAGGGGCAGTGATTTGGTAAACAATTGTGTGCATGAGTTTTATTGATCAGATATTTGTTAGAGTTGTTGTGGTTGGTTTGTTGATCTGACTATAATATTTTGCCGCCAAGTTTTGTCAATCTTTGTTTGGATTCATCCAGAGGGTAGCATGTAATATGACCTGTATCAGACCTACACCAGAAAGTTAAAGTTTGACAGCAGACTAGTTCTCTCTCTCTGGTAAGTAACATATAAACTATTATCCCATGTATTAAAATACTATTAACATCTACATTTCTATAAATTAGCAAATAAGTAATTTCTTTTGAAGCACTTTAACTAATGAATGAATGTCATGGAAGAGTATTATAGATTTATTTAGTAAATATTGATTATAAAGTCAGTATTTGATTCTTATTTAAAAGAGTAACTGATTTTCTAATCAGGTTACAGAGTGTTTTTATGATGATCAAATATTTGGTCGATCTATTGTTCAAAATGAGCAATGTAAATGTTTTTAATTCAATATAATTTTTAGTATTCTGTTAATCGAATTACAGATATACATAACCATGATAAACTTGCAATTAGATGCATAGAAGAAAGCTTAGTCCCATAGAATGGGGAGATATTTCTAATGAAAAATGTGTCTATGATATTTTTAATTGCAACTTATTTTTCTGATTATTATGGGAGAAGTGCATATTGTATAAACATTGAAATTGTAAGAGTTACCTCCCATTAATTGCTTAATGTACATATTAAATATATTATATGAATTATGATATCGTTATGATATTATGTGTTAATTCAGATCTAGATAGAAATTGAGTACTCGGTGCATTATCATACAGTAGCATAAGGATTATTGTTTTATATTTGCAGGGCTCTCTATCATTTGATTAATTTCAACCACCATTATTTGTCACTGTGTCCATAATAAATATATGAATCCTCAGCAGGAGTTATTTTTATAAGTAAAACCTGTAACATATTCAACATGTATTAACCCTTGGTTACAACTAAGAAGAAGCAGTTTTTTCTTATTTAAACCATGAGCGCGTTTGTCTATTAATCTCCCTTTGACATAACTTAGATAATGCAAATACATGTATACAACTACTGTTAAACAAACATGCGCTGACTATGTATGAAGTCAGTATAAAAGTGGGCGTCCTCATTATCGTATAGAGATTTAAGAAATCGTGATGACCCCCGCCTAAGAAAACAAATTCGTACTTGGTAACAACATACTTTTATTTAACGAATTACGTAAAGTTGCAGGTTAGATGTTGACCATTTCTGCAATTGAGAGAAAAATTCTCCTTTTAAAAGTTTATTTTCTCGCAAATATCGCATGTCCTTAAGTGCAGTCATCCTTTGTTGAGAAAAAAAAAAGTTCAGCTGTGCGTGTGTTGAGATATGCGAAATTCTATTTGTGATTATTTTTATATTATACATGTAGATAATATAAATGCTTTAGGCGAAAAAGACGGATATAACATTGAGTCCCACACTTAAAGGGGCATGGTCACGATTTTGGTCAAATTCTATTTTCCTTTTTTTATTGTACACAATGCTTAAGGAATGCATTTCTTATGATCAAATGAAATTTGAGAGTCAGTCGTAGAGTTATAAGCAAGATACTGGGCTCAAAATTATTTGTCATGTAAACAAGGCTCGTGCCCTGTTTTTGTTTACATAGGTTCAATATACCTCTAAAAAATCTTGTTCAAGCTGATTTGTCTATCTTCGTATTCATTTTAAGCATAAATAAACAGTTCGAGTACGCACGCTTTCGCGCAGCGTTTTATTTGCATTGTGACGTTATCTTTTTGCTTGATTGACGCCATGGTGTTAAGGGTTCAACTGCAGATATTCAGCGAAATTTGTCGAAAATAGCTCGTTCGAGGCGTAAAATTGATATTATATTGTAGAATAAACATAAATGTTTTGAAGTATAAGCTATATTTGGGCTCAGGTCGAAAACGTGAAGAGGATTCAGCAAGCCTAGCACTCTGTCACGTTTTCTTGTCCCGATTAAATATAGTTTAATACATGTATTTCAAGAGAGTAACCATGTATTTTGTATTTATGACCCTTAATATGTGATTTTATATATATACTTAAATATGTCTGAATGTTTTAATAGCACTATAAAGATCACCAGTTCCGCCTTTGTCAAATAAAAAATTATCCGACAACTTCTGAGAAATTGGGCATACAAATAAAACTTTGATAAGACCCCTGGAACAAACCAGGAGGTAAAATAGTTTTTTTTATTTGATCAAGTGATGTCTTTTAGCAATAACCTTCGTATGCAGTACAGGAAAAAAATCCCTAGAGCAGAAGTTTGAAAAAATGAAAAAAATGTGCAAAATTGATACATTTCAAGCAAAATCCCATATGGTCCTAATATGTTAAAAATTAACAAACTTTAAGATGACCCCCTAAACAAAGGATGTAGTAAATGTCTGATTTTTAAAAAAGAATAATAATAATTTCAGTAGAAATTCATGTAAGAAAGAAGGTGTTGCAAAAAAGCGGGACCATTCCCGAACGTGGAAAGGACCTTTAAATATCCGAACAGCTTGAGAGTCATATCTAAATATAGACACATTACGTAGACGACTATATTTACATAGCGGGTATGTTCCGTATGTATGCAAAATAAACAAACATTTTGCGCGCGTTTCTATCGAACACGGCAACCACCAAATACATTTAGAAAGATAATCATATATACTGTATTCTATGGTGGCATATCTCTGTCCCTTGTGTGCAAGTTATTTTTCTATTAACTATGTCGACATGCAAGATAAATATGTTGACATGCAAGATAGTTATGTCAACATGCAACATATATATGTTGACATGCAAGAAAACTGCAATCAAATAAGAAATATAACAAATTTAAAAAAAACCTCAAATATCGCCAACATGTGACAATCAAGATGCTAGATGCTACCTATTTATGTCGACATGCAACTTATTTATGTTAACATGCAAGATAAATGTGCTGACATGCAACTTATTTATGTCAACATGCAAATTCTCTATGTCGACATGCAACTTATTTATGTTAACATGCAACTTCCTTATGTCGACATGCAACTTATTTATGTTGACATGCAACTTAGTTATGTTAACATGCAATATAAATATGTTGACATGCAACATATTGAAGTCGACATGCAACTTAGTTATGTTGACATACAACTTATAAGTTGCATGTCAACATATTTATCTCGCATGTAAACATAACAAAGTTGCATGTCAACATATTTATCTCGCATGTCAACATAAGTAAGTTGCATGTTGACATAAATATGTTGCATGTCGACATAGAGAAGTTGCATGTTGACATTAATAAGTTGCATGTCAGCACATTTATCTTGCATGTTAACATAAATAAGTTGCATGTCGACATAAATAGGTAGCATCTAGCATCTTGGATGTCACATGTAGGCGATATTTGAGATTTTTTGAGATTTTTTATAATTCTTATTTCATTTCAATTTTCTTGCATGTCAACATAGTTATGTTGCATGTTGACATAATTATCCTGGATGTCAACATATTTATCTTGCATGTTGACATATTTGATAGAAAAATAACTTGCACACAAGGGGCAGAGATATGCCACCATAGTATTCGAATGTTAACATATATCAATTTGATTTCTACTGTCCAGCCTGTTTAAAATATAATTCTTGACTCTTGAGATACATGAATAAATCTGATTCTTGCTCTTCAAAACCGTCAGAGTTGTAATTATAATCATCCCATGTTTCTATTGCATCTAAATAAACGCTGTCTATGTTAAAAGGTAGAACAAATTTATCCGTACATTTTTCAACCTATTGCTTCATCACCGATTCAAACTTTTTTCAATGTTTTTTTTTTCTTTTCTTTTAACAACCTGTACATGTATCTTTGAAATCAGCATACCCGGTTATTTCATAAAATGGGTGAAAAATCAACTTTCTACATTGATACAAAATGAGTTCATTGTTTTAAAATCTTTTGTTCAAAAGAAAATGTTTATCAAGTTTATAACGGGGACTTCACACAGTAATGTTAAGAAATGAGCACGCATGCAAAATATTACATTAACAAGACTTTAAATAAATTCATTCTGACATTCTTAAATTATCTATATGCATTACCTTTCCATGCGATTAAAATAAATATGTATATAAAAAATCCAACTTTTTTCGGGATTCGAACCTAGTAAAAAATGTAAAACATGGTTTTAATCTATTCTAACCGCATTACCACTCGACTAATCTAGACATGAATGTAAGAGAGGAAATTTAATACATCGTTTTTAGATTTCAAAGGTATTAATGATTTTTTCCAAAAGTCAAATTTATTAAAAATATGCATCTTTGAAACAAAAATCGGATATGGCACTTTTCAAGAAATTGTCTTACTCTAAACGTTAAAATTATATTAATTTTGTTTCAAGGAGGCAGTTTTCACAATGATGAGGATTCCCCTTTTATAAAGCGTGAAATCGGCCACATTTGTCTGTGTAACCATTTTAAAAATTATTTTATGGTCTTAAATAAGTTAGTACAAACTTTCCAAATAAAATTCTACACTGCTCTATATATAAAGATGCATGCAAAAAAAAGTTTACATCGAATTCTGTAACTTTGAATTTTTCATTTTATCTGCAACTCCTTTAGGGAAAATTAGCATAGAAACTGCAACACCTTCTTTCATAAAAAAAATCTAGGGAAGAACAAATTAGACCCGGCCTCGTTAACAACACACATAAACCAAGTTAAAACAGTAAATAAGACTCAGAACATGTAATACTGTAAACCAACTTTTTTTCACGTGCGAGAAATTTTCATTAGGTTCGCGAGAGACTCTTTTGTTGCGGAAATTAGTGTCGCGAAGCAGTATATCCCGAGAAAATCGCAAAATAAAGGTTGAATTACAATAATTTTTTCCACATATGTTAATGTATTCAACTGTTTAATTTGGTCAATTTATTTATCATTGAATAAAAATACATGCTTATACATCTCATTTTTTCCCATCATCGGCATGTTAGGCGGTATCAATGGTCTTTGTGTCTTCTATAGTATTGATGCATACCTAGGCTTCATTATCGAGGTTGTTGACACTAAAATTCTCTCTGTTGCACGCCTTAGCCTCCTTTATCAGGTTATTAGGTTAAGAGGTCGGCCAAAAAGTAATATTTTTCAAAAATTCTTTGACCTAGTACATGCGCACCAAGTTTTACAATATCAAAAGTAATGATTACAAGTAATAGCTTTCCAAAAAGCTTGCCTGACTAAACATACTTATTTCATTGCAAGAACATGGTTCTATGAATTTTAATCTGTCTTTGATTTGTAGTTCGTTCTTCTCGCAGTCTTCCAAATGCGCATCTCTAAAGTTGGACTGTTTCAAATTATCTTTACTAAGGGGGGGGGGGGGGTTACTTTAAATGAATTTTACATATTATTTATTTTGAACCTAAAATATTTTGCGTACATGTAATTTTCTCTTAAATCTTTATTTGCCGCCAACAAAATAAAAATATAGCAATTAAAACTTAATTATGAACACAATACAATTTTTAGAATAAATTATTCAATGCTTAGTTTCCCATCATGGATTATTCCACTGTAGTGGCGCGTAAATTATGTTTTGACAATATGGGTGCATTCCATAATACCCGTATCTGTGGAGTCAATAAAACTATTTTTTGGCATTTGTTTTGTAACAACTTTTACTTGTTATATATTAATTTTACTTTAGTTTAGCAAGATTTAATCGATAACTATATGCACTAATTATTTACATTGAGTAAAACACGGAAGTGACACTCCTCTTACAATGACTGAAATCCCTCAAAGCACAGTAAACGACCATGCCCGCTTCGTTTCTCTAATGAATGTTAAGCTAACGTAACAATACTTAGTAAATACTTTAATACAAACTGGCAATTTTGTTTAGAAATGATAACCGAACACAATTATAGTTTACATTCTACCGTGTAATATTATAATCATTAGGTACAACTTGTAAAAAAATTGCGATGCCCCCCCCCCCCCACCTCATTCACCGTTCAAATGTAGGATTGCACACGTGTACAGTGAACTTGCTCAATGCTGCTTTTTACTTCCAATACAACAACTTTGTTTTTCTTTAAAAAAAAAAAAAAAAAATCAACCGATGCATTCTTTAATGTGCCGGCCTTTAATTGCCTCGTTAGGTAATAACTCGTTGTAATGACACCCCCTCCCCTTCAACCGTTCAAACAGTGCTATCTATTTTTAAGCATGACAAGGTTAGCTTTTAAAAAAGCTAAGAAAGTCAGCCAGAGGACCGGAATTTTACTTTTAGGGCAAAAGTGAATACACAATCTTTTAAAATACTAGGTAAATAGTTTCCAGGACAATATAATAATATGCGGGTGCACATTTAGTTTGCATGACGAGATAAGCGTGTAGCGGTGTACATGCAATGTATAACTGCACACCTACTTAATACTTATAGTTGTAATTTTGTTGACATAGCTCTCTGATTTTTATGGTTTGGTGGCAAACTACTTCCAATATATTTACTTTTCAATCTCACTAAGAGAGTTGGGAAGATATACGCGGACTCCAGACTATGGCTGCAACAGGCTTCCAATACATTGATGCGCAGTTTGACCTAGAAACTGACCGGTTTCATAACGTCTTCGAATATTTCTAACACGAACTGTCTAATTTCTTCCCAGAATTCCAATTTACGCAAGCGCAATTGAAGTTTCATTCTAACTTAATATAGTCAGCCCGAATTACACACGTGCACAGTGAACCTCTTTTTTGCTTTAAACACTTGCTCACTATTGCTTAATTGTTACATCCATTATAACGTTTTCGTTAATTGAGAATTTGAAGGTCGTCACATTATTAATATGCAATGATAAATCTTTTTTCAATGAAAAATGATATTGCTAGCTTCCATTGTTGACTGCACTGTTTCGGGTGTTGTAACTTTTAAACCTTAGATATGCCTGACGTCATGACGTCAGGCAATAATTACACCGCCACGCGGGGTATCAGGTTCCCTACCCCGTAAAGTGCAAAAGTTTTAGTGTGTCTCGTGATTATTGAATATAAAGTATACAAAGGATATTCAAGATACAAGTTGTAACCGGTGAGTGATCAAAAATCTGTACATATATATTGCATCATAAGTTAAAAAATATGTTTTATGGTGGTTGTATACTATGTGTTATGTAAGTCAAGTTTATATTTTCGATTTAATTAAACAACTTTCAGTCAATTTGGACTTTATATTTTATACAATACTGAATACTGATGCAAAAAAATGCATGTTTTTATTAAATCATTAAAATTCAATTGTCATTTATAACTAATTAACAATTATTATATTAATTTAGTTCATTTCCTTGAAAAGGTGGTAAATAAAGATGAACTTCAATCAACCGACCTTTAAGGTTTAGCTCATCTTAAGCTTTTTGTCCGCCGTCCTTCCGTCTGTCTGAATACTTCTTACAATTTTGACTTCCTCTAGAATCAATTGTTTTCACCAAACGTGACACAAAGCAATTGGTGGTGAATTAAACATGGAAGCCATTATGTTGAAGAATTTAGATATATATATTGGTAAAATATTCTTTGAAAGCATGTGGAAGTTTGAAAAGTGTGAAATTTAATTAAAGGATAAAATTTTGAGGATGTTTCCAAATTTTTAGAATATAACATCGGGTATAGAATAAGACAATGATTAGTTGGTTCCATTTTTAAAAATAGGAATTAGAGTTAAAATTCATTTTGAGAAAATGTGGAGGGTGTGATTTTTTAAAATCACTAGGGATGCAAGCTTCATGTGCAGTATACAGATTTTCTAATATTTATCCCTGGGTTGAGGAAGTGAGTAAGTATTTTTCTAAATCCAATTCTACGGTCTCAAATATGCTATCTTCGTTTTTGGCGGAGCTATGTGTAGTCGCTGTGTTGCTTGAGCTTTGAGTGTTGCACAAGATCAATAATATTCTATTTAAAATTCTGCAAAATATTATTTACCTCTAAGATGTGAATTTTAGCATGGTATTTGTGAATATAAGGTTGTGTACAAATTGTGATTTTCATATATTCACATGGAAAAGGTCGGCAGATTTTCTGATTTTTATATAGCTGTCTGGGTAATTTTTGTCGGTACCTTAAGCTTTATTCGATTCTGCTAGTTTGCTCAATTTAAAGAAAATCCATCACACAAGCACAAATTAATTGCCAAAGATCTAGGTATTTGAAATACATCAAATTTGATTTTCCTCTTTTTAATGTTTAAGATATATTGATGACATAAAAAGGCTGCTAGCAAGATTAAAACTACCATTTTTATTTGCTTTTAATTTTGGTAATATTTCTATGAAAATAAAGTTTTTACGACAGTCATTTTGATATGGAATGATCTTACTACGCTTTCATAAAATAACTGTTCTAAAAACAGGTGCTGCCTTTTTTTGAAAAAAATAATTTCTACCCCCCCCCCCCCCGCCCAGTTACGTCTAAAATATCAAAGATGGTGGTATATTGCCCATATTAATTTCATTTAAAGATTGCGAAGTTATGTAATGTTTTGAACTTGGGGATTGTTGTACGACCTTACTGTGCATCAGATAACCATTTGCAGCCAAGTATGACGCTTATCTAGGTTTTCTCTATTTCAACACAAAGGCGTTTGAAAAATGAAATATTAACTTTCAACAAACCCTACCCTCTTATTGAATCGAGATCTATTAATGAAAGACATGGCAGGCACAGAAATGCATCAAACCTTGGCGAATTATTTTGAGTATACATAGAGTTTTTACGAAAGTTTCAGTAATAGAAACTTATAGAAATTTAATTGTTGCTGATGATTCCTCGGATACATGACATTTATGAACTGTGAGAGAGAAACAATTAGTTTTGCAATTTTTACGATCACATCCCTTTCAAGATGTTATTGGGTTCTTTTTGGCTGGATATTTTTTTGGTGTGTTTTTTTTTTAAAGAATATGTTAAACTCCAGGATAGTAAAATCCTTCTTTTCATCTTTTTCTATAGGACCTGATAAATGTATGTAACTTTAATGCTTGTATTCACAGCTTTGTCATTGGTAAGTCACTGTGGTTATACAGATCTCACGTTGCTCTTTACCCGTGTTTTACAGTTAACATGAAACTAAGTTTACCTAAACAGCCGCGAGTTCGTGAATTGTCTGCATAACTTTTATTATTGCTTTGGTGGCTAAGATAATGACCCTTATTTCAGTAAAGTACATAACTTTTTACCATAGTTGTAATTTCTTTTTTTTTCTAACTTCAAAAGTGCCAAAATTCCCAGAAAATTATAGAATCGGAATTTCCAGGAAACATGCACATCAACATTGTGTCCTACATACCTACATACCTACAAAGTTTGCAAAATTCTGTGCATCTTTTTAAGAGGAATTGCGCGCTAAAAACTGTTTATTGCTATATTTGATATATGGTCAAATATATTAATTTAAATTAAAAGGTCCAAAATTCCCAGAAAAGAATATAGAATAGGAATTTCTTACCATTGTGTCCTAGATACAAAATTTCACGAAATTCTGTGCAACGGTTAAAGAAGAGTTGCGAGAACAAACTGTTGATTACTATTTTCATAAAATGATACAAAAAATTCTAACTTTTAAAGAGGAAATTTCCCAGAAATATTATAGACTCAAAATGTCCAGGTAACATGCACATTTATACCTAGTGTTATATATACCTACAAATCTGTGAAGCAATTTAAGAGGTTTTCTTTTTTTAAAAAAATCATAACATTATTCAATTTATGGCCAAAATATACATTTAAAGAGGGAAAAACTCTCGAACAAATAATGGAAAAGTTTTATGAAATTCGGTGCTGCAGTTTGAAGGAGTTCAGCTGACAATCAGTTAAGTATTTGTTCATGCATTCTGAGAGTATTCCATAAGCATTGCGGGTCCCTTACCGGCACCCCTTTCCAATTTTAAAACAGTTGTTGTTTTATGTAATAAATAGGTTTGTAGAAAATTAGGTAAACATTTTATTAAAAGGATCAACCTAATTAAGTAATAATAAGATAGTCCTTTAGAATTAATTTCTTCATTATCTTTTGGTCATTTTGATTTATTTGTGTCACATTTACACATAAGAGAACACACAAAGGAATAAAAAAAAGATTCGGTTAATCAGCCATTTAACAGCAAAAAAGACTGCTAAACAAAAATAAAAAAATACATTATTAAATGATGATCTTTTAACACCTAGACACTAGTGCATCAAAACTGTTTAGAAACTATAATGCGGTTGTGCACATGTACATAGTTTCACAGTAACGGTTCATAAAGGTAAGATAACATACATTTTAAAAAATCTTTGTATTTAAAAATTTCAGTCTCTGAAACATTGTCTTTTTAATATTTTTTATCGTTTACCGGATAAACAGGGAAACTGATTAAAAAGTATTTCTTTGGTCAGAACATATTATGTATTTTCTAGTTTCAATCGCTTAAAATTAAAAAAAAACTACTTAAGAAACATTCCAGGAATTGAATTTATATGCTGTCCTTTGACCTCAGATAAGGAGTAATTTTAACATGACCATGCAATCTGTTTACTTCGTTCCAAACATCAATTTAAATAAGACCCTTTCATTGTCCATTTCCCACTAGATATCAACAAAATTTGTCCGACTTATTACTGTTTTTTCCAAATTAATCAGTTAATTTGCCAGTTTATTCCAGCATTACTTTCAACTCGTTCTGTTCTGTACATGTGACAAAAGTTTTTATTTTTAGGTCAACTCAAGTTTTATGGAATTTAAATCATTTGTCTGAAAATGAGGCCCAGGAGTGTGAATATTCATTAATGTGACATTAAATCTTTTTATTCAGCGTCGTGGGTCATATCATATGTTCTCTTTTTTAAAAATCGTGATATTTAAATGTAGAGGTTTTGACTGAAGGAACGACATGTTGAAACCAGAAGCTATTTAGTATTCAAAAAATACAAAATTTCAGCTAACTTTAAAGGGGTAGATAGTTTTCATTTATCATTTTAGAAATATGAACTTTTATACCAGTTTCACCTAGTTAATTTTTAAAGAAGGAAATGATCATATTTTTGTTTTGTTTTGCTTTTTGGCAAGATCCCGGTGTTCGAGATCTTAAAGGATTGTCTGTTCTGATTATCTCGGTATAATTTAACAGTCAGACGTAACTCAATATTTATCAGTAGTTAGAAAAACATTATTTTTACATTATTTTCATCGCTTTATTCGTATTTCTTTACAGCAGCTTATTTTATGAAAACTCCACCGTGTTTCAAACAACGATTGCCAGGGAAGCAAAAGCTGTACTATCAAGTAGTATACAGATTATGAAATAAGTGTCGTTTGCACTTTACCGTATTCACAAGCTCATGTTTGAACATCAAAATTTTATTTGTGTAAATCCATAAGTATACAAAATACAAGTTGTTTTAAGTTGTACAATATTTCACTGATTGATTGATTTGAAGTATGGCAATATGTTTGTATTTGAGCATCACAACACACAAATTGAACATTTCATCTTTTGTCAATGAACACCAATAAAAGCAAAATGTGATAAGATTCACAAAGGGAGACAAGCACAATTTGCTTTTGGGCACCACAGCACAAAAAATAGGGTCCCTTCATCAATCATTAAACAACTATAAAAGAGACATAATGAGTAAAAGCAACAAAGCGGAACTAGCACAAATTGCCTTTCAGCATCCCCGCAAAAAACTGCGCCACATCATCAATCAGTAAACAGCCATGCAGGAAACACAATGATTCAAGTCAACAATGGGGATCCAACACAATTTTCTATTAGGGCATTCCTGAGCAAAAATTAGGGTCATCGATCAGTTGACACCCATAAAGCAACATAATGAATCAAATAAAAAAGTGGAGCCAGTGCATTTTGCTATTGGGCATCCCTGAACAAAAATAGAGGGTCACATCTTTAATCGATATATCAGTGACCACCCATAAAGAAACACAATGAATCAAATCATTATATATATATATATATATATATATATATATATATATATATATATATATATATATATTGTTATGGGTCAGAATAACCCTGAATTCCAGCAAAGATCAATCACAAAGATTAAACTTTAAACTTAATAATTTATTTACAGTAATATATATATAAATACAAAAATACAACTTACACTATAAAAATCCTAACTAAAGAGTGTCCGTTGATCAAATCACAATGTCCCAGTAATTAGATAACTGTTCTCAGTTTAATGTCTTCGAACAAGAGTTCAAATGAGACTCTCCATTATGAGCACTGTTTACAGGTTATTTATACTAAAATATAAATCTAGCAAATTCTAGAAATTATATGTACAAGAAGTTACACGAATTACCTGGACACTCAAGAATTTTCTAGAAAGAACAACTGACCACTTTAGAATAGTCCAGAATATTCTATTATACAAACCTACTATATATAACAATACACACACACACACACACACACACACACACACACACACACACACACACACACACATTGAGGGGCACATCATCATTCCATGAACACCATTAAAAGCAGCAAATGTAATAAAAAACCACACAGGGTTCTCCTATAATCTTACACACTGAACAACCTTACTTGAACCCAAAGGTCACAAAATAAATAGGTCAAAGTCAAGTCTACTTAACACATATTGCAGCCTTGGTCCATGGTCGCCGACCTTTGTGGTTATCTCTAAATTGAATCAGCCAGGAAATCCTGCAATAATTGTTGAATCCTGTTCAGAAAAATGCTATTGTTTTGCCAGCTTAGTCCTAATTGTTCCAAGAGGATACTATGGGGCTTTGCATGTACAACAGCCATGATTCTTGGTTCACATTCCACGTGGCGACTGCTGAAATGATATTCAAGGAGGTCGTGAAATCAACGTTTAATCTAATACCTCCGAAATGTAAATAAGATCTGGCTAAAACGCGAAAAATCCTAAATCATAATGACAAAAAAGAATACAGTGCGGTCTCAGATATCTGGACGCCAGATAACGGAACGCTTCAGTTTACGGACGATTTTATTGGGAAACAGTTTTCTTTATACTTTATTTCGTCTCATTTATCCGGAATTCCGCGTTCCGGATCCAGACGGTCTGTTTTACCACAAAACACTGTTTTACTATCAATCTTATTTCATTTTACCGGACGGTAAAATTTGACGATGTATTTAACTTTGATAAACCGATTTAACTTTGATGAGTTAAATCGTATTGACTTTTACAAAGTTTGTGATATGGAATACTTGGTAATTGCAGGCGCTCGCCAGATATCCTTATATTAATTACACAAATGTTCGCTAGCATTTGCTCTCGTGATCAGGACAGTCGAATGAATAAAGTCTTTCAACTGCATACATGAGTATGATTCGAACGTATTGAGATTTATATATTCATTGTTTTACTAAAGTATCTGTTTTGACCAGCTATCAAAATTTGTTGCGTAATTTTTCGTTTGTAATTTTATTTGTTGTTAAAATGACGAAACAATGCTCTGGCGAGAAATGGTCCTTCGCGAAAATCGGTCGAATGCCAGTATAGTTCCCCAATGATTGCAACGAGATCGTCACTAGATTTCTATTTTGCCATATTAATTTTACCTTTTGTATGTATTTTTTATTACTGAAATACAAATACGTTTATAATTCAATAGAAGAATACCTGTATAAATGGCCTACATTTTAGAAAATGCTAGTCACTCTTATCCCCATTTTGGTCATTAATTGTACACTGGTATTTTTTTTAAAATTACATGTTGATATCATTATTATCATTATTGATGTATCATTGATATATCAACTTCACCGGTTTCCTGATAAAGCATTGAACACAAAGTTTTCTATAAATTGTTAATCATTTTAATCACAGTTGACACTTTCAAGACAATTGAAGATTATGAAGAACGCGAAAGCGGTTCCTATTGACCATGGTTGGGCTTGGGTAATTCTTCTAGGTGAGAGGACGGACTCTTGAAATTTAAATTTGTTATTATAAAATATGTTTCTAAGCCAAGTAAAATTATATAATCTTCAGTTTCAATATGCACATATTTTGATGTCCCTCCTTGAAACTTTTCGTAATCTTAAAATTATCTAATTCCCCCTACATATTTAAAAAACAAAAATGGTTGACATTGCAGGCATGTTTTATATCATATAAAGGACGAAAGACTATTTTTTCAGGTGATTTCATGGTCGCATTCCTTGTAATTGGATGTATCACCTCATTTGGAGTTTTCTTTGCCGAGTTCATGGTCGAGTTTAAAGCATCTGCTTCCAGTATTACCATAGCTCTTTCCATACAGTCCATAGTATTCACTCTGTCTTGTATGTATATAGGGTCTATTTTAAGCTTTATTTAGGAGTTCATTAATAATTTTATGATCTGTCGATGTCTGGCGTTAGTATCAATTTGTCTTTATTCATTCATTTTTAAAATACACGCAGACACACGATAACACCCACTAACAAGAGGCCCATGGGCCACATCGCTCACCTGAGCAACACTAGACATAATAAAATCAGCTAAATATAAACCTACATCAAACTTTGAACCTTATATGTGGCACAAGAATTATCCAGGTCCACAGTCTAAACAATTGAGAATCAACAAATGTCAATATGATTGCATATTAGTAATACTATATACTAAATATTTTTGAGAATGATCAAATTTATTTCCAATGTAACAATTTGACCCCCCCCCCCTTTCTAGTTTCATCCTCTTTTATTTGATTTGTAAAGATTTTTCTCTATATATATAACACTACCTGAGAACGCTTTCACTCAAGTAACAGCTTTTCTGCTCAATTGATTTTCAAAACTTCAAAATTTCTCTTTACATTCCTATGTAAAAACTTGACCCCCCAATTGTGGCCCCATTGTACACCCGGGGATCATGATTTGAACAAACTTGAATCTAAACTACCTGAGGATGCTTCCATGCAAATTACAGCTTCTCTGGCCAATTGGTTCTAGAGAAGAAGATTTTTAAAGATATTTCTCTATATATTCCTATGCAAAAATTTGACCCCCAATTGTGGCCCCACCGTACTCCTGGGGATCATGATTTGAACAAACTTGAATCTACACTACCTGAGGATGCTTCCACGCAAGTTACAGCTTTTCTGACCAGATGGTTCTTGAGAAGAAGATTTTTAAAGATATTTTTCTATATATTCCTATGAAAAAATTTGACCCCCCATTGTGGCCCCATCGTAACCCCGGGGATCATGATTTGAACAAACTTGAATCTACACTACCCGAGGATGCTTCCACGCAAGTTACAGCTTTTCTGACCAATTGGTTCTAGAGAAGAAGATTTTTAAAGATATTTCTCTAAACATTCCTTTGTAAAAATTCTACCCCCAATTGTGGCCTCACCGTACCCCCGGGGATCATGATTTGAACAAACTTGAATCTACACTACCTGAGGATTCTTCCACGCAAGTTACAGCTTTTCTGGCCAATTGGTTCTAGAGAAGAAGATTTTAAAAATACACCATTACTTTTTCACTAATTCCTAATTATCTCCCCTTGAAAGAGGGCGTGGGTCTTCATTTGAACAAACCTTAACCCCATTAACCTAAGGATTCTTTATGGCAAGTTTTGTTGAAATTGGCCCAGTGGTTCTTGAGAAGAAGATGAAAATGTGAAAAGTTTACAACAACGACGACGACGACAACGACGATAACGACAGACAACGGACAAATTGTGATCAGAAAAGCTCACTTGAGCCTTTGGCTCAGGTGATCTAAAAACCACACACATACAACCACACAGAAGTTTAATTTATTCATGAATTTCCATGAGCAACAACTATATAGATCATACACATCTAGTATAAATGGAAAAACGGTGGTAACTTGCTTATCTGTAAAATCTTAACATTCTGGACGCCTTTTCCAAGAATGGCAGTTGCAATTTTCGTAAATAAAAAACATGCCTAGGAAAAAAAAAAAAAAAAAAAAAAAAAAAAAAAAATATATATATATATATATATATATATATATATATATATATATATATATATATATATATAGATATATATATAGATATATATATATATATATATAGATATATATATAGATATATATATAGATATATATATAGATATATATATATATATATATATATATATATATTAAAATGAAAAAAAATTAACAACACTAATCGTAAAACGTTTTACGATTAGTGTTGTTAATTTTTTTTCAATTTTTTTTCATTTTAATATATATTGCCGGACACTGTGACTTTTTATTTTATTTGGATATATATATATATATATATATATATATATATATATATATATATATATATATATATATATATATATATATATATATATATTGTATAGTCATTTCATGCAACGTATTTAATTTATATTTTTAGCTTTATTTGCGTTGAGTATCGGATCAACCCTCGCGTCTAATAGGACATACATCGTGTTTAGTGGATTCTTAGGATGTGCTGCATATTTAATCAGTGCCTTCATGCCAGACATATCATATTTGATACTATCACAAGGTGTTTTATTTGGTAAGAGGTTTATTTTCTCTCTCTTATAAATATCAACCTCATTTTACATGGGCTCAAAATGAAATATGCATTTATCACTCTTGTTTAAAAAGGTGCTAGAGGACAGGACCGACACCCCCCCACCTCCTTCCCCAACCCCCAAGTATCTAGATCCCCGGGACTTTACTCATATTATCTTTTTATGACATATTTACAATCTAATGTATACATTCATTGAACAAAATTACTTAAAACTAACATTTTGAAGAAAAAAATCATATATCCCCTCTATATATAATACAACAAGATTGCTAACTTCGTCTGCCAGCCGAGAGGTACTGCCGATAACTATTTGTTGAATTGTGCTATCAAACTATTTCTATCGGTAAAAACAGTGACCTCATCTCGTAGCCCGATAATTCCCTTCACTGAATATCTGCATGTCATGCCCATGTAAATACATTTATTGGGTAAATTCGGTCAATTTTGACCGATTTTCATCATCTAAAGAAAATATGAGTAAAGTCCCGGGGGTCTAGATACTTGGGGGTGGGGGATGGAGGGGAGGGGTCGGTCCTGTCCTCAAGCACCTGTGTTTAAATCTGAATGTTTTGATATGAGGCATACCTTGTAAATTACTATTAGAGGTGGTAAACATTTGGGAAGTTTTGGGATTTGTTTGTTTTGTTTTTGTTAGATTAAATGGAACTCCCTTTTATATTGAAATATGGAGGAAATATACACACATGCTTTCGTCCAAAGTGTGTCTAGTACTGTACAGTGAAAGAGCGACAGTAAAAAGAGTCTTCAATCAGACATTCATAATTCATTATCAAATTTCACTTAAGCCAATTATTTTTAGGTATCGCCTATGCATTTTCTTACGGTCCAGCCCTTGTGGTCCTTGGCAGGTATTTTGAGAAGAAACGGGCCATTGCGACAAGTTTAGGAGAATTGGGTACCAGCTTTGCATACCTAGTATATCCTCCAATGGTCAGGTTTTTACTAGATACTTACGGACTTAGAGGTGCTCTAGCCATTGTTGGCGGAATTCTGTTGAATCTCTGTGTTGCGGGAGCTTTAATGAGACCAATAACATTCTATAGAGACCTGCAAAAATTTGCAAAACAAGAGCAAAGCAATCAAATATGGTCTACAAACAGCAATATTTGTAGTCCTAAAAAAAGGAGTTCTCATGATGATAATGTTTTGAAAAGAAACCAATCTATGCCATCTGAACCAAGGAATAAATGTATGAAAAAGGAAAATAAAATAAACGAGATATCGATTTGCAAGAAAATTATCAATTTAAAAGTTCTTCGTAATACTTTATTTAGAATGTGGATTCCAGTGTGTTTTCTAGGAATAATAGGATGCGTGCAAATTGTTATTTTCATACCTCCACATGCTAAAGATCGTCAGATATCAGATAGTGATACAACACTTTTCTTTTTTATCGTCGGAGCTTCACACTTTATTTCAAAAGTTTTACTCGCATGCTTTCTTTATTGTAATTTGCTTTCAAAGCACACTATACTTTCTATATCTTTATTAATTACCGGTGTATCTTGTATGTTTATCTCGTTTTTTACGGATTTTAATACAATGACAATACTGTGTGTAATATATGGGTCCTTCGGAAGCGTCTACTTCAGTCTCTTTCCGGCAGTACTGGTGGAATTCGTTGGATTAGAGCAACTCTCCGATGCCATGGCAATCAACATGTTAATACAAGGCTTGGGACTGTCTATTTCAAATCCTATATTGGGTAAATAGATTCACAGATTTCAATCAATATTTAATAAATTAAATGATTTTATGGCCTAATTCATGTTTTTCTTTATTTTAGGATTTCTGAGAGATATAACTGGATCATTTCATGCTACGTTTTACCTAATGGGGACAACTTTGATTATCAGTGGTGCTATTCTTTTCCTGGAACCAATATGCAGACGGATAGAAATTAGGCGATCTGCTGCTCAAACAAAAGTTGATATACAGCCGCTTTGAGGAAAATGATACTGGAGTATGAATATCCAAATATTAGATAGCTTTCTTGTTATGAAATATCCTTGTACAAGATATATAAAATTAATAATTTTCCATAATCTATAAGTAATATTGTGTAAATAATTTTAGGATAATTATTCTTGTAAATCGATTCTGAATACTACAATTTTGTTGATCAATTTCTTACCACATATTGCAAGCTAATGCTATAGCGTATTAAGGTACTTTAAAAAGTTCTAAAACATTGAGAGGCTGTAAAAAGAACATAACTGGTCGATATTTATATCGTTCATCAAATTAAATGATCTGAAGTAAAGACACATCTAAATTTTTAATATCTTGAATATTACAGTCTTTAATTTGATACTAAGGGTTTTAACAATAATTGCAAACCAATCAAAATCAAACAGGATTCAATCAAGTAGAATCCGCCGACATACAAACCGGTTTGGTCCCGCAGCGGACCTGCAAATAACAAGAGTCCTACTTAAAAAGTTTCATCATTCTATTGCTTTATCATTTGTTTTAACATATTATAGCGCGTAGACATTTCAAGTTTTGGAAAATCATTAATAAAGATATTGATATTAAACCTTGTTTTAGCTGCTTGCTTTCTTTCAATCAATGACTTTGATAGCAGAACACACAAGTAAATAACCAACAACAGATAAGGAAATTGCAACTTATATTCCCCGCATAACCGTAGTCATTGACAAACCATGAAGCACATTATCCAAACCAATGAAATCCACAATAAGTACATTTACCAGTGAATAGTTAGTACCGCCGAAAGATGACTGGAAGAATCCAAATGCAGCAAGTATCGCAAAAGTATCATAATATGAAGCTAACACATGATACCTTTGAATAAATGTGTTGTCAGAGATGCATACACAAAGGAATCTTTCTTGTGATGTCACCTGCCGAAGAGAGTGTGAGGAGGTACCCGATCATATGATTGAACTGATCATTGTCTTTAGCAAAAGGTGCAATGAAGGTCACAACTATGGTACTTCCATGCGCTATAAAAAAAGCTACAAACATAAGAAGGATCAACTTTAGGTTCTTGAATAAAGCAAAGTCGAGAAATGTTAAAGGGGAAGGAAAGTCAAAAAAATATTTTATTTATTCTAATAAAGTGGATTAAACTATCACATGTGGTCATGCTGTTTTGAAATAAACAACGTAATTAAGCTTTAATGCACGTTTGAAGTTAGAGAAACCGTATTTACTGGAGGCTGACATGATGTAGAACTCCTTTTTATTAAACCCCCCCCCCCCCAAAAAATAATATTAATTATTTTGATGTCACACCATCTATTCCAGTTTGGTTTACATGTACACAGTGCTCTGAATAAAACGCTGATTTACGCCTTTCTGTTACTCAAATAATCGACTGAAGTAAATTGACAATGTTTAGGTTCACACGTCAATCTAAAGAATAAATACATGTATGCATAAAAAATGCATTTTTAAAAAATATATGACAGATGTTAATCTGCTATTATTCAATGTTGAAAAAATGACCTCGAGTTAATTTTTATCCTTGTCAAGTTATTCGCTAATTGATTAAGTATGTTAACTTTAATCGGACTGTTTTGAAATACATTCTCTAAATTTCGGAAAAACGACGGCAGACATGCTCCACGATACGTTGCATCTGTTGACACATTTTCACACCTCCGACACTAGCCACCCCTTTTTGATTTCAAAGAACATGGTCTGTTTGTCATTAGTTTGTAAGCAAAAGAACTGTCTCAAATCGATATTGTTTCAAAATTTCCAGAACTTGTCATTTAGAGCGAATATCAGAATTTGCTAATACTAATGCTATGTTGATAAAACAAACCAGAATAGATGGTGTGACATTATATAAATAGTGCCTGTTTGGGAAGGTAACCGTTGAAATTGACACCCCGAGAAAACCATTGTCAACCGACGCGAAGCGGAGGTTGACAATGGTTTTCAAGGGGTGTCAATTTTAACGGATACCCTCCCAAACAGGCACTATTTATTTGATTATACTGAATGTCTTAATTTTAGAGAAAATGTTACTGCTTTTATATTGAAATGACGTGAATTTAACGATGAACCGTACGCGCATAATTTACGCGCATGTAACAATTCGTTCTATCGGCCCGTTGCCAAGCGCGTTGCTAACGCTGAGGGTAAGGGAACGGATTGTCAACTGCGTCTAAACCAATCAGATTTCAGTATTTAACATGAAAGTATAATAACATAGATTACAGTTCAATGGCAACTCTCTTAGCGGCGGGAAATTTAAATTATGCGATCGGTATTTCTTGATTTATTCATTGTTCCGGGGTTTTTAATGAAAATAAATACGATTTACAATTATAGTTGATGCTAATTAATTGATTTATTGTACAACGTATACTGATTTTCCTTCCCCTTTAATAAAAATTTAAGACAACAATTTACGTTAGAATCCGGCAGCATGGACAATGAACGGTGTTGAGACGGGCTTGCACTGATGTTTTCTATTGATACGGTGCTTTCTATATCTAATAAACTTCCAGATAGTTCTGATGACCATAATGAGAAGTTTTTCTTCTGGTTTGAGTCAATATTAACCATGAAATTTGCTTTTCTCTCCGTGTTCACTGTGTGACGGGGGACACTTTCACTCAACATTTATTAATAATAATTACTCCAGGAGATTGCCCCGTAACAACTGTTTAATTAAGCGAAGTGCTTGACCCAGTATATGTGTAATCAAACTCATACTCGATTACATTTTCCTTGTCTGTAATTCCCTCACCCCGATCCTACTGCACATGAAAAAAGCAGTTCCAGACGAATTCCCTAGCATCGTACAAATCTACGCGGTCACAATTCTCTTTGCTCATCAAATTGATGGTCTGGATAAACAGGATACCAATAAAATTGAAACAGGAAGTGCAGGATGATAAATTCTTTTTTTCCAAATAATCTCTCTCTCTGTGTCTCTCTCTGTCTCTCTCTGTCTCTCTCTCTCTCATTTTTTCTTTTTTTTTTTGAGAATGATGTGTACGCACTTGCGTACTTGTGTATAGGCAGCTACGCGCCTGCTGATTCATTTGACAGAAGGCTGCCTTTACACTCCTCGTCTTCTTTACGAAACCCAACACCGTTCTTGACTTTTTCTTTGTTTAAATGTAGATATCTTTCAATGATGTGCATTACAAGACTTGCACGCAAAAACAAACTGAAGATGTAACCCTCCGGTTTTTATTATCGAGCATCCTAAGCCGTACTCACTTAATTTAAAAGTAAAAAAAAAGGTAAGACGAAGCCACCCAAATGTCCCCCAGAATTAGCAATACTATATTTTAAAAAGAATTGCGACCATGGGCATAGCTGATAAAGTGGCAGCCATTGCTGATATTGCTGCAAAGAATTAAAAAAAGATTTACAGAGATTTACAGGTACGCACAAAATTGCATTAAAAGCACATCAAATTGGACTCAGTTTTTCGGCGAATTGCTTGTTTTTTTCTTAAGATACAAAACCTTCTCCCCAGCAATTAATCTTATTTAAATTATTTTATTCGTTGAAACCTTTAAATTAAATGTTGATTTGAGAAATTATAAGAACTAAAAGATGTTAGACCATGTGCTTTATTATCCAGCATCAACACTAAAGTAACCTTTACAAGATGAAGAGCTCCCTTAGGGGGAGATAAGTTAAACACAAATCAGAGTTACTTCTCTTGTCTTACTACATATTAAGTAAACTAACATTAATTATACTTTTCTCTTTTTGAGCATAATGTACAGGTAAACAAAGCTAAAAATGACAAAAGTTCAGAATTAATTCAAGTGTGTCTGGTTCTAAGAATAACAGTAATGCTGTCCATTTAAAACACAAAGTCTGGCAACATCCGTCCTGTCTGAAGAATCTTCAAAACACATAAACCATTTGCTCCTGCTTTTGTTAGGCAATTTGCGAGCTGTTTTTGTCCAGAACACCACTGAATTTTCCTCACATCTCCTTGAGTAACTGCTTCAGTCAATGCAGCAATATCTATACGAAGTCTCCTGTCCTCCACCAGTTTTGTCGAATGCACAGACTCTATCACACTTTTATTGTCTACAAATGCGTAAATTTCAATGGATTTGTTTGGGACTCCTAAAAGTTCCTCTAACATGTGTCGATAATAAAAACTTGCCTCCAGTCCTTCTTGTAGACTCAGCGCCTCTGCTGCTAGGGTGGAGCGGACAACTCTTCTTATCTTTTTAGCCTGCCAGAAAAGGGGACAGCATTTCCCTTGCCTATCCATAATCCAGATAATGACTCCTTGAGTACTTCCCACTCCATCATTCAGGTTTCCTAGAGATGCATCTGTAAATGTCATTATCTTCACTGAAGTGAGATCTAAAGCTGGAAATTTTAGAATACTCTTGAAGTCTTTAAGCCTATTTATGGTTTTTGTTGCTCTGATTAAGTCTGCCATGGTTCCACTTCTCAGCTTAGTGCTCATGTCTATCATTTCAAATGCAAGGTCTGGTCTTGACCCCTGCACTGCCCAATTGATCTGCCCTATGATCTGTCTGTATGCAGTCTGTTCTTCAATGCTTAGCTGACTTTTCTTCTGATTTGCTCTCAGGGGATCAATCTCTATACTATGTAACTTCTCGATGTAACTAGTGTGATCCAGATCTATCCCTTCTTGGTTTTGCTTAACATAGAAACCAATATATGGAAATTGGCATTCAGCTACTTTTCCTGCTGAAAACCTCTCTCGAAACCTGCAAATCTGTCTCTCAAAGATTTCATCCCCAGCGTGGAGAAAATCATCAACATGAGAGCAGATGATTCCATGAAGCCTTCCATCCTTTCTATAGCAGAAGAGAGCCGGGTCTACACTACACTGCTCAAAGCAAAGTTTATCAAGTTCTTCTTTAACATTTAAATAAAACTGTCTGGCACCATCTTTTAGTCCATAAAGACAGTGTTTCAACTTCCATATCATTCCAACAGGAGTAATACTTTCCTTTGGGGGTTGGAGATAAACATCTCTATCAAGTTTTTTTCCTTGTAAAAAAGCTGACTTTATGTCTGTGGTTTTGACATCCCAGAATTTACTTGCTGTTATGGTCAAAAATATCTTAAGACCCCCTTTTCCAACTGTCGGACTGTCTCTGGGAATATCAAATTCCTCCTCAAATCCACGTGCTACAAGTCTTGCTCTTACTTCTCCTTCTTTTGAAGTGATTACCCATCTTGTAGATAGTCTAGTCTGTCCTTCATCTACAACTTCAGTGTATGTGTCAAAGTTTTTGAGCTTCTCTAGTTCATTTTGTTTAGCTAGAGATATATTGTCAAAGCTTGTATTTTCACATGTTGTAGAATTAACACTTTCATCACTGATTCTTTCCCAAGGGAGCCTACCTAGGTCTATGCTTTTTTCTTCTTCACTCTCAACATCTTTTACATTATACCAATTTCTGTTATTACCAGAAGCTTTGCCTGCTCGGCCGAGAATTGTTGCCTTTATCCAATTTTCATCCTCCAATCCCATCTTATACTGAATATTGTCATTTGCTTTCAGTGCAAGATTGCCCTGAGGAGGTAAAGGTAGCTTCTGGTCGTCTTTGTTCTCTGACAGGTATTCAGAGACTGTACACTTTTTAAGTGGTTTTTCACTGGTTTTTCCTTGATGTAGCGCTTTCTCTTTATTTGTGCCTGTAGTGCCAGTATCTGTAATCTTCTCTTCTACCTGGGTACAGCCTGGGGTTGCTTTTTGTAATCTGTTAGGAGACACTCGGACAAAAACTCCCCCATGACGAACAAAAACAACTTTTCCATCCTGAAACACAACTCTACCAGGTCCAAGCCATCTATCTCTGCCCTCACGCTTGTAGTAAACCAAATCTCCATTCTCATAGTATTGTTCAGCTGCTCTCACTTTGTTCAGTAATGCCCGTCTGATTCTCTCATCAGCTTCTGCCTCTATGTATGCTCGTCGGGTGCTGTGCAGTAAATTCAAGTGTTTAGCAAATGTCTCGCTCACTGTACGGCCCTCTAAAGCTGGTAACTTGTCTGTCATAATGTTTGGTAGGTTGGGGTTCCATCCAAACACAAGCTGGTGGCTACTAAAGCCGTTCCACATCTGTAATACATTCCTTGCCATGTTAGCCCAGCACAACAAGCTCTGCTCATTTACATCTTTGTAGTCCTGTTCCAATTTCGTTAGCATCATATCTGTTACGGAGTGCACTCGTTCACACAAGCCGTTCTGAAATGGACTTTCACCTGCAGATGTGCACACTTTGACGTTCAAAATGGATGCCACTTCTCGCATTTCTTCAGAGTTAAATTCGCCTCCATTGTCTGTCATAATTGCACCCATGACACCAAAAATTCCTATCCAATGAGACATGATTTTGTCAATGACATCAGTTGTCTTTTTCCTCTGGATAAAAATGGAAACTGTGTATCTGGACCACATATCAATCAAATGTAAGATCCACTTTCCTCTCCAGTACTTCAGATCCATAGCCACCTTCTCGTTAAAGTAAGACGCCATCGGAAATGACACAACAGGCCGTGAAGGGGTTCTTGCATAAGTCTTGCACACATCACATCTCTCTTCTATTTTTTCAAGATCCTGGTCAAAGTTGTTTCGCCAAGCACCCGCATCCTGTAAGAGTGATACCAGTCGTTTCTTTGGTGGGTGGGCAAACTGTCGGTGCAGTTTTAAAAGAGTTGAGTATCTCTTTTTAGGGTCTACATCATCAATCCTGACTGAGCAAACTTCCTCAACAGGTATCAATTCTGCTTTATCTATGGGAATACAGTAATGTCCAGAAGAGGTCACATTAAGGTTCATTGTTTTCCCTAGAATCTCTGCTGTGTCATCCTCTAAGTTCAACTTTACACCAGCAGTTTTCATAGCTGTTCTTGACAAAAGCAATGGAATGTCTGAATTAACAACATCAGTTGTTATGGTCACATCTTTCCCTGCTATACCAGCTGGAATTGCAAACTCTCCTTCAGATTTAAGACGAGTTCCCCCTCCAAACTTGAAAATTTTTCTGCCTTCAGTTTTCTTAACTCTATTTTTGTCCAAATCATCAAGTGAATCAATGTATGTGTTGATCCATGCACTACCACACACGGTACTACTGCAGGCACTGTCTAGGACTGCACAATTTCTAGCTTCTATCCCCAGGTGTCTTATTTCCTTTGGTTGGTAACCTGTAAACAGTACAAATTCTTCTTCTTCAGCTGAACATGCATTTACTTTCGCCATATTTTCCCAACTATGAGGACATGCTGCCATCAGATGTCTATATGACCCGCAAGACTTGCACGTCAACACATTTCCGTCTGGTCCTGATGGATTCATACTCTTTTTAACTGCTGAACTGCCTGCTCGTGATTGTCCCCCAAGTTGACCTCGATAAAAGCCTCTACTTTGGCCACTTGGAAATCCTCTGCCCCGCATCTGCTCATTTCTTCCCCCTCCTCGATAAAATTTGTTGCTCCTCATTCTAGCATATCCAGCTGCCATCAGTGCTTCTTCGTTCTCTGCAAGGAATGCTGGTTCAAGTTTAATGGACATTGGTGTGGTAGGGGAATGTCCTTCACAAGTTTCACCTTTGAATTTTTTTAGGGATTTTTTAGCTTCTTCATACAGAGTTTCTTTATTTTCAAAATTCATTCCTGTCAAAACAATCATTCTTTCTTCTTTGCTTATTTGTGATCTTCTGAGTAATTTGAATGCTAAAATCTCTGGGGGTAATTTCATATTTTTCTTCTCAATTTTTCTGTATTTGGCATCAAAAATGGAAATGTATTCATTGATAGATTGTCCATCAGACCTTTTAAAATCTTCAAAGTCTTCAAATTTCTCTAAGCTATCTGCTAAATCATCTTTGGCCAAATGTTTGTCCAAAAATTCTATCAGTATTTTCAAACCTGTCTCTTTTTTGAGATCCTCCAAATTCAGCTGATCAAACACTTTTTCTCTTATCTGGGACTCATCATTTTCAGGAAGAGACAAAGCTATAGCAACACCTTGTTTCTTTTTATCTAACTCTGTGACCTCTTTCCATGCTAAGAGTTCTTGCTTGAAGAGTTCATAACTTTTGATTTTAGGATTGTACAAAGGGGGGTTGATTTTTGTTGACATTTTCTCAGTTCACTAAGATCACTGTATTTTCACACTCATCAAACTCTGAATAACAAGTAATTAAATGTCACACACTTCCTTACACTGTTTCTAACACTAGGAATCACCACTTTTCTTTTGAACCACGCTCTGCTACCATTTGTTAGACCATGTGCTTTATTATCCAGCATCAACACTAAAGTAACCTTTACAAGATGAAGAGCTCCCTTAGGGGGAGATAAGTTAAACACAAATCAGAGTTACTTCTCTTGTCTTACTACATATTAAGTAAACTAACAAAAGATTATTTATAAAGTGATTATTTTAATCCCCGTGATCATTTGAGTATTAATGATTGCTACAAAACAATTTACTTTTTATAAACTATATTCATGAAAGAATATAATCATCATTTCTATTTGTACTATACTCTTTCCTAAATATTTTGATAATCAAAAATACAATGTACTTTTGTGCGCAAGCTACATTCATCCATCGAAATTTAAAAAGTTATTAAACGCTCCGTCTATCGCTTCAGGTTAAATACTCAACCAAGGTTAAAGTCTACCGGGATTTTTCATTGCAACAACGTAAAAAGTACCCGAATGATCATGTAAAAGAATTGTGCAAGGGGCCCCACAACCTTTTGAATAAATTAAAGATGTTCCCATTATAAATCACCGCAAGAAAAATATTTTTCTTTCTGTGAATTTCTTTGGGTATTAAGAGCAAACGTGGGAAAGAACATATCAACCTAATTTTAATTACAATTACAATTTTCAATAAGTTTGGAGAAACATAAAAGACGCATTCTATTTTTTAAAATTGAATTTTTGATAAAGATGACATATAGTAGTAAATCATTTATTATAGTGACATGTGTTACATCTTTTACAACTGAGTAGTATACAATTACATATATCAAACACCCGGCCCATTGGACCTACACGTATAGGTCACTGTAAACACTAAGTAATAGTTTTTAATGCATGCGCGAGAATTTACTTCGTCTTAATTTAAATGCAGAATGTATAAAATTAGCAGTTTGTCTTGGAAAATTACAAATGAGAGTTTGAAATAGGTTGTCTCGAGATAAATATGAATTATTCGAAAAATTAACACTTTGATAAAGTTCACTTCTGAGGTTGTTATATGGAGCACATTTTAGAAGAAAGTGGAATTCGTCCTCTATTCCGTCCAATATACAAAATTTACACGTGCGCTCAATGACAGGTTCCCCCCGAAATCGTCCGGTCTCTATCCTCAGCGGTAGTACCTCACACCGAAACTGTGCCATTGTTGACCTAACATGTTTAGGGATATTCATTGAAATAACATTTTCTAGGCAAAAATTTTCCTTTAAAAGTTTGTATGTTCTTAATTTAGGAGTATTTTGTATATCTATTTGCCCTCTGAGTTCCTGTTCTGACTGCTGTTTGCCGATAAAAAAAGTTAAATTACATGGGTGCATATTTTCATACGCTGTTAGTAAATCTTCATCATCTAGAATAGACTTCATGCGCCGGCTCTAACTTCGTTCACCACATAGTGATCGGTCCCACAGAAAAACCTTTTTGGTGATTCGGTCGTCGTCCAATGCCATAAGACGGTTCCAAAGTCGAACCATGTTTGTTTTGTGTCTTACGCTTGAAGTTTTCCATCCACATTCGCCTCGAACTGCCAGGAGGGGGGTCATGCGATGGACTCCTAGGAAGTATCGAATTGCGCTGTCCTGTACCATGTCGATCTTGTGCGATATTTATATTAAAATCAATATCCTTTAAATTATGTATTTTTGAGATAATTGAACCCAAAGCTCGTCCTCCAGATTTAGCCAGATTTTCCGCGTTTTAAAATCTCTATTTTCGTCAAAGATTACTCCTAAGTATTTGTAAGAGGGTACATAATCGAGAGCATTATTTCCTAATTGAAAGATAACCGGGCTTTGTTTCATTTTACGCTTTCTGAAGTGCATGACTTTTGATTTGTTTATGTTTATTTGGAGGTTCCAGTTGTTGCACCATTCTATCACCAAGTCTAGAATTGTTTGCATATCAGATTCTGTTCCCGCGATGAGCGCAATATCATCTGCGTATAGTAGTAGGCTTATAACCGTTATGTGTCTATGATCTGTGTCACTACCATGTTGTATTTGGATACCCTTGCGTAATGATTTGATTTGTATAGCCAAGTCGTTTATAAATAACGCAAATATTGTAGGTAAAAGATTGTCTCCTTGCCGGACTCTTGAATTGCAAGGGAACCTCTCTGTCAAGTTGTTTCCTATCCTTACACATAACTCAGTGTTTTGATATATTGCTTTAATTATGTTATAAAAATTTCCGTCTACGCCATTTTGTAATAGACAATACTCCAAGAGGTCGCGATCGACCGTGTCAAACGCCTTGTGTAAATCAATGAATGTTACAAACGTTGAATCCCTGTTTTGAATGACGTTATTTAAAGTAAGAACATGGTCTTCACAAGATCTGTTTTTTCTGAATCCATTTTGTTCGTCGACAAGAATATCGTTGTCTTCGAGGTAGTCCGTTAGTCTGTTATTTAAAATAGATCTAAACACCTAGGCCACAACGAATAGAAGACTGAAACCTCTATAGTTCGTCGGTATTCGTGGATCAGAATTTTGGTCTTTTAATATTGGGAATATAATTGCTTTCCTCCACACAGAGGGTATATTAATGTTATCAAAACAGAGTGAAAACAATTTATGAAGAACGTTAATTACTGCGTCATTCTTCAACACTTCATACGGCAACTCGTCTACGCCGCTTGATTTCCCATTTTTAGCTTTTAACACAACTTCTTTTACCTCGTCTATGTCAAGTGCGCGATTAAGGAAAGTGTTGGTGATGTAGGGTATTTTGGACATATTCTTTTCTATTTCAACTTTTTGTGCCATCGCATGTGCCTTGAAATCTTTGTTACTACCACTATTTTGATTTTTATCATACAGCTTTGAGAAGTCGTCTTTCCATTTCTCTTTAATCAAATTAATGTCTGATGTAGTATTACCATCTTCTTTGTAACATTCGTTTGGGTGGCGGGTTTTACACTTTGGACCAAGCTTTCGTAGTTTCTCCCAACATTTTCTCGGATCTTCCGTGGAAAAGGTTTCAACTTCTATTGCAATGTTCTTGCGGTATTGCCGTTCATAGAATCGTATCTTTCGATCATGTGTATTGAGTGATTTTTTGTACTGTTCTCTTAGACGATTCCTTTCATGCCTTGACGCCGCTTTAATTTTTAGAAATTTTCGTTCGTGTTTTCTCATACTTTTCCACATGTTAGTTAATTCGTCGTTTTAGTATGGTTTGTGCACGCGCATTCTCTTCTTTGTTTTGGCAGACCAATCATATTGCGGTATGGGTTCTTCCATTTCATTAATAATAGTTTTGCAAAACTCATCGTATACTGAATCAATTAGTTCTTGTGTCATAATTCGAGTTTCCGTCATTTTTTTTGTTTTGTAATTTCTGACTTCATAAATGTGTTTGGAATGCGGCGCAGGTTGAACCTTTTCTTGTTATGGTTTTGGATATGAGAATCCGTTTGCGTAGATGCCGTATTTTCCGACCCGATATCACAAGATATTTTAAGATCGAATAATAACACTGCGTGGTCCGGGGGTCTGGACTTTTCTCCCAACAGGAATAAGCCATGTTGTTTTATGATGTCTTTACAGTTAATAATACGAAAGTTTTCACATTAATTAAATATATCGTGTGGTACGCATATGAAATCAACAACAGATTGACCACGTACAATCTGATTAAAATCAGCTGTACTGATACGCTACCGCTCTCGAACATCTGAAACAAGCCGCTTAAAGGTAACGTCCGAACGACCTTTCGACAAGCCAATCAAATTGTGGCTAGCAAAACTCTGCCAGCAGATAATTTCCCATAAATCTGTGCGGTTATATTTACCTTGCTGTTACTTCACCCGATAGTCTTTAAGAGACGGGGATTCTCATTGGTCAGAAAGGTCACGACCTAATATTTATATATTTAGATTGTCGGGTCGTTCGGACGTGACCTCTAAGCGGCTTGTTTCAGATGTTCGAGAGCGGTAGCGTATCAGAACGACTGATTTTAATCAGATTGGACCACGTAATGATTGGAAGGTATAATTATTGGAATCATCGCCATATCGACCGTTTAGTATGCAAATCCTAGTATCATTCAAAAACTCGATGAAAGAATTGCCATGTTGGTTTTGTGTTTGATCTTTTACGAGTCTGCATGGTATATTGTCTACTGTGTTATTTATGTCTTGCGCGATGTCTATTCGGGAATTGAAATCGCCACATATAACAATTGCATCGATGTCATATATTAATATATTTGCGTAAGAAGACGCGTATAGAACCGAGATGCGTCCCGACCCCATGGCGAGTTTTCTGTTGGAAGATAGCAAGTGAACACTACTAATTCAAAACCACTCTGTTTATTTTTAAAAGTAACACCAAGAATACCATCGTACGACTGGTCTACAACAGTTACTTCATAAGTCTCAAAAATGCAATTTTTTATAAGTAACCCTACCCCGCCCGAACCTTTCGGTGCGTTAATATGCAAGTTTTTTCTATTAAATCCTTTCCACTTGTATCCCAATTCTGTTAGTACTATTCCATTGTCATCAGATAAGTGAGTTTCGTTTAAACTAACTATGTCGCAATTCACGTGTTTAATGAGATTACTTCGTAGGTCATGATTTGATTTAGTCCAACCACATACATTTAAGTGTCCTATGAGATATGTTCTCATCACCACGTTGAGTTGAGGGTGTCTTGTTTTACAACTCTTCCGTTTAATGTGATTCTAAGTTGGTTTCCGTGGGGAAGTTCGCTCAACATAGTTCGCGCATTGAGTTCGATTAGCCTTTCGGTTTGAGATTTGCTGGATCGTATGAAAACGGTTTTGTACTTCTCGACGTTTCTTATATAGGACGTTTTTCTTTCCCTCGAGTGAAGAGAATGATATTTTAACAAGACCTGGTTTACCGTATCTACCCCTTAAGCGAGAGGCAGCCACGACTGTTGTGATGTCGTCCAGATGACTTACAATATCGCGGGCTACGTCTAGAATTGGCTCATCCGTTTCTTGAACATTTGTAGCGATAAATGTGAGGCATAGGTCATCATTTGGACTGTTACTCTGTGAAATACCGGCCGACATTTGGTGACCTGAATTTTCCTCTAGGTCATTTAAATGCTGAATAACAGAATCTACAGACCGTGACAGTTGGTCGATTTCATTTTTATGGATAGCAAGTTCAAGGTCGATATCGCTACGCATTGCCTTGAATTTTTCATCGATTCAGGAAATAAACTCGTTTCTGAGTTTATCTAATTTACTTTCTAATAGTGATTGAAGTGAACGCTTACCTTCTTGTAGGTTCTGTACTGCCTCTGCGATAACTGTTAGTTTACAGACCATGTATTATTGTTCCGCCATTTTTGTTGATTTGGTTGCCGGCTTTGGCGTTTTTCTATCGGAAGAAAGGCGACGTTTTCCATCCATTTTCTCTTAAATCAGTTGATATGATTTCATGGACATACACTTGCATTTAGGTGGCCGGATATCTAAATTTTCAAAATATTTATCAAAGTTTACCTGCTCCAAGAGACACGACTGCTCTGCCCTCACGCATGCGTATTAAATTTATAATTCTTAAGTAAAAAGATAAAATACAAGTATAACAAACAGAAAACTCTGTAAAACTATATATAACGGATGTAAACTATAGTTAACGAATAATAATCTAAGTTTATCTGGCTGCAAATAGCGTTAACAATAGATTTTGCTGATAAATATAGATTCACATCTGTAAACTATACTTCACTTCCGTTAACTATAGTTTAGAGTTGTTAATCATAGTTTCACAATCGTGAAACTATATTTATCAGATAAACTATGTTTTGCAATCGCAAATGGTTGTTTTCAGTGTTAATTATAGTTTTACACTTCTGAAACATAGATGATCGCGTTAACTATGTTTTACAGATGTAATATATAGATTATCTTCGTTAACTATAGTTTTCTGTCCGTAAACTATAGTTTACAACCGTTAAACCTAGTTTATCGACTGTGAAACTATGTTAAGCTCATTTTTGTGAATTTGGCGTGCCATAGACAGTAAGTACATTTATCAGTGAATAGTATGTACCGCCGAAAGATAACTGCAGGAATCCAAATGTAGCATGTATCGCAAACGTATCATAATATGAAACCAGAAGATATGTCAAACCATTTGCTAACATATGATACCTACATATATAAATAACTTTCTTGTCAGTGATGAATACAAAAAAAGAACCTTCCTGGTAATGCACCTGCCGAAAAAATTGTGAGCAGGTACCCGATCAAATTAGTGGACTGATTATTGCCTTGAGCAAAAGGTTCAATAAAGGTCATAACTGTTGTACTTCCAGGCGCTATTAAAAAAGCTACCACTATAAAAAGGATAAACTTTGTGTTCTTGAATAAAGTAAAGTTGAAAAATGTTAACTAGATGTTGTGATAAGACAGCAATACCCGCACCAAGCGATTGTCCCTGAATAACACTATCTTGGAACAGTTTTGGACAAAAAGAAGGTCACATGCTATTTCTGGTATTTTTGTTTTAAATTATGATTTTTAATACAGGATGAGATCCCATCGCATAATACATATGCCAGCCCTTTATATATAATATATATGGACAATCTGGAGATGAACCGTTTTCTTGTGAATTTTAAATTTATCAATAATCTTCACATTTCATGTCATTGAAAGTATGGTCTATCAATATGATTATTACAAACAAAATTAAATGTTGCCGGCACTAGATCTGCTCTTGCGTGTCAACGTCATTGGGTACTAGTTTTACGCTGCTCTTTGGCTAAATGAGTTTCACGTGGTGTACATGTACATAGGGTCTTTGTGTTTTCGATATTCAGAATAGGATTAATTAACATGCATAAGCCTTTCTTTTGTGGTGATCAGCTCAAGGAATCCATACTATGCTTTAATTGGAGTATTATTATGATGTTGTCGAATATAGGTAAGCATAATACATGTAGTTATGTAGCACAATATTATGAGACACCGATATACCTAAGTTTTACTTTCACTTTCTAAATAAGTGATCTCCCTTTGCCAGCATACTGTATCATCATCTTTTTATATTTAAATAAGATTATCATCGTTACCTTTCCTATCACATTTTTACAGTTTCTGTCATTTTAATTGCAAAAGTTTTTTTTTTCATTTGTCAGACTTACTCTATTGAGTAAGCCCCATATTAGCCCTGTGACATTTTGTTTTAAACAGGTCCAGTACAATCTCTTGATTTAGCTTTATAGCTTGTATAAGCTATATAGCTTTAAAGCTATTTATATGCATTTTTTCACGAAAATGTTTATTACAAGAAATAGACAAAAAATCGCAATTAATAACTTACAACTCATATATATTCCCACCATTGACCATTAAAAAAGAAGCCCTAATTAAAGATAATTTTAACATTGCAGTTTTTAAACACTTTTAAGCAAAAAGTATATTTTTATTGTTTGGGTAACTACTGCGTGGTCATAAATCAATTGCCCAAACACTTTTAGAACTTCTAAGTGCAAAGTCTCTTAAAGAGACAAAACTGGATGAGTAATCTTTATATGCATTGTTCACAGAACAGTTCAAAGGTGAAAACTATCACTACACTAAAATGCAATTTTTATACATGCTAAAAAAATTACACATTTAAGACAAATGAATGACAAAATAGCTAAAATAAGCGACTCGGAATATCTTAGTAAAGCTATAAAGCTAAATCGAGAATTGTGATGGACCTGTTAAAGAAGAAAGGGCAATAAGGGCTTAAGTACAGGTTCACGTAAGAATCAGGCAAACAGTGATAAGTCATATATATCAAATTAAGATGATACTTTACTTTGAGATCAATATTAACAAGTGTTCAAAAAATATGATGAAATTTTTGCCAAATCCTACAGCATTGCGGGGCTATGTTACTAAAAATAGATCCACCCTGCCACAGTCTTTAAACTCAAGAAAAACAATAATTAAATGATATGAAAGAATTTTCAGAAATTTTAGCATCAATTCATTCTTTAAAAAATGTTGTTATAGAGTGAAGACAATGCCTTCTTTCTTTTTCTCATGTTACAAAGGTGGTATCTTTTTGGTTTCCATGGCAACCATGACCACAATTAACCATAAAGTTTTTTCAAATAGAGAAAAACGATCACTTTTACGTCTATTTTAAAAAAAAAAACAGCAAACTTGTATTGTGGTATATTACATATCAATAAATAAAGAATATTCTGAAATGCTGTTTTCCATTGTAAAAAGTTTTGAAAAATTAACGAACAGTTTACATAGTCTAAGCAATCATGTGGGATTCCTAAAAAAATTTGTAAGGTCTCCATCTTCATCTAAGAGTAATAATGATTTTATTTTATAATTTAAATTTTATTTTAAAAATAAAAAAATTTGGTATCATTCATGTGTAAATGTTGTTGTTTTTTCAACCAACATGACATGCCAATTTTTGCCTCTCTGTCCGAACCAGTCTGACTGTAACTTGAGCTTGGTAACTCTTCATATTTTCAAGAGCATCCAGTCTAAACTGATCCTGATTGACAGTTCTAACTATGTGTGCTTTCCAGTTATAGTTTTTCAACACTGCATCCCCCGATGTTTTGTTGTACTCGTTTACAGCTTCTTGGGTCACATGAAGAGCATCTATTACAGAATTAAGCTGCAATTCCACTTCTTTGATAAGTTCACATCTGTCACATTTTAGCGTATGCTGGTGTAGACAAGTATTCTGGAAGCCTCTATTAGATGGATCACTCAAACTCCAGTCAATACAGTGGTCGGCACAGAGACTTGACTGCTCCACATGTAACTTGTAATCTGTTTTCATGTATATTCTACTGACAGTGAGTTTGGTGGATATTTCTGAATGGACATCTAATGGCATCAAGCCAAGGTCTTTCAACTTATCAATCAGTCGGTGTAGCTCCGTATAGCCTTCCACTCCTTCAGCTGTGATATTGTCTAAGCCTCTCAAATTCTTTCGTTTGGATGCTGCACATGCACGCAGGATATGAAAAAGAGAAGTTCTTCCAAGTGGTTGGAAATCCGTCTCCTTACAATAGGCTACATACATATCAACTAAATGAGAATGACACAATGTTCTCACAACAATCTTCTCTCCAGAGTCAAGTTTCATTTCTCTCGTTCCATATGAAACTATCTGCATAAAACTAGGATCAAAGAAAAAGCTAAGTGCATGTTGCATCTTTTCTTCATCCATTCTTTGTCTTGTCATTTTTATTTTCTCCTTGACTGTTTCTCTACTGTGTGCATCTCCAAGCAATCTTGCCTGATCTATTTTGTACACTGTCAACCCTGGAATGGACTGTAACAACTCATCTTTTGTCATTGGTTTTGCCACAACTGATAAAAGTTGTATCTTTAGGTTGTTGTCAGATGTTTTTCCATATAGTTTAAGAATTTTGTCTTTTAATTCAGGATCAGGTTTTGGTTTCTCAGGTTCTGGTGAAATAAGCAGCTTTAATTCTTTGGACTGTCCAGGAGCAAAAAGATTCAAAAGAGCATCTGTAGATTCCTCAGCTTTCCTTTTGTAATATCTTAAAGTGCTTGGCTTTGCTTTAGATATACTTGTGTGTAGCTGTCCTCTTAAAGGGCTGAATTGGCCGTTAGATAAAAGGCTGACAACATCATTGGCATGCATTAAAGTTCCTTTTATTTCATCAGCACTCCAGTTTGAAGCCTGGGATAGGTTCTGTGAACTTTGCGCTCCATCTGATACCTGTAGCAAAAATTAAGAATCTTCCTTCTTATATGTAATTTTTTTAACATGACAAAGTACAAGTTTCATGATCATATATAAGAGCTAAGACTTGTGGTAATCAATTTAAGTGGATACTATAATCAATGCAAATGATTTGATTAGAACAGATCACTTACAGAAACAAGCTGAAGCTGATCACCATCCTTTTCAAATGAAGGAGGATACTCTTCTTCTTGTACAATCTCCTATAAAAATTAAATGAAACTTTTCAAGGCAAATTAAATCAAATGATTTTGACCTTAATGAATATACATGGCTTTACACCATTTAGAATGCACTGTTATGTAATACATGTAATGTGTATAGGTTACATTATAAATATTGATTAGTATTGAATATACAGTTTCATGGACGTGAAACTCAAGGGCGCAGAGTGCTGTATATCCAAAAATATGAAACTTCTATGATGTAAGCATCTGGCCGGGGCATAAAAATAAATTAGTCATTATAGACGATACCATCAAATTTTCACTAATTCTTAATTATCTCCCCTTGTAAGAGGATATTAGGCTTTATTTGAACAAATGTGATACTCTGGGCCTCTAACCACGGATGCTTTATGACAAGTTTGATTACCATAAAAATGACCCAGTGGTTCAGAAAAACAAGAGGTCCATGGGCCACATCGCTCACCTGAACAACAGTTCCTTGTAACATTCTATTTCGTAGCATATGATATTTCTATGTTAAACTTTGAATCTCTTTAAAAAGTGACCTCATTTCAGAAATTGGTAAATTTTTTTACATTAAGTATTGCTATGATCTCTAAGTAAAATTGGTGAGATTTTTCATTTTTGATATCTAGTTTTAAAATAATTTGGCTTTAATATGACGTTGTTGAAAGACATATCACTGTACAATTATGAAATATTTATAAGTATATGCATGTTCTTGATGTTAGAAGTTTAACTTCTTATGTTTTAAAAATGTTTAAAATTTCATCTTATTAATTCTGTAATAAACTTGCTATCGTCCTCATAGCCAGTAAATAGGTATATATTATTATACCTCTGTGAATATTTTCTATGTAAAATTACAACTAATAAACATGCTATTCTATTTAACCGTGAAATAGTTTCCGTGCTATCTGCCCATGGTGAATAGTCAACGAAACTATTCACCGGCGGCATTCGATTTCCCTCCTTTTTAAACTCGGAACATCTCTGACGTAATCCAATCACCATGGGCAGATAGCACGGAATTATAATATACCTCTGTGAATATTTTCAATGTAAAATTACAACGAATAAACATGCTATTCTATCTAAACGTGAAATAGTTTCCGTGCTATCTGCCCATGGTGAATAGACATCTAAGGTTTTCTTCGGTATAATAAAATACCTATTTACTGGCTATCGTCCTCATATCCAGTAAATAGGTATTTTATTATACCGAAGAAAACTTTATTTGTCGGCGTTGCAGAATTTCTTGATAATAAACAAATTAGAGTTATCGCACTTTGAATTCAATGCAGCGATTGGATTACGTCAGAGATGTTCCGAGTTTAAAAAGGAGGGAAATCGAATGCCGCCGGTGAATAGTTTCGATGACTATTCACCATGGGCAGATAGCACGGAAACTATTTCACGGTTAAATAGAATAGCATGTTTATTAGTTGTAATTTTACATAGAAAATATTCACAGAGGTATAATAATATATACCTATTTACTGGCTATGAGGACGATAGCAAGTTTAGTTCTGTAATTGGATATTTAAAAAGGAATTTGTTTTCAATGTTTTATTGAAGGGCAGTGTAGTTGCCATATCAACAGATTTCAAACATTACAATAAATTGTACAAATTGGCTTAATGCTTATCAAATGTAATATTTCGTATTAAGTAAAACCTTGAAAGTTACAAAAATTCTAAAAATTATGCATATTTAGAATAAAAATAAAATAGAACAAAACTTTGAAAAGTAAATGAAATGATGCATTATTAGTTAGTGCCTCCCCCCTCCCCAATAAGACTTCTCTTTTGGCCGGGTAATCCATTGTGTTAGTTGATAAAATGTTGTAATATTAGTATCTTAATTGAAACTAAGATCAAGGTTCAAACTGCTAAAGACATAAATTAAAGTAATATAAATTATGTAAATGAAGCTTTTTGTTCAATGATTGTTCAAAACAAGATAAAGCTAATTTAATTTCACATTCAAGTATCCCCATTAATCAGCAAAGTAAGAATTTTTTAAAAACAGTTTGAAGGTTTAATGTTGAACAGATGTTGATATTACAAGTTATTTGTAATATAACAAACAACTGATTTCATCATTCTTCCTCACGCACATCTTCGTTTTCACTTTTATTGATGGCGAGTGGTTCTGAAATATCTTGTGCGTCCAGTAGATATTTGCTCCAATCACGAAGACTCAAAAATTCTTTCTTTGAATCGACCAAGTTCCAGATACCATATGATCGACGTGACGTGTGAACATGTCCCTACAACACGAGTTCCTATTGACAGTGCGATCTAATTACTTGAACTTCACTATACTGAATCCAAACTCTGTAGCTTCTCGATGAGACATGTTGTAACTGAATTTTGGCGCAATGTAAGTCTGGCTCATGGTTGCATATCAAAACGTCAAAGCTTCCATTACTGTCCAAGTGCTCTCTGGTGTAACTTGGCGCAGGTTTCAACTGGTACACACCAACTGTCAAATTTCTAATATCCTCTTCACTTAATCAAGGAAAATCTAGAACAGAGGAGGCACTGAATTTTTCCCATCTGCAAGATCGTTTTTTCATACCATCAGACGGGATTCTTTCACGGAGGACATTCTGTTGTTTTGATAGATGTAACATTTACAGCCCAATTGTTCTTCCTTTTCGGCGGCATATCTTGTGTTTGTTTGTGGCCAATACTTGTTCATGAGGGCGCACATAAGTTTCACGTAATCGACAACATACGTACGGTATCTGACTGTTGGGAAGAACTCGGTCGAGACATTGCTTTATAGGGCTATTTACAGTTTCTACAATCCAACGTATCTTTGTAATGAGTCGATTGGTGTTGCTTTCATCTACTGGCAGTTGTGATTTGCCCCTTTTTTTTTTTTACATACGAAGGTATTTCAGTTCTCAAGCCAATTTCGTGCAACAGTTCAACTGAGTCTCTGAAACCGCGGTCAACGATAATGACATTATTTTCACAAACCCACTGGTTTTACCAATAGTCTGTATTTATGCAAACTGAAGCACTTGCGTTGAAATTTGAAATGCTGACTCTTTTGTATGTAAATATAAGTACCATCAGAATTGCTGGATGCATGCCCTGGCCGAATAAAGATTGCGCTTATTGACGAGTATTTGACGACTATTTGACGATATGACTTCTTCTCTGCTGATGTGCTAGAAACCCAATTGTGATGGCACAAAATGTTACGAAAGATATTTTCGAGCTGATGCAAAAGCACGTTGTACAGAGTCTCTGCCTAAATTATATTTGACAACATTTTATTTGGCATGCCTGTGTAACGACGAAAAGTGACCCCCGTAGAATATTGACCGGGGGTCATTTTTCTACGTAGAAAAATGACCCATTTGGTTGTAGAATACTTGGATTACATCGTAGAAATTATGGCCTAGGGGTCATTTTTCTCCGTGTGGGTTGTTGAAAAATGATCCTGTAGAATATCGACAATATAATATTATTATTTTCTTTAAGGTGGGTACAGGGGTGGTGGTGGTGCTGGAGTAGGGGGGAACATTGCCTGCTTGATACCTTGATTGTTCGAATAACCAGCTTGAGTACGCTTTCCTGATCACCTTATCATTATCTCAGTCTGTCTATTAATTTTTTTAATTAAAAATTAAAAGGTATAGTCATGTTTCGTTAATCAAAGTACACTGAATATAAAATGTTCCTCTTCCCTTCATTTTGGCAACAGAAGAAAAAGACGTACCTTAGATAACAACTAAATTTTAAATAAATAGTTAAAATAGGCGCAAATCTAGAACAAAATTAAAAGGTTGGGGGACTTTGCTGGGAGGGAATAATGATATATAATATAACGTATGTTTGCATTTATTGTCAAACAATGATTGAATAGTAATTATATCAATCTGAATGAACATAAAATTGATACCAGTTAATTTACAGGGAATAGAAAATTATTCATCACACTCTATATCGCCATGAGAGATTTATTTACCATGGGTCTGAAATACGCACATCTTATCACATGCGTGAATCCAGAAAAATGTATCCGGGTGTTAGGAGGGGGATCCGAGGGATAATAATGTTTGCCAAAGGGGGGGGGCGGAGTCTAGACCTATTATCGGTAAATTTAATAAGTGAATTTAAAAAGTTTGAATTCCCCAACTCCTTAAATCCGCGCTTACATGCAATAGCACATTTGGATATTTCTAACAACAATCATTTTCTTGTTACAACAGGTTTAAGAAGAATATATATTAAACAAATGCAAAGCTTGATTTAAAAACAATATAAAAGTAACAAGTTCCAAAAGTTCAAATTTAGCATTGAACAAAAGAAACAGAATTCTATACAGATAATTTTATGAGAGTTTTAAATCGATCTCTTTTGTAATCAAAATTAACTTTTAATATGTACATGTACTAGCAAACCTCGCTATATAACAGAGAAAGCAAATCGTAAAGAAATAATGACATTAAAAATTAAAGGCTTTACATGTAGCGTTGACTTTGACTCCAATTAAATACAACCACGGTACTTGTAAACAACATTTGAATCTAGCAATTTATACAGGCATATTCTTATATAACTTTAAACTTTCTTTGGATTTAACATATTAGTGTCCGATACATTCATACTCATTTTTAACAGTTTCTAAAAGTAGAAACAACAGCTTTTTAAAATAATTACTATTCTTGAAAAAGTGATCTCTTAACTGAGTGTAAATAGAGTATACCATCTATTGATATATGTTTGTTGATAAGTAAAAAAGGACGTCATCATCAACGTGTTGCATTTTGCATACAGAAAGTCGGGAAGGAGGGTCCTTTACAGTATAGTATTGTATTTGACAGTTCGTTACAGATCTGATTAATTATAAAGTTTATTTGAGACAATATGCATCTGTCAGGTAAACAACATTCGGTCTAATACTTGTATAATGTTTATGGATTAAAAATATTTTATCATGTAAAATATTGCATGCACATAGTCTAATATAATGCCATTTGTGAATCACTGTAACATTGAATCATCCAATAACTTGAATCAGCGATGCGTTAATCATTACCTTTCGATTAGAGTAGATTTTCTTGCATGTGTTGTTTGTATATTTAGGAAACAATTTTTCTCCTATATATGGGGAACTTCGATATCAGAATTTGAACAAAGCAAACCATTTTACCGATCTTTCATGTTGTTTGGAATAAACAAATTGGTCTCTGCAATTATTATTTTTTTTAAACAAGTATTTTATATATATATAGGCATTGTCCGATCATTACAGCAGTTTAAATTTAAAAGTACATTGAAAAAAGGCAGCATTACATTCTTAAATTACTTTGTAATCTAAAACAAGGGTGGGATAAGTTGTCAGAAAGAAGGAAAGTCCTTATTTAATCTTGTTTTATAAGATGGTAAATGGTATGGTGCCAAATTACTTACAAAATCCTTTAGAACCCTGTATTTCAGATGAAATCACTTATTCCTTGAGAAATAATGATGGTCTTACTTTTGTCATTCTTCAAGTCAGAAATACATGTTATTTAAGACGTTTTGTCGCATGGTTTCACTGTAATGACCACAAATTTCCATTTAATTCCCCGTGGTGAATATCACTGATGCCTGCACGGGTCTTTTGAATGGAAAGTGTTAATTGATTAACCATTGGACTAATCACCCAGGTCAGCTATAAAACAGCTTTTTTATTAGAATGTATATCAGAAAAATTATTTAAGTAAAAAAATTAATTTAGAGTATTAAATTGTGAATAATTAAAATCAACTATACAAGTGCAATGAAAGGGAAAACAGAAAGTTAATTTTTTTCATTCTGTCATTTTTATTCCACATACAAAATAGTAAATAAATCTCAGAACACTGTTGGCTGTTTACCTAAATACAGTGCCGCCCATTCAAACCCTGATAAGTTTAATTATTCAATCAAGAAACAAAGAGCATGCGACAAAATGGTTGTTACACGGTTGCCTCGGGCGCGCACAGCGCGCCCTCGTCAAGCCGTGTAACAATCCTTACTTATATATACATCTACAGTTTTTAGTGGAATGAACTTCCTTTGGACATCAGAAGACTCCCACCATTGTCTTCTATTTTAAACACCATTAAGAAGCAATATTTCAAAACTCCAAATAATCTTTTTTTTATTTTTGGAATCGCAACGAAGATATTGCGATATAATAAAATATGTTCAAATTAAAGGGACTTGGGCACGATTTTATATCAAAATTTTATTTTGCATTATTTATGTATAAAATAGTTTACTTGCACAATTTGAATGATTGACCAGTATTTGAATGTTAAAAGTCAAGTTATAAGAGAGATACTGAGGTAAGAAATTATTGGTATGTAAACAAAGCTCGTGTCTTATATTTGTATACAAATAATGTAAAGTATGAAATTGCCATTTCTTTTACAAAATAACTCGTGGCAAACATGGTAAACTGGTTCAATTTGTTCATAAATAATATTATCAACAGAAAAAAGCAACATTTGATTGAAACTTATACCAATAAAACACATGTGTAAACATTAACAAGGCTAGAACTTTGTTTACAAAACAAAGAATTTCAAACTCTGTATCTTTCATTTAACTCAATATTTGACTTTCAAATTTTGACAATGCATGAATAATACCCATATTAACTATTCTAAACATTTAAATTGGGAAAATAAATTTAAAATTTTGAGCTCAAATCGTGTCTAAGTCCCTTTAAATCAAAAACAGACTTGATAAAAATCTATTAGAATAAATCACTCATATCTGTAGTCATATAAACATGCTCAATAGAACTATCATTATAAGACTCTTAAAACCATCTTGTGTGATGTTTCATGTGTTTTGAACTAAAAATCAATAAAATCATCAAATAAGTAAAGAAAATTTGAAAATAAAATTGAGGCCCTAAATGTTTGTAGAGACCAAGTCAAGTTTGAGGCCAGAAGTCCTCACTCACGAAAAGTTAATGTGTACCTGTAACATAAGTCTGTCGGTGTAACGGTGCATGTTTTGTTTGGTTGTCTGACATTCTCTATAGCTAAATACAACAGATATTTTAAAAATCCGCTTTATTCGTCGAAATTTCACATCTGTCTTCCGAGTTTTTTTCTTCTTAAAATAGGCAATATATGTACATACTCGTACAGAGGTCATTTAGGTTTGTCTCAATGAAATCATCTACTAAAGCTGTGGGGCCTATTCAGCAGATCGAGCAAACGCGAGCTGTCGCATTATTACCGTCTTTAGTTATGCAAAAAGGGAGCGCAACCGAGTGCATCTTTATGTATGTACCTTTAGGGGGAGGACACAACACTAAATTGGCTTAGCGAAAGGGCACCATAAGGCAAGCTGACGAGTACTTTAAGTTTAAGTAAAACACAGACATCTCTTTGTTCAAACTGATGCTATATATGTAACAGGGTAAAAAGGGAGGCGCATCCATCTTTTATATGCTTTCGCTGCCCCTTTCCCCTTCGCCCAACATGAATGTTTCTCTAATTTCTATAGTTTCTATGTAGTTTATACGCGAGGTCAAAATTCTATGAGGGTCAGTTTTCAACGTGTGGGGGGGGGGGATCGTAGATCTACAGGTCTGGAATGGTTTTCTACTATAGAAAAAGGACCCTAGTTGTCATAGAATACTGACCCTGGGTCAGGTTTTTTCCGTAGAAATTTGACCCCCGGGTCAATATTCTACGGGGGTCACTTTTCGTCGTTACACCTGTCCTCAGTTTGGTAAGAAATATGCATAAACGTTTGCGAACGCTGCGAGTACTCGATTCACGGAGATGTCCTTGAACTTCAAAACAAAGGTTGTCTAAGTTCCTCTTTGATATGTGTGTATTAATACATGTAAATAAGTATGGATACTTATCATGTTTATATGAGTTATAAAATTGAGGAAGGGATTTATTTCCCAAATGTATTATAATGCATCAAATATAATGTAGACCATGGGTCTATAGGATTGTTCTGATTCCTTTAAACAGAAAATTACCAAATACATGTTTCTTGAAAACTGATGAGATCCCATATTTCTTTTTGTTTCTAATGTCATTATGATGCATCAAATGGTGAAAAGTACACGACCCCCAGAAGTTGTCTTTAAGCCATTCCTCTCCTCCTCTGAAATAGGAAATGATAATATATTTTAAGATGCCCATTTCTAAACCATATTTATTTTTGCTCTTTGTGTCATTGCCCATCAAACGTATAGGTTATGCCCCATTGGAGACACCCTGATTTTCTAGAACTTGAAATAAAGTTTTTTATCTGATTTAAAATAATCATCATTTCTTTTTTTTTACTAAACTCAATCCCACTTTTGCAAATATTTTGATAATTAAAAACTTAAAATGTATGCCCAAGTTACATTTATTTCCTAGAATTTAAAACGTTTTCACACCTCCCCCCCTTCTATCGCATCAGATATCAATAAACAACCAAAATAAAAGTCTGCCTGGATTTTTCATTGCAACAACATTACAAGTACCCTGATAATCATGTAAAAGAATTGTGCGAGGGGCCCAACAAACTGCAGAATAAATTAGAGATGTTCACATTATAAATGTCCGCCAGAAATGTATTTTTACTCCACAGATTTCAATTTCACTAGCATTCATAAGTTTTTGACAAATTAGGCGTTGTTTATACAAACACAACAAATTTAAAAGAGAGTGCTTCAAAAGACGTCCTTTTTACCAATGACGACGTCAAGTCGATGAGTAAATTTACTCATAAAAGTCACTGAATAGATCCCATTTTCTCAAATCTTCTCACAATTTAAAGTAAGTGTTGCTTGTTTAGTTACTTTTATCCAGGGTATTCTTTTTCATAATTTGTATAACTATATCTTGAGTGTATGTTTGATAATACAGTTTTAAACAGAAGATGTCTGCTTATGTCCGATTTATCTTGATTAAAAGAAATAAGATGCAATTCATTTCAATTAAATTAAAATTTCAATTAAAATAAAAGTGTGTTTTTCTCCTAAACTTTTTTGTGAGAAAAAATTAAACGATTTTACTTTTTATTTATTTATACAATTTACAAGTTTTGACCAAATATATCTTAATTTATACGAATTTCAAATAGTATCAGATATTCTGAGAGCGTAAATACGTAAATATGTGTTATTAGTACATATTAGGATATCTATGAATACATTTCTGATATTGGACGTAAAGTCGAGAAAATTAGTTTTTCCGTAGATATTATGTTTACTCAACATAGCACAGATATCAATGATTTTGAAGAAATAACATGCTATTGGTTCGAAAAATGTTCAACCTTTTTAGCTCGATATTAGGTGCGTGTTGAACCAGCCTTTAGGAGTACTTATGGAAAATAGTGTTATTTATGATATGTCAAATAAAAATAAGAATTACTGAATAAAACTGTTGAGAAAAGGCGTGTGATGAACATTTAACTATTAACTTCAACATATTAACATATTTACTCCTTTCTAAAATTCTTACAGTAGTGAAGGAGAAACTTCAAGAGTACTGTACAACAATATACTCCAGAAGTGGTGTGAATCAGATATGGATACTAAAAAAACTCTACAGAATTATTAGAAACTTTAAGATCACAAAATCTTACCAAAATCAATAGCATCAAAACGTACGATTTTTAAACGCTTTATACAACCATTCCCTACGACAAATTAAATTCTAGGCTTTTTGATATCATCGACAGCTATTTCTTCAATAAAAATGGAAGTCGTAAAAATGCTTACCTTGTCATTAGAAATCTAAAAAATTATTTTCTTAAAAACCATTCTAATTGCACACACAACTACTCTGAAGTTGACATTAAAAAGATGCTTGAGTTTCTGATAGACAACATCTATGTAGTTTATGGAAATCAAGTCTTCCAACAGTCTGTTGGAATTCCCATAGGTACCAATTGTGCCCCATTGTTAGCAGACCTATGAAGCAGAATTTATTCAAAAACTTGTACGTGAAAAAAATAAATCACTCGCTGTGGCCTTAAACTCAACATTCAGGTATATCGACGACGTATTATCAATTAACAATTGTTATTTTCATATTTACGCCGACTCGATATATCCGAGTGAACTTGAAATAAAAAATACCACAGAGTCTGCATCATCTGTTTCATATGTGGATATTTTACTGGAAATGGACATTGATGGTAACCTAACAACAAAACTTTATGATAAACGCGATGACTTCAATTTTTCTAGTCAACTTTCCTTACTTATGTAGCAATATACCTTCATCACCTGCATATGGTGTTTTTGTATCTCAGTTAATTCGATACACAAGGGCATGCTCTTCGTATAAACAGTTTCCAAGGCGAAGCAAGCTACTAACAAAAAAGTTGATTAAACAGGACTATATACAGTCTCGTTTGAAGTCATCTTTTCGTAAGTTCTATGGTCAATACAACGACCTTGTCAGCAAATACAATCTTCCACTTGGTCGCATGCTGACTGACGTTTTTCATACTAATTGTTAGACCATAGATAATCACCTAATTGTCTACGGACTTTTCCGGGGTTTTTTCCCCCAATTACGACAAAGAGCACACGGCGGGTGTGACCGGTCAGCAGAGGATGCTCACTCCTCCATGGCACCTGAACCTACCTCTATCTTTTTGGAGGTCCGTGTTGCTCTGCTTTGAATTTGTATTACGTTTTATGGATTTTTGAGATGGTTGACGGTTTGTTATTGTCATTTTTTTATATTAACTTAAAAACTATCAGACTTGGTATAATTTCAAATTCAACCATAAACCTATTATTTTAGAAATCCCGTATTGCAAAATGTAAATTTATTTCTTTAAAGTTGTTTTACGGAAAATATATTTATGTAAACACACACGTTTTTTCATATTTTATAGGTTGCTCCGTGAACTGTGTCGTTCTAGAATGTGGAAGTCATTGTTCGTGCAATATCAGAGGAAATACAACATAAGCGCATCTGTTCTCTCTATAATATCATCGATTCAAAACACAAAAAACAAGTTTCAGTTGCAAGTGTAGTTGATGCATTCAGCGAATTTTACCATCACATTGATGATGAAATGTATATAAACATTCAAAGTGTAAGTAAAATAATTATTTCTTAATCGATATTCAAGAATCGCAATAACTTCATAAATATTGATTATTATTATAATTAAAAATATCTGAGATAATGTTATGAAATTTTATCAAAATAAAGTTTTTAATTTATTGATATTTTTTATTTTAATCTTTTGTCCTTAACAGTGTTTTATAGAGCATTTTGTAGAGATTAAAAATATAAGATGGAAAATAATTAAAATGGCTACTATTTGGCAAAGTTAGGGTGTGTTAGATAATCTTTTGTAATAACATACGTTGCCTATGTGAATGTTGCTCCTAATAATAAATTATTTTAAAGAAATTGTTTCTTGACGTAGTTTTTCCGATGACTGACCATAACTTAATGAGGCTGGGTGGTCAACATATTAACCATCAGATCCACTTAAAATTTAAGGATATATTTAGCTATAAACAATTATCTAGTAAAGAAATAACCCATATACTTCACCCTTTAATTTTTTGAATTTTCTACGTTTTTAGCTCACCTGAGCTGAAAGCTCAAGTGAGCTTTTCTGATCACATTTTGTCTGTCGTCCGTCTGTCTGTCCGTCTGTCCGTCCGTCTGTCCGTAAACTTTTCACATTTTTGACATCTCCTCAAAAACTACTGGGCCAATTTTAACCAAACTTAGCACAAAGCACCTTTAGGCAAAGGGGATTCAAAGTTGTGAAAATAAAGGATCACGCCTTTTTCAAAGGGGAGATAATTAGAATTTATTTTAAAAAATCTTCTTCTCAAGAACCATTTGGCCAGGAAAGCTGAAACTTGTGTGGAAGCATCCTCAGGTAGTGTAGATTCAAAGTTGTGAAAATCATGACCCCCGGGGGTAGGGTGGGGCCACAATGGGGGGTTGAATTTTTACATAGGAATATATAGAGTATATCTTTAAAAATCTTCCTCTCAAAAACTAATCAGCCAGGAAAGCTGTATGGAAGCATCCTCAGGTAGTGTAGATTCAAAGTTGTGAAATTCATGACCCCCGGGGGTAGGGTGGGGCTACAATGGGGGGTTGAATTTTTACATAGGAATATATAGAGTAAATCTTTAAAAATCTTCTTCTCAGAAACTAATCAGCCAGGAAAGCTGTATGGAAGCATCCTCAGGTAGTGTAGATTCAAAGTTGTGAAAATCATGACCCCGGGGGTAGGATGGGGCCACAATGAGGGGTTGAATTTTTACATAGGAATATATAGAGTAAATCTTTAAAAATCTTCTGATGAGAAACTAATCAGCAAGGAAAGCTGTATGGAAGCATCCTCAGGTAGTGTAGATTCAAAGTTGTGAAAATCATGACCCCGGGGGTAGGATGGGGCCACAATGAGGGGTTGAATTTTTACATAGGAATATATAGAGTAAATCTTTAAAAATCTTCTGATGAGAAACTAATCAGCAAGAAAAGCTGAAACTTGTGTGGAAGCATCCTCAAGTAGTGTAGATTCAAAGATGTGAAAATCATGACCCTAGGGGGTAGGATGGGGCCACAATTGGGGGTTGAATTTCTACATAGGAAAATATAGAGTAAATCTTTAAAAATCTTTTTCTCAGAAACTAATCAGCCAGGAAAGCTGAAACTTGTGTGGTAGCATCTTCAGGTAATGTAGATTCAAAGTATGAAAAAAATGACCCCCGGGAGTAGGATGGGGCCACAATGGGGGGTTGAATTTATACATAGGAATATACATGTATAGAGTAAATCTTTAAAAATCTTCTCAAGAACCATTTGGCCAGGAAAGCTGAAACTTGTGTAGAATCATCCCCAGGTAGGGTATATTCAAAGTAGTGAAAATCTTGACCCCCGGGGGTAGGATGGGGCCACAATGGGGGGTCAAATTTTTACATAGGAATATATAGAGTAAAACTTTAAAAATCTTCTTCTCAGAAACTAATTAGTACGGAAAGCTGAAACTTGTGTGGAAGCATCCTATGGTAGTGTAGATTCAAAGATGTGAAAATCATGACCCCCCGGGGTAGGGTGGGGCCACAATTGGGGATTGAATTTCTACATAGGAATATATAGAGTAAATCTTTAAAAATCTTCTTCTCAGAAACTAATCAGCCAGGTGATTCTTTAAAATTGTTTAGACTTTGGCCCCTTGATGATTCTTGGGCCTCACAAGGGGTTCAGAGTTTGATGTAGGTTTATATCCCATACATAAACAATTGTTTAGGATCTTTTTGAGAACTGCAATGCTCAACATTTGTTATGACTATAAAATCATCCTGTTAGAAAAGGGACTAATGATAATAAAAATAAGAATATCCAGGGGGAAATGGATTTTCATTTATACAGGATCTACATGTATTATACTACATTGTCCAGATAGTTTGTATTATGACTCCTTTAAGCTGATTTCATCATACCTATTGTTCCTCATGTGAGCGATGTGGCCCATGGGCCTCTTGTTACATAGTGCTCTTGTTCTAAAAGATATCAATATAGTCTAAAAATGGACAAGACCATCGAGCCCTCTTAACGGCGAACTTTCATCAGTTGTAATGAAAACAGCTATGATAAAATAACCACAGTCGGTGTTCCATTTTGTTCCCAAAAGAATCTAACAAATAGATTTGACATTCGAGGGCTTTTCGGTACCGCTTAGTGAATACTATGGCATCTGAATTTTTGTGTGACGATTATGAACGTGTTACTGCCCAGTTCGAATGCGATATAAGTTAATTATTCGATATTTTAATAAAAGTCCAACTATTTCATTTTAAGTAGTTCGTGGATCTTTCACAAATTGACACGTTTCATGATTTTATTAGTTTTCAGCGATGTTATCCTTTTTTACCGGAATGCAAACGGATATAGATTTTTAACTGTTGAGAGATTATTAAGAACAATACAATTTTTAAAAGAAAATATTCGAAATTATTAAAATGTTAAGGGTAAATGTTATAGATCGGCATTTGTCATGCGTTTGCATGGAAGAAACATATTCTAGTTCCATCAATAAACATTCGTTGAACATCCTTTTTTATTTGTTTTTGTTCCTAAGACGATTAAAGAAATGAATTAAACATCTATGTAAGAAGTTTATTTTCAGCGTTTATTTAAAAGAACCAGTGCCAATGAGTTTATGCATTGTTGAAACTGTGCATTTTTACTTAATCAACGAAAACTGATTTCAACAAAATAGACAAGATATATTACAAAAAACCATGGTATTTTACATGATATTTAAAAACTTCGGTTAATGAGAGTTTAAACAATGTAGAACAATTAAGATCTAAGTCACATTACAAAGCAAACTGTATTGAAAACGCTTTCAACATTTAAGAACATTTAGAGGATTTTATTTATTTATTGAGGGTTTTAACAATAAAAGCAAACCACCCAACACCAAACAGGTGCCCATCAAGTAGAATCCGCCAACGTATGACCCGGTCTGGTCCCGCAGATGACCTGCAAATTGAAGTGAGTCCCATAAAAAATGTCCATTGTTGCACCATGTTAATAACTTAAAATTTTCGCATATTTAATAGAATTATTATAAAATTCATCATATGTTCAAGATATATATGTGATATAGGCTATATCTTTTTAAGTTTTGAGAGTATTTTATATAGGTACAAGAATCGACCATTAAGCCTTGCTTCAGCTGTTTTCTCTCAAATATTGATTTTGATAGTAGAATAATCAAGAAATTTACCAACAACAGATGACGAAATTGCCACTGATATCCCCCGTAAAACCGTACTCATTGACAATCCGTGACGTAAATTCTCCAAACCAATGAAATCCACAATAAGTACATTAATCAATGAATCGTATGTACCGGCGAAAGAAGACTGCAAGAATCCAAAGACTGCAAGTTTTGCAAATGTATCATAAAAAGAAGCCAGAAGACATGTCAAACCGTTGGCTAACAACGCAATAGTTAACATATGAGACCTTTGGATAACTTTGTTGTCAGAGATGAATACAAAAAGGAGTCTTCCTGTTAAGTCACCTGCCGAAGAGAGTGTGAGGAGGTACCCGATCAAATAAGTGGACTGATCATTGTCTTTAGCAAACGGTGCAATAAATGTCACAACTATGTCACATCCAGGCGCTACTAAGAACGCTACCAACATAAGAAGGATAAACTTTGGGTTCTTGAATAAAGCAAAGTCGAATAAGGTGAATAACAATTTAAGACAACAATTTCTGTTAGAATCCGGCAGCGTGGACAATGAACGATGGTGTGACCTGCCTGCATTGATGTTTTCTATAGATACGGTGCTTCCGATATCTAATGAACTTCCAAATAGTTCTGTTGGCCTTACTGAGCAGTTCTTGTGGTTTGAGTTAATATTTACTAATTAATTGGATTTTCTCTCTGTGTTAACTGTTTTGTGAAGCGAAGTGCATGACCCATTGTAAGTGTCTTGGATTTCATACTCAATAACATTCTTCTTGTCCGTTTGGTGTGACATAAGATTGTTTTTACACTCTTCGTCTTCTTTATGTAATACGATGCCGTTCCCGGCTTTTCCTCCATTTATATGCATATCTCTTTCAATTGAACGCATTACTAGTCCTGCGGGCAAAAACTGAAGGTACAACCCTCCGGCGATTATAAGCGTGCCTTCTAGGCCGTATTCGCTGAATAGAAAAGTCAAGAAAAAGGGCAAAACAAAGCCTCCCAAACTTCCTCCAACATTGGCAATACTCTTCGCCATTCCTCGTCTTTTTTCAAAGTATTTGCCGACCATCAGCATAGACGGTAAATGTGCTGTCATTGCTGAAACCGCTAAAAAAGAATTTTAAAAAGACCAGAAAAGATGCGTTCTGCTTTTAAAATTCTTATAAATTCTTATAAAGATTACTTTAGTATTATTAAGTAAAGGGATATAATTCAATCATACCAAACAAAAAACTTTGTGTAAAAAACAAAACTTCTGCTGACGGAGCAAAGGCGTTTCCTATACAACACCCTAGTCCTATAAGTCCAGCACACATAACCATTGTTCTCTCTGTGAAATAACGAGTTCCTACTCCCATGACTATAAAGGCTGAAAGTTCAAAGGTCAAAACAAAATATTAATCAAATAAAAGCATTATTTATTTCGATATAATTTCATAACATTACCTTATACATGCAAATCAAAATAAAAATTCATGATATGATTGGAATTCCTGATATATCAATTACGAAAAATTCTCTCTCATACACCTTTTCCTTCAACGTGGTGGTAAATATCAGTATCAGAATAAGTACTTACAACTGAAACTTGCTATTATGTTCTGAACCGATATAATCATGGAGATGGCAGAGGCGCTTGTGTTGTATTTCCTCTGATATTGCACAAAAAATAACCCGAACGATTTAAACATTCCAAGAACAACAAAGTACTCCACGGAGCATGCTACAAAGTATAAAAAACATTGTGGATATATACTGCCTGTAAAACAAATCTAAGGAAATGTTATAAGGAGGTTGTGTGGTCAACCATCATATTTGCCTTAAACGGTTAAATTTTGAACATTTTCCTGTATTGTGTGTGGTCAACCATCATATTTTCCTTAAACGGTTAAATTTTGAACATTTTCCTGTATTGTGTTGGTCAACCATCATATTTGCCTTAAACTGTTAAATTTTGAACATTTTCCTGTATTGTGTGTGGTCAACCATCATATTTGCCTTAAACTGTTAAATTTTGAACATTTTCCTGTATTGTGTGTGGTCAACCATCATATTTGCCTTAAACTGTTAAATTTTGAACATTTTCCTGTATTGTGTGTGGTCAACCATCATATTTGCCTTAAACTTAAATTTTGAACATTTTCCTGTATACTTTGTGGTCAACCATCATATTTGCCTTAAACTGTTAAATTTTTAACATTTTTCTGTATTTTTATATAGAGCTCCTCGTCCGAAGGAAGTAAATATAGCATAAAAGGGCCAACACCGTTCAGACCTTTTAAACAAGATTTGCAAAATGCGCATTATCAATTGTGCGTTTAAATATTTAAGATTTGTGTTTGGATATTGAAATCAGTCCAATCCTGTCATTTTTTTTAAAGTAAATGAACTCTGACTTAAAACCTACAAATATGTTCTAACGATGCTTTCTTTAGATTTTCTATTTAAAAAATTCGGTCTCAGTGGCAATTATTGTTTTAACTAAATATATCATTATTTAAGGCTTAATCTGTCATTTTCTAAAAGGCTAGTTCGACATATATACAATGTATCTATGAAGTTTGGTATAATACCATGTAATTCTATACCTAATGTCTCTATCAAGTATGGTATTCAAATATATCAAATATATATCATGTAATATATTCACAATTATTGACATATCGTAGATACACTAAGTTGTCTAAATATTATATCAACGAAATAACAGGAAAAAATTAATAAAATATCTCCACTTTTCCTATAATTTCAAGAAATTATTTCTAGAGAACTTAATATCAACTATTAAGATATGTCTATATACTACGCACCAAGAAGTATTATCCAGGCCCAGCCTCTATCAACAGATGATGATGAACTTTTTCTGAAGTTTAACATGGTTATCTACAAAGATGAGAAAATTGCATGTATAACAAAACGGTTTATGTGAAGTCGGCACAAAAGACTTGACAGCGTTGCTTCTGTTTGACGTTTAACTATATAACAACACTGGGTTTATTTTCTTTTTTATGCGTTTTTAAGTTTATATTCATTTCTACGTCTTTTAGGTTCTCCCAATTACCCCAGGGCATAGAAAGTTCAAATAAATCTTATAGCCATTAGCTAAACCAGCTGTTCCATTTAGTTCAAGTGTCCCGCTACCGAGTAAATAGAAAATAAAACTGATAGTGCAAACTATTCAACACAGGAATGAAAGTGTCTCCTCGTAGTATTTTAGATTACGTTCTTTTGTCTTGACTTGTAGTTCATGTCGTGTGATCATTACACGTGCGTACATGTCATTTATGCGCCAATTTGCCGTATAATTGGCCTGAACTTGTGAGTGTACAAAGTAATATGAACATGTGATACAACAAATGCATATATTATTAATATCCTCTTTAAAGATTACACAAAACAATTACTTTTTCTCTGATTGCATCAAATTAACTGTGCCAAGTGTATTAATATCTAAAATATCATGTAAGCTTTTAAGCAACATACTACGACATTTGATAAAGAATTATCTGATCAAAACACGACTTACCGCTAATTTAGAGCTTCTATAGAAATGACCTCATTTCCAACCTCACTAAACTGCAATGACTTTCATGTTAGATAAATGACGGCTGGTCACATGTCCAATACATCGTTTTGAAGACTGAAGATTAGAATAATATCTTCCGGCATATATTTTGAAATTAAATAACGACAAAGGCCGTGTGTTTTAGATTGATATTTGTAAACTTAACAACGATCAATGAACAAGTTTTATTGTCGTATCGTGGATGGGGTGGGGGGGGGGGGGCTGGTTAAGTTACTCTCTCTCCCTTATCTTTGTAAGTACTGATAACCATGTATAGGCCAGAGTCGAAAAATAAATAACACCAAAATTGTTTGAAATTTCTGTCCGCCTTATTAAAAATTCATTAAGAGGAAAAATTTTCAGTTAAATAATAATGACGTTTTCAATCAAATTGTGAGAATTACGTCATGTTCTCATTAATCATTAAAACATTTCGGCCAAAACTCCCCAAAAGTCTTTTTAAAATGTTTATTAAGGCCCCGCTCTGTGGGCGCCCTATAATGATCAGTCTGTCCGTCCGTCAATCCGTACTTCCGTCCGCCTGTCTATCCGAGATCTCTTGTCCGGAGCATTCACCCACAGAGTACCTTTTGGTAAAGAGTATGCAGTGACCTTGAATCATGTTTCTAGTTCTAAGGTTAAGGTGTGGTTGTGATCAAAGAGTATGCAGTGAATGATGTTTGTTGGTCAAGTGTCAAGGTCATTTCAGATCACATAAAAATCCTTCTTTTAAGAGCATATATACTCTCCACTCAACCCTGTTTGGCCCCTTCTTCACATAAACAGAGCTTTTGGGTTAATGGTGTGCATTGAATTTGAACCAATTCAATGTGAAGGTCATAGCAGATATCTTTATAATCAGTTTTAGTCTGTAGATTATTTCCCATTTGCTTAATCTTGCTAAGATTAAATATAAATGCCTGTATTAAAAGGGTACTGAGATTGAAAAAAGTTCAATGCCAGCTGGAAAACATCTAGTTATAGTTCAAGGTCAGAGCAAAATTCTCTGAAATGCTTTTTATCATTTTGTCCAATATTTAAGCGAGGCCCTTTAAGATGGTCACCAACTTAATGTTCTCTAGTTGTTGTTTTTTTAATTTCTGGGATTGTTTTCAAACATCAGTATTCCTGTCTATCAATACCGTAAAAACAAAGTTACCAAATTTTAAGAAGTTTTTTTTTTCAAAAATATGATAATTCTAGTTTTAAAAAAAATTATGACATAATATAATTTCATGTCTCTTTAAAGTAATACAAATTAAAATCCCAACAGTGTAGATTACTCGCTAGCTACCGTCAGTTGAGTAATTTTATTTGCTAGTGAATGAATAAAAACAGAACTGGTAGAATTGTAGACCTATCATCTGAAATCATCCTGCAGTTTCTTTTCTCCGTTAAAGTATGACTTAAACATGTGAACGACAAAATCAAAGCCGATTCAGGCTTAATTGTTTACACCTGGCTTAAGTTTATTATATAATATATATTTTTATTATACCTCTGTGAATATTTTCTATATAAAATTACACTGAATAAACATGCTATTCTATCTAACCGTGAAATAGTTTCCGAGCTATCTGCCCATTGTGAATAGTCATCGAAACTATTTACCGGCGGCATTCGATTTCCCTCCTTTTTTAACTCGGAACATCTCTGACGTAATCCGATCGCTGCATTAAATTCAAAGTTCGATAACTCTAATTTGTTTATAATCAAGAAATTCTGCATCGCCGACAAATAAAGTTTTCTTCGGTATAATAAACTACCTATTTACTGACTATTCGGACGATAGCAAGTTTATTGTCCCCCTCGACAGCAACTATTTCCCTCGGCTTCGCCTCGTGAAATAGTTGCTGTCTTGGGTGACAATAAACTTGCTATCGTCCTCATAGCCAGTAAATAGGTATATAATATACTACATGCATTTATCAATAGTGATGTTATTTATATATTGGAAGTAATTAAAATTAAGTCACTGTTTACTTACTGTAAACCAACTTTTATTCGCGGCGGCTTTATTTTGCGATTAACTTCCGATAAACTGGTTCGCGACGACTAAGGACTGGTTTGCAGCGAGAAATGTTCGCGATGACGACACTCTCGCTTATCTCGCGAAAATTTCTAGCACGCGAATAAAGGTTGGTTTACAGTACTTTACTTGAAAGCAACAGAAAAATCACTCATTGAATATTTAATTCTCTCATAAATTCAAACAAATTTTCATATCAAATCAATATTCATTATGATACAATGTATCCTAAATGATTTTCAAACATATCCTTTGGAAATAATTCGATAGAAATCACAACCATATAACTATTATATGATTGTTGTATAATTTTGATATGATTATATTATGATATGATTCTTATATGAAGTATTTATCATAAAATTTAAATCATATCAGAATCATATGATAGGAATTATATAATTCTTATATAATAATATTTTTATATTATTCTTATGTGATTTCAATGTTATTCTGATATAAAAAGCACTACATATCAGCATCATATGTTGCGAAATTGCCTATGTACAAATATCTTATAACGTATGGTTTGATGAATATCTTATAACGTATGCTTTGATGTTTTGTAAAGCGTTTTGGCAAACAAAGCACATATAAAAAATCCTTAGTGAAATAAATATATCACTTCTGAACAGATACATGTACGAAGGGCTTCACAAGCAAAAGCAGTCCGCCCACAATAGAACAGGTACCAAGAAGATAAAACCCGCCTACATAGGAACCAGTGATGTCCCGAATCATTCCTGAAATTAATATCAAGATGTGTATATTAGTGGTCAATTTGAAACTACATTAATCTTTTTTAGATAAAGAGCTTTGTATAACGACAGAGAAAAATATTCTAAAGATAACGATAAACTATACGGAATATTTTGTTAAAATTTTCTTTCATAGTTTAAAAATATAACATTTAAAAAGTATGGTAAATCTGGAGGGTACATTTTGACTACCCAGCTTCCTGGTCAAAGTGAGAATTTGTTTAGACAATGTCCAAATTTCCAAGCCAAAACAGTTTCTCCGAGATGTTATAAAAAGTTTATTAATTTGTCATTCAGATCTTGATTTTATTTTTTCGAAAAAAAAAATTTCAATCTATTCAGCAAATTAATATTAAGATTAGTTTTTATAACTCTATAATTCATTTTTATCTGACAAACATATATTTTACTTACCTACAAGAGCCGACGTTATTGCAATCGATACATCTTTTGTGACTGCTGCGATAACAACTCCGTACTGAATATTATTCAATCCAACAAAATCGACAACTAGTACATTAATGAGGCAGAAGTAGGCTCCTCCAAGTACTGTATGCAGTATCCCAAATATAGCCAAGGACACAAAGTTGGTATAAAATGAAGCAAAAAGACAGAGAGCACCATTGGCTGTCATTGCAAATGAAAACATATGATACCGCTGTACTATTTTGTTGTCACTTATGAAGATAAACACAGTATTCCCAAAGATATCACTCGCACCTGCTACAGTTATAAGATATCCCAAAGACGACATTTCAAGTCCTTTGTCGACTGCAAATGGCGGAATGAATGTAATAGGTATGGCGCCAGCCGCTGCAACGAGGAAAGATGAAGTCATAAGCAGAAGGAAACGTCCGTTTCGCAATAAAGACCAGTCAAACAGAGTTTGACAAATAGAGCTAAATTTCCCTTGGTCTTTAACATGATTGGGTTTATCCACTTTCGAATCCATTTTCGAACTAGTATCTCGGTCTAAATTTGGTTGTACCGGCGATGATATATTTTCTGAAATTACGGTTTTAATCGAAGACTTCACCTTCATGTTGGTTTTATATTTACTCATTTCAATCGATTGAGATTTTTCGTTGCGTTTTGAATGGTCACTCAAAGATTTTTTCGAGAATGAAGAATCGTCACTTTCGTCAAAGGCATTATTTACGTACGTATTCTCGTCAAAACTTTCTGAAAACGTCCTTTCTTTCGCAATTTTATCATCAACTGAAATAGAAATTCTTTTTTGCTTCTCGTCAACGTCTGGTACTTCACTGTCAAATTCTATTTTTCGCATCAGCAACCCAATAGGAAGGAATTGCAAATAAAGGCCCCCAACTATTATTAGAGTCCCCCATAAGCCGTATTCACCGATTAAAAAGACAACCAGAGGAGGCCAAGCCAATCCTCCAATACTTGCTCCTAGATTTGCAACTGCATTTGCAAGTCCTCTCCTTTTCTCGAAATACTCTCCTAATAAAATGGTACATGGAAGATGAGCGCAACTAACTGCTAACGCTGCAATGAAAACATTTATCAATTTGAAAAGCAAGTACGGGCTTAATTTCATACCGGTGGAAATTCGGATTGAAGTTTGATTTACTAGTAATATCAATTTTATTTACTTGCATTTTGTTTATAGAGTCGATTTAGATTTGTCTAAAAATAAACATACCATTCAAGGTGCTCTGACTAAAGAACAGAAAATATGGGTGAGCAGCGAATGCATTTCCAATGTTAGAACACAGTCCAAAGAGTGCTGCAACCATTATCAAAGGCCTCTTTCCGATGTAATTCATCCCGATTCCCATTATCAGAAGGGCTGGTGGTAAACATAAAATGATTATTGTATTGTATATTATAAGTAATAACATCAGGTTATTTTTTTTAATTGTAACATGGCAATGGAATCGGTCCATCGTCCATCTTCTCTATTAATTTTATCTTACTTACAGCTAACACTTCCTATGATTGTTTGAACCGCCAGGACCAAAGAAATCACCGAGGACATTGTTGAGTATTTCCTTTGGTATTCGACAAAGAAAATTCCGAAGTTTTTGAACATGCCAACTGTTATGAAGTACTCCACTGTGCTTCCTTTTAAAAAATGTAAATACCCATTTAAAAATAGATAGATTATTCCTTAATTCTCTTAAAGATACAACATTATTAACAACTCATAATTATTGCATTTAACTAAAAAAAAACCTTAAATGTTGATTCATCCTCAACAAGGATATTTTACTAAAAGAATAACATGAATATGTAAGCGTTATTAAACATCTTTGCTCGATGGTTAACAAAATAACCAAAAGATCTTCAATGAAATTTCAGATCTAATTTTTTTTTTTGGCCATAAACTGTCATTTAGAAAAGAAATTTTCTAAACAGTTTAGCTTCAGGATTTGAATGTTTTCCTAGAACCATAAAACTCTATTTTTCGAGGAGATTAATATTGTCTAAAATAGCCACGACCATATCACCCTCTTGAAACCAAGACAGAAATTGACAAACACATACATGGTAGACGAAAAGCCAATAATGTGTGTTCCTAACCGTGTTTATATTTTAATATAATTTATTTTATGATGTTTGCATTTTATTCAATTTAATGCAAACTCATACACATAATTTTTGCACTATGAACTAAATTCAAAGCGTAAATTCAAGTCAATGTCGGAATACAATATGGTATAAATATAGAAATTCTTCAAACTAAATATCAGATCATTGGTCAATAATATCTATTGTATCTATAAGAAAGAGGCATTTTATATTTTACCTATCCTTTACTTATAAAAAAAAAAATTGAAAATTCGTCAGTTAGTCCAAACTTTCACCTATCTATATATCTGCAAACTTGGCATCTTTTCAAATATATATATATATATATATATATATATATATATATATATATATATATATATATATATATATATATATATATATATATATATATATATATATATACCAAAACTACATGTGGTTTCATTCCCGGTTTTGAAGACGAATCCATCTCAAATTTACCTAATGGTTTGCCAAACAATTAACAACAATTAAAAAACTAATTGCCAAACAATTGATTAAATCAATTATACTTATTGTCTTTTTTTCTATGAGCCAAAACAACTTAGAAAGGTTTTTTTGACTTTCTTTTGGGACATTCTATACAATGGACAAAATCATCCATTACTGCTTTATACTTATTGAATTTCTCTTAGAAATGTTTGTCTTATAAACACAATAATTTTGTATATTTTATTATAAAATTATCTATAGAAGTACGCGTATTTTAACATTTAAAAAATAAGATAACATTTTAGAGCCCTTCGGGCTTTAAGTTAAATCCTTCTCCTTGCCATGAAGGCGCATAGGACCGGTGCTTTTCCCCGGTTTGCGTGGTGATAAGAAGATGAGAGTCATGGACTCCCCCTGGATGGGACACCAGTCCATCGCATGTTAACCCCCAGCGTAAGCCAGTACCCAATATCAGCTTGGTGGACTGAGACAATGTAGATAAAGTACCTTGTCTAAGTGCACAACACACAACATCAAGTCACCACAGCGGGGTTTGAACCAGCGACCTTTCGGTTACTGGCCTAACGCCCATAACCACTGAGCCATGGCTTTATGGATACCTTATTTCTTATATTTACATATGTTGCAAGTATTTTAATAGCAATCAATAAATATAACACAACTTTTGACAAGATAACACTTTTCTGTTATGATAAAGTAAAACAGTAAAGAAAATGCAAGCTCGACGGAATACTACTACTTCCGTTGACGTCACAGAGCGGTTGGATATTTGAAAATAAGGCGATTGAAAACAGAGTCAGAGTCTACTGAGGAATTTTCAAAGGAGAATTTCGCAGAAGCAGATTCAAGAGCATAATGGTTTTTCTCGGACATTATAGTGACAAGCTATTCTAATTTTTTTACAGAACTAAACGGACAGAGAAGCAGAATGATTTAAAGGATGGCTGCACTTAAAGAGATTTCAGAATTGCGACAAAATAAAGGTTAAAAATAGACATATTTCTTTTAGTTATGGAAATTACCAATGTCTTAACTGCAACTGTTTGTAATTACATGTATATAAAGTTCGTATTTACAAAGAACGAAGTCGTTTTCATATGAAGTCATTACATTTTCTTGAATCTCCTTATGATTATCATAAGGTACATTTGACCCCTATTCAGAAATATTTTGATATAGAAAGTTTTCCTTTTCGCTACATATTGTATCTTTATTATTGTAACTGTGTTTCACACTATTTCTAAAACGAAATGCTCAAAAAGTAAGTAAGTTCTTTTTGTCACTATAAAACTTATTCCGCCCCAAGGAAATGTTTTCTATCACTTGATAATCTGTTTCGTAAATATTCACACTTATCACGGCGATGAGCGACATATCTATCTAGTTTGTGTCAAACAAATTTTTCGTAACAAATCACTTTTCAATAAAGTTATTAAAAATCTAAAAAATAAACATATTAAAAGTATAATTATGTAAGAACAATAGTAATAATTGTAAGACTGATTGTAGTAACATGAATTAATAATTATAGAAAAGCTGAACGGACAGGGCGATGGCGGTTGATGCGTGGGGAAGGATGGCAGCTTTGAATTTTCAGAGAGGAATTTTTCTATATTTTTTCGTAATTTATACCTAAAGTACTGTTCGGAATCTGTGTACGTGTTTCTGGATAAGTATAAGGGTGTGTTTCTTTGGAATAAGAGTGTGAAATGCCACACACACGTACAAGGAAAAGGAAAAATAAGTCATCGAATGTTAGCGGAGAAAGGACACAAAAGGTTCGTGTGAGTAATTCTCAACTATCAACGGTTCCAAGTTTACACGGTATGGAAACACAAATGATTAACGGCAATAGTAGCAATAGCATCTGTCAAAATAGTTCTAGTTCTGAAAATGCACAGCATTCCACACCGGTGACCCCCGTAAATAATTGCCAAGGAAACCTGTTCATCCCCTATGGACCCCAGGGACCGCAAAGTCAGTTCGCTGGTTATATTTCCCCCATAACAAACCAGCAACATAATCAACCACAACAGCATCCCCAACCACAGCATCCTGATATCATGGAAGCACTGAGAGTCATGTCAAGAAACATAGAACAAGTTTCCACAAAGCTAAATAAACTGGACCTTATTGAACACAGACTCAGTGAACTGGAAAAGAATGTCGGAAACGTAAGCACAGAACTGAAAGACATGAAGGCCAAGTTCAACGGAGTTGAATAAAGTGTGATATTTATCAACAAGCAGTATGAAGATCAAACAAAGGAAGTTTTGGCTGTTAAAAAATCTGTCAGTGAAATATCAAATGTAAACAAAACATCCTTAAAGAACTGAGCCTAGTGAAATCGGAGTTCGAGAATTTAAACGAACGCCACTTAAATCTCCAAACACGTTCTTTGAGAGACAACCTTATCTTTGAAGGAATCATCGAAACACAAGAGGAAAACACAGAGGAGGTCTTAAGAGATTTCTTAACGGAAGAGCCACAATTCCAACGAGTACATAGAATGGGGAAAAAAGTGCAGGGACGTCATCGACCAATCATAGCGAAATTCGTACTATTCAAAGAGAGAGAAAAAGTCAGAAAAGCTGCTCCATCCAAACTTGCAGGAAAACCATTTGGAATCAATGAAAAGTTTCCAAAGGAAATCAACAACCGCAGAAAACTGTTATACCCTCATTATAAACAGACAAAACGCCTCGGTAAAAAGGCTGTGATGATTGCAGACAAACTTTTCGTGAACGGGACACAAATCCCCCTTTCATCGATCCACAATCCAGCGTCAACACAGCGCACTGACCCGGAATCCGCATATGGACCGCGCCGAAATCCTGAGTTTGTTGATGTTATTAATAAATATGACATAAACTGCCTCACAGAGACAAAAACAGATAAAGCTGATATGATTGATATTCCAAACTTCAGTGTGTTCAGCAAACATAGATCAAATCTGTCATTTCGGAAGTCTGGTGGTATTGTAGTCTATATTAGAGAGTCTTTATCCAAATTCTGTAGCATTATTAATAACGAAAGTGACAATATATTATGGATTAGGATAGAAGGTAAAACATTTAGTATTAAGAAACACATTTTGATGGGAACAGTTTATATACCACCATCTAACTCTAGATTTTCATCAGTTGAAATTTTTTACGATATTGAGAATGAGATTTTTAACTTATCCAAAGAAAATGATTGTATATGTTTATTAGGTGACTTTAATAGTAGAGTTTCAACATTGAGAGATTTTATTGATGTTGATGTTTGTAACATTGCTGAGAATAACAGTAATTTTAATTTGGCTGTTGATGAAATAGACTTAGAAGCAATTGAAAAATATGGTTTTTCCATAGAAAGGAAATCTAAAGATAAAATTGTTAACTGCTATGGAAAAAAACTTATTGATATCTGTAAACATTGTAATATTGTAATACTTAATGGTAGATCCATGGGTGATCAAAATGGCGAGTTTACATGTAAACAATCAAGTGTTGTAGATTATTGTATTTCAAACACTGAGTTTTTAAGATATGTATACAATGTTAGAATATTACCCTTTTCTTCATTCTATCTGATGTTCATAACCCTATAGAGATATTATTGGCACTTGAAAGTCAGCATAGCACTGAATCCATATATCAACAAAAGCAAATACAAGAAATTGCTAAAAAATGGAATCCTGAAAAAAATTAAGTATATCATAATTCTGTAGAAGATAAAGTAGATATTGTAAAATCATTAGAAAATGAACTAAGTAACAGTATACTTGATCATATATTTGTAGAATTTATTGATAATATTGTTGAAAAGATTATTGATGTACTCGTCGAAAGTGCCAAAAATGTATTCGGTAAAAAGCCACCTTTTACAAATACATGATAAAAGTTCAATTTTGAATATAAGAAACCATGGTTTTTTCGAGATTGTAAGAATGCTCGTCAGAATTATAGAAAAGCGAAAAGGTTGTACAAAAAATTTGGTGGAGATATTTTTAAAAGTGACTTGTATGAAAAAGAAAAATTGTATAAAAAAAGGTTGAAAAATGCGAGTGTAACGCATAGAGTAGAAATGAAAAGAAAACTTTTTAGTTTAAGAACAAATAATCCAAGAGAATATTGGAAAATTTTGAATACAAACACAGATAAGAAAAAATGTAATGCAAATTTATATGACCTTTTTACATTTTATCAGGAATGTTGTAACAAGAATTATAATGAACAAGATGAGTCAAATAACAATGTATTTTCTCTTGATGAACTCAATATGTTATCTGATATTGATCTTAATAATGACATTAATCAACCAATAACTCGTGAAGAAATATTTAAGGGTATCAATATGTTGAAAAATAACAAAGCTTGTGGTGATGATAGAATTTTTAATGAATATATCAAAAGTACCCGAGATTGTATGTTGAATTTATATACGGTATTGTTTAACAAAATATTTGATTCTGGTGTGATACCCACACAGTGGGTTAGTGGTAACATTATACCTGTTTATAAGAATAAAGGGGACAGTACAGAACCCCAAAACTATAGACCAATTACACTTCTGAGTTGTTCATCTCATTTTAGAGAACCAAGCAGGTTTTCGCCGAGGTCATAGTACTGTAGATCATATTTTTTCATTGTATTCTCTTATCGAGCTCTTCAAATTGCATAAGATGTAATAATATTGTGCTTTTATAGATTTTGAGAAAGCATTTGACTCTGTTTGGCATATAAGCTTATGGAACAAGGTATTATTGAACAATATTGATGGAAAATGTTTTAAAATTATCACTAATATGTACAAAGGTATTAAGTCAAAAGTTTTGGTCAATGGATTAAGCTCTGAATTTTTTGAATGTACAGTTGGAGTAAGACAAGGGGAAAATTTATCACTTTTTTTATATTCACTATATTTAAATGACCTTGAGGAGTATCTATATACAAACAATGTCAGAGGTTTGTCACGCCTGTCTGAGAACATTAAGAAAGATCTTTATCTTAATTTAAATCTTTTTGTCTTATTATATGCACATGATACCATATTATTGTCAGAAAATCAAGAAGATTTTCAACACTTACTCAATGTTTTTTCTAGATATTGTAAAGTGTGGCGTCTTAAGGTTAATAGTAAAAAAACTAAAGTTGTAATATTTGGTAGAGGTAATCAAACCAACTGTTTTACTTTTGATGGTTCCCAATTAGAAATTGTTAACAACTTTAAATACCTAGGTGTTACATTTTGTAAAAGCAACTCTTGTAATCTTAATGTTAAAGAACTGTTTGACAAAGCTACAAAAGCAATGTACGGTGTTATTGGGAAGTGCATGTCGTTTGACCACAGTTGGGATTCCTACGTAAGAAGCAAGTATCCCCGAGCGGATAAGACTGCATGTAGAGCGAAATGGCGCTTAACTTTAACAAGGTTAACTTCAATGTCCGAAAAACCTCTGTGAATGTGACCGTGCCGAATTCCCCGGTAGCACGTCTGATGTATTACTTGAATAGTACCTGCTCACTCCTACAGCTGGATACCTCAGACTCCTCGAACCTACAACGATTGACCCAGTACAACTCGTCTTGGGTTCTGACAGCCGCACAGAAACGAGAACTGACAGTTCTTTGCTCGATTTTATCTCCGGCGAAGTTATTGAACAAATGCATATTCATTGATAAAAGTCTCACGAGACTGAACGATTTTTATGAAATCTTTGCTGTCCATAACCAAATGTTTGTGTCCAGAAGTATCATTATTAACGGACAGCGGAAGCGAGTCAACAAGATCATGATTTGCCGCCCTTTCTGGCTGCAGAGATACTGGGAAGAACCGATGAAAACCATGTTATTTCTCATGAAAACTGGAGCAATTTAGAAGAGTTCATTCAGTGTGAGGAAAAAGTTTGCTTTTTTCCAAACTAAATTTCAATGCAAAGTAAAGTCTAAGTTACAAATTATCACATGCCGACTCAGCATGGTAACATTTTTGCAGCCTAAGAAAATCTTTAAAAGTGCATTCATCACCGTAAATATTTTAGTAATTCACATAAACCACATCTTTGAATAACTTTAACAACGTACTGTAATGCTCTTAAATACACAAGAATGTACGTAGATATAAGGGATGTCACACAACCAATGTCATAATCAGTCACACGACAAGGCTACCACTAAATTACACAAAACTTTTTTTCACTAACAGGTAATTTCATGGTTGTATTTCTGGTTATCGGATGTACCTCCTCGTTTGGACTTTTCTTTGCCGAGTTTATGGTTGAGTTTCGGGCACCTGCTTCCAGTATTACCATAGCTTCTCCCTGCAAACCATTGTGTTCAGTGTGTCCTGTAGGTACTCAATGTTTATGCTGATATAAATACCGTACTTGTCAACCGAAATAAAATCCTGTTTTTTATTGCTCAAACTGATTGATACTGACTTTTATATTTACGACCTAAAATCCCAATCAATTTTGGTTTTTTTTATTGTATTTTTAAGAATTTTAACATAAAAATGACTTCAATTTCTCAAATAAATTGCCACTTATATACAGAAAACACTCGTGTAAATTACAAAATAAAATTTCCAAGACGTGAAGTAAAATGAATGATGATTTTCAGAAAGGAGTATACACTGTTCTAAAATATATAATCAAGCTCTTGATTTACATTTAGAAATTTCGAATATTATTCATATCAGAACTTTGCATCTTTTTTTTGTTTTTATGGAAAATATTTAAACATGTATTCATTTAATCTTTCAGCTTTATTTGCATTGAATATCGGATCGGACATACATCATCATTGGCGGACTATTTGGATGTTCTGCATATCTAATCAGCGCCGTCATCAAAGACATCTCATATTTGATACTTTCCCACGGTGTGATATTTGGTAAAAGGGTTTTTCTTATTTAATGAATAAAGGAATATTTCTTTTTTCGCATAGTACGTTATAAGAAAATGAGACACGTAATTAATGAATGTAATATATGTTTATGATGTTTTGTTTTCTTTATTATCTCATATTCAATTACAGTTCTATTTTGCACATATATCTATGTTAATCAATATATGTAGGATACAATCTCCGTCAAAGCAGTTTCACATTAAAAAAATAGTTATGAAAATGAAATTAGCGCCGCCAATTGAATAATATATTTTACTTTATTTTACAGGTAATGCGTATGGATTTTCTTACGGCCCGGCCCTCGTGGTTCTTGGCAGGTATTTTGACAAGAAACGGGGCATTGCGACAAGTTTAGGAAACATGGGTGTAAGCTGTGGAAGCTTGGTATTTCCTCCAATCATCAGACTAGATTCTTACGGACTCAGAGGTGCTCTAGCAGTGATTGGGGGGATACTATTAAATCTCTGTGTTGCTGGTGCCTTAATGAGACCAATAACATTCTATCAAGACAAGACTTATCATGATCATGGCCAAAAAGTATGGTCAACCAACAGTGAAGTTTATAATAGTTATAGCGTTAAAATACAGTCAAATAATGAAAAAGAAAACCACGCTATTCAAGCTGATCCAATTAATTATGACCATCTTAGCAATGTAGGAAGGAACAGTGAACTCATTCGGACATCTTCGACTCAGAAGCGGAAGTTTCAAGGTTTAAGCAAACGAATACAACCAGCCAAACATCTATGCAAGAAAGTTGTCGACTTCAAAGTTCTGCAAAACGCTTTATTTAGAATGTGGATTCCAGTGTGTTTTCTAGGAATAATAGGATGCGTACAAATCGTGATTTTTATACCTCCACATGCTAAAGATATTCAAATTTCAGACAGTGATATAACTCTTCTTGTAATCATTGTCGGAGCCTCAAATTTTATTTCAAAGATTTTACTAGCATACTTTATATACATTAATTTAATGTCCAAGCACAGTATGATTGCCCTGTCATTGATAATAACCGGTGTATCCTGTTTGTTTATCTCGTTTTATACGAATTTTGTAACAATGACCATACTGTCAGTAATATTTGGGGTCTTCGGAAGTGTATACTTTGGTCTCTTTCCGGCAGTACTTGTTGAATTCGTTGGATTAGAGCAACTCCCCGGTGCCATGGCTATAAACATGTTGATGCAAGGCTTGGGACTGTCTATTTCAAATCCTATATTGGGTAGATATATATTGAGATTATTTAAAACGAGTTTTATCGATATTTAATGACGATTTTAGGGTCTTATTCATGTTTTTGTTCATTTAATGATTTTTGAGAGACATGACTGGATCGTTTCATGCTTCGTTTTACCTAATGGGGACAACTTTGATTATCAGTGGTGCTATTCTTTTCCTGGAACCCGTATGCAGACGGATAGAAATAAGGCGAACTGCTTCTCAATGTTTACAGACAAAAATTGATATACATCCGCTTTAAAGGAATTGATGTTGGAATATGAATGTCTAAATAGCTTTTTTTAATTATGTAATATTATAGTGCAATATAGATTAAATAAATTATTTTTCACAGTTTATAATACCGTGTAGATATTTTTGGGATAATTATTCTTGTGAAGTTTTTTTTTTATAAAATTTATTCTGTATGCTGGAATTTTGTTTACCAGTTCCTTAACACATATTGCAAGCTTAGATAGAGCGTTTAGGGGTCTTTGGGATGCTCTAAAACATACGGAAATGCAGTGAAAAGAACATTTAGTAGTCGATCCCAATTGAAGACACATCTAAGTTTTTAAGAAAAATACAGCCTTTATATTGATATATTTTTTGAAGGTTTTAACAATAATAGCAAACCACCTTAAACCAAACAGGTGCCCATCAAGTAAAAACCGCAAACCACCTTAAACCAAACAGGTGCCCATCAAGTAGAATCCGCCGACGTATGATCCGGTCTGGTCCCGCATATATTTGGATATGAGTTACCCCCTTTTCTGGTATTTTTATAATAATTTGATTATTTCAATTTCCTTAAATAATTAATTTGATGTAGTTAATTGGCAAAATTTTATCCAATAATTTTAAGAATAGATATATATTGAAAAATTAATAACATTAACATTTTTACAGAGCAATATCATAACTTTACGAAAATATTAATAAAATCAAGACTTCAAAATTTGAAGTTTTTGATTATGATTTTGAAAAGAATGCGATAGCACATAAAAATACATGAAATTTTCTTTAAACCTTCATATATCAACCTTAAAGTTAAAAGTTAAATCCTTCTCCGTGCCGTTAAGGTGCATAAGGCCGGTGCTTATCCTCGGTTTCCCTGGTGCAAAGCGAATGGGAGTCATTAACTCCCCCTAGATGGGACACCAGTCCATCGCAGGTTAACCCCCAAGCATAAGTCGGTACCCAATTTCAGCTGGATAGACTGAAACAATGTAAATAAAGTGCACAAAACACACCATCAAGTGACCACAGCGCGGGGTTTGAACCAGCGACCTTTCGGTTACTGGCCTAACGCCCATGACCACTGAGCCATGCGCTCCACTATATCAATCGTAGCATGTGCTTTTTAACATATAAATTTTTATTGCCACTTTCTAGGCATTCAACGGATAAACTACATGTACATTAGGAATCACTCCTACCCCTATTTCTGGAATTATGAATTTTTGTGACAATTTCTGTTTTGAAACAAAAAAAGTATTCTTTGAATTTATTTATTTACATTAACAGAATAATAATTAGAATATATCTATGATTATATATACATTTTTAAAATTAAAAAAGGTAATTTTTTTATGTACTTATGTACATGTTTTAGCTGCTTTCTTTCAAGTAATGACTTTGATAGCAAAAGAACCACCCCCCCCCCAAAAAAAAAAACCCGAGTAAATTACTAACAACAGATGAGATAAAAGCCACTAATATTCTCCGCATAACCGTAGTCATTGACAATCCATGAAGCACATTCTCCAAACCAATGAAATACACAATAAGTACATTTACCAGTGAATAGTAAGTACCGCCGAAAGATAACTGCAATAATCCAAATGCAGCAAGTATCGCAAACGTACCATAATATGAAGCCAGAAGACATGTAAAACCATTTGCTAACATCGCTATATATAGCATATGATACCTTTGAATAAATTTGTTGTCGGAGATGAATACAACAAGGGACCTTCCTGTTAAGTCACCTGCCAAAGAGATAGTGAGCAGATACCCGATCATATTAATGTGTAACAATTTTATGTTATATAATGTTGAATCATACGTACGGCACATGACGACTGTGTTTGTATTGTCGCCTAGCAACCAGCGGAGATTGTCAGGTGACCACAGAGGGTATATAAGCGAGCGCGTCGCAGTCGCAGCGTTCTTTTCCCTAGCGGAGTTCTAAAGGAGAGAAATTGCGAGACTTATAAGTTGATTTTGGTAGGAGGGTTGCCTTGAGAGAGAGGCTTGCCACATTGATAATATAAAGACCAATCGTGTTTGAAGGCCGACCACTAGTCGGTTATTTAGAGGCTGTTCTTTTGGAGGCTAGCCTAAGTTAGTCGTCGCTGATACTCTAGTAGTATTAGGGAAGGGGTACGCCTTTAGGTAAACGTCCTGCATAAGGCGTTTTCACAGTGACTGCCTCTGCTAAAGGTTTACCTCTTGAGTAGGTTATACAGCTAGGGTGTGCCACGGATAATCACTACCGCCTGAATAAGGCATAAGTAGTGTTTACCTCATGGTATTAATAAAGATTCGATCCCGGCCGATCATATTCATTTTGTGATTTTAACCTAAGTAAGGGAAGGCCATTTTGTAAATATTTGTAGGCCAAGTGTAATCAACAATCAATTTAGAGAGGAAAATAAATTATTATTGTTTAATATATTTATATTCAACCCCCAGACCCTAGAAATGACTAGGTAACGGACCCCTCGACACGTTACAAATGTACGGATCAGTCTTTAGCAAAAGGTGCAATAAAAGTTACAACTATGGTACTTTTAGGCGCTACTAAGAATGCTACCAACATTAGGAAGAATAATCTGTGGGTTCTTAAATAAAGCAAAGTCGAATTCTGTGAAAAATATCTATGACAACACAACAATTTCTGTTCAGATCTGGCAGCGTGACATTGAACGATGTTGTAACGTGCTTGCATTGATGTTTTCTATAGATAAAGTGCTTCCGATATCTAATAAATTTCTAAATACTGTAGAAACAGAAATATTTGTTGGGAATTTAATTTCGTTATTTTCGTTGGCAGTATTTATCAACGAAATTAAATTTTTAACCTCAGTTAACATAAATACAGAGGTGACACGTGATACATTTTAAAGATTACGATATGACGAAATTACATAAATCAGCTTAGCCGATAAAGTTGCAGCCATTGTTGAAACCGCTTCAAAGAATTGAAAAAAAATGATTACACACAAAATTACATCAAAAGCACAGCAAATTAGACTAAGTTTCCAGTGATTTGCTTGGTTTTTTTCATAGAAGCAAAGCCTTCTCTCCAACAATTTAACTTATTTTAATTACATGTACCGTATCATATGTGGAAACCATAAATATTGATGTTAAAAATTATGAAAGTACAGATTTTGTTAAAAATGATTATTGAAAACACCCTGTACATGTACATCACCATTTGAGTAAAATGATTGCTACAAAACACCGTACTTTTAATTAACTACGTTCATGACGAAAATTCGAAATCATCATGTTAACGGCTTGATGAAACAGCGATCAATGTACGGTGTATAATGACCGCATTACGATAAGGGTAGACTACTAATATAATTCGTACTTACTAAAAATTTGTGCATCGCCCGCTATTGACTTTATATGCAGAAGTAAATCAAAGTACAAACTATGAAACATTTACAACAAAAAACAAAGGCCTACAAGTAAAATGTTGGCATCGTCCACATAATGAAACATAAAAACAGCTTCACTTTTTATAACGAAGAGTTTACAAAAGCAGAAAAGGCAGCATAAAATATTATTACGACGCCAAGTTAGGAAGGAAATCAGCACGACTTGCTGACTTACGGATCTTCCGTTTTTCCCGATTACGACAAAGAGCACATGGTGTGACCGGTCAGCAGAGAATGCTCACTCCTCCATGTCACCTGATCCTGCCTCTAATTTTTGTAGAGGTCGGTGTTTCCTCTGTACTCGTCACGTGATACAAAACATACGCACCTTGTTTATATGGATACAAAAATGACACAAAAAAACTTTTGTTCATTAACTTTGTGTGATTTGCAGAAATTTTTGAAAGAAAGCGGAATGAGCGCTGTTTAGTTGATAGAGCAACATTTTATGAAGCTTTGTAAACCTATGGTTGAAAAAGACTTGCCAAAAAATCCGGATTATGTAAACATTTCTCCATCCAATGACGTTATCCGAAAGCTTGAGTCTTTGGAATACAAGGAGCCCTTTTCAATGAACGGTTTTTCAAATAATCACTTGGACATTGCTAACATCACACTTTTTTAATGTTTTTAATTATATAGTAACATCCAGGTATGACTATGATTAAAAAACTAAAAGCTTTCAAATCATGTGAAGAATAAGATTTATTTTCGATGAACATGAGGAAGATTTAGAGTATAACTGCCTTGAGAAAAACGACACCCTTTGTTTCTTCAGGGCAAACCTGAAACCTACCCAAAGGGACAAAACTTATTTATATGAAAATTGGTTTATAAATTGTGGCTCTGCGTTATGAAATGTAATATGCTAATGTAAGATCTGCCTATTGCACATGTATCGGAGGGTTTGTATTCTTACTTACATTTGTGGTTATATTTTCACGTATCTTTTGAAATCTTGAAAAGATGTAAATATGAACACAAACAGAAAAAAGGATGACCTTTGTCATATCTGATTTCACTGAGTTTATATAGCAGATCTTTGTATTACAGTACTATAGTGCATGTAGACACAGTTGTGGTGTGTGTGACTGAAGCCTTCGAGAAAAATCAACAACTGATGGAGAAAGTAATTGGTTGAATTGGCCTAGACATCATGATCGCCCAGTGCGTTTTAGCTGTATTGTCGTTCTTTATTTGAATATTAAATGCATTGTTTTATTATTTCATTAAAACAAACTGACCCAAATGAACAAGCTTTATATTTGCTGGAACCTAAGGTTAATGAATCTGATTTATTAAATATAGTAGATAAGCAGTGTTTCATGTGTTCTATAAGCAAGAAATTGGTGAAAGGATGACTGCACTTTTGGGACTTTTTCGGTCGCTTCGGTTGCGTTTATTTCTTAACCTAATATCACTTTTGTTTATTTTATTAAAGAGTCTAGTCAATTTCCAACATAAATTAAGATTTTAGACCGTGATACAATAAAATAATTCTATGTTTTTCTCTTTACAACTTTCGAAAAAAGGAGAATTTTCGCTTATCTGCCCTTGATCGAACATAAGATTGATATTAATATGCATGAGAGGTGGGGCTGACATTATCAGAATGGTACTAAAATTAGACTAGCATGAATAACAATGCCATGTATAAAAATTTATGTGATCACTCACCATATCACTATCTATTCTATATGATACAAGTATACTATTTACTATGGTTTCAACAATAAGACCACGCCCATGTCAGTACAGAATGCTTGACAACTTAACGTGTTCGAATTATAATATCTCTAATAGTATGAATATTAATAAACATCTTATTAAGTATATAGATTGTGTTTATAAATTTTAAAATAAAACCAACCATATATGACACACATTTTAAATACACACCGCACACACATAGATTCACCCTGTACCTTTACATACCTGTATATTTACCCTAGGGGCAGTGATTTGGTAAACAATTGTGTGCATGAGTTTTATTGATCAGATATTTGTTAGAGTTGTTGTGGTTGGTTTGTTGATCTGACTATGATATTTTGCCGCCAAGTTTTGTCAATCTTTGTTTGGATTCATCCAGAGGGTAGCATGTAATATGACCTGTATCAGACCTACACCAGAAAGTTAAAGTTTGACAGCAGACTAGTTCTCTCTCTCTGGTAAGTAACATATAAACTATTATCCCATGTATTAAAATACTATTAACATCTACATTTCTATAAATTAGCAAATAAGTAATTTCTTTTGAAGCACTTTAACTAATGAATGAATGTCATGGAAGAGTATTATAGATTTATTTAGTAAATATTGATTATAAAGTCAGTATTTGATTCTTATTTAAAAGAGTAACTGATTTTCTAATCAGGTTACAGAGTGTTTTTATGATGATCAAATATTTGGTCGATCTATTGTTCAAAATGAGCAATGTAAATGTTTTTAATTCAATATAATTTTTAGTATTCTGTTAATTGAATTACAGATATACATAACCATGATAAACTTGCAATTAGATGCATAGAAGAAAGCTTATTCCCATAGAATGGGGAGATATTTCTAATGAAAAATGTGTCTATGATATTTTTAATTGCAACTTATTTTTCTGATTATTATGGGAGAAGTGCATATTGTATAAACATTGAAATTGTAAGAGTTACCTCCCATTAATTGCTTAATGTACATATTAAATATATTATATGAATTATGATATCGTTATGATATTATGTGTTAATTCAGATCTAGATAGAAATTGAGTACTCGGTGCATTATCATACAGTAGCATAAGGATTATTGTTTTATATTTGCAGGGCTCTCTATCATTTGATTAATTTCAACCACCATTATTTGTCACTGTGTCCATAATAAATATATGAATCCTCAGCAGGAGTTATTTTTATAAGTAAAACCTGTAACATATTCAACATGTATTAACCCTTGGTTACAACTAAGAAGAAGCAGTTTTTTCTTATTTAAACCATGAGCGCGTTTGTCTATTAATCTCCCTTTGACATAACTTAGATAATGCAAATACATGTATACAACTACTGTTAAACAAACATGCGCTGACTATGTATGAAGTCAGTATAAAAGTGGGCGTCCTCATTATCGTATAGAGATTTAAGAAATTGTGATGACCCCCGCCTAAGAAAACAAAGTCGTACTTGGTAACAACATACTTTTATTTAACGAATTACGTAAAGTTGTAGTTTAGATGTTGACCATTTCTGCAATTGAGAGAAAAATTCTTCTTTTAAAAGTTTATTTTCTCGCAAATATCGCATGTCCTTAAGTGCAGTCATCCTTTGTTGAGAAAAAAAAAGTTCAGCTGTGCGTGTGTTGAGATATGCGAAATTCTATTTGTGATTATTTTTATATTATACATGTAGATAATATAAATGTTTTAGGCGAAAAAGACGGATATAACATTGAGTCCCACACTTAAAGGGGCATGGTCACGATTTTGGTCAAATTCTATTTTCCTTTTTTTATTGTACACAATGCTTAAGGAATGCATTTCTTATGATCAAATGAAATTTGAGAGTCAGTCGTAGAGTTATAAGCAAGATACTGGGCTCAAAATTATTTGTCATGTAAACAAGGCTTGTGCCCTGTTTTTGTTTACATAGGTTCAATATACCTCTAAAAAATCTTGTTCAAGCTGATTTGTCTATCTTCGTATTCATTTTAAGCATAAATAAACAGTTCGAGTACGCACGCTTTCGCGCAGCGTTTTATTTGCATTGTGACGTTATCTTTTTGCTTGGTTGACGCCATGGTGTTAAGGGTTCAACTGCAGATATTCAGCGAAATTTGTCGAAAATAGCTCGTTCGAGGCGTAAAATTGATATTATATTGTAGAATAAACATAAATGTTTTGAAGTATAAGCTATATTTGGGCTCAGGTCGAAAACGTGAAGAGGATTCAGCAAGCCTAGCACTCTGTCACGTTTTCTTGCCCCGACTAAATATAGCTTAATACATGTATTTCAAGAGAGTAACCATGTATTTTGTATTTATGACCCTTAATATGTGATTTTATATATATACTTAAATATGTCTGAATGTTTTAATAACACTATAAAGATCATCAGTTCCGCCTTTGTCAAATAAAAAATTATCCGACAACTTCTGAGAAATTGGGCATACAAATAAAACTTTGATAAGACCCCTGGAACAAACCAGGAGGTAAAATGTTTTTTTTTATTTGATCAAGTGATGTCTTCTAGCAATAACCTTCATATGTAGTACAGGAAAAAAATCCCTAGGGCAGAAGTTTGAAAAAATGAAAAAAATGTGCAAAATGGATACATTTCAAGCAAAATCCCATAGGGTCCTATGTTAAAAATTAACAAACTTTGAGATGACCCCCTAAACAAAGGATGTAGTAAATGTCTGATTTTTAAAAAAAATAATAATTATTTCAGTAGAAATTCATGTAAGAAAGAAGGTGTTGCAAAAAAAGCCGGACCATTCCCTAACGTGGAAAGGACCTTTAAATATCCGAACAGCTTGAGATTCATATCTAAATATAGACACATTACGTAGACGACTATATTTACATAGCGGGTATGTTCCGTATGTATGCAAAATAAACAAACTTTTTGCGCGCGTTTCTATCGAACCACCAAATACAGTTAGAAAGATAATCATATATACTGTATAGTATGGTGGCATATCTCTGCCCCTTGTGTGCAAGTTATTTTTCTATTAACTATGTCGACATGCAAGATAAATATGTTGACATGCAAGATAGTTATGTCAACATGCAAATATATGTTGACATGAAAGAAAACTGCAATCAAATAAGAATTATAACAAATGTAAAAAAAACCTCAAATATCGCCAACATGTGACATCCAAGATGCTAGATGCTACCTATTTATGTCGACATGCAACTTATTTATGTTTGTTTGTTAACATGCAAAATAAATATGTTGACATGCAACATATTTATGTCGACATGCAACTTATTTATGTTAACATGCAACTTCCTTATGTGGACATACAACTTATTTATGTCGACATGCAACTTAGTTATGTTAACATGCAAGATAAATATGTTGACATGCAACATATTTAAGTCGACATGCAACTTAGTTATGTTGACATACAACTTATAAGTTGCATGTCAACATATTTATCTCGCATGTCAACATAAGTAAGTTGAATGTTGACATAAATATGTTGCATTTCGGCATAGAGAATTTGCATGTTGACATAAATAAGTTGCATGTCAGCACATTTATCTTGCATGTTAACATAAATAAGTTGCATGTCGACATAAATAGGTAGCATCTAGCATCTTGGATGTCACATGTAGGCGATATTTGAGATTTTTTGAGATTTTTTATAATTCTTATTTCATTTCAATTTTCTTGCATGTCAACATAGTTATATTGCATGTTGACATAATTATCTTGGATGTTAACATATTTATCTTGCATGTTGACATATTTGATAGAAAAATAACTTGCATACAAGGGGCAGAGATATGCCACCATAGTACTCGAATGTTAACATATATCAATTTGATTTCTACTGTCCAGCCTGTTTAAAATATAATTCTTGACTCTTGAGATACTTGAATAAATCTGATTCTTGCTCTTCAAAACCGTCAGAGTTGTAATTATAATCATCCCATGTTTCTATTGCATCTAAATAAACGCTGTCTATGTAAAAAGGTAGAACAAATTTATCCGTACATTTTTTAACCTATTGCTTCATCACCGATTCAAACTTTTTTCAATGTTTTTTTTTCTTTTCTTTTAACAACCTGTACATGTATCTTTGAAATCAGCATACCCGGTTATTTCATAAAAAGGGTGAAAAATCAACTTTCTACATTGATACAAAATGAGTTCATTGTTTTAAAATCTTTTGTTTAAAAGAAAATGTTTATCAAGTTTATAACGGGGACTTCACACAGTAATGTTAAGAAATGAGCACGCATGCAAAATATTACATTAACAAGACTTTAAATAAATTCATTCTGACATTCTTAAATTATCTATATGCATTACCTTTCCATGCGATTAAAAGAAATATGTATATAAAAAATCCAACTTTTTTCGGGATTCGAACCCAGTAAAGAAATGTAAAACATGATTTTAATCTATTCTAACCGCATTACCACTCGACTAATCTAGACATGAATGAAAGAGAGGAAATCGGCCACATTTGTCTGTGTAACCATTTTAAAAATTATTTTATGATCTTAAATAAGTTAGTACAAACTTTCCAAATAAAATTCTACAATGCTTTATATATAACGATGCATGTAAAAAAAAAGTTTACATCGAATTCTGTAACTTTGAATTTTTCATTTTATCTGCAACTCCTTTAGGGAAAATTAGCATAGAAACTGCAATACCTTCTTTCATAAAAAAATCTAGGGAAGAACAAATTAGACCCGGCCTCGTTAACAACACACATAAACCAAGTTAAAACAGTAAATAAGACTCAGAAAATGTAATACTGTAAACCAACTTTTTTTCACGTGCGAGAAATTTTCATTAGGTTCACGAGAGACTCTTTTGTTGCGGAAATTAGTGTCGCGAAGCAGTTTATCCCGAGTAAATCGCAAAATAAAGGTTGAATTACAATAAATTTTTCCACAAATGTTAATGTATTCAAATGTTTAACTTGGTCAATTTATTTATCATTGAATAAAAATACATGCATATACATCTAATTCTTTTCCCATCATCGGCATGTAAAGCGATATCAATGGTCTTTGTGTCTTTTATAGTATTGATGCATACCTAGGCTTCATTATCGAGGTTGTTGACACTAAAATTCTTTCTGTTGCACACCTTAGCCTAAACTAAAGTGTCCCTTTATCAGGTTATTAGGTTAAGAGGTCGGCAAAAAAGTAATATTTTTCAAATATTTTTTGACCTATTACATGTGCACCAAGTTTTACAATATCAAAAGTAATGATTATAATTACACCGCCACGCGGGGTATCAGGTTCCCTACCCCGTAAAGTGCAAAATTTTTAGTGTGTCTCGTGATTATTGAATGTAAAGGATACAAAGGATAGTCAAGATACAAGTTGTAACCGGTGAGTTATTAAAAATCTGTACATGTTATATACATATTGCATCATATGTTCAAAAAATATGTTTTATGGTGGTTGTATACTATGTGTTATGTAAGTCAAGTTTATATTTTCGATTTAATTAAACAACTTTCAGTCAATTTGGACTTTATATTTTATACAGTACTGAATACTAATGCAAAAAAATGCATGTTTTTATTAAATCATTAAAATTCAATTGTCATTTATTACTAATTAACAATTATTATATTAATTTATTTCATTTCCCTGAAAAGGGGGTAAATAAAGATGAACTTCAATCAACCGACCTTTAGGTTTAGCTCACCTTAAGCTTTTTGTCCGCCGTCCTTCCGTCTGTCTGAATACTTCTTACAATTTTGACTTCCTCTAGAATCAATTGTTTTCACCAAACGTGACACAAAGCAATTGGTGGTGAATTAAACATGGAAGCCATTGAGTTGAAGAATTTAGATATATATATTGGTAAAATATTCTTTGAAAGCATGTGGAAGTTTGAAAAGTGTGAAATTTTAATTAAAGGAAAAATTTTGGGGATGTTTCCAAATTTTTAGAAAATAACATCGGGTATAGAATAAGGCAATGATTAGTTGGTTCCATTTTTAAAATAGAAATAAGAGCTAAAGTTCATTTTGAGAAAATGTGGAGGGTGTGATTTTTTAAAAGTACTAGGGATGCAAGCTTCATGTGCAGTATACAGATTTTCCAATATTTATCCCTGGGTTGAGGAAGTGAGTAAGCATTTTTCTAAATCCAATTCTACGGTCTCAAATATGCTATCTTCGATTTTGGCGGAGCTATGTTTAGTCGCTGTGTTGCTTGAGCTTTGAGTGTTGCACAAGATCAATAATATTCTATTTAAAATTCTGCAAAACATTATTTACCTCTAAGATGTGAATTTTAGCATGGTATTTGTGAATATAAGGTTTGTACAAATTTTCATATATTCACATGGAAAAGGTCGGCAGATTTTCTGATTTTTATATAGCTGTCTGGGTAATTTTTGTCTGTACATTAAGCTTTAATCGATTCTGCTAGTTTGCTCAATTTAAAGAAAATCCATCACACAAGCACAAATTAATTGCCAAAGATCTAGGTATTTGAAATATATCAAATTTGATTTTCCTCTTTTTAATGTTTAAGATATATTGATGACATAAAAAGGCTGCTAGCAAGATTAAAACTACCATTTTTGTTTGCTTTAAATTTTGGTAATATTTCTATGAAAATAAAGTTTTTAACGACAGTCATTTGGATATGGAATGATCTTACTACGCTTTCATAAAATAACTGTGTTCTAAAAACAAGTGCTGCCTTTTTTTGAAAAAAATAATTTCTAACCCCCCCCCCCCCCAGTTACGTCTAAAATATTAAAGATGGTGGTATATTGCCCATATTAATGTCATTTTAAGATTTTCAGCGCGATTGCGAAGTTATGTGATGTTTTGAACTTGGGGATTGTTGTACGACCTTACGGTGCATCAGATAACCATTTGCAGCCAAGTATGACGCTTATCTAGGTTTTCTCTATTTCAACACAAAGGCGTTTAAAAACTGAAATATTCACTTCAACAAACCCTACCCTCTTATTGAATCGAGATCTGTTAATGAAAGTCATGGCAGGCACAGAAATGCATCGATCATGGTCGAATTATTTTGAGTATACATAGAGTTTTTACGAAAGTTTCAGTAATAGAAACTTATATAAATTTAATTGTTGCTGATGATTCCTCGGATACATGACATTTATAAACTGTGAGAGAGAAACAATTAGTTTTGCAATTTTTACGATCACATCCCTTTCAAGATGTTATTGGGTTCTTTTTGGCTGGATATTTTTTTGGTGTGTTTTTTTTAAAGAATATGTTAAACTCCAGGATAGTAAAATCCTTCTTTTCATCTTTTTCTATAGGACCTGATAAATGTATGTAACTTTAATGCTTGTATTCACAGCTTTGTCATTGGTAAGTCACTGTGGTTATACAGATCTTACGTTGCTCTTTACCCGTGTTTTACAGTTAACATGAAACTAAGTTTACCTAAACAGCCGCGAGTTCGTGAATTGTCTGCATAACTTTTATTATTGCTTTGGTGGCTAAAGTAAAGGCCCTTATTTCAGTAAAGTACATAACTTTATACCATAGTTGTAATTTCTTTTTTTTAAATTAAATTGATAATTTGTACATAATTTATATGTTTCTACGGTATACATTCCACAAAACCAAGTAAACAAATCCATAAGTTACATATGTATTAGCGGTGTCAATTAATTGAAAATCCAAAAAACTAAAAACCCAAGGCACTAAATACATAAAAGCAGCATGCATCGATCTTTTTTGAGCTTCCCTTTTTGTATGTCTACTACCAAGTAAATTATCAATGAAATGAAAGCAAAAGTGAGTAAGTTCATATACACCGTGCTCTCACATTAGTTAAGAAAACTTCCTGCAACTATAGACATCTATACCTTTGTCTTTCACATCAAAATTATAAGTTAATAACGACCAAAATTGCCAGAAAGATTATGGAATCATCATTTACTGGTAATATTCACATCTATAAATTCTGTCTGAATAGCCTGCAAAGTTTCGGAAGATCTGCCCAATGGTTAAAAAAAAATTTGCGCGGAAAAACTGCTCAGAACTATTTCCAATAATTTGCCAAAATTCTAAATTCAAATTGGCTAAAATTCTAGAAAATTATAGAATAAAAATTTCTTGATAAAATGCACATCTACACGTTGTGTCTTACGTACCTACAATGTTTCACACTTTGTGCAGGTTTAAGAAGAGTTGCGCAGACAAACTGTTCAGAACTATTTACGATAAATGGGCAAAATTCTAACTTCAAAAGTGCCAAAATTCCCAGAAAATTATAGAATCGGAATTTCCAGGAAACATGCACATCAACATTGTGTCCTACATACCTACAAAGTTTGCAAAATTCTGTGCATCGTTTTAAGAGGAATTGCACGCTATAAACTGTTCATTGCTATATTTGATATATGGTCAAATATATAAATTTAAATTAAAAAGTCCAAAATTCCCAGAAAAGAATATAGAATAGGAATTTCCTAATAACATGAACTTCTTACCATTGTGTCCTAGATACAAAATTTCACGAAATTCTGTGCAACGGTTAAAGAAGAGTTGCGAGAACAAACTGTTTATTACTATTTTCATAAAATGATAAAAAAAATTAACTTTTAAAGAGGAAATTTCCCAGATATATTATAGACTCAAAATTTCCAGGTAACATGCACATTTATACCTTGTGTTATATATACCTACAAATCTGTGAAGCAATTTAAGAGGTTTTCCTTTAAAAAATAAATTCATAACATTATTCAATTTATGGTCAAAATATAAATTCAAAGAGGGAAAAACTCGAGAAAAAATAATGGAAAAGTTTCATGAAATTCGGTGCTGCAGTTTAAAGGAGTTCAGCTGACAATCAGTTAAGTATTTTTTCAAGCATTCTGAGAGTATTCCATAAGCATTGCGGGTCCCTTACCGGCACCCCTTTCCAATTTTAAAACAGTTGTTGTTTTACGTAATAAATAGGTTTGTAGAAAATTAGGTAAACATTTTAATAAAAGAATCAACCTAATTAAGTAATAAAAAGAGTCCTTAAGAATTTATTTCTTCATTATCTTTTAGTCCTTTTGATTTAATTGTGGCACATTTACACATAAGAGAACACACAAAGGAATAAAAAAAAGTTTCGGTTAATCAGCCATTTAACAGCAAAAAAGACTGAAAAACAATAATAAAAAAATAAATTATTAAATGATGATCTTTTAAAACCTAGACACTAGTGCATCAAAACTGCTTAGAAACTATGATGCGGTTGTGCACATGTATATAGTTTCATAGTAGGTTAACGGTTCATAAAGGTAAGATAACATACATTTAAAAAAATCTTTGTATTTAAAAATTTCAGTCGCTGAAACATTGTCTTTTTAATATTTTTTTATCGTGTACCGGATAAACGGGGAAACTGATTAAAAAGTATTTCTTTGGTCAAAACATATTATGTATTTTCTAGTTTCAATCGCTTAAAATAAAAAAAAACTACTTAAGAAACATTCCAGGAATTGAATTTATATGCTGTCCTTTGACCTCAGATAAGGAGTAATTTTAACATGACCATGCAATCTGTTTACTTCGTTCAATTTAAATGAGACCCTTTTATTGTCGGTCATCAAGTCATTTTCCACTAGATATCAACAAAATTTACCCGACTTATTACTGTTTTTTCCAAATTAATCAGTTAATTTGCCAGTTTATTCCAGCATTACTTTCAACTCGTTTTGTTCTGTACATGTGACAAAAGTTTTAGTTTTTAGGCCAACTCAAGTTTTATGGAATTTGAATCATTTGTCTGAAAATGAGGCTCAGGATGTGTGAATTGTCATTAATGTGACATTAAATCTTCTTTTTATTCAGAGTCGTGGGTCATATCATATGTTCTCTTTTTTAAAAATCGTGATATTTAAATGTAGAGGTTTTGACTGAAGGAACGACATGTTGAAACAAGAAGCTTTTTTGTGTTCACAAAATAAAAAATTTCAACTAACTTTTAAGGGGTAGATAGTTTTCATTTATCATTTTAGAAATATGAACTTTTATACCAGTTTCACCTTGTTATTTTTTGAAGAAGGAAATGATCATATTTTTGTTTTGCTTTGCTTTTTGGCAAGGTCCTGGTGTTCGAGATCTTAAAGGATTGTCTGCTCTAATTATCTCGGTATAATTTAACAGTCAGACGTAACTCAATATTTATCAGTAGTTAGAAAAACATTATTTTTTACATTATTTTCATCGCTTTATTCGTATTTCTTTACAGCAGCTTATTTTATGAAAAATATTTGAACTCCACCGTGTTTTAAACAATGATTGCCAGGGAAGCAAAAGCTGTACTATCAAGTATTGTACGGATTATGAAATAAGTGTCGGTTGTACTTAACCGTATTCACAAGCTCATGTTTGAACATCAAAATTTTATTAGTGTAAATCCATAATTATACAAAATACAAGTTGCTTTAAGTTGTACAATATTTCACTGATTGATTGATTTGAAGTATGGCAATAGGTTTATATTTGAGCATCACAACACACAAATTGAACATTTCATCTTTTGTCACCAATAAAAGCAAAATGTGATAAGATTCACAAAGGGAGACGAGCACAATTTGCGTTTGGGCACCACAGCACAGCACAAAAATTAAGGTCCCTTCATCAATCATTAAACACCTATAAAAGAGACATAATGAGTAAAACCAACAAAGCGGAACTAGCACAAATTGCCTTCATCAATCAGTAAACAGCCATGCAAGAAACACAATGATTCAAGTCAACAATTGGGATTCAACACAATTTTATATTGGGCATTCCCGAGCAAAAATTAGGGTCATCGATAAGTTGACATCCATAAAGCAACATAATGAATCAAATAAAAAAGTGGAGCCAGTGCATTTTGCTATTGGGCATCCCTGAACAAAAATAGAGGGTCACATATTTAATCGATATATCAGTGACCACCCATAAAGAAACACAATGAATTAAATCATTATATATATATATATATATATATATATATATATATATATATATATATATATATATATACACAGACACACACACACAAATTGAGGGGTGCATCATCATTCAATGAACACCATTAAAAGCAGCAAATGTAATACAAAACCACACAGGGTTCTCCTATAAACTTACACAGTGAACAACCTTATGTGAACCCAAAGGTCACAAAATAAATAGGTCAAAGTCAAGTCTGCTTAACACATATTGCAGCCTTGGTCCATGGTCGCCGACCTTTGTTGTTATCCCTACATTGAATCAGCCAGGAAATCCTGTAATTATTGTTGAATCCTGTTCAGAAAAATGCTATTGTTTTGCCAGCTTAGTCCTAATTGTTCCAAGAGGATACTATGGGGCTTTGCATGTACAACAGCCATGATTCTTGGTTCACATTCCACGTGGCGACTGCTGAAATGATATTCAAGGAGGTCGTGACATCAACGTTTAAGCTAATACCTCCGAAATGTAAATAAGATCTGGCTAAAACGCGAAAAATCCTAAATCATAATGACAAAAAAGAATACAGTGCGGTCTCAGATATCTGGACGCCAGATAACGGAGCGCTTCAGTTTACGGACGATTTTATTGGGAAACAGTTTTCTTTATACGTTATTTTGTCTCATTTATCCGGAATTCCGCGTTCCGGATCCAGACGGTCTGTTTTACCACAAAACACTGTTTTACTATCAATCTTTTTTCATTTAACCGGACGGTAAAATTTGACGATGTATTTAACTTTGATAAACCGATTTAACTTTGATGAGTAAAATCGTATTGACGTTTACAAAGTTTGTGATATGGAATACTTAGTAATTGCAGGCTCACCAGATATCCTTATATTAATTACACAAATGTTCGCTAGCATTTGCTCTCGTGATCAGGACAGCCGAATGAATAAAGTCTTTCAACTGCATACATGAGTATGATTCGAACGTATTGAGATTTATACATTCATTGTTTTACTAAAGTTTGTGTTTTGCCCAGCTATCAAAATTTCAAATGAGTATCCTATTTTGTTTTCTTTATAAATAGAACCGTTCTTGCCTGCGACCAATTCTTGCCAAGAGCCATTTCTCGCTGTGAATTGTTACGTAATTTTTCGTTTGTAATTTTATTTGTTGTTAAAATGACGAAACAATGCTCTGGCGAGAAATGGTTCTTCGCGAGAATCGGTCGAATGCCAGTATAGTTCCCCAATGATTGCAGCGAGATCGTCACGAGATTTCTATTTTGACATATTAATTTTACCTTTTGTATGTATTTTTTATTACTAAAATACAAATACGCTTATATTTCAATAGAAGAATACCTGTATAAATGGCTTACATTTTAGAAAATGCTAGTCCACTCTTATCCTCATTTTGGTCATTAATTGTACACTGGTATTTTTTCAAAAAGTACATGTTGATATCATTATTATTATTATTATTGATGTATCATTGATATATCAAATTCACCGGTTTCCTGATAAAGCATTGAACACAATTTTTCTATAAATTGTTAATCATTTTAATCACAGTTGACACGTTCAAGACAATTGAAGATTATGAAGAACGCGAAAGCGGTTCCCATTGACCATGGTTGGGCTTGGGTAATTCTTCTAGGTGAGAGGACGGACTCTTGAAATTTAAATTTGTTATTATAAAATATGTTTCTAAGCCAAGTAAAATTATATTATCTTCAGTTTCAATATGCACATATTTTGATGTCCCTCCTTGAAACTTTTCGTAATCTTAAAATTATCTAATTCCCCTACATATTTAAAAAACAAAAATGGTTGACATTGTAGTCATGTTTTATATCATATAAAGGACGAAAGACTATTTTTTCAGGTGATTTCATGGTCGCATTCCTTGTAATTGGATGTATCACCTCATTTGGAGTTTTCTTTGCCGAGTTCATGGTCGAGTTTAAAGCATCTGCTTCCAGTATTACCATAGCTCTTTCCATACAGTCCATAGTATTCACTCTGTCTTGTATGTATATAGGTTTTATTTTAAGCTTTATTTAGGAGTTCATTAATCATTTTATGATCTGTCGATGTCTGACGTTAGTCTCAATTTGTCTTTATTCATTTTTAAAATACACGCAGACACACGATAACACCCACTAACACTCACCTGAGCAACACTAGACATAATAAAATCAGCTAAATATAAACCTACATCAAACTTTGAACCTTATATGTGGCACAAGAATTATCCAGGTCCACAGTCTAAACAATTGAGAATCAACAAATGTCAATATGATTGCATATTAGTAATACTATATACTAAATATTTTTGAGAATTATCAAATTTATTTCCTATGTAAAAATTTCACCCCCCCCCCCTCTTTCTAGTTTCATCCTTTTTTATTTGATTTATAAAGGTTTTTCTCTATATATATAACACTACCTGAGAACGCTTTCACTCAAGTAACAGTTTTTCTGCTCAATTGATTTTCAAAACGAAGACATTTCTCTTTACATTCCTATGTAAAAACGCCCCCCCCCCCATTGTGGCCCCATTGTACACCCGGGGATCATGATTTGAACAAACTATAATCTACACTGCCTGAGGATGCTTCCATGCAAGTTAGAGCTTTTCTGACCAATTGGTTCTAGAGAAGAAGATTTTTAAAGATATTTTTCTATATATTCCTATGCAAAAATTTGACCCCCAATTGTGGCCCCACCGTACCCCTGGGGATCATGATTTGAACAAACTATAATCTACACTGCCTGAGGATGCTTCCATGCAAGTTAGAGCTTTTCTGACCAATTGGTTCTAGAGAAGAAGATTTTTAAAGATATTTTTCTATATATTCCTATGCAAAATTTTGACCCCCAATTGTGGCCCCACCGTACCCCTGGGGATCATGATTTGAACCAACTTGAATCTACACTACCTGAGGATGCTTCCACGCAAGTTACAGCTTTTCTGGCCAGATGGTTCTTGAGAAGAAGATTTTTAAAGATATTTTTCTATATATTCCTATGAAAAAATTCGACCCCCCATTGTGGCCCCACCGTACCCCTGGGAATCATGACTTGAACCAACTTGAATCTACACTACCTGAGGATGCTTCCACGCAAGTTACAGCTTTTCTGACCAATTGATTCTAGAGAAGAAGATTTTTTAAAGATATTTTTCTATACATTCCTTTGTAAAAATTCGACCCCCAATTGTGGCCTCACCGTACCCCCGGGGATCATGATTTGAACCAACTTGAATCTACACTACCTGAGGATTCTTCCACGCAAGTTACAGCTTTTCTGGCCAATTGGTTTTAGAGAAGAAGATTTTTAAAGATATTTTTCTATATATTCCTATGCAAAAATTTGACCCCCAATTGTGGCCCCACCGTACCCCTGGGGATCAAGACTTGAACCAACTTGAATCTACACTACCTGAGGATGCTTCCACGCAAGTTACAGCTTTTCTGGTCAATTGGTTCTAGAGAAGAAGATTTTTTAAAGATATTTCTCTATACAGTCCTTTGTAAAAATTCGACCTCCAATTGTGGTCCCACTGTACCCCCGGGGATCATGATTTGAACAAACTTGAATCTACACTACCTGAGGATGCTTCCACGCAAGTTACAGCTTTTCTGGCCAATTGGTTCTAGAGAAGAAGATTTTAAAAATACACCATTACTTTTTCACTAATTCCTAATTATCTCCACTTGAAAGAGGGTGGCTCTTCATTTGAACAAACTTGAACCCCATTCACCTAAGGATACTTTATGGCAAGTTTGGTTGAAATTGGCCCAGTGGTTCTTGAGAAGAAGATGAAAATGTGAAAAGTTTACAACAACGACGACGACGACAACGATGACAACGACGATAACGACAGACAACGGACGAATTGTGATCAGAAAAGCTCACTTGAGCCTTTGGCTCAGGTGATCTAAAAACCACACACATACAACCACTAAGAATTTAATTTATTCATAAATTTCCATGAGCAACAACTATATAGATCATATACATCTAGTATTAATGGTAAAACGGTGGTAACTTGCTTATCTGTAAAATCTTAACATTCTGGACGCCTTTTCCAAGAATGGCAGTTGCAATTTTCGTAAATAAAAAACAGGGGAAAAATCAGAATTATTAAAGCAAATCAGGGATAAAAAAGATATGAATATATATAAACACTGCACCACAAACATTTGTCGAACAAAACTAAAAATTAAGCACTTTGAAAAAATAAAAAAAACCCATTTTTCTCAACTAGCTATTTTGTCACTGTGAATATATATATATATATATATATATATATATATATATATATATATATATATATATATATATATATATATATATTCATTTATTTTGTATAGTCATTTCATGCAACGTATTTAATTTATATTTTTAGCTTTATTTGCGTTGAGTATCGGATCAACCCTCGCGTCTAATAGGACATACATCGTGTTTAGTGGATTCTTAGGATGTGCTGCATATTTAATCAGTGCCTTCATGCCAGACATATCATATTTGATACTATCACAAGGTGTTTTATTTGGTAAGAGCTTTATTTTCTCTCTCTTATAAATATCAACCTCATTTTACATGGGCTTAAAATGAAATATGCATTTATCACTCTTGTTTAAATCAACAGGTGCTAGAGGACAGGACCGACACCCCCTCCTTCCCCAACCCCCAAGTATCTAGATGCCCGGGACTTTACTCATATTATCTTTAGATTATCTTTTTATGACATATTAAAATCTAATGTATACATTCATTGAACAAAATTACTTAAAACAAACACCTTGAAAAAAATCACATATCCACTCTATATATAATACAACAGGATTGCTAACTTCGTCTGCCAGCCGTGAGGTACTGCCGATGAAATGTGCTATCAAACTACATCTATCGGTAAAAACGGTGACCTCATCTCGTAGCCCGATAATTCCCTTCACTGAATATCTGCATGTCATGCCCATGTAAATACATTTATTGGGTAAATTCGGTCAATTCACCGATTTTCACCATCTAAAGAAAAATATGAATAAAGTCCCGGGGGTCTAGATACTTGGGGGTGGGGGATGGAGGGGAGGGGTCGGTCCTGTCCTTAAGCACCTGTGTTTAAATCTGAATGTTTTGATATGAGGCAAACCTTGTAAATTACTATATGAGGTGGTAAACATTGGGGAAGTTTTGGGATTTGTTTGTTTTGTTTTTGTTAGATTAAATGGAACTCTCTTTTATATTGAAATATGGAGGAAATATACTCACATGCTTTCGTCCAAAGTGTGTCAAGTACTGTACAGTGAAAGAGCGACAGTAAAAAAAGAGTGTTTAATCAGACATTCATAATTCATTATCAAATTTCACTTAAGCCAATTATTTTTAGGTATCGCCCATGCATTTTCTTACGGTCCAGCCCTTGTGGTCCTTGGCAGGTATTTTGAGAAGAAACGGGGAATGGCGACAAGTTTAGGAGAATTGGGTACCAGCTGTGCATTCCTACTATATCCTCCAATGGTCAGGTTTTTACTAGATACTTATGGACTTAGAGGTGCTCTAGCCGTTGTTGGCGGAACTCTGTTAAATCTCTGTGTTGCGGGAGCTTTAATGAGACCAATAACATTCTATAGAGACCCGAAAAAAATTGCAAAACAAGAGCAAAGCAATCAAATATGGTCTACAAACAGCAATATTTGTAGTCCTAAAAAAAGGAGTTCTCATGATGATAATGTTTTGAAAAGAAACCAATCTATGCCATCTGAACCAAGGAATAAATGTATGAAAAAGGAAAAGAAAATAAACGAGATATCATCGATTTGCAAGAAAATTATCAATTTAAAAGTTCTTCGTAATACTTTATTTAGAATGTGGATTCCAGTGTGTTTTCTAGGAATAATAGGATGCGCGCAAATTGTTATTTTCATACCTCCACATGCTAAAGATCGTCAGATATCAGATAGTGATACAACATTTTTCTTTTTTATCGTCGGAGCTTCACACTTTATTTCAAAAGTTTTACTCGCATGCTTCCTTTATTGTAATTTGCTGTCAAAGCACACTATACTTTCTATATCTTTATTAATTACGGGTGTATCTTGTATGTTTATCTCGTTTTATACGGATTTTAATACAATGACAATACTGTGTGTAATATATGGGTCCTTCGGAAGCGTCTACTTCAGTCTCTTTCCGGCAGTACTGGTGGAATTCGTTGGATTAGAGCAATTCTCCGATGCCATGGCAATCAACATGTTAATACAAGGCTTTGGACTGTCTATTTCAAATCCTATATTGGGTAAATAGATTCACCGATTTCAATCAATATTTAATGATGATTTTAGGGCCTAATTCATGTTTTTCTTCATTTTAGGATTTCTGAGAGATATAACTGGATCATTTCATGCTACGTTTTACCTAATGGGGACAACTTTGATTATCAGTGGTGCTATTCTTTTCCTGGAACCAATATGCAGACGGATAGAAATTAGGCGATCTGCTGCTCAAACAAAAGTTGATATACAGCCGCTTTGAGGAAAATGATACTGGAGTATGAATATCTAAATATTAGATAGCTTTCTTGTTATGAAATATCCTTGTACAAGATATATAAAATTAATTATTTTCCATAATCTATCTGTAATATTGTGTAAATAATTTTAGGATAATTATTCTTGTAAATCGATTCTGAATACTACAATTTTGTTGACCAATTTCTTACCACATATTGCAAGCTAATGCTATAGCGTATTAAGGTACTTTAAGAAGTTCTAAAACATTGAAAGGCTGTAAAAAGAACATAACTGGTCGATATTTATATCGTTCATCAAATTAAATGATCTCAAGTGAAGACACATCTAAATTTTTAATATCTTGAATATTACAGTCTTTATTTTGAAATTAAGGGTTTTAACAATAATCGCAAACCAATCAAAATTAAACAAGATTCAATCAACGCGGGCATGTTAAGGCGTCCCGATTGATTTTACAGCGATGTGTAGAAAGTCACTTGTCTGTACTTCATAAGATATGACGTCATAATTAACTTTGACGTCACGATCTGTATTCCTGTCGATAGTTCTCATGGAATGTATCTTAAAGTTAAAAGTGAATTATATAAAACCAGTATAAAACCGCACGTTTCCTTTACATATATGCTGCCGTTAATGCTAGACGTACAGAATTTACTCATATTAAAAACCAGTATAAAAAAATCGGCAGTTTTAAAGCTTCGTTTTAAGCAAAAGACTATTTATAAACTAGTGGTTTGGAGACTCTCCCTGCTACGTTTAAGCATTTTAATACATGTAAAAACCAGCTTGGCGCAGGTGAAATATCAACACAATTTTAGAATATTTTACGTAAAATTGGTAGAGAATATAAGTACCAATGTGAATCGTGCTTGGGAAACCTACGGATTAACCCCAATTTTTTGTAAATCGCTTTTGATTAGTAAAAATGGGCATTATTTTGATGATTTTGTAGAATGTTTCAACAATATCTTCCATAAACGAAATAACTATTTCAAGCCCAAGCAACAACTTCAAAGTATATGACATAACAAAGGATATTTCTTAAAAATATTTATGATTTAATAGCATTAATCACCTGCACCGATGCGATTTAAATAGATCATTTGCAATATTAGGTTTCGCCCGTCACGTGATTACAAAGTACATATGACGTCACAAAAATGCATCAAATATAATGTTTAACATCGTTGTCAATAAATGTAACATAGAATTTAAGAAATACTCCCGGTCAAAGTATTTTTGCGTTGATTCAAATAATATCGTTTTCCAGCGTATTTTAGCATCGGGACGCCTTAACATTGCTGCGAAGTAAAATCCGCCGACATACAAACCGGTCTGGTCCCGCAGCGGACCTGCAAATAACAAGAGTCCTACTAAAAAAAAGTATATTGCTGTACTACGTTTATAACCTGGAAAAAAGAAGAGTTTCATCATTCTATTGCTTTGTCATTTGTTTTAACATATTATAGCGCTTAGATATTTCAAGTTTTGGAAAATCATTAATAAAGATATTGACTTAAAACCTTGTTTTAGCTGCTTGCTTTCTTTCAATCAACGACTTTGATAGCAGAACACACAAGTAAATAACCAACAACAGATAAGGAAATTGCAACTGATATTCCCCGCATAACCGTAGTCATTGACAATCCATGAATCACATTCTCCAAACCAATGAAATCCACAATACTGTGGTTTCATCAATATTCGTTGAATACCAATTTTCGTGGATTTCGCTGTTAAGCATTTCCATGAAATTAAATGTTCATTGAAGTGCAATTTCTACTAACAGTTTCTATTGATAGGGTCATTGGCCACGAATTTACGTTTCCTTGAAATTGTGATTTTCACTTTATCCACGAAAATTGATGCCCTTGAATATTAATGAAACCACAGTAAGTACATTTACCAGTGAATAGTTAGTACCGCCGAAAGATGACTGGAAGAATCCAAATGCAGCAAGTATCGCAAAAGTATCATAATATGAAGCCAGACATTTCAAAACATTTGCTAACACATGATACCTTTGAATAAATGTGTTGTCAGAGATGCATACATAAAGGAATCTTCTTGTGATGTCACCTGCCGAAGAGAGTGTGAGCAGGTACCCGATCATATGATTGAACTGATCATTGTTTTTAGCAAAAGGTGCAATGAAGGTCACAACTATGGTACTTCCATGCGCTATAAAACAAGAGGCCCAGGGGCCACATCGCTCACCTGAGCAACAATAGCCTTAACTCTGATCAAATTAGCACTACAGTATCAAAATCAAAATATCCTGACAACTAAGTACAGTAGATTTTGCTCAAAAAATTTAAAACATCTGCCGATTTTTATCCACATATTTTTATGGTAAATACATAGCCCCTTTTGTTGTTGTACCTGTAAGAAGATTTTTCTCTATTCCTATATACCCCCCCCCCCCACTTTGTGGCCCCACTTTTCTCTAGGGAATCATGGTTTGATCAAACTTTAATCTGCACAACCCGTGCTTTCACACAAGTTACTACTTTTTGGACTGAAAACTTTCCCAGAATATTTTTAAAGATTTTCTCTATATATTCCTATGTAAAAATTCATCCCCCCCCCCATTGTGGCCCCATCCTACCCCCGGGGACCATGATGTAAACAAACTTGAATCTACACTATCTGAGGATGCCTCCACAAAAGTTTGATCTTTTCTGGCCTAATAGTTTTTAAGGACAAGATTTTTAAAGATTTTCTCTATATATTCCAATGTAAAAATTCATCCCCCCCATGGTGGCCCCACCCTAACCCCCAAGGACCATTATTTAAACAAACTTGAATCTATACTATTAATAGACTGAGGATGCTTCCGCTCAAATTGGAGCTTTTCTAGCCTAATAGTTTTTGAGAAGAAGATTTTTATAGATTTTCTCTATATATACCTGTGTAAAAATACATCCTCCATTGTTGCCCCACCCTACCCCTGGGGACCATGATTTAATCAAATTTGAATCCACACTATCTGAGGATGCTTCCACTCCAATTTGAGCTTTTCTGGCCTAATAGTTTTTGAGAAGAAGATTTTTAAAGAATTCTCTATATATTCCTTTGTAAAAATTCATCCCCCATTGTGGCCCCACCCTACCCCTGGGGACCATGATTTAAACAAACTTGAATCTACACTATCTGAGGATGCGTCTGCTCAAATTGGAGCATTTCTGGCCTAATAGTTTTTGAGAAGATTTTTAAAGATTTTCTCTATATATACCTATGTAAAAATTCATCCCCCATTGTGACCCCACCCTACCCCCGGGGATCATGATTTGAACAAACTTGAATCTACACTATCTGAGGATGCTTCCACTCCAATTTGAGCTTTTCTGGCCTAAAAAGTTTTGAGAAGAAGATTTTTAAAGATTTTCTCTATATATTCCTTTGTAAAAATTCATCCCCCATTGTGGCCCCACCCTACCCCGGGGGACCATGATTTAAACAAACTTGAATCTACCCTATCTAAGGATGCTTCCACTCAATTTGAGCTTTTCTGGTCTAATAGTTTTTGAGAAGAAGATTTTTAAAGACTTTCTCTTTATATTCCTATGTAAAAATTCATCCCCCCATTGTGGCCCCACCCTACCCCCGGGGACCATGATTTAAATAAACTTGAATCTACACTACCTGAGGATGCTTCCGCTCAAATTGGAGCATTTCTGACCTAATAGATTTTTTAGAAGAAGATTTTTAAAGATTTTTATCTATATATATTATGTAAAAATTCATCCCCCCATTGTGGCCCCACCCTACCCCTGGAGACGATGATTTAAACAAACTTGAATCTACACTATCTGAGGATGCTTCCACTTAAATTTGAGCTTCTCTAGACTAATAGTTTTTGAGAAGAAGATTTTTAAAGATTTTCTCTATATATTCCTTTGTAAAAATTCATCCCCCCATTGTGGCCCCACCCTACCCCCGGAGACCATGATTTGAACAAACTTGAATCTACACTACCTGAGGATGCTTCCATACAAGTTACAGAATTTCTGGCCTAATAGTTTTTGAGAAGAAGATTTTTGAAAAATACCTACAAATTTTAAATAATTCTAAATTATCTCCCCTTTAAAGAGGGTGTGGCCCTTCATTTGAATACACTTGAATCTCCTTTACCCAGTGATGCTTTGTGCCAAGTTTGGTTGAAATCTGCCCAGTGGTTCTGGAGAAGAAGATGAAAATGTGAAAAGTTTACAACGACAACGCCGACGCCAACGCCAACGCCAACGACGACAGACAACGGACAAATTTTGATCAGAAAAGCTCATTTGAGCTTTCAGCTCAGGTGAGCTAAAAAAAAAGCTACAAACATAAGAAGGATCAACTTAAGGTTCCTGAATAAAGCAAAGTCGAGAAATGTTAAAGGGGAAGGAAAGTCAAAAAAATATTTTATTTATTTTAATAAAGTGGATTAAATTATCACATGTGGTCATGCTGTTTTGAAATAAACAACGTAATTAAGCTTTAATGCACGTTTGAAGTTAGAGAAATCGTATTTACTGGAGCCTGACATGATGTAGAACTCCTTTGTATTAAAACCAAAAAAAAAAAAAAATAATAATAATTGACGTCACACCATCTATTCCAGTTTGGTTTACATGAACACAGTGCTCTGAATAAAACGCTGGTTTACGCCTTTCTGTTACTCAAGTAATCGACTGAAGTAAATTGACAATGTTTAGGTTCACACGTCAATCTAAAGAATAAATACATGTATGCATAAACATATGCATTTTAAAAAAATATATGACAGATGTTAATCTGCTATTATTCAATGTTAAAAAAATGACCTCGAGTTAATTTTTATCCTTGTCAAGTTCTTCGCTAATTGATTAAGTATGTTAACTTTAATCGGACTGTTTTGAAATACATTCTCTAAATTTTGGAATTACTATATCGAAAAAACGACGGCAGACATGCTCCACGATACTTGGCATCTGTTGACACATTTCCACAACTACGCGGAGATTCCTCCGACACTAGCAACCGCTTTTAGATTTCAAAGAACATGGTCTGTTTTTCATTAGTTTGTAGCTAAAAGAACTGTCTCAAATCGATATTGTTTCAAAATTTCCAGAACTTGTCATTTAGAGCGAATATCAGAATTTGCTAATACTGATGCAATGTTGATAAAACAAACCAGAATAGATGGTGTGACATCATTGATTAAAGTTCAATGGCAACTCTCTTAGCGGCGGGAAATTTAAATTAAGCGATCGGTATTTCTTGATTTATTCATTGTTCCGGGGTTTTTAATGAAAATAAATACGATTTACAATTACAGTTTATGCTAATTAATTGATTTATTGTACAACGTATACTGATTTTCCTTCCCATTTAATAAAAATTTAAGACAACAATTTACGTTAGAATCCGGCAGCGTGGACAATGAACGGTGTTGAAGCGGGCTTGCACTGATGATTTCTATATATACGGTGCTTTCGATATCTAATTAACTTCCAGATAGTTCTGATGACCTTAATGAGCAGTTTTTCTTCTGGTTTGAGTCATTATTAACCATGAAATTTGCTTTTCTCTCTGTGTTTACTGTGTGACGGGGATCCTCCCTGTTACCGGTACTGATTAATAACTATTGTTTATATTTACAAGTTTATTTACACATCTACACCGACACAATATATCTGAAACACAGGTTATATCAATTACGTCCTCACTCAATGACATCTAAACAAATTCTCTCCTTCTCTCACGTGTTCCCATGGTATGGCCATACCAGGTATCTCTCATTCCTCAGACTCTTCCATAACTCAATCAGTTTCATTTCTCAGAACTCTATCATGCACAATAAACAAATGAAAACTATAGAAATTAACTTACAGATAATAAACTTATGCTTGCTCCCTCTCATTTTCCCAACAAGCTATAATGATTCTCTTGGGAAGCAGGGCTACAACGCCTGCTTTGCGCATCTGCAATTCTATCAAACCTTTCATGCCGACACTTCCACTCAACATTTATTAATAATAATTACCCCAGGAGATTGCCCCGTAACAACTGTTTAATTAAGCAAAGTGCTTGACCCAGGATATGTATAATCAAACTAATACTCGATTACATTTCCCTTGTCTGTAATTCCCTCACCCCGATCCTACTGCACATGACAGATGCAGTTTCAGACGAATTCCCTAGCACCGTACAAATCTACGCGGTCACAATTCCCTTTGCTCATCAAATTGATGGTCTGGATAAACAGGAAAACAATAAAATTGAAACAGGAAGTGCAGGATGGTAAATTCTTTTTCTCCAAACTCTCTCTCTCTCTCTCTCTCTCTCTCTCTCTCTCTCTCTCTCCTTTTTTCTCTTTTTTTTGAGAATGATGTGTACGCACTTGCGTACTTGCGTATAGGCAGCTACGCGCCTGCTAATTCATTTGACAGAAGGCTGCTTTTATACTCCTCGTCTTCTTTACGAAACCCAACACCGTTCTTGACTTTTCTTTGTTTAAATGTAGATATCTTTCAATGATGTGCATTACTGGACTTGCACGCAAAAACAAACTGAAGATATAACCCTCCTGTTTTTATTATCGAGCATCCTAAGCCGTACTCACTTAATTTAAAAGTAAAAAAAAAAAAGGTAAGACGAAGCCACCCAAATGTCCCACAGAATTAGCGATACTATATTTTAAAAAGAATTGCGATCATGGGCATAGCTGATCAAGTGACAGCCATTGCTGATGTTGCTGCAAAGAATTAAAACAAGATTTACAGAGATTTAAAAAACTATAGAGACTAAAAATCTCTAAAGAATTATTAGAAACTTTGAGGTCACAAAATCTTACCAAAATCAATAGCATCAAAACGTACGATTTTTCAACGCTTTATACAACCATTCCCCACGACAAATTAAAATCTAAACTTTTTGATATCATCGACAGTTGTTTCTTCAATAAAAATGGAAGTCGTAAAAATGCTTACCTTGTCATTGGAAATCTAAAAAACTATTTTGTTAAAAACCATTCTGATTGCACACACAAGTACTCTGAAGTTGACATTAAAAAGATGCTTGAATTTCTGATAGACAACATCTATGTAGTTTTTGGAAATCAAGTCTTCCAACAATCTGTTGGAATTCCCATGGGTACCAATTGTGCCCCATTGTTAGCAGACCTATTTTTGTATTCTTATGAAGCAGAATTTATTCAAAAACTTGTACGTGAAAAAAATAAATCATTCCCTGTAGCCTTCAACTCAACATTCAGGTATATCGACGACGTATTATCAATTAACAATTGTTATTTCCATACTTACGTCGACTCGATATATCCCAGTGAACTTGAAATAAAAGATACCACAGAGTCAGCGTCATCTGTTTCATATTTAGATATTTTCCTGGAAATGGACATTGATGGTAACCTAACCACAAAACTTTATGATAAACGCGATGACTTCAATTTTTCTATAGTCAACTTTCCTTACTTATGTAGCAATATACCTTCATCACCTGCATATGGTGTTTTTGTCTCTCAGTTAATTCGATACGCAAGGGCATGCTCTTCGTATGAACAGTTTCTAAGACGAGGCAAGCTACTGACAAACAAGTTGATAAAACAGGACTATCAACAGTCTCGTTTAAAGTCATCTTTTCGTAAGTTCTATGGTCGATACGACGACCTTGTCAGCAAATACAATCTTCCACTGAGTCGCATGCTGACTGACGTTTTTCATACTAATTGTTAGACCATAATTAATTACCTAATTGTCTACGAACTTTTGCGGTTTTTATTTTCCCGATTACGACAAAGAACACACGGCGGGTGTGACCGGTCAGCAGAGGATGCTCACTCCTCCATGGCACCTGATCCTACCTCTATCTTGGAGGTCCGTGTTGCTCTGCTTTGAATTTGTATTTCGTTTTATTGATTTTTTGAGATGGTTGACGGTTTGTTATTGTCATTTTTTCATTTACAGGTACGCACAAAATTGCATTAAAAGCACATCAAATTGGACTCAGTTTTTCGGCGAATTGCTTGTTTTTTTTCTTAAGATACAAAACCTTCTCCCCAGCAATTAACCTTATTTAAATTATTTTATTCGTTGAAACCTTTAAATTAAATGTTGATTTGAGAAATTATAAGAACTAAAAGATTATTTATAAAGTTATTATTTTAATCCCCGTGATCATTTGAGTATTAATGATTGCTACAAAACAATTTACTTTTTATAAACTATATTCATGAAAGAATATCATAATAATTTCTATTTGTACTATATTCTTTCCTAAATATTTTGATGATCAAATATGCAATATACTTTTATGCGCACGCTACATTCATCCATCGAAATTTAAAAAGTTATTAAACGCTCCGTCTATCGCTTCAGGTTAAATACTCAACCAAAGTAAAAGTCTACCGGGATTTTTCATTGCAACAACATAAAAAGTACCCGGATGATCATGTAAAAGAAATGTGCAAGGGGCTCCACAACTTTTTGAATAAATTAAAGATGTCCCCATTATAAATCCCCGCAAGAAATATATCTTCCTTCCTGTGAATTTCTTCGGGTATTAAGAGCAAACATATCAACTTAATTTGAATTACAATTACAATTTTCAATAAATTTGGAAAAACTTAAAAGACGTATTCTATTTTTTTAAATTGAATTTTTGATAAAGATTACATTTAGTAGTTAATCATTTATTATAGTGACATGTGTTACATCTTTTACAACTGAGTAGTATACAAATACATATATCAAACACCCGGCCCATTGGACCTATAGGTCACTGTAAACACTAAGTAATAGTTTTTAATGCATATGAAATAGGTTGTCTTGAGATAAATATGAATTATTCGAAAAATTAACACTTTGATTTTGATTAAGTTCACTTCTGACATTGTTATATAGAGCACATTTTAGTAGAAAATGGAATTCGTCCTCTATTCCGTCCAATATACAAAATTTACACGTGCGCTCAATGACAGGTTCCCCCCGAAATCGTCCGGTCTCTATCCTCAGCGGTAGTACCTCACACCGAAACTGTGCCATTGTTGACCTACCATGTTTAGGGATATTCATTGAAATATAATTTTCTAGGCAAAAATTTTCCTTTAAAAGTTTGTATGTTCTTAATTTAGGAGTATTTGTATATCTATTTGCCCTCTGAGTTCCTGTTCTGACTGCTGTTTGCCGATAAAAAAAGTTAAATTACATGGGTGCATATTTTCATAGGCTGTTAGTAAATCTACATCATCTAGAATAGACTTCATGCGCCGGCTCTAACTTCGTTCACCACATAGTGATCGGTCCCACAGAAAAACCTTTTTGGTGATCGGTCGTCGTCCATTGCCATAAGACGGTTCCAAAGTCGAACCATGTTTGTTTTGTGTCTTACGCTTGAAGTTTTCCATCCACATTCGCCTCGAACTGCCAGGAGGGGGGTCATTCGATGGACTCCTAGGAAGTATCGAATTGCGCGGTCCTGTACCATGTCGATCTTGTGCGATATTTGGTGTCCCCATACTCCGCTACAATAGTCGATAATTGGAGTGACACAATTGTGAAATAAAATTTCGTAGGTATTAAAATCGATATCCTTTAAATTATGTATTTTTGAGATAATTGAACCCAAAGCTCGTCCTCCAGATTTAGCCAGATTTTCCGCGTTTTAAAATCTCTATTTTCGTCAAAGATTACTCCTAAGTATTTGTAAGAGGGTACATAATCGAGAGCATTATTTCCTAATTGAAAGATAACCGGGCTTTGTTTCATTTTACGCTTTCTGAAGTGCATGACTTTTGATTTGTTTATGTTTATTTGGAGGTTCCAGTTGTTGCACCATTCTATCACCAAGTCTAGAATTGTTTGCATATCAGATTCTGTTCCCGCGATGAGCGCAATATCATCTGCGTATAGTAGTAGGCTTATAACCGTTATGTGTCTATGATCTGTGTCACTACCATGTTGTATTTGGATACCCTTGCGTAATGATTTGATTTGTATAGCCAAGTCGTTTATAAATAACGCAAATATTGTAGGTAAAAGATTGTCTCCTTGCCGGACTCTTGAATTGCAAGGGAACCTCTCTGTCAAGTTGTTTCCTATCCTTACACATAACTCAGTGTTTTGATATATTGCTTTAATTATGTTATAAAAATTTCCGTCTACGCCATTTTGTAATAGACAATACTCCAAGAGGTCGCGATCGACCGTGTCAAACGCCCTGTGTAAATCAATGAATGTTACAAACGTTGAATCCCTGTTTTGAATGACGTTATTTAAAGTAAGAACATGGTCTTCACAAGATCTGTTTTTTCTGAATCCATTTTGTTCGTCGACAAGAATATCGTTGTCTTCGAGGTAGTCCGTTAGTCTGTTATTTAAAATAGAGCTAAACACCTTGGCCACAACGAATAGAAGACTGATACCTCTATAGTTCGTCGGTATTCGTGGATCAGAATTTTGGTCTTTTAATATTGGGAATATAATTGCTTTCCTCCACACAGAGGGTATATTAATGTTATCAAAACAGAGTGAAAACAATTTATGAAGAACGTTAATTACTGCGTCATTCTTCAACACTTCATACGGCAACTCGTCTACGCCGCTTGATTTCCCATTTTTAGCTTTTAACACAACTTCTTTTACCTCGTTTATGTCAAGTGCGCGATTAAGGAAAGTGTTTGTGATGTAGGGTATTTTGGACATATTCTTTTCTATTTCAACTTTTTGTGCCATCGCATGTGCCTTGAAATCTTTGTTACTACCACTATTTTGATTTTTATCATACAGCTTTGAGAAGTCGTCTTTCCATTTCTCTTTAATCAAATTAATGTCTGATGTAGTATTACCATCTTCTTTGTAACATTCGTTTGGGTGGCGGGTTTTACACTTTGGACCAAGCTTTCGTAGTTTCTCCCAACATTTTCTCGGATCTTCCGTGGAAAAGGTTTCAACTTCTATTGCAATGTTCTTGCGGTATTGCCGTTCATAGAATCGTATCTTTCGATCATGTGTATTGAGTAATTTTTTTGTACTGTTCTCTTAGACGATTCCTTTCATGCCTTGACGCCGCTTTAATTTTTAGAAATTCTCGTTCGTGTTTTCTCATACTTTTCCACATGTTAGTTAATTCGTCGTTTTAGTATGGTTTGTGCACGCGCATTCTCTTCTTTGTTTTGGCAGACCAATCATATTGCGGTATGGGTTCTTCCATTTCATTAATAATAGTTTTGCAAAACTCATCGTATACTGAATCAATTAGTTCTTGTGTCATAATTCGAGTTTCCGTCATTTTTTTTGTTTTGTAATTTCTGACTTCATAAATGTGTTTGGAATGCGGCGCAGGTTGAACCTTTTCTTGTTATGGTTTTGGATATGAGAATCCGTTTGCGTATATGCCGTATTTTCCGACCCGATATCACAAGATATTTTAAGATCGAATAATAACACTGCGTGGTCCGGGGGTCTGGACTTTTCTCCCAACAGGAATAAGCCATGTTGTTTTATGATGTCTTTACAGTTAATAATACGAAAGTTTTCACATTGATTAAATATATCGTGTGGTACGCATATGAAATCAACAACAGATTGACCACGTACAATCTGATTAAAATCAGTTGTACTGATACGCTACCGCTCTCGAACATCTGAAACAAGCCGCTTAAAGGTCACGTCCGAACGACCTTTCGACAAGCCAATCAAATTGTGGCTAGCAAAACTCTGCCAGCAGATAATTTCCCATAAATCTGTGCGGTTATATTTACCTTACTGTTACTTCACCCAATAGTCTTTAAGAGACGGGGATTCTCATTGGTCAAAAAGGTCACGACCTAATATTTATATATTTAGATTGTCGGGTCGTTCGGACGTGACCTCTAAGCGGCTTGTTTCAGATGTTCGAGAGCGGTAGCGTATCAGAACGACTGACTTTAATCAGATTGGACCACGTAATGATTGGAAGGTATAATTATTGGAATCATCGCCATATCGACCGTTTAGTATGCAAATCCTAGTATCATTCAAAAACTCGATGAAAGAATTGCCATGTTGGTTTTGTGTTTGATCTTTTACGAGTCTGCATGGTATATTGTCTACTGTGTTATTTATGTCTTGCGCGATGTCTATTCGGGAATTGAAATCGCCACATATAACAATTGCATCGATGTCATATATTAATATATTTGCGTAAGAAGACGCGTATAGAACCGAGATGCGTCCCGACCCCATGGCGAGTTTTCTGGTGGAAGATAGCAAGTGAACACTACTAATTCAAAACCACTCTGTTTATTTTTAAAAGTAACACCAAGAATACCATCGTACGACTGGTCTACAACAGTTACTTCATAAGTCTCAAAAATGCAATTTTTTATAAGTAACCCTACCCCGCCCGAACCTTTTGGTGCGTTAATATGCAAGTTTTTTCTATTAAATCCTTTCCACTTGTATCCCAATTCTGTTAGTACTATTCCATTGTCATCAGATAAGTGAGTTTCGTTTAAACTAACTATGTCGCAGTTCACGTGTTTAATGAGATTACTTCGTAGGTCATGATTTGATTTAGTCCAACCACATACACATGTCCTATGAGATATGTTCTCATCACCACGTTGAGTTGAGGGTGTCTTGTTTTACAACTCTTCCGTTTAATGTGATTCTAAGTTGGTTTCCGTGGGGAAGTTCGCTCAACATAGTTCGCGCATTGAGTTCGATTAGCCTTTCGGTTTGAGATTTGCTGGATCTTATGAAAACGGTTTTGTACTTCTCGACGTTTCTTATATAGGACGTTTTTCTTTCCCTCGAGTGAAGAGAATGATATTTTAACAAGACCTGGTTTACCGTATCTACCCCTTAAGCAAGAGGCAGCCACGACTGTTGTGATGTCGTCCAGATGACTTACAATATCGCGGGCTACGTCTAGAATTGGCTCATCCGTTTCTTGAACATTTGTAGCGATAAATGTGAGGCATAGGTCATCATTTGGACTGTTACTCTGTGAAATACCGGCCGACATTTGGTGACCTGAATTTTCCTCTAGGTCATTTAAATGCTGAATAACAGAATCTACAGACCGTGACAGTTGGTCGATTTCATTTTTATGGATAGCAAGTTCAAGGTCGATATCGCTACGCATTGCCTTGAATTTTTCATCGATTCAGAAAATAAACTCGTTTCTGAGTTTATCTAATTTACTTTCTAATAGTGATTGAAGTGAACGCTTACCTTCTTGTAGGTTCTGTACTGCCTCTGCGATAACTGTTAGTTTACAGACCATGTATTATTGTTCCGCCATTTTTGTTGATTTGGTTGCCGGCTTTGGCGTTTTTCTATCGGAAGAAAGGCGACGTTTTCCATCCATTTTCTCTTATATCAGTTGATATGATTTCATGGACATACACTTGCATTTAGGTGGCCGGATATCTAAATTTTCAAAATATTTATCAAAGTTTACCTGCTCCAAGAGACACGACTGCTCTGCCCTCACGCATGCGTATTAAATTTATAATTCTTAAGTAAAAAGATAAAATACAAGTATAACAAACAGAAAACTCTGTAAAACTATATATAACGGATGTAAACTATAGTTAACGAATAATAATCTAAGTTTATCTGGCTGCAAATAGCGTTAACAATAGATTTTGCTGATAAATATAGATTCACATCTGTAAACTATACTTCACTTCCGTTAACTATAGTTTAGAGTTGTTAATCATAGTTTCACAATCGTGAAACTATATTTATCAGATTAACTATGTTTTGCAATCGCAAATGGTTGTTTTCAGTGTTAATTATAGTTTTACACTTCTGAAACTATAGATTATCGTCGTTAACTATAGTTTTCTGTCCGTAAACTATAGTTTACAACCGTTAAACCTAGTTTATCGACTGTGAAACTATGTTAAGCTCATTTTTGTGAATTTGGCGTGCCATAGACAGTAAGTACATTTATCAGTGAATAGTATGTACCGCCGAAAGATAACTGCAGGAATCCAAATGTAGCATGTATCGCAAACGTATCATAATATGAAACCACAAGATATGTCAAACCATTTGCTAACATATGATACCTACATATATAAATAACTTTCTTGTCAGTGATGAATACAAAAAAAGAACCTTCCTGGTAATGCACCTGCCGAAGAAATTGTGAGCAGGTACCCGATCAAATTAGTGGACTGATTATTGCCTTGAGCAAAAGGTTCAATAAAGGTCATAACTGTTGTACTTCCAGGCGCTATTAAAAAAGCTACCACTATAAAAAGGATAAACTTTGTGTTCTTGAATAAAGTAAAGTTGAAAAATGTTAACTAGATGTTGTGATAAGACAGCAATACCCGCACCAAGTGATTGTCCCTGAATAACACTATCTTGGAACAGTTTTGGACAAAAAGAAGGTCACATGCTATTTCTGGTATTTTTGTTTTAAATTATGATTTTTAATACAGGATGAGATCCCATCGCATAATACATATGCCAGCCCTTTATATATAATATATATGGACAATCTGGAGATGAACCGTTTTCTTGTGAATTTTAAATTTATCAATAATCTTCACATTTCATGTCATTGAAAGTATGGTCTATCAATATGATTATTACAAACAAAATTAAATGTTGCCGGCACTAGATCTGCTCTTGCGTGTCAACGTCATTGGGTACTAGTTTTACGCTGCTCTTTGGCTAAATGAGTTTCACGTGGTGTACATGTACATAGGGTCTTTGTGTTTTCGATATTCAGAATAGGATTAATTAACATGCATAAGCCTTTCTTTTGTGGTGATCAGCTCAAGGAATCCATAATATGCTCTAATTGGAGTATTATTATGATGTTGTCGAATATAGGTAAGCATAATACATGTAGTTATGTAGCACAATATTATGAGACACCGATATACCTAAGTTTTACTTTCACTATCTAAATAAGTGATCTCCCTTTGCCAGCATACTGTATCATCATCTTTTTATATTTAAATAAGATTATCATCGTTACCTTTCCTATCACATTTTTACAGTTTCTGTCATTTTAATTGCAAAAGTTGTTTTTTTCATTTGTCAGACATACTCTATTGAGTAGGCCCCATATTGGCCCTGTGACATTTTGTTTTAAACAGGTCCAGTACAATCTCTTGATTTAGCTTTATAGCTTGTATAAGCTATATAGCTTTAAAGCTATTTATATGCATTTTTTCACGAAAATGTTTATTACAAGAAATAGACAAAAAATCGCAATTAATAACTTACAACTCATATATATTCCCACCATTGACCATTAAAAAAGAAGCCCTAATTAAAGATAATTTTAACATTGCAGTTTTTAAACACTTTTAAGCAAAAAGTATATTTTTATTGTTTGGGTAACTACTGCGTGGTCATAAATCAATTGCCCAAACACTTTTAGAACTTCTAAGTGCAAAGTCTCTTAAAGAGACAAAACTGGATGAGTAATCTTTATATGCATTGTTCACAGAACAGTTCAAAGGTGAAAACTATCACTACACTAAAATGCAATTTTTATACATGCTAAAAAAATTACACATTTAAGACAAATGAATGACAAAATAGCTAAAATAAGCGACTCGGAATATCTTAGTAAAGCTATAAAGCTAAATCGAGAATTGTGCTGGACCTGTTAAAGAAGAAAGGGCAATAAGGGCTTAAGTACAGGTTCACGTAAGAATCAGGCAAACAGTGATAAGTCATATATATCAAATTAAGATGATACTTTACTTTGAGATCAATATTAACAAGTGTTAAAAAAATATGATGAAATTGTTGCCAAATCCTACAGCATTGCGGGGCTATGTTACTAAAAATAGATCCACCCTGCCACAGTCTTTAAACTCAAGAAAAACAATAATTAAATGATATGAAAGAATTTACAGAAATTTTAGCATCAATTCATTTTTTAAAAAATGTTGTTATAGAGTGAAGACAATGCCTTCTTTCTTTTTCTCATGTTACAAAGGTGGTATCTTTTTGGTTTCCATGGCAACCATGACCACAATTAACCATAAAGTTTTTTCAAATAGAGAAAAACGATCACTTTTACGTCTATTTTTAAAAAAAAACCAGCAAACTTGTATTGTGGTATATTACATATCAATAAATAAAGAATATTCTGAAATGCTGTTTTCCATTGTAAAAAGTTTTGAAAAATTAACGAACAGTTTACATAGTCTAAGCAATCATGTGGGATTCCTAAAAAAATTTGTAAGGTCTCCATCTTCATCCAAGAGTAATAATGATTTTATTTTATAATTTAAATTTTATTTTAAAAATAAAAAATTTTGGTATCATTCATGTGTAAATGTTGTTGTTTTTTCAACCAACATGACATGCCAATTTTTGCCTCTCTGTCCGAACCAGTCTGACTGTAACTTGAGCTTGGTAACTCTTCATATTTTCAAGAGCATCCAGTTTAAACTGATCCTGATTGACAGTTCTAACTATGTGTGCTTTCCAGTTATAGTTTTTCAACACTGCATCCCCCGATGTTTTTTTGTACTCGTTTACAGCTTCTTGGGTCACATGAAGAGCATCTATTACAGAATTAAGCTGCAATTCCACTTCTTTGATAAGTTCACATCTGTCATATTTTAGCGTATGCTGGTGTAGACAAGTATTCTGGAAGCCTCTATTAGATGGATCACTCAAACTCCAGTCAATACAGTGGTCTGCACAGAGACTTGACTGCTCCACATGTAACTTGTAATCTGTTTTCATGTATATTCTACTGGCAGTGAGTTTGGTGGATATTTCTGAATGGACATCTAATGGCATCAAGCCAAGGTCTTTCAACTTATCAATCAGTCGGTGTAGCTCCGTATAGCCTTCCACTCCTTCAGCTGTGATATTGTCTAAGCCTCTCAAATTCTTTCGTTTGGATGCTGCACATGCACGCAGGATATGAAAAAGAGAAGTTCTTCCAAGTGGTTGGAAATCCGTCTCCTTACAATAGGCTACATACATATCAACTAAATGAGAATGACACAATGTTCTCACAACAATCTTCTCTCCAGAGTCAAGTTTCATTTCTCTCGTTCCATATGAAACTATCTGCATAAAACTAGGATCAAAGAAAAAGCTAAGTGCATGTTGCATCTTTTCTTCATCCATTCTTTGTCTTGTCATTTTTATTTTCTCCTTGACTGTTTCTCTACTGTGTGCATCTCCAAGCAATCTTGCCTGATCTATTTTGTACACTGTCAACCCTGGAATGGACTGTAACAACTCATCTTTTGTCATTGGTTTTGCCACAACTGATAAAAGTTGTATCTTTAGGTTGTTGTCAGATGTTTTTCCATATAGTTTAAGAATTTTGTCTTTTAATTCAGGATCAGGTTTTGGTTTCTCAGGTTCTGGTGAAATAAGCAGCTTTAATTCTTTGGACTGTCCAGGAGCAAAAAGATTCAAAAGAGCATCTGTAGATTCCTCAGCTTTCCTTTTGTAATATCTTAAAGTGCTTGGCTTTGCTTTAGATATACTTGTGTGTAGCTGTCCTCTTAAAGGGCTGAATTGGCCGTTAGATAAAAGGCTGACAACATCATTGGCATGCATTAAAGTTCCTTTTATTTCATCAGCACTCCAGTTTGAAGCCTGGGATAGGTTCTGTGAACTTTGCGCTCCATCTGATACCTGTAGCAAAAATTAAGAATCTTCCTTCTTATATGTAATTTTTTTAACATGACAAAGTACAAGTTTCATGATCATATATAAGAGCTAAGACTTGTGGTAATCAATTTAAGTGGATACTATAATCAATGCAAATGATTTGATTAGAACAGATCACTTACAGAAACAAGCTGAAGCTGATCACCATCCTTTTCAAATGAAGGAGGATACTCTTCTTCTTGTACAATCTCCTATAAAAATTAAATGAAACTTTTCAAGGCAAATTAAATCAAATGATTTTGACCTTAATGAATATACATGGCTTTACACCATTTAGAATGCACTGTTATGTAATACATGTAATGTGTATAGGTTACATTATAAATATTGATTAGTATTGAATATACAGTTTCATGGACGTGAAACTCAAGGGCGCAGAGTGCTGTATATCCAAAAATATGAAACTTCTATGATGTAAGCATCTGGCCGGGGGGCATAAAAATAAATTAGTCATTATAGACGATACCATCAAATTTTCACTAATTCTTAATTATCTCCCCTTGTAAGAGGATATTGGGCTTTATTTGAACAAATGTGATACTCTGTGCCTCTAACCACGGATGCTTTATGACAAGTTTGATTACCATAAAACTGACCCAGTGGTTCAGAAAAACAAGAGGTCCATGGGCCACATCGCTCACCTGAACAACAGTTCCTTGTAACATTGTATTTCGTAGCATATGATATTTCTATGTTAAACTTTGAATCTCTTTAAAAAGTGACCTCATTTCAGAAATTGGTAAATTTTTTTACATTAAGTATTGCTATGATCTCTAAGTAAAATTGGTGAGATTTTTCATTTTTGATATCTAGTTTTAAAATAATTTGGCTTTAATATGACGTTGTTGAAAGACATATCACTGTACAATTATGAAATATTTATAAGTATATGCATGTTCTTGATGTTAGAAGTTTAACTTCTTATGTTTTAAAAATGTTTAAAATTTCATCTTATTAATTCTGTAATAAACTTGCTATCGTCCTCATAGCCAGTAAATAGGTATATATTATTATACCTCTGTGAATATTTTCTATGTAAAATTACAACTAATAAACATGCTATTCTATTTAACCGTGAAATAGTTTCCGTGCTATCTGCCCATGGTGAATAGTCATCGAAACTATTCACCGGCGGCATTCGATTTCCCTCCTTTTTAAACTCGGAACATCTCTGACGTAATCCAATCACCATGGGCAGATAGCACGGAATTATATTATACCTCTGTGAATATTTTCAATGTAAAATTACAACGAATAAACATGCTATTCTATCTAAACGTGAAATAGTTTCCGTGCTATCTGCCCATGGTGAATAGACATCTAAGGTTTTCTTCGGTATAATAAAATACCTATTTACTGGCTATCGTCCTCATATCCAGTAAATAGGTATTTTATTATACCGAAGAAAACTTTATTTGTCGGCGTTGCAGAATTTCTTGATAATAAACAAATTAGAGTTATCGCACTTTGAATTTAATGCAGCGATTGGATTACGTCAGAGATGTTCCGAGTTTAAAAAGGAGGGAAATCGAATGCCGCCGGTGAATAGTTTCGATGACTATTCACCATGGGCAGATAGCACGGAAACTATTTCACGGTTAAATAGAATAGCATGTTTATTAGTTGTAATTTTACATAGAAAATATTCACAGAGGTATAATAATATATACCTATTTACTGGCTATGAGGACGATAGCAAGTTTAATTCTGTAATTGGATATTTAAAAAGGAATTTGTTTTCAATGTTTTATTGAAGGGCAGTGTAGTTGCCATAGCAACAGATTTCAAACATTACAATAAATTGTACAAATTGGCTTAATGCTTATCAAATGTAATATTTCGTATTAAGTAAAACCTTGAAAGTTACAAAAATTCTAAAAATTATGCATATTTAGAATAAAAATAAAATAGAACAAAACTTTGAAAAGTAAATGAAATGATGCATTATTAGTTAGTGCCTCCCCCCTCCCCAATAAGACTTCTCTTTTGGCCGGGTAATCCATTGTGTTAGTTGATAAAATGTTGTAATATTAGTATCTTAATTGAAACTAAGATCAAGGTTCAAACTGCTGAAGACATAAATTAAAGTAATATAAATTATGTAAATGAAGCTTTTTGTTCAATGATTGTTCAAAACAAGATAAAGCTAATTTAATTTCACATTCAAGTATCCCCATTAATCAGCAAAGTAAGAATTTTTCAAAAACAGTTTGAAGGTTTAATGTTGAACAGATGTTGATATTACAAGTTATTTGTAATATAACAAACAACTGATTTCATCATTCTTCCTCACGCACATCTTCGTTTTCACTTTTATTGATGGCGAGTGGTTCTGAAATATCTTGTGCGTCCAGTAGATATTTGCTCCAATCACGAAGACTCAAAAATTCTTTCTTTGAATCGACCAAGTTCCAGATACCATATAATCGACGTGACGTGTGAACATGTCCCTACAACACGAGTTCCTATTGACAGTGCGATCTAATTACTTGAACTTCACTATACTGAATCCAAACTCTGTAGCTTCTCGATGAGACATGTTGTAACTGAATTTTGGCGCAATGTAAGTCTGGCTCATGGTTGCATATCAAAACGTCAAAGCTTCCATCACTGTCCAAGTGCTCTCTGGTGTAACTTGGCGCAGGTTTCAACTGGTACACACCAACTGTCAAATTTCTAATATCCTCTTCACTTAATCAAGGAAAATCTAGAACAGAGGAGGCACTGAATTTTTCCCATCTGCAAGATCGTTTTTTCAGACCATCAGACGGGATTCTTTCACGGAGGACATTCTGTTGTTTTGATAGATGTAACATTTACAGCCCAATTGTTCTTCCTTCTCGGCGGCATATCTTGTGTTTGTTTGTGGCCAATACTTGTTCATGAGGGCGCACATAAGTTTCACGTAATCGACAACATACGTACGGTATCTGACTGTTGGGAAGAACTCGGTCGAGACATTGCTTTATAGGGCTATTTACAGTTTCTACAATCCAACGTATCTTTGTAATGAGTCGATTGGTGTTGCTTTCATCTACTGGCAGTTGTGATTTGCCCTTTTTTTTTTTTTTACATACGAAGGTATTTCAGTTCTCAAGCCAATTTCGTGCAACAGTTCAACTGAGTCTCTGAAACCGCGGTCAACGATAATGACATTATTTTCACAAACCCACTGGTTTTACCAATAGTCTGTATTTATGCAAACTGAAGCACTTGCGTTGAAATTTGAACTGCTGACTCTTTTGTATGTAAATATAAGTACCATCAGAATTGCTGGATGCATGCCCTGGCCGAATAAAGATTGCGCTTATTGACGAGTATTTGACGATATGACTTCTTCTCTGCTGATGTGCTAGAAACCCAATTGTGATGGCACAAAATGTTACGAAAGATATTTTCGAGCTGATGCAAAAGCACGTTGTACAGAGTCTCTGCCTAAATTATATTTGACAACATTTTATTTGGCATGCCTGTGTAACGACGAAAAGTGACCCCCGTAGAATATTGACCGGGGGTCATTTTTCTACGTAGAAAAATGACCCATTTGGTTGTAGAATACTTGGATTACATCGTAGAAATTATGGCCTAGGGGTCATTTTTCTCCGTGTGGGTTGTTGAAAAATGATCCTGTAGAATATCGACAATATAATATTATTATTTTCTTTAAGGTGGGTACAGGGGTGGTGGTGGTGCTGGAGTAGGGGGGAACATTGCCTGCTTGATACCTTGATTGTTCGAATAATCAGCTTGAGTACGCTGTCTATTAATTTTTTAAATTAAAAATTAAAAGGTAAAGTCATGTTTCGTTAATCAAAGTACACTGAATATAAAATGGTCCTCTTCCCTTCATTTTGGCAACAGAAGAAAAAGACGTACCTTAGATAACAACTAAATTTTAAATAAATAGTTAAAATAGGCGCAAATCTAGAACAAAATTAAAAGGTTGGGGGACTTCGCTGGGAGGGAATAATGATATATAATATAACGTATGTTTGCATTTATTGTCAAACAATTACTGAATAGTAATTATATCAATCTGAATGAAAATAAAATTGATACCAGTTAATTTACAGGGAAGAGAAAATTATTCATCACACTCTATATCGCCATGAGAGATTTATTTACCATGGGTCTGAAATACGCACATCTTATCACATGCGTGAATCCAGAAAATTTTATCCGGGTGTTAGGAGGGGGATCCAAGGGATAATAATGTTTGCCAAAGGGGGTCGGAGTCTAGACCTATTATCGGTAAATTTAATAAGTGAATTTAAAAAGTTTGAATTCCCCAACTCCTTAAATCCGCGCTTACATGCAATAGCACATTTGGATATTTCTAACAACAATCATTTTCTTGTTACAACAGGTTTAAGAAGAATATATATTAAACAAATGCAAAGCTTGATTTAAAAACAATATAAAAGTAACAAGTTCCAAAAGTTCAAATTTAGCATTGAACAAAAGAAACAAAATTCTATACAGATAATTTTATGAGAGTTTTAAATCGATCTCTTTTGTAATCAAAATTAACTTTTAATATGTACATGTACTAGCAAACCTCGCTATATAACAGAGAAAGCAAATCGTAAAGAAATAATGACATTAAAAATTAAAGGCTTTACATGTAGCGTTGACTTTGACTCCAATTAAATACAACCACGGTACTTGTAAACAACATTTGAATCTAGCAATTTATACAGGCATATTCTTATATAAGTTTAAACTTTCTTTGGATTTAACATATTAGTGTCCGATACATTCATACTCATTTTTAGCAGTTTCTAAAAGTAGAAACAACAGCTTTTTAAAATAATTACTATTCTTGAAAAAGTGATCTCTTAACTGAGTGTAAATAGAGTATACCATCTATTGATATATGTTTGTTGATAAGTAAAAAAAGGAAGTCATCATCAACGTGTTGCATTCTGCATACAGAAAGTCGGGAAGGAGGGTCCTTTACAGTATTGTATTGTACTTGACAGTTCGTTACAGATTTGATTAATTATAAAGTTTATTTGAGACAATATGCATCTGTCAGGTAAACAACATTCGGTCTAATACATGTATAATGTTTATGAATTAAAAATATTTTATCATGTAAAATATTGCATGCACATAGTCTAATATAATGCCATTTGTGAATCACTGTAACATTGAATCATCCAATAACTTGAATCAGCGATGCGTTAATCATTACCTTTCGATTAGAGTAGATTTTCTTGCATGTGTTGTTTGTATATTTAGGAAACAATTTTTCTCCTATATATGGGAAACTTCGATATCAGAATTTGAACAAAGCAAAACATTTTACCGATCTTTCATGTTGTTTGGAATAAACAAATTGGTCTCTGCAATTATTATTTTTTTTAATCAAGTATTTTATATATATATAGGCATTGTCCGATCATTACAGCAGTTTAAATTTAAAAGTACATTGAAAAAAGGCAGCATTACATTCTTAAATTACTTTGTAATCTAAAACAAGGGTGGGATAAGTTGTCAGAAAGAAGGAAAGTCCATAATTTAATCTTGTTTTATAAGATGGTAAATGGTATGGTGCCAAATTTCTTACAATATCCTTTAGAACCCTGTATTTCAGATGAAATCACTTATTCCTTGAGAAATAATGATGATCTTACTTTTGTCATTCTTCAAGTGAGAAATACATGTTATTTAAGACGTTTTGTCGCATGGTTTCACTCTAATGACCACAAATTTCCATTTAGTTCCCCGTGGTGAATATTACTGATGCCTGCACGGGTCTTTTGAATGGAAAGTGTTAATTGATTAACCATTGGACTAATCACCCAGGTCAGCTATAAGACAGCTTTTGTATTAGAATGTATATCAGAAAAATTATTTAAGTAAAAAAATTAATTTAGAGTATTAAATTGTGAATAATTAAAATCAACTATACAAGTGCAATGAAAGGGAAAACAGAAAGTTAAATTTTTCATTCTGTCATTTTTATTCCACATACAAAATAGTAAATAAATCTCAGAACACTGTTGGCTGTTTACCTAAATACAGTGCCGCCCATTCAAACCCTGATAAGTTTAAATATTCAATTTAAGAAACAAAGAGCATGCGACAAAATGGTTGTTACACGGTTGCCTCGGGCGCGCACAGCGCGCCCTCGTCAAGCCGTGTAACAACCCTTACTTATATATACATCTACAGTTTTTTGTGGAATGAACTTCCTTTGGACATCAGAAGACTCCCACCATTGTCTTCTATTTTAAACACCATTAAGAAGCAATATTTCAAAACTCCAAATAATCTTTTTTTTATTTTTGGAATCGCAACGAAAATATTGCGATATAATAAAATATGTTCAAATTAAAGGGACTTGGACACGATTTTATATCAACATTTTATTTTTCATTATTTATGTATAAAATGGTTTACTTGCACAATTTGAATGATTGACCAGTATTTGAATGTTATAAGAGAAATACTGAGGTAAGAAATCATTGGTATGTAAACAAAGCTCGTGTCTTATATTTGTATACAAATAATGTAAAGTATGAAATTGCCATTTCTTTTACAAAATAACTCGTGGCAAACATGGTAAACTGGTTCAATTTGTTCATAAATAATATTATCAACAGAAAAAAGCAACATTTGATTGAAACTTATACCAATAAAACACATGTGTAAACATTAACAAGGCTAGAACTTTGTTTACAAAAAAAAGAATTTCAAACTCTGTATCTTTCATTTAACTCAATATTTGACTTTCAAATTTTGACAATGCATGAATAATACCCATATTAACTATTCTAAACATTTAAATTGGGAAAATAAATTTAAAATTTTGAGCTCAAATCGTGTCTAAGTCCCTTTAAATCAAAAACAGACTTGATAAAAATCTATTAGAATAAATCACTCATATCTGTAGTCATATAAACATGTTCAATAGAACTATCATTATAAGACTCTTAAAACCATCTTGTGTGATGTTTCATGTGTTTTGAACTAAAAATCAATAAAATCATCAAATAAGTAAAGAAAATTTGAAAATAAAATTGAGGCCCTAAATGTTTGTTGAGACCAAGTCAAGTTTGAGGCCAGAAGTCCTCACTCACGAAAAGTTAATGTGTACCTGTAACATAAGTCTGTCGGTGTAACGGTGAATGTTTTGTTTGGTTGTCTGACATTCTCTATAGCTAAATACAACAGATATTTTAAAAATCCGCTTTATTCGTCGAAATTTCACATCTGTCTTCCGAGTTTTTTTCTTCTTAAAATAGGCAATACACGTACATACTCGTACAGAGGTCATTTAGGTTTGTCTCAATGAAATCATCTACTAAAGCTGTGGGGCCTATTCAGCAGATCGAGCAAACGCGAGCTGTCGCATTATTACCGTCTTTAGTTATGCAAAAAGGGAGCGCAACCGAGTGCATCTTTATGTATGTACCTTTAGGGGGAGGACACAACACTAAAATGGCTTAGCGAAAGGGGCACCATAAGGCAAGCTGACGAGTACTTTAAGTTTAAGTAAAACACAGACATCTCTTTGTTCAAACTGATGCTATATATGTAACAGGGTAAAAAGGGAGGCGCATCCATCTTTTATATGCTTTCGCTGCCCCTTTCCCCTTCGCCCAACATGAATGTTTCTCTAATTTCTATAGTTTCTATGTAGTTTATACGCAAGGTCAAAATTCTATGAGGGTCAGCTTTCAACGTGTGGGGGGGTCGTAGATCTACAGGTCTGGAATGGTTTTCTACTGTAGAAAAAGGACCCTAGTTGTCATAGAATACTGACCCTGGGTCAGGTTTTTTCCGTAGAAATTTGACCCCCGGGTCAATATTCTACGGGGGTCACTTTTCGTCGTTACACCTGTCCTCAGTTTGGTAAGAAATATGCCTAAACGTTTGCGAACGCTGCGAGTACTCGATTCACGGAGATGTCCTTGAACTTCAAAACAAAGGTTGTCTAAGTTCCTCTTTGATATGTGTGTAATAATACATGTAAATAAGTATGGATACTTATCATGTTTATATGAGTTATAAAATTGAGGAAGGGATTTATTTCCTAAATGTATTATAATGCATCAAATATAATGTAGACCATGGGTCTATAGGATTGTTCTGATTCCTTGAAACAGAAAATTACCAAATACATGTTTCTTGAAAACTGATGAGATCCCATATTTATTTTTGTTTCTAGTGTCATTATGATGCATCAAAGGGTGAAAAGTACACGACCCCCAGAAGTTGTCTTTAAGCCATTCCTCTCCTCCTCTGAAATAGGAAATGATAATATATTTTGAGATGCCCATTTCTAAACCATATTTATTTTTGCTCTTTGTGTCATTGCACATCAAACGTATAGGTTATGCCCCATTGGAGACACCCTGATTTACCAGAACTTGAAATAAAGTTTTTTATCTGATTTAAAATAATCATCATTTCTTTTTTTATTAAACTCAATCCCACCTTTGCAAATATTTTGATAATTAAAAATACAGTGTACTTAAAATGTATGCCCAAGTTACATTTATTTCCTAGAATTTAAAACGTTTTAACACCCCCCCCCCTTCTATCGCATCAGATATCAATAAACAACCAAAATAAAAGTCTGCCTGGATTTTTCATTGCAACAACATTACAAGTACCCTGATAATCATGTAAAAGAATTGTGCGAGGGGCCCCACAAACTGCAGAATAAATTAGAGATGTTCACATTATAAATCCCCGCCAGAAATGTATTTTTACTCCACAGATTTCAATTTCACTAGCATTCATAAGTTTTTGACAAATTAGGCGTTGTTTATACAAACACAACAAATTTAAAAGAGAGTGCTTCAAAAGACGTCCTTTTTACCAATGACGACGTCAAGTCGATGAGTAAATTTACTCATAACAGTCACTGAATAGATCCCATTTTCTCAAATTTTCTCACAATTTAAAGAAAGTGTTGCTTGTTGAGTTACTTTTACCCAGGGTATTCTTTTTTCATAATTCGTATAACTATATCTTGAGTGTATGTTTGATAATACAGTTTTAAACAGAAGATGTCTGCTTATGTCCGATTTATCTTGATTAAAAGAAATATGATGCAATTCATTTCAATTAAATTAAAATTTCAATTAAAATAAAAGTGCGTTTTTCTCCTAAACTTTTTTGTGAGAAAAAATTAAACGATTTTACTTTTTATTTATTTATACAATTTACAAGTTTTGACCAAATATATCTTAATTTATACGAATTTCAAATAGTATCAGATATTCTGAGAGCGTAAATACGTAAATATGTGTTATTAGTACATATTAGGATATCTATGAATACATTTCTGATATTGGACGTAAAGTCGAGAAAATTAGTTTTTTTCGTAGATATTATGTTTACTCAACATAGCACAGATATCAATGATTTTGAAGAAATAACATGCTATTGGTTCGAAAAATGTTCAACCTTTTTAGCTCGATATTAGGTGCGTGTTGAACCAGCCTTTAGGAGTACTTATGGAAAATAGTGTTATTTATGATATGTCAAATAAAAATAAGAATTGCAACTGAATAAAACTGTTGAGAAAAGGCGTGTGATGAACATTTAACTATTAACTTCAACATATTAACATATTTACTCCTTTCTAAAATTCTTACAGTAGTGAAGGAGAAACTTCAAGAGTACTGTACAACAATATACTCCAGAAGTAGTGTGAATCAGATATGGATACTAAAAAAACTCTACAGAATTATTAGAAACTTTAAGATCACAAAATCTTACCAAAATCAATAGCATCAAAACGTACGATTTTTCAACGCTTTATACAACCATTCCCTACGACAAATTAAATTCTAGGCTTTTTTATATCATCGACAGCTATTTCTTCAATAAAAATGGAAGTCGTAAAAATGCTTACCTTGTCATTAGAAATCTAAAAAATTATTTTCTTAAAAACCATTCTAATTGCACACACAACTACTCTGAAGTTGACATTAAAAAGATGCTTGAGTTTCTGATAGACAACATCTATGTAGTTTATGGAAATCAAGTCTTCCAACAGTCTGTTGGAATTCCCATAGGTACCAATTGTGCCCCATTGTTAGCAGACCTATGAAGCAGAATTTATTCAAAAACTTGTACGTGAAAAAAATAAATCACTCGCTGTGGCCTTAAACTCAACATTCAGGTATATCGACGACGTATTATCAATTAACAATTGTTATTTTCATATTTTCGATTCGATATATCCGAGTGAACTTGAAATAAAAAATACCACAGAGTCTGCATCATCTGTTTCATATGTGGATATTTTACTGGAAATGGACATTGATGGTAACCTAACAACAAAACTTTATGATAAACGCGATTACTTCAATTTTTCTATAGTCAACTTTCCTTACTTATGTAGCAATATACCTTCATCACCTGCATATGGTGTTTTTGTCTCTCAGTTAATTCGATACACAAGGGCATGCTCTTCGTATAAACAGTTTCCAAGGCGAGGCAAGCTACTGACAAAAAAGTTGATAAAACAGGACTATATACAGTCTCGTTTGAAGTCATCTTTTCGTAAGTTCTATGGTCGATACAACGACCTTGTCAGCAAATACAATCTTCCACTGGGTCGCATGCTGACTGACGTTTTTCATACTAATTGTTAGACCATAGATAATCACCTAATTGTCTACGGACTTTTCCGGGGTTTTTTTCCCCAATTACGACAAAGAGCACACGGCGGGTGTGACCGGTCAGCAGAGGATGCTCACTCCTCCATGGCACCTGATCCTACCTCTATCTTTTTGGAGGTCCGTGTTGCTCTGCTTTGAATTTGTATTACGTTTTATGGATTTTTGAGATGGTTGACGGTTTGTTATTGTCATTTTTTATATTAACTTAAAAACTATCAGACTTGGTATAATTTCAAATTCAACCATAATCCTATTATTTTAAAAATCCCGTATTGCAAAATGTAAATTTATTTCTTTAAAGTTGTTTTACGGAAAATATATTTATGTAAACACACACGTTTTTTCATATTTTATAGGTTGCTCCGTGAACTGTGTCGTTCTAGAATGTGCAAGTCATTGTTCGTGCAATATCAGAGGAAATACAACATAAGCGCATCTGTTCTCTCTATAATATCATCGATTCAAAACACAAAAAACCAGTTTCAGTTGCAAGTGTAGTTGATGCATTCAGCCAATTTTACCATCACATTGATGTTGAAATGTATATAAACATTCAAAGTGTAAGTAAAAGAATTATTTCTTAATCGATATTCAAGAATCGCAATAACTTCATAAATATTGATTATTATTATAATTAAAAATATCTGAGATAATGTTATGAAATTTTATCAAAATAAAGTTTTTAATTTATTGATATTTTTTATTTTAATCTTTTGTCCTTAACAGTGTTTTATAGAGCATTTTGTAGAGATTAAAAATATAAGATGGAAAATAATTAAAATGGCTACTATTTGGCAAAGTTAGGGTGTGTTAGATAATCTTTTGTAATAACATACGTTGCCTATGTGAATGTTGCTCCTAATAATAAATTATTTTAAAGAAATTGTTTCTTGACGTAGTTTTTCCGATGACTGACCATAACTTAATGAGGCTGGGTGGTCAACATATTAACCATCAGATCCACTTAAAATTTAAGGATATATTTAGCTATAAACAATTATCTAGTAAAGAAATAACCCATATACTTCACCCTTTAATTTTTTGAATTTTCTACGTTTTTAGCTCACCTGAGCTGAAAGCTCAAGTGAGCTTTTCTGATCACATTTTGTCTGTCGTCCGTCTGTCTGTCCGTCTGTCCGTCCGTCTGTCCGTAAACTTTTCACATTTTTGACATCTCCTCAAAAACTACTGGGCCAATTTTAACCAAACTTGGCACAAAACACCTTTAGGCAAAGGGGATTCAAAGTTGTGAAAATAAAGGATCACGCCTTTTTCAAAGGGGAGATAATTAGAATTTATTTTAAAAAATCTTCTTCTCAAGAACCATTTGGCCAGGAAAGCTGAAACTTGTGTGGAAGCATCCTCAGGTAGTGTAGATTCAAAGTTGTGAAAATCATGACCCCCGGGGGTAGGGTGGGGCCACAATGGGGGGTTGAATTTTTACATAGGAATATATAGAGTATATCTTTAAAAATCTTCCTCTCAAAAACTAATCAGCCAGGAAAGCTGAAACTTGTATGGAAGCATCCTCAGGTAGTGTAGATTCAAAGTTGTGAAAATCATGACCCCCGGGGGTAGGGTGGGGCTACAATGGGGGGTTGAATTTTTACATAGGAATATATAGAGTATATCTTTAAAAATCTTCTTCTCAGAAACTAATCAGCCAGGAAAGCTGTATGGAAGCATCCTCAGGTAGTGTAGATTCAAAGTTGTGAAAATCATGACCCCGGGGGTAGGATGGGGCCACAATGAGGGGTTGAATTTTTACATAGGAATATATAGAGTAAATCTTTAAAAATCTTCTGATGAGAAACTAATCAGCAAGGAAAGCTGAAACTTGTGTGAAAGCATCCTCAAGTAGTGTAGATTCAAAGATGTGAAAATCATGACCCTAGGGGGTAGGATGGGGCCACAATTGGGGGTTGAATTTCTACATAGGAAAATATAGAGTAAATCTTTAAAAATCTTCTTCTCAGAAACTAATCAGCCAGGAAAGCTGAAACTTGTGTGGTAGCATCTTCAGGTAATGTAGATTCAAAGTATGAAAAAAATGACCCCCGGGAGTAGGATGGGGCCACAATGGGGGGTTGAATTTATACATAGGAATATACTTGTATAGAGTAAATCTTTAAAAATCTTCTTCTCAAGAACCATTTGGCCAGGAAAGCTGAAACTTGTGTAGAATCATCCCCAGGTAGGGTATATTCAAAGTAGTAAAAATCTTGACCCCCGGGGGTAGGATCGGGCCACAATGGGGGGTCAAATTTTTACATAGGAATATATAGAGTAAAACTTTAAAAATCTTCTTCTCAGAAACTAATTAGTACGGAAAGCTGAAACTTGTGTGGAAGCATCCTATGGTAGTGTAGATTCAAAGATGTGAAAATCATGACCCCCCGGGGTAGGGTGGGGCCACAATTGGGGATTGAATTTCTACATAGGAATATATAGAGTAAATCTTTAAAAATCTTCTTCTCAGAAACTAATCAGCCAGGTGATTCTTTAAAATTGTTTAGACTTTGGCCCCTTGATGATTCTTGGGCCTCACAAGGGGTTCAGAGTTTGATGTAGGTTTATATCCCATACATAAACAATTGTTTAGGATCTTTTTGAGAACTGCAATGCTCAACATTTGTTATGACTATAAAATCATCCTGTTAGAAAAGGGACTAATGATAATAAAAATAAGAATATCCAGGGGGAAAATGGATTTTCATTTATACAGGATCTACATGTATTATACTACATTGTCCAGATAGTTTGTATTATGACTCCTTTAAGCTGATTTCATCATACCTATTGTTCCTCATGTGAGCGATGTGGCCCATGGGCCTCTTGTTACATAGTGCTCTTGTTCTAAAAGATATCAATATAGTCTAAAAATGGACAAGACCATCGAGCCCTCTTAAAGGCGAACTTTCATCGGTTGTAATGAAAACAGCTATGATAAAATAACCACAGTCGGTGTTCCATTTTGTTCCCAAAAGAATCTAACAAATAGATTTGACATTCGAGGGCTTTCGGTACCGCTTAGTGAATACTCTGGCATCTGAATTTTTGTGTGACGATTATGAACGTGTTACTGCCCAGTTCGAATGCGATATAAGTTAATTATTCGATATTTTAATAAAAGTCCAACTATTTCATTTTAAGTAGTTCGTGGATCTTTCACAAATTGACACGTTTCATGATTTTATTAGTTTTCAGCGATGTTATCCTTTTTTACCGGAATGCAAACGGATATAGATTTTTAACTGTTGAGAGATTATTAAGAACAATACAATTTTTAAAAGAAAATATTGGTTAAATTCGAAATTATTAAAATGTTAAGGGTAAATGTTATAGATCGGCATTTGTCATGCGTTTGCATGGAAGAAACATATTCTAGTTCCATCAATAAACATTCGTTGAACATCCTTTTTTATTTGTTTTTGTTCCTAAGACGATTAAAAAAATGAATTAAACATCTATGTAAGAAGTTTATTTTCAGCGTGTATTTAAAAGAACCAGTGCCAATGAGTTTATGCATTCTTGAAACTGTGCATTTTTACTTAATCAACGAAAACTGATTTCAACAAAATAGACAAGATATATTACAAAAAACCATGGTATTTTACATGATATTTAAAAACATCGGTTAATGAGAGTTTAAACAATGTAGAACAATTAAGATCTAAGTCACATTACAAAGCAAACTGTATTGAAAACGCTTTCAACATTTAAGAACATTTAGAGGATTTTATTTATCTATTGAGGGTTTTAACAATAAAAGCAAACCACCCAACACCAAACAGGTGCCCATCAAGTAGAATCCGCCAACGTATGACCCGGTCTGGTCCCGCAGATGACCTGCAAATTGAAGTGAGTCCCATAAAAAATGTCCATTGTTGCACCATGTTAATAACTTAAAATTTTCGCATATTTAATAGAATTATTATAAAATTCATCATATGTTCAAGATATATATGTGATATAGGCTATATCTTTTTAAGTTTTGAGAGTATTTTATATAGGTACAAGAATCGACCATTAAGCCTTGCTTCAGCTGTTTTCTCTCAAATATTGATTTTGATAGTAGAATAATCAAGAAATTTACCAACAACAGATGACGAAATTGCCACTGATATCCCCCGTAAAACCGTACTCATTGACAATCCGTGACGTAAATTCTCCAAACCAATGAAATCCACAATAAGTACATTAATCAATGAATAGTATGTACCGGCGAAAGAAGACTGCAAGAATCCAAAGACTGCAAGTTTTGCAAATGTATCATAAAAAGAAGCCAGAAGACATGTCAAACCGTTGGCTAACAACGCAATAGTTAACATATGAGACCTTTGGATAACTTTGTTGTCAGAGATGAATACAAAAAGGAGTCTTCCTGTTAAGTCACCTGCCGAAGAGAGTGTGAGGAGGTACCCGATCAAATAAGTGGACTGATCATTGTCTTTAGCAAAAGGTGCAATAAATGTCACAACTATGGTACTTCCAGGCGCTACTAAGAACGCTACCAACATAAGAAGGATAAACTTTGGGTTCTTGAATAAAGCAAAGTCGAATAAGGTGAATAACAATTTAAGACAACAATTTCTGTTAGAATCCGGCAGCGTGGACAATGAACGATGGTGTGACCTGCCTGCATTGATGTTTTCTATAGATACGGTGCTTCCGATATCTAATGAACTTCCAAATAGTTCTGTTGGCCTTACTGAGCAGTTCTTGTGGTTTGAGTTAATATTTACTAATGAATTGGATTTTCTCTCTGTGTTAACTGTTTTGTGAAGCGAAGTGCATGACCCATTGTAAGTGTCTTGGATTTCATACTCAATAACATTCTTCTTGTCCGTTTGGTGTGACATAAGATTGTTTTTACACTCTTCGTCTTCTTTATGTAATACGATGCCGTTCCCGGCTTTTCCTTCATTTATATGCATATCTCTTTCAATTGAACGCATTACTAGTCCTGCAGGCAAAAACTGAAGGTACAACCCTCCGGCGATTATAAGCGTGCCTTCTAGGCCGTATTCGCTGAATAGAAAAGTCAAAAAAAAGGGCAAAACAAAGCCTCCCAAACTTCCTCCAACATTGGCAATACTATTCGCCATTCCTCGTCTTTTTTCAAAGTATTTGCCGACCATCAGCATAGACGGTAAATGTGCTGTCATTGCTGAAACCGCTAAAAAAGATTGAAAAAGATTTATATTAAATATTAAATGTAAATGAGTACTTATGGACAATTTAAATTGTTAATTAGTAAAAGACACCTGAAAGAGGAAACTTAAAACTTTTTGCCATATATTAATTTTTATTCTTTTTCAATACCTTGGCCAGACTAAAGTTTTTAAACCGATATTTTAGACATTTTAATCTGATTTAAATTGCAATGTGGAATTTAACAAGAATTTTAAAAAACCAGAAAAGATGCGTTCTGCTTTTAAAATTCTTATAAATTCTTATAAAGATTACTTTAGTATTATTAAGTAAAGGGATATAATTCAATCATACCAAACAAAAAACTTTGTGTAAAAAACAAAACTTCTGCTGACGGAGCAAAGGCGTTTCCTATACAACACCCTAGTCCTATAAGTCCAGCACACATAACCATTGTTCTCTCTGTGAAATAACGAGTTCCTACTCCCATGACTATAAAGGCTGAAAGTTCAAAGGTCAAAACAAAATATTAATCAAATAAAAGCATTATTTATTTCGATATAATTTCATAACATTACCTTATACATGCAAATCAAAATAAAAATTCATGATATGATTGGAATTCCTGATATATCAATTACGAAAAATTCTCTCTCATACACCTTTTCCTTCAACGTGGTGGTAAATATCAGTATCAGAATAAGTACTTACAACTGAAACTTGCTATTATGTTCTGAACCGATATAATCATGGAGATGGCAGAGGCGCTTGTGTTGTATTTCCTCTGATATTGCACAAAAAATAACCCGAACGATTTAAACATTCCAAGAACAACAAAGTACTCCACGGAGCATGCTACAAAGTATAAAAAACATTGTGGATATATACTGCCTGTAAAACAAATCTAAGGAAATGTTATAAGGAGGTTGTGTGGTCAACCATCATATTTGCCTTAAACGGTTAAATTTTGAACATTTTCCTGTATTGTGTGTGGTCAACCATCATATTTTCCTTAAACGGTTAAATTTTGAACATTTTCCTGTATTGTGTTGGTCAACCATCATATTTGCCTTAAGGAGGTTGGCACCTGAAATAATAGTAATGTCAATCATCCGAAAACCACTTGGATACAAAGATGGGGACCTATAATGTTCATTTATTTTATTTGTGACCCATGTCACATGCCATTTTTTGGAAATATAGGGCCCCAAACAGAAATGATAATTTTTCTGAAAGTTTTGCTAAAATTTGTCATAGAAACTGATAATTTAAAGAAATCAAACAAATATTTATAGTTTGAACTATTATTAAGTTGTGATTTTAATACAGTATGAAGTTGAACACATGTAGTGACTATAAAAGTAAAATCTAAATCAAAGCTTAAAAAATCTTGCTTTACTGGTGGCTTCAAATGCCGGTACATAATGAACACAACAACAGATGTTAAAAATTTTGGAGTAATCAAATTATAACGCAAATAAAAAAAAAATTAGAGTAATGTCATCTTTCCAAAACTTTGCATACAAATAGACATACATTTAATGTCTCATTTAAAAATAAAACAAGTAGGGGTCACATCTCAAAAATTTGAGATATAGCATGAAATAAGCTAATTTTAGGCCAAATTGGAGTAATTTTTATCTTAACTTCTAAGAAATATAAGCTAAATATGCCGAAATATATCGATAGAAATATCAAAATATTGTTTAACTATGTTTTTTAGAACATCATGAATATGTCGTAATACACAAACTTTCTAGAAGTTTGGTCTGCGCTGAAAATTAGGAAGCTAAAGTAACAGTACTCTAAAACTAGTGAGTTATGAAAATTGTTCAATTCCTTCTTGAAAACCTTCCGCCACAAAATATAGTCCCTTTCTAAACTCTGTAAAAATGTAATTTTTTTTAAAACAACTTTATTCAATATAGTTTATTTGGCATTGTAAAATATAAATATACAACAAGAATTAATATGTGATGCAGAATTTTCAGACTAGAGGTGACCCACAATGGCTACCTAAAACCTAAGGAGCGAACCTCTTTAAACTGTTAAATTTTGAACATTTTCCTGTATTGTGTGTGGTCAACCATCATATTTGCCTTAAACTGTTAAATTTTGAACATTTTCCTGTATTGTGTGTGGTCAACCATCATATTTGCCTTAAACTTAAATTTTGAACATTTTCCTGTATACTTTGTGGTCAATCATCATATTTGCCTTAAACTGTTAAATTTTTAACATTTTTCTGTATTTTTATAAAGAGCTCCTCGTCCGAAGGAAGTAAATATAGCATAAAAGGGCCAACACCGTTCAGACCTTTTAAACAAGATTTGCAAAATGCACATTATCAATTGTGCGTTTAAATATTTAAGATTTGTGTTTGGATATTGAAATCAGTCCAATCCTGTCATTTTTTTAAAAGTAAATGAACTCTGACTTAAAACCTACAAATATGTTCTAACGATGCTTCCTTTAGATTTTCTATTTAAAAAATTCGGTCTCAGTGGCAATTATTGTTTTAACTAAATATATCATTATTTAAAGCTTAATCTGTCATTTTCTAAAAGGCTAGTTCGACATATATACAATGTATCTATGAAGTTTGGTATAATACCACGTAATTCTATACCTAATGTCTCTATCAAGTATGGTATTCAAATATATCAAATATATATCATGTAATATATTCACAATTATTGACATATGGTAGATACACTAAGTTGTCTAAATATTATATCAACGAAATAACAGGAAAAAATTAATAAAATATCTCCACTTTTGGAAATTGAACAAACAATTCAACAATGGAAATCAAGAAAATTAACTCCAATTGGAAGAATAGTTGTATTAAAAACATTAATTTTACCCAAGATGAATCATCTGATTTTAACTTTACCAAACCCTAACCATGAATTTATACAAAAATTCGATAAAGCACTATTCAATTACCTCTGAGGGTCAGATATACACAAAATTAAGAAAAATACAATAATTCAAGACTACAGTCAGGGAGGGCTCAAAATGATAGATTACAAAGAATTTATGTTAGCACTTAAATCAACGTGGATAAGAAGACTTCTTCATTCCTCACCTAAATGGATACATATTTTAGAATCTGAAATGAATATAAGTGTTAGCAACTTATGGTCAAGAGGTACTGAATATACTCTCAAAATATGTAAATTAATGCATAATAGTTTTTGGAAATAAGTACTCCTGAGCTGGACTAAAATAACTGATTGCCAGATAGCTATAAAAGAATTAATTCCATTTGAACATATATGGTATAATCCAAGAATAAGAATAAACAAGGCATCTGGTTTTTTTAAACAATATTTTAATAATGGTATGATCTGTATTATTGACCTTTTTGATCCAAATGGTAATTTTATAACTTATGAATCGATTATTAACTCAAATATAAAAACTAATTATTTAGAATATGTAGGACTGAGAAAAGCAATTTTTGAATATATAGGGAGTGGGACATATAATATGACACAAGTAAGACAAAAGATTCAGCCATACATACCAATGCCCCTAATCGTGTTTTACAAAAGTAAAAAAGGATGTAAAGATATGTACAATTTACTTATTAGAGAAAAGAAAAAGCAAATTACCTCTGTAATAAAGTGGAAAGAAAAAGGATATGAAATGAATGAATTTGACTGGGGAAATATTTTTGAACTTCCATTTAAAGTTACTCTTGAATCTAAACTCCAATGGATGCAATATCAAATATTACATCGAATAGTTCCTACAAATAATTATCTCTATAAAATTAAGCTTAAAGACTCTCCTCTTTGTGACTTCTGTAAATTAAACATTGAAACAATAGAACATTTATTTATAGAATGTCCTGAGGTTAAAGATATATGGTATAAAATTGAAAAGCTGTTTTTAACAAAATATAATGTTTCTATTGTTTTGGATAAAAGTAGCATCCTTTTTGGTAAATATAGTAATAAAAAATTATACAGAATTCTTAACTTGTTAATACTAATTGTAAAACAATACATTTTTTCATGTAAATTCAAACCTGTCCAAAAACTTGACTTTTTTAGATTAAGTAATATAATTGCTGGCAGATTCCTTATTCAGAAATGTATGCTGTTAAAAAACTGCAAATATTCAGAATATGAAAGAGATTGGAAAGCAATTTGTGACTTACTGTAAGTAGTATATATACTAGCTATTACACTACTTAGGAACCTAATATCCATTACAATTATAACTATAAGTAAAATTTTCATAGTTGTTTTATGTTTGATATACATGATGTGTTGGCCTGTCTGTATTTTTCTCCTTTTTTTCTCTCTATCTCTTGTATATAACTCTTATGCAAAATATTATGCTATATATTTATTTCTTTTGTGAAACTGTAAAAGAGTCTCAATAAAATGTTTCAAAAAAAAAAAAAAAAAAAAAAAAAATATCTCCACTTTTCCTATAATTTCAAGAAATTATTTCTAGAGAACTTAATATCAACTATTAAGATATGTCTATATACTACGCACCAAGAAGTATTATCCAGGCCCAGCCTCTATCAACAGATGATGATGAACTTTTTCTGAAGTTTAACATGGTTATCTACAAAGATGAGAAAATTGCATGTATAACAAAACGGTTTATGTGAAGTCGGCACAAAAGACTTGACAGCGTTGCTTCTGTTTGACGTTTAACTATATAACAACACTGGGTTTATTTTCTTTTTTATGCGTTTTTAAGTTTATATTCATTTCTACGTCTTTTAGGTTCTCCCAATTACCCCAGGGCATAGAAAGTTCAAATAAATCTTAAAGCCATTAGCTAAACCAGCTGTTCCATTTAGTTCAAGTGTCCCGCTACCGAGTAAATAGAAAATAAAACTGATAGTGCAAACTATTCAACACAGGAATGAAAGTGTCTCCTCGTAGTATTTTAGATTACGTTCTTTTGTCTTGACTTGTAGTTCATGTCGTGTGATCATTACACGTGCGTACATGTCATCTATGCGCCAATTTGCCCTATAATTGGCCTGAACTTGTGAGTGTACAAAGTAATATGAACATGTGATACAACAAATGCATATATTATTAATATCCTCTTTAAAGATTACACAAAACAATTACTTTTTCTCTGATTGCATCAAATTAACTGTGCCAAGTGTATTAATATCTAAAATATCATGTAAGCTTTTAAGCAACATACTACGACATTTGATAAAGAATTATCTGATCAAAACACGACTTACCGCTAATTTAGAGCTTTTATAGAAATGACCTCATTTCCAACCTCACTAAACTGCAATGACTTTCATGTTAGATAAATGACGGCTGGTCACATGTCCAATACATCGTTTTGAAGACTGAAGATTAGAATAATATCTTCCGGCATATATTTTGAAATTAAATAACGACAAAGTCCGTGTGTTTTAGATTGATATTTGTAAACTTAACAACGATCAATGAACAAGTTTGATTGTCGAATCGTGGATGATGGGGGGGGGGGGGGCTGTTTAAGTTACTCTCTCTCCCTTATCTTTGTAAGTACTGATAACCATGTATAGGCCAGAGTCGTAAAATAAATAACACCAAAATTGTTTGAAATTTCTGTCCGCCTTATTAAAAATTCATTAAGAGGAAAAATTTTCAGTTAAATAATAATGACGTTTTCAATCAAATTGGGAGAATTACATCATGTTCTCATTAATCATTAAAACATTTCGGCCAAAACTCCCCAAAAGTCTTTTAAAAATGTTTATTAAGGCCCCGCTCTGTGGGCGCCCTATAATGATCAGTCTGTCCGTCCGTCAATCCGTACTTCCGTCCGCCTGTCTATCCGAGATCTCTTGTCCGGAGCATTCACCCACAGAGTGCCTTTTGGTAAAGAGTATGCAGTGACCTTGAATCATGTTTCTAGTTCTACGGTTAAGGTGTGGTTGTGATCAAAGAGTATGCAGTGAATGATGTTTGTTGGTCAAGTGTCAAGGTCATTTCAGATCACATAAAAATCCTTCTTTTAAGAGCATATATACTCTCCACTCAGCCCTGTTTGGCTCCTTCTTCACATAAACAGAGCTTTTGGGTTAATGGTGTGCATTGAATTTGAACCAATTCAATGTGAAGGTCATAGCAGATATCTTTATAATCAGTTTTAGTCTGTAGATTATTTCCCATTTGCTTAATCTTGCTAAGATTAAATATAAATGCCTGTATTAAAAGGGTACTGAGATTGAAAAAAGTTCAATGCCAGCTGGAAAATATCTAGTTACAGTTCAAGGTCAGAGCAAAATTCTCTGAAATGCTTTTTATCATTTTGTCCAATATTTAAGCGAGGCCCTTTAAGATGGTCACCAACTTAATGTTCTCTAGTTGTTGTTTTTTTAATTTCTGGGATTGTTTTCAAACAACAGTATTCCTGTCTATCAATACCGTAAAAACAAAGTTACCAAATTTTAAGAAGTTTTTTTTTTTTAAATATGATAATTCTAGTTTTAAAAATAATTATGACATAATATAATTTCATGTCTCTTTAAAGTAATACAAAATCCCAACAGTGTAGATTACTCGCTAGCTACCGTCAGTTGAGTAATTTTATTTGCTAGTGAATGAATAAAAACAGAACTGGTAGAATTGTTGACCTATCATCTGAAATCATCCTGCAGTTTCTTTTCTCCGTTAAAGTATGACTTATACATGTGAACGACAAAATCGAAGCCGATTCAGGCTTAATTGTTTACACCTGGCTTAAGTTGATTATATAATATATATTTTTATTATACCTCTGTGAATATTTTCTATATAAAATTACACTGAATAAACATGCTATTCTATCTAACCGTGAAATAGTTTCCGAGCTATCTGCCCATGGTGAATAGTCATCGAAACTATTCACCGGCGGCATTCGATTTCCCTCCTTTTTTAACTCGGAACATCTCTGACGTAATCCGATCGCTGCATTAAATTCAAAGTACGATAACTCTAATTTGTTTATAATCAAGAAATTCTGCATCGCCGACAAATAAAGTTTTCTTCGGTATAATAAAATACCTATTTACTGACTATTCGGACGATAGCAAGTTTATTGTCCCCCTCGACAGCAACTATTTCCCTCGGCTTCGCCTCGTGAAATAGTTGCTGTCTTGGGTGACAATAAACTTGCTATCGTCCTCATAGCCAGTAAATAGGTATATAATATACTACATGCATTTATCAATAGTGATGTTATTTATATATTGGAAGTAATTAAAATTAAGTCACTGTTTACTTACTGTAAACCAACTTTTATTCGCGGCGGCTTTATTTTGCGATTAACTTCCGATAAACTGGTTCGCGACGACTAAGGACTGGTTTGCAGCGAGAAATGTTCGCGATGACGACACTCTCGCTTATCTCGCGAAAATTTCTAGCACGCGAATAAAGGTTGGTTTACAGTACTTTACTTGAAAGCAACAGAAAAATCACTCATTGAATATTTAATTCTCTCATAAATTCAAACAAATTTTCATATCAAATCAATATTCATTATGATACAATGTATCCTAAATGATTTTCATACATATCCTTTGGATATAATTCGATAGAAATCACAACCATATAACTATTATATGATTGTTGTATAATTTTGATATGATTATATTATGATATGATTCTTATATGAAGTATTTATCATAAAATTTAAATCATATCAGAATCATATGATAGGAATTATATAATTCTTATATAATAATATTTTTATATTATTCTTATGTGATTTCAATGTCATTCTGATATAAAAAGCACTACATATCAGCATCATATGTTGCGAAATTGCCTATGTACAAATATCTTATAACGTATGGTTTGATGAATATCTTATAACGTATGCTTTGATGTTTTGTAAAGCGTTTTGGCAAACAAAGCACATATAAAAAATCCTTAGTGAAATAAATATATCACTTCTGAACAGATACATGTACGAAGGGCTTCACAAGCAAAAGCAGTCCGCCCACAATAGAACAGGTACCAAGAAGATAAAACCCGCCTACATAGGAACCAGTGATGTCCCGAATCATTCCTGAAATTAATATCAAGATGTGTATATTAGTGGTCAATTTGAAACTACATTAATCTTTTTTAGATAAAGAGCTTTGTATAACGACAGAGAAAAATATTCTAAAGATAACGATAAACTATACGGAATATTTTGTTAAAATTTTCTTTCATAGTTTAAAAATATAACATTTAAAAAGTATGGTAAATCTGGAGGGTACATTTTGACTACCCAGCTTCCTGGTCAAAGTGAGAATTTGTTTAGACAATGTCCAAATTTCCAAGCCAAAACAGTTTCTCCGAGATGTTATAAAAAGTTTATTAATTTGTCATTCAGATCTTGATTTTATTTTTTCGAACAAAAAAAATTTCAATCTATTCAGCAAATTAATATTAAGATTAGTTTTTATAACTCTATAATTCATTTTTATCTGACAAACATATATTTTACTTACCTACAAGAGCCGACGTTATTGCAATCGATACATCTTTTGTGACTGCTGCGATAACAACTCCGTACTGAATATTATTCAATCCAACAAAATCGACAACTAGTACATTAATGAGGCAGAAGTAGGCTCCTCCAAGTACTGTATGCAGTATCCCAAATATAGCCAAGGACACAAAGTTGGTATAAAATGAAGCAAAAAGACAGAGAGCACCATTGGCTGTCATTGCAAATGAAAACATATGATACCGCTGTACTATTTTGTTGTCACTTATGAAGATAAACACAATATTCCCAAAGATATCACTCGCACCTGCTACAGTTATAAGATATCCCAAAGACGACATTTCAAGTCCTTTGTCGACTGCAAATGGCGGAATGAATGTAATAGGTATGGCGCTAGCCGCTGCAACGAGGAAAGATGAAGTCATAAGCAGAAGGAAACGTCCGTTTCGCAATAAAGACCAGTCAAACAGAGTTTGACAAATAGAGCTAAATTTCCCTTGGTCTTTAACATGATTGGGTTTATCCACTTTCGAATCCATTTTCGAACTAGTATCTCGGTCTAAATTTGGTTGTACCGGCGATGATATATTTTCTGAAATTACGGTTTTAATCGAAGACTTCACCTTCATGTTGGTTTTATATTTACTCATTTCAATCGATTGAGATTTTTCGTTGCGTTTTGAATGGTCACTCAAAGATTTTTTCGAGAATGAAGAATCGTCACTTTCGTCAAAGGCATTATTTACGTACGTATTCTCGTCAAAACTTTCTGAAAACGTCCTTTCTTTCGCAATTTTATCATCAACTGAAATAGAAATTCTTTTTTGCTTCTCGTCAACGTCTGGTACTTCACTGTCAAATTCTATTTTTCGCATCAGCAACCCAATAGGAAGGAATTGCAAATAAAGGCCCCCAACTATTATTAGAGTCCCCCATAAGCCGTATTCACCGATTAAAAAGACAACCAGAGGAGGCCAAGCCAATCCTCCAATACTTGCTCCTAGATTTGCAACTGCATTTGCAAGTCCTCTCCTTTTCTCGAAATACTCTCCTAATAAAATGGTACATGGAAGATGAGCGCAACTAACTGCTAACGCTGCAATGAAAACATTTATCAATTTGAAAAGCAAGTACGGGCTTAATTTCATACCGGTGGAAATTCGGATTGAAGTTTGATTTACTAGTAATATCAATTTTATTTACTTGTATTTTGTTTATAGAGTCGATTTACATTTGTCTAAAAATAAACATACCATTCAAGGTGCTCTGACTAAAGAACAGAAAATATGGGTGAGCAGCGAATGCATTTCCAATGTTAGAACACAGTCCAAAGAGTGCTGCAACCATTATCAAAGGCCTCTTTCCGATGTAATTCATCCCGATTCCCATTATCAGAAGGGCTGGTGGTAAACATAAAATGATTATTGTATTGTATATTATAAGTAATAACATCAGGTTAATTTTTTTAATTATAACATGGCAATGGAATCGGTCCATCGTCCATCTTCTCTATTAATTTTATCTTACTTACAGCTAACACTTCCTATGATTGTTTGAACCGCCAGGACCAAAGAAATCACCGAGGACGTTGTTGAGTATTTCCTTTGGTATTCGACAAAGAAAATTCCGAAGGTTTTGAACATGCCAACTGTTATGAAGTACTCCACTGTGCTTCCTTTTAAAAAATGTAAATACCCATTTAAAAATAGATAGATTATTCCTTAATTCTCATAAAGATACAACATTATTAACAACTCATAATTGTTGCATTTAACTCAAAAAAAAAACTTATATGTTGATTCATCCTCAACAAGGATATTTTACTAAAAGAATAACATGAATATGCAAGCGTTATTAAACATCTTTGCTCGATGGTCAACAAAATAACCAAAAGATCTTCAATGAAATTTCAGATCTGATTTTTTTTTTGGCCATAAACTGTCATTTAGAAAAGAAATTTTCTAAACAGTTTAGCTTCAGAATTTGAATGTTTTCCTAGAACCATAAAACTCTATTTCTCGAGGAGATTAATATTGTCTTAAATAGCCACGACCATCTTACCCTCTTGAAACCTAGACAGAAATTGACCTAAACATACATGGTAGACGAAAAGCCAATAATGCTTGTCCTAACCGTGTTTATATTTTAATATAATATATTTTATGATGTTTGCATTGTATGCAATTTAATGCAAACTCATACGCATAATTTTTGCACTATGAACTAAATTCAAAGCGTAAATCCAAGTCAATGTCGGAATACAACATGATATAGATATAGATATTCTTCAAACTAAACATCAGATCATTGGTCAATAATATCTATTGTATCTATAAGAAAGAGGCATTTTATATTTTACCTATCCTTTTCTTATAAAAAAAAAAACAATTGAAAATCCGTCAGTTAGTCCAAACTTTCACCTATCTATATATCTGCAAACTTGGCATCGTTTCATATATATATATATATATATATATATATATATATATATATATATATATATATATATATATATATATACACACACACACACACAAGAAAACACATTGACACAAACGTCAAATGGGCGGCAAAAAATATTATTGTTGTATGAATCATCATTGGTTGTTTACATAAAAAAAACACGCCACAAACAAGAAAATAACGAATTGGTTGTACTTATTTTTATTGTAAATTTTTCAGCAACACGAAGGATAACATTTTACTATTATTATTAAGAATCGAGTTCGTTACTGAAAGCATTTCTAACGGTAATTGTATGACCATTGCCATAGTACGAAGAAATGGAGAATACAATGATTTGTACATTATTCTAATACAAGGTTCAACTTATCATTATTCTCTTGGAGATTATGTATTTCAAATCATTTTTATTTATTTTTTTTTTTTGCATTGTATTGAATTAAAACTAAATGAATTTAGTGTATATGATTTCAAGGGACCACATAATAATATAGAAATGGATTATTTTAAAGGTACATGTAAGATCATGCTCACTCGGTAGAAACTGCACAATTTTAAAGGTAAAAAAAAGCCGGATAATATTTTTCCTAAATATAATTATAAATCTTATCTACACTTCAGTTTATAAAGATAATCATGGTTGTTTAATTGCATAAGATTCTCAAAAAAATTCAAAATAAATCAGGACAGCTTAAATTTTGAGGTCAATTCAAATTTTCAGGTCTTTCATATTTTTCTGTAAAAGATTGATATGGGTATCATTTTATTATATTTTTCTACCATATTTCACATGGAAATATAATCAATACACACACAGTCATTTTATTTGACGCAGAACATAGAAATTCAAATATATCAGTTATATAAAATTTCATGTCATTCCGGTCTTTGTCCCGTAACTATGCCCGTATCAGAATGAAACTCCGAAATTTTCCGAATAAATTATAGTCTCGATAACAAGAGGCCCATGGGCCACATCGCTCACCTGAGTAACAATAGACATAATAAAATCAGCTTTATGGAGTCATATACAAAATATCTTAACAATGTCGTATAATAGATCCTGTATCAAAAAAAATTCCCCTGCATATTCTTATATTTATCATTGAGCCCCTTTGTAACAGGATGGTTTTACCAGTGTAAAAATATTACACAACCCCACCCAAATGGTGGACCCACCCTAAAGATTGTTTTAAAGATTTTTCTTTATATATTCAAACGTGAAAATTCAACCCCCTCTCTTACTGAGGCCCCCACTACCCCTGGGGATCATGATTTGAACAAATTTGAATCTAAACTACCTGAGGATGCTTCCACACAAGTAATAACTTTTCTGGTCAATCAGTTTCTGAGAAGAAGATTTTTAAAGATTTTTCTCTATATATTCCTATGTTAAATTCGACCCCCATTGTTGCCCCATCCTACCCCTGGGGATCATGATTTGAACAAACTTGAATCTACACTACCTGAGGATGCTTCCACACAAGTTTCAGCTTTTCTGGCCCAATGGTTTTTGAGAAGAAGGTTTTTAAAAATACCAACAAATTTTCAATGAATCTTATTATCTCCCCTTGAAAGAGGGCGTGGCCCTTCATTTTAACAAATTTAAATCCACTTTATCTAAGGATACTTTGTGCCAAGTTTGGTTTAAATCGGCCCAATGGTTCTGAAGAAGAAGTCGAAAATGTAAAACGTTTACGAACGGACAGACAGACGGACAGACAGACGGACGCCGGACAAAAGTGATCAGAAAAGCTCACTTGAGCCAAGTCGCACCTAACACGACAGTCTATGACCAACTTTACATGTACGAGTAAAACAAAAAATATGTAATTTTTTTTTAAGGCATAAACATATTTCTACATGCACATTTACTTTTAATTCATAAAAAAAAACATAATAATAATTCTATAAAAAAAACTATCCCGCAGAATCTGGCGGCCCGTAAAAAAAATATCAAAAACTACTTTGAGCATGTGCAAGTTAAGTGAACTGTAAATACCAAAACTACATGTGGTTTCATTCCCGGTTTTGAAGACTAATCCATCCCAAATTTGCCTAATGGTTTGCCAAACAATTAACAACAATTAACAAACTAATTGTCAAACAATTGATTAAATCAATTATACTTATTGTCTTTTTTTCTATGAGCCAAAACAACTTAGAAAGGTTTTTTTTTTACTTTCTTTTGGGACATTCTATACAGTGGACGAAATCATCCATTACTGCTTTATACATATTGAATTTCTCTTAGAAATGTTTGTCTTAAAAACACAATAATTTTGTATATTTTATAATAAAATTATCTATAGAAGTACGCGTATTTTAACATTTAAAAAATAAGATAACATTTTAGAGCCCTTCGGGCTTTAAGTTAAATCCTTCTCCTTGCCATAAAGGCGCATAGGACCGGTGCTTTTCCCCGGTTTGCGTGGTGATAAGAGTCATGGACTCCCTCTGGATGGGACACCAGTCCATCGCAGGTTAACCCCAGCGTAAGCCAGTACCCAATATCAGCTGGGTGGACTGAGACAATGTAGATAAAGTACCTTGTCTAAGTGCACAACACACAACATCAAGTCACCACAGCGGGGTTTGAACCAGCGACCTTTCGGTTACTGGCCTAACGCCCATAACCACTGAGCCATGGCTGTATGGATACCTTATTTCTTATATTTACATATGTTGCAAGTATTTTAATAACAATCAATAAATATAACACAACTTTTTTCTGTTATGATAAAGTAAAACAGTAAAGAAAATGCAAGCTCGGCGGAATACTACTACTTCCGTTGACGTCACAGAGCGGTTGGATATTTGAAAATAAGGCGATTGAAAACAGAGCCAGAGTCTACTGAGGAAATTTCAAAGGAGAATTTCGCAGAAGCAGATTCAAGAGCATAATGGTTTTTCTCGGACATTATAGTGACAAGCTATTCTAATTTTTTTTTACAGAACAAAACGGACAGAGAAGCAGAATGATTTAAAGGATGGCTGCACTTAAAGAGATTTCAAAATTGCGACAAAATAAAGGTTAAAAATAGACATATTTCTTTTAGTTATGGAAATTACCAATGTCTTAACTGCAACTGTTTGTAATTACATTTATATAAAGTTCGTATTTACAAAGAACGAAGTCGTTTTCATATGTAGAGGTCATTACATTTTCTTGAATCTCCTTATGATTATCATAAGGTACATTTGACCCCTATTCAGAAATATTTTGATATAGAAAGTTTTCCTTTTCGCTACATATTGTATCTTTATTATTGTAACTGTGTTTCACACTATTTCTAAAACGAAATGCTCAAAAAGTAAGTAAGCTCTTTTTGTCACTATAAAACTTATTCCGCCCCAAGGAAATATTTTCTATCACTTGATAATCTGTGGCAATCGGTTTTTGGAACGCAGTTCGCAGTTCGCTATTCGCAATTCAAAAGTGAACTGCGTTCTAGAATTCGCAATTCAAAATTTATAATTCATATTTGGGGCCTGAAATTTTCAGGGTCAACTACTAGTGGTATACCACTACCACTGTGAATATATGGTGAAGTGGTCATCTCTAGTTTTTGAGATTCGGGCATATAAGCAATTGAAAAGTGAACTGCGTTCTAGAACGCAGTTCGCAATTCATAATTTTTAATTCATATCTGGATTCTGAAATTTTCAAGGTCACATACCAGTGTTATAACACTACCACTGTGAAAATATGGTGAAGTGGTCATCTCTAGTTTTTAAGATTCGGGCTCCCACTTATAGAACACTATTCATCATAATGGGGTATTAAACATCGGGCTTGGAATTATCGATGTTTTCTCAACTAGTATTTTTCGGAGGGTTAACGTCAAAACTTGACTGAGGGAAAATAATTTCCAATTTTTTTGGTGGTTTTTGCGGGTATTTGCTCGTTTTAGGGGCATATCTATATAATGAGATGAAAAACATTATGTTAGGTGTGAGACTTTTCCATTTTGTAAAAATGACGAGATCATTTGAATTTTTTTTGTCAGCCTTTCTTTTTTTTTTGGGGGGGGGGGGGTTGTTTCGTTTTATCATCAGATGTTATTAGTCCATGGTATGATTAACAATCCTGGATTATCGTATTGTTTCTTTTTCATATTTTAATGGTTTCTAAAGTTGCGGATTTTGAAGGGGGTGCTACCCCTCCCACCCCCACACCGTCCTTCTGAAAACCTCCCTCCCTCAAAAAATAAACAAAAGAGAGGGAGAGAAAGGGAAAAGAAGATCAACCAGACATGTAAGGAATTTCTTAATAACCTACATGTACATTTTACATCAGTAGGGGTTTGTTGTAAATATGTTTGTGCATCTTTTGGTTGTAATGTCGATTTTCATGGAGTACGGGAACACCAATGCAGATGCTAATTTCACGGTTTCGTTTATACTTATTCAAATCTATAAAAAAAATTAGGAGCCCCTGAATGCTTCGCTGCCTGGACCTCCTGAACATAGCTGGAGTTTCTATGCAGCCCCAAATCCCCCTTCCTATGAAAAACCCTGCTAGCGAACATGTACTTCATACATCCAAATTTCCCATCACCCCTCCCTACTCTTTTAAAATATTTCTGGATCCGCGTCTGTTTAAACTCAATCCTTCCTTTTCTCCTATGTTTGCTGGAAATGTTTTATTCGCATATTTATTTTATAAATTTGTATAATTTGTAGAATTTCTGGTATCAATTACATTACTGTCGATTTATAGGCTAAATTCATCAATGTAAGTTAAAAACGTTAAACACATGTATGTTTTCAAATGTGTTTAATCTGTTAAATTTATTAAAAAATTTAAGATATGATAAGTTTGTAATATTTGCGTAATAGTAACATTATTTTTCATTGATGATGTCTCGATCAATAAAGAATGCACTCTTTTGAATAAGTTTCTAGTCGACGCCGCATAAAGAAACCGATTGACCACATCCGTCCATTAAAGTTCTCTTCGAGCCATGAAGGCGCCAAAGATAGGTACTTGTACGCAGTATCCGTGGTGCAAGTGCATGACAGTCATTGGCCCTCACCCCTGGATGTGACACCAGTCTATCACAGGTTAACTCTCACCGTAAACCGTTCCCAATTTCAGTTGGGTGGCCTGAGACATTGTAGATAAAGTACTTTAGTTGTTAAAAGTCAAAAGTAACAGCAAAAACATTGAGTGACAACACTAAAAAACGTATTACCATATGCATTCAAGTAATTTTAAGCTATTCATTATCAATATTAATTTCTAACCTATATCCTCTTACATATCTTTAAACTGTTTTTGTTTAGGACAATATTAAACGTTGATTATCAGTTACTTATGTAGTAATTACTCATGAAAAATTTACTCTGTCTTCGAAATCTTATATGAGTTAAATATCAAACAATAATGTAAGTTTATATGCCATTTATTCACAAATCAAGGTGTTCGAAATACATATCAAAAACCATACCAAACAAATTCTACCCTTAGTCAAATACTTTAAGAATAATGCTTTCTCAGAATGAAAAAAAATTCCACTGCATGGTGATAATGAAAAACTATCTATTGTCTGTTATAGACCTTTGGTTGTAGTGTTATTTTTCAATATAAAAAAAGTAAGTCAATGACCCACTTTTTGAGTTAATGGCCATTGAATATTTTTGAAAAAATTAAGAAAAATCCCTTAAAATTTTACACTATGATTGAGATTTTCTTAATTGTGAAAATAGTACATATAATTAAGCTCTTTAAAAATTAAATACAGTTTATGAATGTTAGTGGTACTAAATAAAAACAACGGATTAAGTTTGCAGTTTTTTTTTTTAAATTTCAGCTCGAACTTCCTCTATTGGTTTACAAATCCCTTCCCATTTTTGATTCAATTAAACAAAAATTGAATGATGAAATACAAAAGCATTAATTGAATTAAACTACCTAATATATTAATATTATTTTGCGGGCATGAAATTTATTTGAGGTCAATGATAAAAATTTTGAGATATGATGTGTTGTATCGTTATTAAGCATTTTTCAATATTTTTGCATTGCGTTTCATGTGGTTATCTATGATCAAGTGAGATAATACCAACAAAAAACATGCAAAATTACATTGACGTAAATAAAAAAGCTTAACTTTTAATAGTAAAGTACTGTCAAAAATGTTTTAGCAGAAAACAAAATCTGCAAAATTTAGTCCAAATTTCCTCTCTTTTGCTTTAAGTCCAGTTTTGTTTGTGAGCCTAATTCCATGATATAGTAAAAAAAATATCGAATGTTATGTCAAGAATAATTCATTTCATTTTTGTGTTTAGAACAAATTTCATTCATGACGATGATCTTTATAACAATCCGAATTTGACAAATCGAACCCAGAGTAAATAACATCCTTAACAGTAGCACAATTACTCAAATTATATAATTTTTTTTTAGAAATAATAGAGTTGGAAATATTCAATATTAGCGTAGGTGTATTTTCAGTAAGACCCTGAAGTTTATAAACTTTCAGGTTCCAGGGAAGGGGCCCTCGATGTTTCCGAGTCCGATATTTAAAATCCCATTATAATGAATAGTTAATTTTTTAGGGCCCCATATCTCAAAAACTAGAGTTGACCGAATCACCATATTTTTACGGTGGTAGTGGTATACAACTAGTAGATGACCCTGAAAATTTCAGGCCCCAAATATGAATTATAAATTTTGAATTGCGAACTGCGTTCTAGAATGCAGTTCACTTTTCAATTGCGAATAGTGTTTAATGAGTTGGGCCCGAATCTAAACACTTAATGATGACCACATTACCATATTTTCATAGTGGTAATGGTATACCACTAGTACATGACACTGAAAATTTCAGGCCCCAAACATGAATTATAAATTTTGAATTGCGAACTGCGCTCTAGAACGCAGTTCACATTTCAATTCCAAATAAGCCCGAATCTCAAAAATTAGAGATGACCACTTCACCATATATTCACAGTGATAGTGGTATACAACTAGTAGATGACCCTGAAAATTTCAGGCCCCAAATATGAATTATAAATTTTGAATTGCGAACTGCGTTCGAGAATGCAGTTCACTTTTCAATTGGAAATAAGCCCGAATCTCAAAAACTAGAGATGATAACTTCACCAATAATAAACAGTGGTAGTGGTATACCACTAATAGATGACCCTGAAAATTTCAGACCCCAAACATGAATTAAAAATTTTGAATTGCGAACTGCGTTCTAGAACGCAGTTTACTTTTCAATTGCAAATAGGCCCGAATCTCAAAAAGTAGAGATGGCCACATTACCATATTTTTACGGTGGTAGTGTTATACCATTAGTAGATGACCCTGAAAATTTTAGGCCCAAATTTGAATTATAAATTTTGAATTGCGAACTGCGTTCTAGAACGCAGTTCAATTTTCAATTGCAAATACGCCCGAATCTCAAAAAGTAGAGATGACCACTTCGCCATATTTTACGGTGGTAGTGGTATACCACTAGTAGATGAGCCTGAAAATTTCAGGCCCCAAACATGAATTATGAATTTTGAATTGCGAACTGCGTTCTAGAACGCAGTTCACTTTTCAATTGCGAAGAAGCCCGAATCTCAAAAACTAGAGATGACCACTTCACCATATATTCACAGTGGTAGTGGTATACCACTAGTAGATGACCCTGAAAATTTCAGGTCCCAAATATGAATTATAAATTTTGAATTGCGAACTGCGTTCTAGAACGCAGTTCACTTTTGAATTGCGAATAGCGAACTGCGAACTGCGTTCCAAAAACCGATTGCCATCTGTTTCGTAAATATTCACACTTATCACGGCGATGAGCGACATATCTATCTAGTTTGTGTCAAACAAATTTTTCGTAACAAATCACTTTTCAATAAAGTTATTAAAAATCTAAAAAATAAACATATTAAAAGTATAATTATGTAAGAACAATAGTAATAATTGTAAGACTGATTGTAGTAACATGAATTAATAATTATAGAAAAGCTGAACGGACAGGGTGATGGCGGTTTGTTTTACTGTAACAATTTACAGCACACGATTGCAGCCCTGGGGCCTTAGATATCAAATCTAGAAATATCCAAAATAAAATTGTAATGAAGTTGTCTGGAAATATACGTTTTATATCCTATACGATTGACCGAATACTTATTTTGTAACTGGTTACCGTTCCGAACGTTCCGACCGATTAATCGGCTAGAAATTTATATCCCTAATTATTTATACAACATCCTTAAGTTCTATTCTATGGAAGCTATAACTATTATAATAAACGTTAATAAACGTGCAATTCCTATTGCGCAGTAGAGTTCAGTCATCTTTTACTAATTAGTCAATCCATTACGGAGAAGATATACATTTAAACAACCTTAATATGTAAAAGGTAAATGTTAAATTTCTTACCGAATAAAATGACCCAAGCCCAACCTCTGTCCACGGAAGACGAGGAGCATGTTTTGAAGTGGACCATATTCCCAGCTTACAGTTGAAAACAAATATGATGGCTACAGGTAGTACAACCCTTGGGGTATACCTTTGTTTACATCCACTGAATATTCTCAGGTATAGGACAGTATGTTACCACCAGCAAAAGAACAAAACCAGGTGATAATGATGCGCTTAGTATCACACCTAAAGGCCTGCATGTGAATGTCTTATTTGTATTCTAAATGCACAACGGTGTACGAATACATTAATTTGAAATTGTTTAATGAATTTATCTTATACTATAACACAATAAAAGAGAAATAACTCTCATGAGAATGGAAACGAATTCAACAAATCACTTAAAACTAATTTAATTCGTTTTAATGAATTTAAGAACTCGTGAAATCAGATTTAAAACATCTTTGAGAGGTCCTAGACGGGTTATTGTAACAGATCCGTGGTCGAATACTTGTATATTCGTTGATACCCCCTTCTTTAAATTCCCAACAGGTTGGATTCTCAGAAAACGTTTGGATTTAAGAGGGGGATTTTAGAACTGCTGTCAGAGTTTCTTACCGTTTGTTTTGTCTTCCTCTTTCAGTTTCCTGGAGTCTATATAAGAATAATGTTTTAGCATGTCGTTTGACCACAGTTGGGATTCCTACGTAAGAAGCAAGTATCCCCGAGCGGATAAGACTGCATGTAGAGCGAAATGGCGCTTAACTTTAACAAGGTTAACTTCAATGTCCGAAAAACCTCTGTGAATGTGACCGTGCCGAATTCCCCGGTAGCACGTCTGATGTATTACTTGAATAGTACCTGCTCACTCCTACAGCTGGATACCTCAGACTCCCCGAACCTACAACGATTGACCCAGTACAACTCGTCTTGGGTTCTGACAGCCGCACAGAAACGAGAACTGACAGTTCTTTGCTCGATTTTATCTCCGGCGAAGTTATTGAACAAATGCATATTCATTGATAAAAGTCTCACGAGACTGAACGATTTTTATGAAATCTCTGCTGTCCATAACCAAATGTTTGTGTCCAGAAGTATCATTATTAACGGACAGCGGAAGCGAGTCAACAAGATCATGATTTGCCGCCCTTTCTGGCTGCAGAGATACTGGGAAGAACCGAGGAAAACCATGTTATTTCTCATGAAAACTGGAGCAATTTAGAAGAGTTCATTCAGTGTGAGGAAGGGACTTTTCAATAATAAAGAAGAGATATTTACTTGATGACTTCAAATCTTGTGCATAACACGGTGTGCTCTTGCGAAGATATTTCAATCTTTCAAACTTCAAACTTTTTTTAAAACACTTGTCGAGGTTCTGTTAAACTATACAAGTGTATGATGTTGTTAAATTTACTAGTATTTGAATTCCAACTGTGATATTTTTTTTAATTTTTGGATTCTGTTTCCTTACTTATCTATTGTTTTATTAGAGAATTATGGAGGGGGTTCCTCTGATTAATTATATACTGTGTACATTGCTTTGGCTTGTTATATAATCAATGAAATAAAAATACAGAAAACGTCTTTGGTTCACAGTGATCTTGTTTATGGTGACTTGGAAATTATAATTATGGTACCAAAAAATCCCTTTTGCAACGCACACAGAAATACATGTATATGTGCCATTTGAAAATTTACAAAACTTAAGAAACAAATCAATGCGGGAACGTTCATGTACCTTTTTGTATGTTGTACACATATTTATGTAAGGGTGTTCCTCGTGACCAATATATTTATATAGGCATGCTTTGACTGAATAGTACGCTAAGCAACCGCAACCTTTGCCATATATATATATATACCCAAGAATAAGCTTTAGTGCAAAAATTATTTATTGATATTATGTATATTAACATCCACTGAGTATTTTCTCCCTTGTTTCTTACCCCCCAAAAGATCTAACTGCATTCATACAGCTACTGAGAACACCTAATATGGAATTTAAAACATCAAATCAAGTGAAATGCAAGAATATTCAGATTTCTTAATCGTGTTAGTTAGTTATTCAATCAAGGCAAATTAAATAGCTGTAAAAACTAATCTTTTTACCGTCCAGACCGATTGTTGATATTTTTTTCTAAACTTCCTTTCTCGGAAATAATCTGGCACGCCCTATTCCCGTCGAAACTGTGGTAAACAAGAGTACACAATAACCGTTGAAAACACTCGTCAATATCTTTAGCATACTGATAAGACCGAATCGATCAAGCCAGTTTAATCAATTAACCTGTGTACATGTATCAATATAAACTTTCCTTGATTTTTCTTTGCATTTTCTTTTAAAGACATGTTCATTGTGATGTTTGTTCAAATACGTATAATAAATAAGTTATACGTTTTTAAATATTTTATTATATAATTTTTAGGTTGAGTATGCATAAATTTTAACGTGATTGATCGATACGTAAATAAACAATGACTGACTGACTTTCGAAAGACCTAAATAGTTTGTTAGCTAAACAATAATTATTTTAAAGAATCATATGTTAGAAAATATTTTAAAGAGATTACTGAACTCTAGAAAATTTGCATTTTTATAAATGACTCGATTCCTATTAAAATTAATCTCACTCAATTGAACATGCTAAAAATGTTCTTCTTTGTCTGAATTTAAGATTGCGTTTGAAATAAATACTTTTATTTGAAAGAATTTCCAACATTCGGAAATTCCATCCATGTGTTATATTTAAGTACCTGTGTTAACAATAACTTAGACAATACTATAATTGTATTGTTGGTCCTTTTAGCCTTTTAAACAATGCAATTATTTGCACATGTAGATACAGTAATGTAGATTTGTCATTGCTACGTCTCTAATTAAGTGAATTTTTGGATTCTGTTTCCTTACTTATCTATTGTTTTATTAGAGAATTATGGAGGGGGTTCCTCTGATTAATTATATACTGTGTACATTGCTTTGGCTTGTTATATAATCAATGAAATAAAAATACAGAAAACGTCTTTGGTTCACAGTGATCTTGTTTATGGTGACTTGGAAATTATAATTATGGTACCAAAAAATCCCTTTTGCAACGCACACAGAAATACATGTATATGTGCCATTTGAAAATTTACAAAACTTAAGAAACAAATCAATGCGGGAACGTTCATGTACCTTTTTGTATGTTGTACACATATTTATGTAAGGGTGTTCCTCGTGACCAATATATTTATATAGGCATGCTTTGACTGAATAGTACGCTAAGCAACCGCAACCTTTGCCATATATATATATATACCCAAGAATAAGCTTTAGTGCAAAAATTATTTATTGATATTATGTATATTAACATCCACTGAGTATTTTCTCCCTTGTTTCTTACCCCCCAAAAGATCTAACTGCATTCATACAGCTACTGAGAACACCTAATATGGAATTTAAAACATCAAATCAAGTGAAATGCAAGAATATTCAGATTTCTTAATCGTGTTAGTTAGTTATTCAATCAAGGCAAATTAAATAGCTGTAAAAACTAATCTTTTTACCGTCCAGACCGATTGTTGATATTTTTTTCTAAACTTCCTTTCTCGGAAATAATCTGGCACGCCCTATTCCCGTCGAAACTGTGGTAAACAAGAGTACACAATAACCGTTGAAAACACTCGTCAATATCTTTAGCATACTGATAAGACCGAATCGATCAAGCCAGTTTAATCAATTAACCTGTGTACATGTATCAATATAAACTTTCCTTGATTTTTCTTTGCATTTTCTTTTAAAGACATGTTCATTGTGATGTTTGTTCAAATACGTATAATAAATAAGTTATACGTTTTTAAATATTTTATTATATAATTTTTAGGTTGAGTATGCATAAATTTTAACGTGATTGATCGATACGTAAATAAACAATGACTGACTGACTTTCGAAAGACCTAAATAGTTTGTTAGCTAAACAATAATTATTTTAAAGAATCATATGTTAGAAAATATTTTAAAGAGATTACTGAACTCTAGAAAATTTGCATTTTTATAAATGACTCGATTCCTATTAAAATTAATCTCACTCAATTGAACATGCTAAAAATGTTCTTCTTTGTCTGAATTTAAGATTGCGTTTGAAATAAATACTTTTATTTGAAAGAATTTCCAACATTCGGAAATTCCATCCATGTGTTATATTTAAGTACCTGTGTTAACAATAACTTAGACAATACTATAATTGTATTGTTGGTCCTTTTAGCCTTTTAAACAATGCAATTATTTGCACATGTAGATACAGTAATGTAGATTTGTCATTGCTACGTCTCTAATTAAGTGAAGTTGAATAGTTAATGACAAAGAAATACTTCCTATACTCGTCATATAGAGGGGAGCATATTCTTACTCATTAACGCATCGGTGAAGTGAGGTTTAGGAATAAAAAGAAAATGCCTAACGATCAAAAATTTTAATACACTAAATTCGGAAGCGATTATTATTTTTATGAACGAAACAAAAACTAAAAAACGTAATCTATTCTAATAAAAATGTATATATATATATCATATCGAGTTTAAACCATGATTTTAATTTTCAAATCAAATGAAATGCAATAATTATGAGATCAATTTTTATCTTCTTAGTTAATCGTTGCATCAAAGCAAAAATAACCTATGTGATAAAGTAATTTAATTACAACTCAGACCGATTGTTCATTGTTTCCTTACTTCCTTTCTCAGAAATAATCTGGCGCAGTCTTATTGCCATCGTTTATTACCGTAGCTGTAGTAAATAATGGTACACATACGTTACTTTAACCTCCTGACGATACTTCCTTATTTAGCTTTCAGCATGTATTTAGTATTGTTTTTAGCATGTAATCATATCTAAATAGGAGCTGCACGTCACAGTTAAAATACAAAAAGTAATCAATGGTATCTTATTTATTTCAATATATAAATAAACCTAATCTAAAGTACATTGGGAAAGATATATTCAACTATTTTCTGTTTGGAAACTGAAATACAAATGAAGGTGTAAAAAAGGTATAAACTATAGGAAAATATGCATTTTTGTATAAAATGTGAAAATCAAATGGAACCTTTAAATGTAATTTCTCACAAATGGAAGTTTGGCATATTTTTAAATTCATTTTTTTCTCTACTTTTTACTTTAAGTTAATACTATATATATATATATATATATATATATATATATATATATATATATATATATATATATATATATAGCTTTTTTTACTAAGTGACGGATGAAAAATAATGTTTTTTTACAATGTCAAAGAAATTGAGATTGTTAAAATCTTTAAATACCTTGGAGTTATATTTTCGTCATCGGGTTCCTTTATTCAGGCAAAAAGCTACTGAAGCTATGTATGGTATTTTGGAAAAGGGTGACCAATCTTTCTCTGACGGGGCAATAAATTTTTCACTTTTTTTAGTTGAAAATATTCATGAGAATGACAATTGTTTTTTGTTTTGTAGCCTCTAAATCTATGAATGAAATCTATATAATAACCAACACTTGCAAAAAGCAATTATCATAGAAATTGCAATTTTGAATTTGATTTGATCCCGATTGAAAATAGATCCTATTGAAAAGTTTCGACGTTGTCTTTGTCTAAATGATGAATGCATTAAAAGTTTCACTTTTGGAAAGTTCATCCATGTGTTATACGTTTGTGCCCACCTGTATCAACAATTAACAACAAATCACACTCGAGATATAATTGTATTATTAATTCTCTTAGCCTTTTAAACAATGCCAAAAAATGCACATGTAAATCCAGTACATTAAATTTGTTATTTCTACGTATGTATTGAAAATAAGTTTAAGAATTCGTGACACATTAATTAACACAACATAGTAAATTTCACAGTTAAGGAGGGTGGGTGGTCAACAAATTAACCATCAGATCTGCCTGAAACTTTGACATATTATAATATTGGTCATAAACTAATATTTATTAATGACAAAATCCAAACATTTTAGCTTTAAAATTTGAACATTTTTCTATATCTTTATACAGAGCTCTTCATTTAAAGGAGGTAAATATAGCCACGACCATCCAGCCCTCTTTAAACAAAATTGAAAAAGCTCCAAGCTACACAGTAGGTTGAAATAGAAGCGGCACGACCTTTATCTAACTGTCGTATAAAAAATGAGAACGTTATCGTTAATTTTATATATGCGATGCTCTTCATCTGTCCATCAAAGTGCATATTCTTGTCGCTTTAATTAAGCCGAGTTTGTATGATTTTATCGCATTTGTGACAACGTCCATTGATGCCTTAAGGTCTTTCGATTGTCGCATGACGTCATTGTGAGCATTCCGGAATATTTTACCGTTATCGGTTATAATATTAGTGTTATGTGATGCATGGTTTTGACAATATTTCTTGATTTATACTAGTGTTTAACACATTTTAAGCTATGTAAAGTGATATAACACTAATGTTTAACAATTTATAGAGAGAAGTATGAGTTGAAATCGCTTAATTCAATGAAAAACTGATAAAACCGTACATAGGCAAAATTGACAGAGACTACAATTCATAATTTTTTACCTGGCAAGGTAAACATTTCTTTGCAGATTTCGATAGGATATATAATGAATTACACATGTACCAATTTTCAGTGAGTTTGAACCATTATTTCAAAAGTTATACTGGTACTGTACCAGTTATCGGCTAAGACCAGTTATCGGCTAAACTGAGAGTACGGGTTTATAGCACGCGACTATCCGAGATTTTTTTAATCCAGCCCTCTGTTTTGAAAAAAGAAAAGTAAATTTGCATGAAAACTTTCTTGAATGTGTTTTAAACATGAGCTTAAACGATCATTGTTTACTGCTGATTTACATCTTTGCACTTTCAGCAGTGGGGGAAGTGACGTAATAAGTTAAAATTAGAATATAATCCCTTTGTGATACATTATCATATCCCTTCTTTGATTTGACATATAAATCACTACATATAACAAATAGAAACAAAAGGAATTCACTAAATTCTGAGAAATTCAAAGCGCAGTTCAACGCCTGGTTGCACAATATAATGCAATGAATAGTCTACAATTTTGCGTATTACCGTATGATAACAAACGAATTATTTAATGAGTTTTGTTTATGTTTCATAACCCCTACGACCTTTAGTCTGACCCCAAAAGGGACATAATTCAAATACATTTTGTTGAATATCAAATCAACATGTACAGGGATTTTACTATGTTATTATCGCGAAGCCGATAACTGGTACAGTAACTCGTTAAAACTCGGCAAATTCGGGGCGTGCTAAAAAGCACACAAACAAAATGTTTTGGGTTCTCAATAATGATTTAACCTAACAGCTGCATTAACAAGGAGTTCACCATTTTAAGTATGTCAAGTTTTATTTAAAAATATCAAGAAATAAGGAAATACGAAAAGAAATCGTTAAATTTTAGCCGATAACTGGTACAGTGCCAGTAGACTGTTTATGTTGCTAAACTGTACTTATTCATGGTTGGAAAATTGTATTAAAATGCACTGTAAATGTGACAGCTTTCCTACTGGGAAGTTTAAATGGCCTTAAAATGTTAAAATACATAAAATAAAGGATTGAGATTAATTTCTTTTAAAAAAAATGCTTTATTATATAGAAATCAGTAAAAAAAAAAATGTGATGTTGGATTGGAGAGCAGTTGTCGCTATAATTGCCATGATAATGTACCTGTGTTCACTCCTACAGCATGAACAAAATATTTGCAACATACCAATATTTAAGTTCAATTTGAATGTTTACATATTAATCTTCAAATTTAAACAAAAATTACACGGATTAAACCATAAAAACATCGAGGGTGGAGAAACCTTAAATGCCAAAGTGAGCCGTTAACTTAGTTAGCGAAGGGCATATCTGTTAAACTATTTGACGACATCAACTCTGCAAAAGATAAAAGAATCTTCACGTTGTGTGATCCTGGGGTTAGTAATGATAAAAGGTTTCTAGCTACAACAAAATTGTTAAACTTTGTTCAAACAGTATAAAATATTATTGGGTTTGATATATGCATATGTGTTTAGTATACATTTATTGATAACTATTTACGTAATAAATACTGTAGTACATATGTATTTGTTTTTGTTTTTAATGTCGTTTACTGAAACATTCATTTGCCACACGATGAAACAAAGACACTAAGATAACCCTGTTGTTTATTTGTACTGTATCGGTACATTATCTTTTTAAAACAAATATTCATATCTGTACTTCATTTCAAAACATGCTAACGTACTAACCATCGAACACAGCTGCACATTTCCAACAAAGGTAAGATATTTCAACAAAACCATGTCTAAATTAGTCACCTAAAGCTGTAAGAAAGTCTCTCTCTCTCTCTCTCTCTCTCTCTCTCTCTCTCTCTCTCTCTCAGACACACGACTTATTGTATTGTATCATATTGAAGTTTTTATGAGAATAAAAATCGAAAAGATACGAAAAATCTCTATTACCTTTATTCTAGTCGAATTAGTTCGCATCAGGAAAACATGTACACAATAAAAACCCTTTATCTGTGTTTTAGCAGCGCTATGTGGGGTCATTCATTGGGTCATCAATGTTATTGCTATTGATAATAATAGTAAATAGATATGTACTCTGAACAAGAATACCTTTTGCTTATTTTTAAAAGGTCACCATTTGGAGTTGTAAAATTTAAAAATGGTACCACTGTTGTGGCTACATCATCAAGTGATTTTTTTTTAACTCGATTTAGCATGTATTTTCAACAGTTCATAGTTTAATTACAGCAAAAAGAACGTGCTTTTATGCAATTAATTTGATTCCGCATTTTATTCCGAATTTTTTTTATCAAAAATATGTTTTCAGATATGATATTTACCTTGATAACATATCTTATACATGAACAAGATTACATCAGCCTTTATTTCTATCATAGTAACTCGTGTTAACTGACTGTTTATACGAATACATTCTTGTACCACTTATATATTATATATAAATCATATATGTACCTTATATCATCGTCGAAGTTCTATGTGACCGGATCTTTACAAAATCAGTAAGTTACTCGTATCTTGTATCTCGCTATTTACAAAATATGTAATATTAATATAAATCTTACTATATTATATATATATATATATATATATATATATATATATATATATATATATATATATATATATATATATATATATATATATATATATATATATATATATATTATTTATAATGATTTTTTTTTCTTTTAACTTATTTTTTTTCTGGGGATAGGAAAATGTGTTGTATTGTGTTTTTATAGAGGAAGGACTGTTATAGAGGAAGTGAGGAACAGGGGATTGTAATACAGTCCTATTTTATTTGTTATCTACTTTAAAATTTCTACACAAACTTTTGATCAGATTCCCTGGGTAGCGAGTTTAAGCGGATAGCCCAGTAGCCACGTTGCTAATCCCCTAGATTTACACCAGATGAATAACCAAAGTTGAAACGTTTCTTGAGATTTTATTGAATAAAATTTTAACAGCGAGTTTTATCTATGACTCGAATTGCACTGTTAAGTCCTAATAGTATATATTTTTTTATTCCATATCTATGTGTAAAATTAAACAAATTGATTAATGATACCATATTCACGAGTTTGCTTAATGTGCTCAGTGGTTAAAAAAATGGTTAGCGGGGCAAAGAATTGGTTGCAGCTATTATAACTTTGAATTAATTATTACACCGTTTGTCTCACATATGTAGGTGGATATTACTACAATGTAGATTATGTGTGAAGACTATTTGTGTTTGTGCTTATGTACATACGTATCTAAGTAAATCTGGAATGATTTGCACATGCAGATAGGTTTAGAAAGCGGGTGTGTGTTGTGTTCATCTACATGTACAATGGTTCAGAGGACGGGCGTGTCGTTTCGTTCCAAATTCTACACATAAACAGTTGCAAAACAATGAAATGCATTTGAAATAGATGAAATGTACTTTGAGGTTAATCTGTATAGATGTACCAATAAAGATAAATAAACATAATTCTATCAAATTCTCGTGCATTTTCGAAGGAAGTATAATTAAGGTGGTATGGGGCATCTGTCGATATTGATGTAGAAAAAAGTATATTATAATCAAAATACTTTCACCATTTTCAAGTTATACAATATTTGACCAAAATATGTTTTAAAATGTTTTGGAAAGAAAGAATTGTAAAAGTCCTAACGAGATTCGAACTCATGACTTACTGACTTGTAGTCAACGCTCTAAACTATTGCGCTAAGCTGTTAAGTAACAACTATGGGAAGGAATTATACTTGATTGTATTGCTTATTTCGATAGGAAGTACGTCACAATATGGAGGTGTCCCATACCACCTTAAAATAACTGCAAGATGGTTTACAAGCAGTATTTACAAATTTAGCATCAAAGTCATAGACAACAAGAAAAAAGTCTTTGATAAAGTAGTCTTTACTTACTTAGTATCTGGGGATGCCCCCCTAGTTTGCAGCAGTAACTTTTTCTGTGACTGCCTTAGTTTGTACTGGTAACAAATTCTGGGGATGTCTTAGCTTAAATTAGTTCTTAGAATGCATTGGTAACAGTTTCTGGGGTTGCCATAGCTTGTAATGGTTACAGTTTCTGTGCATGGTTGTCATAGCTTCCAATGGTTACAGTTTCTGTGCATGGTTGTCATAGCTTCCAATGGTTACAGTTTCTGTGCATGGTTGTCATAGCTTCCAATGGTTACAGTTTCTGTGCATGGTTGTCATAGCTTCCAATGGTTACAGTTTCTGTGCATGGTTGTCATAGCTTCCAATGGTTACAGTTTCTGTGCATGGTTGTCATAGCTTCCAATGGTTACAGTTTTGGGGGTTGCCATCCCTTGCAATGGTAATAGTTTCTGTGGTTGCCCTGGTTTTCACTGGTAACAATTACAACAAGACTCGACAAATATCTGTCAGTGTATCATTTTGTAAAACACTATGTAGAACCTATTTGTAAAGATTTACCAAGTATAGCTTACGTGAAATCAGAACTTTTAGACAAACGTACGATGTTGTATTAAATATTTGGTGTCAACTGAATAGAATTACATTGTATTTTTGCCATTTGTGTTTTTGTTTGCCCGAAATTGTCTTTTCATGTTTTTGTAAATTTGAATTTTGTGTGTGTATATATATATATATATATATATATATATATATATATATATATATATATATATATATATATATATATATATATATATATATATATGTAGATAAATAAAGCCTTGGTACAGCAAAAAATATTTAAATAAATAAAACAGAATGCGACAGTCCAAATTAAATAAATTGTTTACTGTTAGCGCTTTCAGCCATGTCGGCTCTTCAGACAGTTATACAAAATTTTGTATAACTGTCTGAAGAGCCGACATGGCTGAAAGCGCTAACAGTAAACAATTTATTTAATATGGACTGTCGCAACCTGTTTTATTTATCTAAGTATATATATATATATAGATATATATATATATATATGTGTGTGTGTGTGTGTGTGTGTGTGTGTGTGTGTGTGTGTGTGTGTGTGTGTGTGTGTACATTGGATTTTTGTTTAAGTAGATTTGCTTTGTTATTTATTTTGATAATTCTTTATGTTTGATGGGATAATGCCTTTTTTGGTTTTGTCTGTTGTTTTGTTTCTTGTTTTTGTCAAATTTGTTTTATACATGACTCTAAAAAGTCTTACCCTGTGATTGTTTTCATGCAACCGTTGTATTTATTTATAACTCAAATATAAAGTTACTATTGCGACTTTTAATAACAATAATCATTGCGTTTGCAACAAGAAAATCCACATCACACAACATTAGTTTATGATTTCATATTAACATTTTCACCCTCGGCATGTTGGCTAAAGACTTTTCCAGGTCAGTATTAAAGTGTTTAATAACCTTATTTTTCTTCATATTAAACATTTTTAAACAAATAATGTTTTTTAAAATATGAAAAAATTCAAAATTCTACTTCAAATTAAATAGCAGCTATGACGTATTTTCATTTCATTATTAAAATACTTTTTTTAATTTTTTACAAACAGATATTATAAATATTTTGATAGCGGAAAATCGTTAGTCATTCATAGCATAAATATCCCCAACCCAGAGAATTCAATGTTTTCTTTTTAATTTCTTAGTAAAACACCCGTTTCCGGTTGTAAGACCAGATTTATATCAAATAAAATGGATCCAGAACAAATAGAATAACTTATTTGCTATTCTATTGAAATACTGCAGATACATGTATATATGAATATTAATATTCACCAAACACAGTCCGTCTATTACGTTTTCAAAGGAAATAAAGGAAGAATAGATGCTTATAGTAGATACCTCCTTTGGACATTATCACTGCTACCGAATCACAACACCCTCATGAAGATCAATACAACTGATTATATATACACCATATGTTTATCCTAGAGATGAATGAAGAGCTTACTTCGTGTTTAACCTAGACCTTCAAATCCTGAGTATTTTGAAAATATATACATTAATAAAGTTTGCAAAAATTACAAAAAAAAGTCACTCAACCAAACTCTTAAGCAATATTTGTTCAATCAAGGAATTCTGAAACAAGAAGGAGGGAAATTATATATCCCGGACTCTCTTCAAATTTTGCTTTTTAACGTTTCTGCAAAATTTTAAGTAGCTATAACAGTAATAAAACACTGCTTAGAACAGTTTTGCACAATTAAATTAACTTTCCTGCGTACATTTATATACAATGATTATTTGTCATTTTATGTAGATATCATTTTATCAGTCTTCAATGTGTTATTAGTATGTTTCAATTCATACAATGGATATGCTTTAACCAGGTAAAAAAAATCCAAAATCGTAGAATCGTAAACAATTGATATCTTGCTATAACCGGGGCAATGTATTTGAACCGCCGCTCAATTAATGATCAAAAGAAGCCACTTAATAAAATAGGCGAGTTACAGTAAAGTTAAAATGATCTGTACGATGTTTAGCATCAGTTCCATGTCAAAACACCTTGAACTCTCGCAGTCCGTGATCTCCCCGAGAAGTAATTCACTACACATCAATCAGAAATTAAAGCACTGCTCAGCTTATTTTGATCTGGAGATTTGGCACATACAAGTATTACATTTTGTGTCCAAAATTGTACACATCACAAGATTATAAAGCAAAAGTGAATGTAGAGAACCAGTAACATTCTGATTGTATATTAACATTCATACACACGTTCTACATGTATATACATCATAGAAGAGCGAGTACATAGTTAACTATCACAATATACATGTAAAGAGGTCTTAATAATATCACCGTACACAGCCATATTATTATGTGCCATTTATATTACATTGATATATAAACTACAATGAGAGAACTTTGATGAACACATTCATATGTATACCCAGGTCAAGCTTACATGTCATGTGTTTAGTGAAAGCATACGTCATCACATATATACAATTATTCTCCTCTTAAAACTGAAGAATGTTCTTAACTATTGAAGAGTACGTTTGATGCGGTCTTTTATAGTTTTTATATCTACTCGCAGACCACATTCAATGGAGTCCTTTATAGTTGTTACATGTAAACTCTTTGTACATGTAGGTCACGTTTGATGGAGTCCTTTATAGTCGGTGTATGACACAGTTTTCTTGGCGTCCAGTTCACGAGAAAGTACACGAGGTATATCTAATGTTTTAGGGTCAATATCGGGAAACGCCTTCCATATTATCTGTTTGCACCTTTCCCGCAAAGAATAAACTGTAATGGAAGATAAGAAGCATTTTATCAGCTTACGGAGCCTGATTCAGGGTAAAATAAAATCCAGTTAGATTCCCCTACACTAATTAGATATGATTTTTCTAACCACATCTTAGACTTGTATTTCAAAACAACATGGCAAGTTCAAAATTTACAATATGTTAACTCTAAATATTTTTTTTTAAATTTTGTTTATTTGTATCTAATTTTTATTCAAAGCTCTAGAGGCCTTTACCATCCATTTCTTTTGAATGAGCAGCAATTACTTTATAAAAAGTATAAAGCACCAAAACGATTGATGTCACATCACCCACATGTTGACCCCATAAAAGTTCTAATAAAGATGTACATATACTGGCAACTGTTGATGTGTTTAAAAAACAATCCTAAGCAAAAATTAAGTTTAACTTGAATCTAATATGCAGAAATATGCAGTATTAAAGTATAAATCTTGACCTGAATCACATGCTAAACCAGTGATCTGATGTTGCGGCAGAATTAAAATTGCGTGTACCTGGGATATCAATGTACACCAGTCGGTAGGTGTCGAACTGTCCCTCCGTGGGGTAATACACGGGCTGTTTGTCCACCACTAGGCGGTCATTCGTCACCGTCTCCCTCGCACACCATGGGTGTGTCACATACGTGTTCATGTCTATAAACTCCCCCTTCTTTAATATGGAGTACCTCACTAACTCCCCTTTGAAGTTAAACCAAAACAAGGTGGCGATTCTGTCACACCGGTTCTTGAAGCGCACGTACGTCGAGATGTCATTGTTCAGAGAACGTGGTTTCTGGTCCTGAATTTCTTTTGTTTTAGACGATTCTCCGTCTCCTTCGGCCATTTTTAAGTATTGATGTCAGCGTTTTGATTCATGTGTTCAAGCTGCACGTAGTCCCAATACCGCCATATGTTGCGCAGTGGATTCTTTTTAACTGTCAATCTCGCACACATCGAATCAATGGTCTTTAAATGCCAACATCTTGCTTGCGTACAGAAGTTGTCAACAAACAAAATGTACACATCCGCTTATCGCGGTGTTACTAAAGACCGCTAACTGCGGATTAGTATGCTATCGTAATAGAGGCAAAGAAAACAACGTGCATTTCGCAAGTTAAATGAATAATCAGCTTTGACTGTATTTGAAGTTGAACATCAATAAATTCAGACATGTACTGTACATATTATTGACCCCTATTGAGACAAAAAGTTCCATCACCTGTTAAAGCTGACATGAAATCATAAATACGCATTAATTCCCTTTTATCTCCGACTACCGCCATATTATTATCGTTTTACTAACAGTGTGCCAGTTTGCTTGTCGGGCCGTGCTAAAATTTTGTATGCTAATTATCATATTACTCATCGATTGGTTGTTCGATTTCATTGATGTGAATGCTAATTTGCATATCAAAACCAGAACCCAGAAACGCACTGACCAATGATATTATATGATTTTTGGAGTGAATGTCAACACGTGGACAGTCCAAAGCTTGCTGTTTGTTAAATTATTAAATATATATGCCTAGAAATACATTATAAAACTTTGACCAGTGAATTCCACCTTAGTATACATAGTACGGTATCATAAAATCGGCCATTCATCTTTCGTTGAATAAATATTTTAAATAAAAATATATAAAGTGATGTTTTTATATACGAATGGCTTTGGACGAACAAACAAAAGCATTTTTTCTATCATGAAATGGCTACATCTTTTGTTCTGGAACGTTAAAGAAAACGAGTAAAAACGTTGGGGGACGTTTATTTCATTTGAATACATTGTCCATCTTCCCCTTTTAGCGTTTTTTTAACGGAATGAAAATGGATGAAACGGTAATGTAACTGTTGGTACCATATGCAGAAGACCGCGTCAAAGAGTCCAAGTAAAATTGTGTAGGTATACTTCTAGAAATCACTTATTTCTAGGCATATATATTTAATACATTTTACAAACAACAAGCTTTGGACTGTCCACGTGTTGATATTCACTACAAAAAAATCATGTAATGTCATTGGTCAGTGCGTTTCTGGGTTCTGTGTTTGATATGCAAATTAGCATTCGCATCAATGAAATCGAACAGCCAATCGATGAGTAATATGATAATCAGCATAGTTACACAATTTTAGCACGGCCCGACAAGCAAACTGGCACGCTGTTAGTAAAACGATAATAGTTGTCGATTTCTATTGTTCTGCTCATCGCTTCACACCCCCTATATAAGGCCGATAGCACTATTCATGCTTCACCGCATTCAGGTATTTCATTCATCCGAACACGTTACAATGGACGAAAAGACTTGTAGAAACGCGTTTTGAACAAAAATAATACAGCCACTGCACTGGTGAGGAATATCCAATTAACGACGAAACAAGACAGACTGAAATCCAGGCACACATCTTTCTAATATCTTCGATAATTGCAGAACGGTTTCCTGTGTTTGACAACATCGCACATGCGCAATCCACACAATGTGGCAGATCGAGTAATGACAATGACCGCATGGATTTTAGAAACGGAGTGTTTTTTGTAAAAACCGATGGAAACGATGTTATGTTGTTACTTTATTGGATTTATTATCATTTATCTACTGTGTTGGATGTAGTGCCGCGGGGGTCTTAAAAAAAGATGCAGATGTTATGCCCTCTGTATGAACGACACACGTGTTCGATGTGCATGCGAAGTAAGACAGCCCTATTTGTGTAAAATAATACGGATACCTTGAAAATTCTTTCAAAGAATAAATATATCTATGTTTTATTGATTGTAGTTTCCTTTATTCTTATTTTACAAACATTTTACTATAATGTGTAGTTCATGCGTTTATAAGTCCGTGCAACCTGAATGCCTCGATCGGAAAGCAACGGACCGTAACTTTCTCGATCGGTATATATACCCCAGTGGCAGTAAAACTAATATGGCGACCGAATGCTTTTATGAATTCATGTCAGCTTTAAATTGAGTAAATCATTGCAAAGTGTTAGTGACTTTTTTTTCTAGTATCAAACAAATGCCGACGGAGCAGACATCCAGACGACCCATAGACAGAGGATGGGCATGGGCCGTACTAGTCGGTAATTAGAAATTTAACATCATGATGAATATATGCCTGGTTTCTTTTTAGACATAGCGAAACCAAAACTCTTTAGAATTCCAAATATTAAAGCTGAACACCGCTCGTAAATAGGCACTGTCCGCCATATTTCTCTTTCATCACTGCTGTCCCTACAACCCCTATATAAGGCGAAGACCTCTAAACAGTTCAAAGTACTTCGCTGTAGAGGTCTCACCTGTGTGGACGTACATCTTGCCTCGCCGTGTTACTCGGTCGCGATGAAATTATCAAGTTTTACGCACTTTTTTCAAGCCAGGAGAATACTAACATCAAATAACTTGGTCAATGCATTATTCACAAACAGAATATGCATAAATGCATAAAATCCAAAGAACACGATAGAAATACTACACGTCGGCCACGAGTTTCAGGTGTGCAATCGGGTGTAACGAAATCGAAGGGTTTATATACCAGGTACCTGTGTGACGGTGCCTATTTACGAGCGGTGTTCAGCTCTAATTACGATATTTTCAATCATTTTATTATTTTGTTCTTTTCTGTTAGCAATGTCGATTTGTATGAAAATTCAATCTACAGCTCAATCGCAAAATGCTTTTCCAACATATCTGAGAAACACGTTCTGAAATACAAACTGCAAACATACCGTGGGACGTCCTTAATCTGGCAACCAGTTGGTTTTTTATCTTTTAATATTTACATTTTCTAGTGTCTTGCCTGTGATAACACTACGTATCGATTTTGTACTATATAACCCATAACTTCAAATGACGCCAAATTGAGGCGCCAGCGGGGTTTGCTTATTTATATTTAGATATTTAATCGTTCGGTGGCTTAAATTATGTAAATATAAGTAATAAGGAGTCATTCTTTGAATATTATGAGGTGATAATTTCGGTCGGGGCGTGATCAAATCTATCATAAAGCCCTTCGGGCTTTATTGGATTTTTTTTTATTTTTCAGCAACTACTGTTCAGTTCTTTATCTTCATTGGCTTCTTGAAGAGCTTTGGGATATTTTTTGTTGCGTACCTTCAGAAATATGACGCAACTTCCTCTGACATTTCTTCAGTTATCTCCATTCAGACGCTGGTCGGCACTATCACATGTCAGTACCTCTTCTCATATAACGGTCTATGCTCTCATATATCTTAAGAGTTCCAACTTTTGATTCATTTTAATCTGGGTTTACATCGATTCACATGTTTAGAAAAAATATATAATTCATATTTTTCAAAACCCTATAAAGATACAAGTATAGAAATGTATCATCGTTTGTTTTACTTCGAATTTATCCTAAATCAGACTCACTTGCAAAATGATGCTAACTTTGTTTTTCAGCTGTTTTTGTCTTAGCCTTTGCAATTCATTTCTTGAGCGAGAGAAAACTTGTCATGTTTGGGGCGTTCCTAACAGCCGTGTCACAAGTCGGCAACGCCTTTGCGCCAAACGTTCATGTTTTGATGTTTACACAAGGAGCTCTTTTTGGTAAAATAATATCATTTCCTCCTATCTCGTTAATTTTATGATTTTAGGATTTAGAAATAAAAAGTCCATTAGGTTTAAAATTTAAATATTTTCCTTTATCTTTATAAAGAGTTATTTGTCTCGAGGAGCTCGATATTGCATCAAAATTGTCAAGACCATACAACTTTTCTTAATGGGGGCTGGATGGCCGTGGCCATTTTTAGACTGTCTTGATCTCCTTTAGAAGAAGAGCTCTATATAAAGATTTAGGAAAATACCAAAATTTTAAAGCTAAAATTTATAGATTTTTTCTCGACTAAATATTAGTTTATAGCTTGACAAATATAATCATATCTAAAAAAAAAATTAAAGGTATATTTGATGGTTAATTTTGTTGACTATCCAGCCTCCTTAAAAAATAACAAATTTTGACTAGCATTGGCTTCACATCAGCACTACTGCTATACTGCTATCAATAAATAAGAGGAAAACTGATTTCACTTACTTGAATTTTCGCTCCAGGTATGGGTATTGCCATCTCCCAACTATCAGTGACGCTGATCCTTACCAATTACTTTGACAAGCGGCGAGGCTTTGCCAACAGTTTTGCGCACGTAGGAGGTAGTGCTGGCGGCCTCATCTGGCCAGTTTTGTTGAAAAAATCATTAGACTACTTGGGTCTCAAAGACACTCTACTGGTAATCGCGGGTGTTTTCTTACAAGTCGTTGTTTGTGGAGCCTTGCTTCGACCCCTGCCGCCAAAAAAAGTTCCAAGTCCGACATTCGTCTCATACGACATTAGTGAGGAGTGTGAAGTTACAACAAAAGACGAATCATCGAAACAAACCATGACTTTATTAGAAAAACCAAAACAGGTCCATACTTTGCCGAATTTTAAGACAAACGGTGATCAACCTCATTTAAAGACTGGAAGAAGAAGAACAAAATCAGAAAACTGCACAAATTCTATTGAAACTCCATATCTTTCTAGAACAGCATCGAGTATGCAGGACTTGCAAGAAAATGTCCAGAAATTGTATGTTTCGCCGTCACTTCAGGGGTTGGGTTTTATGCCTGCTATCAAAGGCAAAGAAACAGACGACAAAGAACATCATTCAAAAGAGGAAGCTAACAGTGACAATCTAAATAAATGGTTTAACCTTGCTCTGTTTAAAAACCCTCTTTTCTACATCTTTGCGATCAGCTCCATTTTGATTTCTTCTACGGCAGCTTTACCAATCAACTACATCCCTCCATTCGCGCGTGACTTTGGAGTAAGCGATAGCGACATAGCTTCCTTAGTGACTGTGGCTTCTGCTTGCGACTTAATCAGTAGAGTGTGCCTTGTTTTCATCGCTGACAGCAAGACTTTGAAGAGACACCATATTTTGGCAGTGAGCATGTTATTGAACGGACTGGCCTGTCTCTTTGCGCCACTCTACACTAGCTTCCCCTCACTGATGGTATACTCTGTGCTGTACGGATTGTTTGGTCAGACGTACTTTTCGTTGTTTCCCGTGATCATTGTTGACTTTCTAGGACTAGAAAATCTCCGACATGGTCTGACCACTGTAACCATTACCATGGGAATCTCTATTGGTGTATCTTCGGTGATAATAGGTGAGTATGGTTCATCTTTATTGGTGTATGTTCTGTGATAATAGCTGTGTATGGTTCATCTCTATTGGTGTATGTTCTGTGATAATAGCTGTGTATGGTTCATCTCAATTGGTGTATGTTCTGTTGTAATAGGTGAGTATGGTTCATCTTTATTGGTGTATCTTCTGTTATGATAGGTGAGTATGATTCATCTCTATTGGTGTATGTTCTGTGATAATAGGTGAGTATGGTTCATCTCTATTGGTGTATGTTCTGTGATAATAGATAAGTATGGTTCCTCTCTACTGGTGTATCTTCTGTGATAATATGTGAGTATGGTCCATCTAAGTTATATAATAGTAGTTTGGTACATGTCACTGTGATGATTTGTAAGGATCAGTAATATGAGCAATTCCTATTAGTGTATATTCATTTGAAATAGATGGGTATGGGAAATCTCTACTGGTTTATATTTTTTTAAAAGGTGAGTATGGTCATTCTCTATTAGTGAATCTTCTGTCTTAATAGGTGAGTATGGATAATTTCAAAAGATGTTTTGTCACGATAATAGGTATGGACTAGTCCTGACTCCTATACACATGACATAAAAGTTGTTGGGAGAAAAGTGGAAAGCATCCACCTGAATAACTTTTTCCGAATTGTTTTGGAAAATTCGGAGTAATATTACTGTATACGAAATGTAACGTCAAATTCCATATCTAGATTGAAATGTAAGAGCAACCAACAATATCACAGCTGCTTTTGACCCAAATTACATTCTAACTATTCAATTTGGTAGGTGAATTACGGGACTTTACCGGGTCCTATCTGAGTTCTTTCTACTATATGGGAGTTTCCGCTGTCGTAGCTAGCATAATTTTGCTGATGGAACCTTTGGGTAGAAAGATGATGAAAAGTGAAGATGCAGATATCATCGAAAAACAGAACATGCTACATGTAAATATGACCGAAAAACTATAAAAAGTTTTTTTTAAATGCAGCTATTGTATTTAGAGTATTAAGATGATTTACATTTTTCTCGTACTGTACTTTTAAAAGTGTTTATATAAAGTATGTCGAATTCATATCTAGCCATGTTTACGTTTTTGGTTAAAAAAAAATTAGAAATATTATTTAACCTATTGTTTGCTTAATTATGATTTACCCAAAAGAAACAACATCGATTTTCTTAAGTGTTGAATTTAGGCGATGTCAATCGCTTTTTTTATTGTTTGTAATATTTTTGTTCATACAGAGTATTGCTATTAGAAGAAACTAATTCTTAAACATGAACTATGTCTATGTTCGATATTTTAAAACATGAACAAACCCTTTATTCATTCCTCATATCTATTAAGTTTTATTAATTTGCCAAACTCCACAAGAATTATAGGTTTCAATGTATATATGCTATACATCATAAAATAAGACTTGCTCAAGTCCCTACATTTAAGCTCTCTTTAATATCGTTAAATGATGCCAAGCTATTAATGTTTGATTAAAAATTCAGAAAAGTGGAGAGCAGGAACTAAAATTTCTGAAGCACAATAAAATTTGCAAGAAATATAAAACATTAAAACAAGATGGAGACGTGAGCAAGTCTTTAATAGCATAAAATATATCTTAAAAAACAGTTTCCAAATATAAGTTGTGTTAACTGTGCATGCTTCAGTTGTTCTTACCATACATGCGCAATGATTCGTTAGTGTGTTATAATGTCATGAACTACGTCATGTATAAAGAAACGATATATATTCCCACTTATTAAGTTGACATTGTGGAAAGACAACTGTTTTGCAAACGTCCTTAAAAATAAAATCAATGAAAATAAACATGAAAAATAATTTATTCGAACAAAAATTGTTTCTTCGGAATTATATCTGTTTTGGGCAGATACCTTGCTTGATTTAATGATTCTGGAGATACACAAGTATCAACAGCTTAATCATTAATAGAGTATGTCAGAAATATTTTTTGATAATAATTGTAGAAAGGATATTTAAGGATGAACAACTCTGACGGATCTTTTCAACACGAAATTTGCATGTGGGCATTCACAATCTTTCAAAACATCCTCAAAACTTTGTTTCAAATATTCAAAATGGTCTGTTTTATATAACCACTTTTACAGAATATTTAAAAATATATATTTATAAACACATATAAATAACATCGTTGTCACCAGAGACATATATCGGTATATCACTCCCTGGTTTTAGAGGTTTTAGACCTTTTTATAACCTTCACAATTAATGATTACATGTACTCGATCGGTAGGCATATTTTGCTTGCTTCACTTGTTCAATCCCTTTGTTGGCAACTGCCTATAAAAGTTATGGGAGTAATAAACCATCTTAAGGTGAAATAACATATCGTTACAAAATGGCTGACCTCTGATCGAAACGACGTTTCGTTTTATTAAAAGGATTTATCGACGGCAACATGTAACTTACTCCATAGCCGAGTGGATAAGTGTCGGGCTTGTGATCCGTACATCCAAAGTTCGAATCCCGCATGGGCTTTTGTTGTTACTTACTGAATTGAGGTTTTTTTTAGATAATTATTCATTTTTTATCCCCAAACTGCAAATTTTTGCATATTTGGCATATGTACAGTTTATTTATCATTATATCTTTCATAATCAAATAATTTACTGTTAATTTGAGTGACTTTTTCCAGGTGTGTTATTCCACCTTAATTGCTCAGTACATTTTATAAATATAAAGTTTGTCACTGTTATTTAGTTGATGCAAAGAAGGATAACTCTAAATCACTTGTCGACAGAAGGAATTTCCATTTTCACCGTTTCTTTCTCTTTGAAAGTTTCGCAAGTCAGTAATTCTAAAATGATTATCATAAATTGCAAATTTATTTTGATTGTTTTGGGGTTGTTTTTTTTTTTTTGGTTTTTTATCTTTTGCTTTTCAGCTAAATTTCTACTGGTGAAGCTGATTTAAATTCAGACAAGTCTATTTCTGGATTCATAGAGATTTTTTAAACCTAACAATTTACCCTCAGAAGTTGCCGATTCTAGTCGGTCTTAGACACGTAAAAAAAGATGGGGGGGGGGGGTAAGGGGCATTGGGTACCTATTTTTTCTGAACCGACATTTTGTATAATTACACATTAATTTTTAAACAAGCAGGCTTCTCCAATTTTTCTGTGTGAAAAAACCAAAGAAAATATTAATATATTTAAGAGGAGGAAACTCCCCTCTCACGACGGGTTTGGATTTTTGATTTTGAGGATAGTTGAATTGTAGGTGGTTTGTTTTTTGTTTTTTGTTTTTGTTTTGGTTTTGGTTTGGATGTGTGGATTTATGGGTACCTATTAGGACTAAGCACAATGCAACGTACCTGTGTATGGACCTTGACATTACATCATAATAGATTAATGTGTGACAATTGTGTGATTCAAAAACATCGCTACATTGTAAGTACGTCATTATCAAGTTTGTTTTTGCAGACTGCTCTTTACCTGCCCCAACGAATACACAGACAGCATTATTTTGTGAAGGGAGTCCGTTAGCAATGTTTACATGTTGTGGACCGATTAGTAGCTCGTGGATAGATAGAAAAGTATTACATGTGTTGTCTTGGCAAACACAATGCATGCATTTGCCTAGATTTTTTATCACGATATCAGTGCTTCAAATTTCTCTCCAAATTGTTATGTACCTAGCTGGAACCGGGTGTTTCTGATAACATTTAAATGAATTAAAAACAATTAAAGATTTTCTTCATGTTTGTCGTCGAAAATGCAACATTATACTCATATATAAGAACAAAGATACTTAACCTTCGGACCACACTGCATTAGAGGGAGCAGTGAACTTTTCCCAGTTTTCTTTAATTAAGAGAAAATCGACGCTCGATGTATGAAAAATTAAACCTATTCAGCGAGCACAAATATGGAAAAAATACATATTTGCACACTTAGGTTCATCAGCATTGAGGAGATGCCCATTGCTCTGAATCAATAAACTCGGATGAATATCCTTTGGCTGATGATTTCTTCAATTGACACATTCATAGATCTTTTTACGACAAGATTCTGAAAATCAATTTTGGAAAGCTGTCACAAATACCAAGCACCACATTTCAAACCTAATCTTGTGAGCGCCAAATATGATACCCTTGGGGGTCTATGATCAATTATGAAAATATACACGCGACTTTTCGAGTTCGGAGCAAGATTCCTGTGTCTTACATTCTGTGATATATATATATATATACATGTATATTAGCAAATCTCTTTTTCTTTTTCAACGGAATCAGAGAATAGTGAAAATTGCTTCGATGGGCAAAATTGCAGCTTCAGATACATTTTGGCACATTGTGTGACTCGTTGATGTGAAATAACATGAGTGTATCTGAGTGGTCAGTGACACATCTACTATAGCTACGGTTATTGGCCAGTTACTGACCGAATGCAATCAGTAATTTCAACTGTTAAATATCAAAAACTGCTGCAGATAATTATTTCAACAAAAAACAGTATAGCACAATCCTGGCAATTTTGTTCATCATTATAGGCAATCATTTGGCAAGGAGCAAAAAGGAGATGATGGTAGGGGAAAGTCGCCATGCGCGTAAGGTGTCAGAAAAAACGGAGATTTCTCCCCATTTCCCACGCGTCTTCGGCATCAAAATGTAACAACTAACAACAAAAACGTGTCTTACATCTGGCACCTGTTATGGTTTGCATAAAAAAAAAGCAGGGGTAAAGAAATAGAACGCAAAACTTCATTAGTCTATAATTTGCCTTCCGCAATTTTTTTTTCTTTACGCGTGGCTCTGCACAGGATCTATAAAACAAAAACAAACAAATTTTGAATCTACCGCAGCGGTAATTATGATAATTCTATGTATTTGATTATTTTTCATTCGCTACATTTGCATTTATATTGGCAGGGTTGTAACACACACAAAAAATGTTGAAACACACAATGGGTCAATGAACTTGTGCCATGAAAAGCGCAATGCTTCTACTTCTATAGAAATAACAATGCAGGTGCGACGATGTTAATTTCTTGCGGTACAAAGAAAACAAGGAGCATATACATGGCAAACACCGTGTCAAAAATTGAAACAAAAAAGGAAAACCATTAAGTGCGGCAGTCGATTGCTAATTGCGCGGTTTTACAGTATGTTCTTTATAAGTATACAAGTAATCTACGCAAATCAACATATATCAGATTGAAAATCTAAACACGTTTGTTTTCGTTAAAAATCCTTAATTTCACTACCAGATGACTCCTCACGTGTATGCACGTGCATACCAATCAGCAGTGATAAAAGCCCTTAAGCGTCTCGTAAATTCATGTACATTTTTGACATTTCCAATTCCTTCTTACAATCAATATTACCAAAAGGTGATAGGTATCTTTTGCACCCTTTGAGCCACTTGAGATGCTTTGGGTTTTTAGCTCACCTGAACCGAAGGTTCAAGTGAGCTTTTCTGATCACCTGTTGTCCGTCGTCCGTCCGTCCGTCCGTCAGTCCGTCCGTCCGTCTGTCTGTAAACTTTTCACATTTTTGACTTCTTCTCTAGAACCACTGGGCCAAAATTAACCAAACTTGGTACAAAGCATCCTTATGAGAAGGGGATTCTAAATTGTAAAAATAAAGGGCAAATCCCTTTTTAAAAGGGAGATAATTGCGAAACAGTAAAAATAGGGTGCATGTCTTAAAAAATCTTCTTCTTAAGAACCACTGCATCAGAAATGCCAATATTTACACCAAAGCTTGTATATATAGTAAAGATTCTAAATTGTAAAGACCGTGACCCCCGGACCAATACTAGGGCCCCAAGAGGGGTTCAAAGTTTAGCATAGAAATATATAGGGAAAATGTTTAAAAATCTTCTTCTCAATGATCCAATTCGTGATATTACTATGCAAGCATCCTCAAATAATGTAGATTATAAATTGTTGAAATCGTGACCCCCAGACCAATACTGGGGCCCCATTAGGGGTTCAAAGATAAACATAGAAATATATAGGGAAAATGTTTAAAAAATTTTCTTTTCAAGAACCACAATGCTCCAATTTGTGATATTGCTATGCAAGCATCCTCAAATAATGTAGATTATAAATTGTTAAAATTGTGATCTCCGGACCAATACTGGGGCCCCAAGAGGGGTTCAAAGTTTAACATAGAAATATATAGGAAAAATATTTAAAAATCTTCTTCTCAAGAACTACAATGCTCCAATTTGTGATATTTCTATGCAAGCATTCTCAAATAATGTAGATTATAAATTGTTAAAATCGTGTCCCCTAGACCTATACTTGGGCCCCAAGAGGGGTTCAAAGTTTAACATAGAAATATATAGGGAAAATATTTAATAAACTTTTTGCAATATTAACCACAATTCAACAATTTGTGAGGTTACTATGCAAGCATCCTCAAGTAATGTAGATAGTAAATTGTTAAAATCATTACCCAGGACCAATACTGAGGCCCCAAAAGAGGGGTTAACAGTTTAACATAGAAATATATAGGGAAAATGTTTAAAAATCTTCTTCTCAAGAATTACGGTGCTCCAATTTGTAATATTACTATGCTTTTATCCAGTTGTAATGAGTGTTTAAAAAAAATAATGGCGTCCAAAATCGAAAGTTACTAACCATAAGAAAGATAACTCTGTTGATAGAAAACTATTAAAAAACATGGCGTCTAAAGCAATAGTGGGATCAAAGAACAGCAATTTCTTTTTAATGATTAAAATTTAAACACATAAATAAATCGTAACGGCCGGACTATTACTGAGGCCCCAAGAGGTGTTAAAAGTTTAACATAGAAATGTATAGGGAAAATGTTTAAAAACCTTCTTCTTAAGAACTACAATGCTACAATTTGTGAAATTACAATGCAAGCATCCTAAGATGATGTAGATTCTAAATTGTTAAAAGTGTGTCCCCTTGACTAATACTGGGGTCTCAAGAGGTGTTTAACGTTTAAAATAGAAATATATTGTTAAAATGTTTAAAAAACTAATATAAAATGATACAATGAACTGTTGTTCAGGTGAGCGATGTGGCCCATGGGCCTCTTGTTTATTGTCCCTTGATCATGCATCGTTCAGTGTATATCTAGATGATAGATGATAAAAAGATAGAAATCAAATTTTGATTCACTTCATTACAAAATGCGAATGTCTATACGTTTCAAACTTGTAGTGTCTAGTAATATTTTGTGTTTTTTAACCAATATTTCAACTTTAACAGACGGATATTGTGATTTTTTTCTTCTTAATTTTAAGTAACATTTTCTTCAAATGTGATTTTATGAAAAAAATGATATTCTGCATTTTGGTCAGGGAAAATATCTTTGTTAATTTTAGCGTACAAGCAAAGAAGCTTGAGTCGAAGGTTTTCATTGTGACCTTTGAAGTTTAGGAATGGCGATGACTGTTTATTTGCTGCATGTATTGATGATGACGTAATTATTTACTGATTAATAGAAAGGGATCCGTAAAGAGGACCTTTGTCATCGATATTTATAGTATTAGGGTTCGTATAGGCGTGTGACAAGGCCCTATAGAGGTGCTGGATATCTTATCATCGATATTTATAATTACAGGGATCTTATACAAAAAAGCGAAAAAAGTTATATAATAGAGGTCTTATATCATCGTTATTTATAGAAACGGGATCCTTAGTGATACAAAATACATGTAGTGAGCAGGCGCAGAAAAAAAACCCGAACTTTGGTTTATTCATTTATAAAAAACGATCATTTCATTATGGATTGTCAAAGAATACAGTACAAATAGAAAATTATGGCATGGAATGCATTTTCAAAAGATTAGAAAAACCACAAAACGTGGACATTGAATGAGAGTCATTGGTTTGACAATAAGAAAGCTTGTATACCGGTAAAAGATTTTAAAGAAGGATCCCGAAACGGCTACGATTTCAAGAATTTTTATTAAAACGTAGAGTTATGCCCCAGAGAGCGCCTAATATGAAACATGATGAATGTAAAACAAAGTTATTGACGAAAAAAAGCAGCTTGACAATAACGTTATTGAATAAGCTAATAAAGTTATCAAAGAGCAATATTCAATATCGGTAACAATTTCATGTCTGTCTGTTGAATTCTTCTCCTCAAATGCATAAATATGATGTAATATAAATATCGATGATAAGAAACCTAATCTAACTCTATTAAGTTGTGGTTTTTTGCGCATGCTCACTATTTTTTAGAGTCAACACCTCTATAAGGACCCTGTTACTATAAATATCAATGATAAGATATCAAGCACCTCTGTAGGGACCTGTTACACCCCCTCCCCCTAAATACTATAAATATCGATGATAAAAGACCTCTTTATTTACGGATCCGTTTCTATAAACAGTTACGTCATCATCAAGAGACCTATATATCCAGCATTTATTGGTGGATGAATGCATGTCATTGTCCTTTATATATGACCACTCCATTGTAAAAAAGATAAATTTAATGGACGCAGATAACTCGAAATTTATTCTTCTATCTATCGATTACGTCTTGAGTTTTTTTTCATCATATCGGATAAATCTGTTGCATTCTTAATCGTTGGATAAGGTCTGTTATGGTGAATATAAGCTTAATGACTATCTGGCTATCCTTTCGCTATGTAGAACGTGTGACAAATTGAATTTATATTTAAACGGATCAAATTCAATTAATGTATCATTTTGCAGTTGTTACCACCAATCTCTCTCTCTCTCTCTCTCTTTCTCTCTCTCTCTCTCTCAAATTGCCCATGCATGTTGAAAGCAAAACAAATATGGAAGTTAGACATCTGTTTTGACACTCAGTTAATAAATGCGAAGCATTGAGCAGTATATAATATATATCGACCAAGGACACTTAATGTGGCCTCTTGGATTTTCTGCTGAATCAGGGATTTCTCGTCTAATATAAAGAAGCTTTTTTCTCCCCCTGATTTAAAGATATTGATTGTTTATAAACTCTAGATCTCTTGTTTGTTCATTATTCACCTCTGGCTCCTGATCACACAGGGAATCACAGAACAAATATTAATTCTCCTTTATATTTCACCTTCTCCTTTATGATAACCGTGTTTACTGGGCCCCTGTCTGTCTTTTCAACACAGTTGTATGCTCTAACACATTACAGAAAAAAAAACCTTTTCAATAATGGAGCTTTGATGACGAAACCTTTAGAATTGTAAATACCAATTTAAAACTGCAAAGGCCAATTTTTTGTATGAATGCAACATGATAAAAGAGAATTTTAATTAATTTTTTGTCTAAATAAATTACTTTCTGTAACTCCATGCTATCTTAGCAAACATTGATAAAATCGCAGACACATCTTAACTTCTTTGCAGACCTTTCACGGCGTTTTTAATAGGGAAACTCTGCAAGTCTTACAATACAGTGAAAACTGCAATTGATTTTATACTTGTAACCCGATGCTTTTTACAAGTAAAACTACTACCTATTTAGAACAGGTTCTTTTAAATCTTTTTTAAAAATATCATATTACCAGGTATTTTTCACATTTCCTTTTAAAATACACTCTAATAATTCCCGAATCATATGAATTCTGTTCACAAAAAGAAAAATACTTGGGACAGTTTCTCGCTGAATCACGATAATTGATTTCAAATAAATTAAATCTAGTTAATGCAAAGACAAAATCCTTACCTACAATTCTATCTGCCGTCAAACATGTATAAAACGTTTAAAAAAAAGAAACATTTTAATGAGGATGGTCGGTCAACAAATTACCCGTCATTATACCGTAAACCTTTACATATGTTTTTGGGCCACAAACTCTATTATCGAGAAAAAAAATTCAAAAATTTGAGCTTTAAAATTTTGAACATTTATATGGAGCTCTTTGTCTAAAGGAGGTAAATATAGCCTATAAAAATGGCCACGACCATTCTGTCCCCGTCATGCCTGGTTACATTATATATATATATATATATATATATATATATATATATATAAAGCACTAAAAATGGCTAACGACACGAACAATTGAAATTGTCAAATTTTCGGGACAACCAGTCCCTTCTTCAGGACATAAGAGAAACAAAAAGGATTACATAGGTAAAAACAAAGAAAACAAAATCTAGCACTACAACTAACACTACTAAAGAATCTATAAAAAATAATAACTACATTTTATACAGTTTTGATGAACAATGTTGATAAGGTTTTGCCAATGTGGCCGATCGCTCTGGAGTAATCAATCGACTGTCAACTTCACGCCTGATCGAGTTAATTAGGCTAATTAAAATTGATGTCCGAATTAATAATCGAAAATTCAAACACCCGATGTTAAGTCGTACGGCGCTTTGGTTAAGATCCGAAGTATTTAATTAATTATGTAATGAATCGGAGTTAGGTGTAAAGGAAAAGATAATTAAATAAAAAATAAAGAAATATTATTAATAATTAATAATAAATGAAAACAGCGGCATTTAAACGCCCAAGGAACTTAAAGGATATGGTAGTGAGAGCAAGATTAGACAACCCGTTGCCCAATGGCGGCTTCAAAACGTGTTCAGACGCCAGATGCCTGTTGTGCAAGCACAGCATCAGCACGGACAGTTTCAAAAGCCCCATTACGGGTCGTACCTACAAAATATTGGGCAACACGTCTTGCCGAACAGACAACTGCATCTATCTCATCAGTTGCAAGGTTTGCTCTAAGCAATACATTGGGGAAACAGGTGACCTCCGTAGAAGAATCAACAACCACCGCTCGACCATAAAGACCAAGAAAATCAAGGAGCCCGTAGGGGAACACTTTAATATAAGTGGTCACAAATGGGAAGACATGACAGTAGTGGTTATTGACCATAATCCTCAGTGGACAGACGCGGAGAGGAAAAGCAAAGAAAAGTTCTGGATGCACAGACTTAAATCATTCAGACCTGATGGCATGAACAAGCTAATTGACTTCATGAAAATGAACGTGTCATAGCCCAACATCACCTGATACCTATATAGTAATCTTACCATATCTGTCAACTCCGACCTATCAGTTATTACTTTTTATACCTGTTTTCATTTATTATTAATTATTAATAATATTTCTTTATTTTTTATTTAATTATCTTTTCCTTTACACCTAACTCCGATTCATTACATAATTAATTAAATACTTCGGATCTTAACCAAAGCGCCGTACGACTTAACATCGGGTGTTTGAATTTTCGATTATTAATTCGGACATCAATTTTAATTAGCCTAATTAACTCGATCAGGCGTGAAGTTGACAGTCGATTGATTACTCCAGAGCGATCGGCCACATTGGCAAAACCTTATCAACATTGTTCATCAAAACTGTATAAAATGTAGTTATTATTTTTTATAGATTCTTTAGTAGTGTTAGTTGTAGTGCTAGATTTTGTTTTCTTTGTTTTTACCTATGTAATCCTTTTTGTTTCTCTTATGTCCTGAAGAAGGGACTGGTTGTCCCGAAAATTTGACAATTTCAATTGTTCGTGTCGTTAGCCATTTTTAGTGCTTTATATATTCATTTTACTGGCTTAGTATCTATACATTAGATCCGACACTTTAAAGATCCCTAGTGTTGTTGATTTTATTTAGTGCTTTTTATATTATCCTCAATCAACTGTATCTTTAGATCCACTAGCATCTTTTATCGGTGAAAGTCTCGTCCTATCCTGATAGGATCTAACTTTGTTTCTTGTACATAACTCTTACCTACCCATCTTATTTATTTATTTATTTATTTATAATTTATTTTTCATTCCTTTCTTTTTATTTCTGTTTATTCTTCATCGCTTTTATTTCTGTGTTCTGTAACTAATTTTCAATTTTGGTACGACCTACCTCTTTTCATTTTCTCTGACAAATATTAAGTCGTGCCTAAGAAATTTTTGGTTTACTACTATCGTTTAGATATACAAATTTTTGTCCTTTACATCTATTTTCAAATATTTAGTTAATATGGCTCTAAAACAAAACACCACTTTCAAACTTCTAAAAAAACAAAATAAGAAATGTATCAAAACTAAACACAGAATATCAAATTTAGAAACTTACATCAACTGTGACATTATTCCAAAAGGTTTCCAAATAAATGTCACTCCCAACTTAGGGTCTGTTTCTAAGAGTTTCCAAAATCGCTGGGACTTCATATTAAAAAGATGCTCCAAAGAATTAATGTCTCTCTGTCTATCGTGGGATAACCACAGACTAAGACAATTGGAGAAAGATATAGTTTCACTGGAGTCTTCTCTTAATAAATCCACATCCCAAGCAGATTTTGATGAAGCCAAAAGAATAATAACAACGTTCAACACGACCCTAACAAATGACCTCAACAATACTCAGAAACGGAAGTTCCTTCGGGATGATGTTCCCGTAGCACAAAGAACTGGGCCCAATATCTTGTTATCCAAACCTCGACCTTCGGCTAAAACCAGGCGCTCACGACGCTTCAAGCGTAAAAAGCCAACAAGTCAAGACGAGTCCTTCAACGACACCGCCACTTGCCCAGTTCTAAATGCGTCTACGATTCCTCTCACAGACGTTGAGATGTCGCTTCTATCTAAAGGTCTCAATTTCTGTCCTACACCGCATGAGGTCGATGACAAAAAGGTTAGAGAGGATACCAGAGCATTCTTCCGAAGGCTGAGATTAAAGGAACACTTCTCGCGTAAAGACTCCAGCAAAGATATTGCAGATGACCCTCCACCGCACCTGCACAATTTAGAGGAACATAAGTTGTACCGACCCAAAAGTACTTGGGAACCAGCACCGGGCAAATGTGGAGCACTTGAGTCTTACATTGATGCTGTTGAGTCAGACATTGAGAAACTCCTTGCCAACCAACAAGTCGTCCCTGACAATCTTACGAAAGAAGAAAGATCTACTTTGCAGAGGCTGAAAAACAGGGACGACATAGTCATTAAAAAAGCAGACAAAGGATCAACAGTGGTTATCTTAGACAGACAAGCGTATATAGCTGAAGCCAACAGACAACTGACAGACGAACGTTTCTACAAGAAACTGGACGCTGATCCTACTGAAGAGTTTTCAGCTCTCATCACCGACACCCTGGACGAAATGTACGAAAATGATGAAATTGGTGTCAATGTTTACGAAACGCTTCGCCCAACCAACTGTAGACCGGGTCAATTTTATCTGCTCCCGAAAATCCACAAGGAAGGAATGCCTGGACGCCCTATAGTTAGTGCCATTGGTCATCCCACGGAGAAAATTTCTGAATTTATAGACCTACACCTCCGTCCACATGTAGAAGATTTGCCATCATACCTCAAGGACACGACAGATTACCTCAATAAAACACCTTCCTCTGGCCTTCCAGACCATACTCTTCTCGTTACTATGGACGTCACGTCATTGTACACGAATATCCCACACGATGAAGGTATCGAGGCCTGCAGGGAGGTCTGGGATAGTAGAACGATTCAGCATCCATCAACAGAATCTCTACTCAAGCTCCTTGAACATGTTCTTAAACTTAACAATTTTATGTTTAATGGCGAACATTACATTCAAATAAGCGGAACAGCTATGGGCACCAAAATGGCTCCCTCTTACGCCAACATCTTTATGGGAAGATTGGAACGCAACCTGCTTCTTAGAGCTCCCTTCAAACCTTTGAGCTGGTTGCGGTTCATAGACGATATTGAGATGAAATGGGTTGAAAACCGAGACTCCCTAAATGATTTCATAACGTTTGCCAACTCCTTCCATAATTCAATTAAATTTACAGTTGATATTTCTAGTTCCAAAAACATATTTTTGGACACTACTTCAACTCTGGAAGATGGTAAAATAAAATTCAGTCTCCATACGAAACCCACGGATTCTCATCTCTATCTCAAGCCGTCTAGCTGCCACCCTCCCCATACTTTTAGAGGAATTCCTAAAGGATTAACAACCCGAATCAGACGAATCTGTTCTTCTAATGAAATCTTTGAAGAACAGAGCAAGATACTGAAATCCCATCTGTGTAATCGAGGCTATAAAGCCCACACAGTGCAATCTGCAATTGATGAGATCGTTACAAAAGACAGGAAAACGCTTCTGCAATACAAAGAGAAATCAGACAAAAGCAGGGTTCCACTTGTCACTACCTACCATCCCGCCCTTAAGAACCTTAACAGCATCCTTAGAAATAATCTGCCCATTCTTTACACTAACGAAAGAATGGCTGATCTTTTCAAGGATCCACCAATGGCGGCATTTAAACGCCCAAGGAACTTAAAGGATATGGTAGTGAGAGCAAGATTAGACAACCCGTTGCCCAATGGCGGCTTCAAAACGTGTTCAGACGCCAGATGCCTGTTGTGCAAGCACAGCATCAGCACGGACAGTTTCAAAAGCCCCATTACGGGTCGTACCTACAAAATATTGGGCAACACGTCTTGCCGAACAGACAACTGCATCTATCTCATCAGTTGCAAGGTTTGCTCTAAGCAATACATTGGGGAAACAGGTGACCTCCGTAGAAGAATCAACAACCACCGCTCGACCATAAAGACCAAGAAAATCAAGGAGCCCGTAGGGGAACACTTTAATATAAGTGGTCACAAATGGGAAGACATGACAGTAGTGGTTATTGACCATAATCCTCAGTGGACAGACGCGGAGAGGAAAAGCAAAGAAAAGTTCTGGATGCACAGACTTAAATCATTCAGACCTGATGGCATGAACAAGCTAATTGACTTCATGAAAATGAACGTGTCATAGCCCAACATCACCTGATACCTATATAGTAATCTTACCATATCTGTCAACTCCGACCTATCAGTTATTACTTTTTATACCTGTTTTCATTTATTATTAATTATTAATAATATTTCTTTATTTTTTATTTAATTATCTTTTCCTTTACACCTAACTCCGATTCATTACATAATTAATTAAATACTTCGGATCTTAACCAAAGCGCCGTACGACTTAACATCGGGTGTTTGAATTTTCGATTATTAATTCGGACATCAATTTTAATTAGCCTAATTAACTCGATCAGGCGTGAAGTTGACAGTCGATTGATTACTCCAGAGCGATCGGCCACATTGGCAAAACCTTATCAACATTGTTCATCAAAACTGTATAAAATGTAGTTATTATTTTTTATAGATTCTTTAGTAGTGTTAGTTGTAGTGCTAGATTTTGTTTTCTTTGTTTTTACCTATGTAATCCTTTTTGTTTCTCTTATGTCCTGAAGAAGGGACTGGTTGTCCCGAAAATTTGACAATTTCAATTGTTCGTGTCGTTAGCCATTTTTAGTGCTTTATATATTCATTTTACTGGCTTAGTATCTATACATTAGATCCGACACTTTAAAGATCCCTAGTGTTGTTGATTTTATTTAGTGCTTTTTATATATATATATATATATATATATATATATATATATATATATATATATATATATAAAAATACCTATTCTTTACCTCCCCGACGCGCTGACAGTAAACTGTACAGGGTCAGCTTCGATTTTTTGGTATACAGATTGATATTGACATCAAACATATACTTTGACAAAGGATAGTGTGCTAATGATAAAAAATCAAATCTTTTGTATTCACAAAAGGATTCAAAAATCAAAGGTGGGAAAGATAAAAATGTGTCTTCATAAAGTCACTTAAATAATACTTGAATAATACTTACATAATACTTATATAAATAATAATTTTTAAAGCTTTTGGACAGGCGTAAGGAATATACACATTTATGAATACTCGCACTTCTATTTGCTTTACGGTAAAACGGACAAATTTTGAGGACACCAATAACATTTTCTTTTTACTGTTAATAATTTACCACTATCATTAACAATACCAAAACTTATTGGATAAGTACCTCACAATATATTTGAAATAAAATTTAACCAATATAAGGTGTTCAACATCGTGAAATAATCATGCACGGATATTAAATACACAAATCAATCAATCTGCTTATAAAAAGTTCTCCGAAACAATCATTTTGCAAAGATATTTTTTTGGCTTGTAATCTTGAATTAAAGATTGCAATTTAGATACTACATAATTGTATTTCATTAAAGATCAATATTTTAGAATAGGAAATTTCATGGTCTTTACACTCTATTTCAAAACTGACTGCCGCAAGAGCCGGACGAAAATTCCTTAATGAAAATTTTTATCTTAAAAATGTATCATTCCTTGAGTGTTTCTACAAAAATTTTCATTACGTGAGAATCAGAGATATGGAATTATATATACGTCTTTGTCGGTTTCCCCCCATTAACAGTTGATTAAGTACTGGTGTAGCTATCGATGTTGGCGTGAAGGCTTCCTAAAGTGTCCATAACAGAAGACATTGTGTACTACAAAAGAGAGAGATTTGCTGACTGGTTAGTTTTTCTCTCCGTCTCTGTGTAAGCGTAGATACATTGATGAATTGGGACCGTTGCAGAATGACAGAATGGGCAGTGACACGCTTGGTGGCTGGAACAGAGCTTCCGATGTTCCTAGCAGACACTACGATGTGCTTCCTGTATGAATAATCCACTGGACTAATTAATATGTTCTCTCTCTCTCTCTCTCTCTCTCTCTCTCTCTCTCTCTCTCTCAATGTTCGTATCATATGTCTGTTGGTGTGGGTTATATTTTTAAATATTGCTAAAATATATGGGGTTTAAATGAAAATAAAAGAAAATGGGGGCCCAATGTGCTGTTTAAAAAACAAGTTAAAAATGACGCTGGTTTCAAGTGAAATATACACCGATTGCGTAGTCTTTACCGGAAAGCCAGACAAATCTTGTTGATTTCAATGAGCAATGGCTGAGTGGCCTACGATGAAATAGACAGGATTACGTCACAATGCTGTTTGACACTAACTACCCAAAGTCCAAGCTCTTGTTAAAATGGTTCTACTATATGTATTAGTTCGGCCACGAATTTACGGACTTGAATTATTTTTTCAGAACGTTTACTTGTTGCGGTACAAAATGATATTTTTAACGTATAGTGGGTCATCTCTCCAGGTTTTTGTTGAGTGAAATCGGTTTGTTTTCCATTAGACCTTATTTAGACTATAAGAAAAGGCTTTAAAGTTCTAAAAAATTAAACTATTTATGGGTTTTGGTACGTATACAACTGTTTGAGTCAACATATTTCAAGTATTTAGATATTTAAAGGTTAAAAATCGATGATATGTTATATACAAATTATTTTGAATAATTTTTTTTAACTATCAGATTAATTTACATTTTAATTTTTCAATATCTTATCCGTCCGTTTATAGGCATTTTACACGCCTTATCCACACATCTTCTTTATAATATTTTTTTTAATTCGTCATTGTTTCATCCCCTGTATGAAAGGCCTGAGAAGTTGCAACAGTCACGTGCCCACAGGGGCGTTGACCATGGCTCTTACTTATTAAGAGGAGATGTTATTTTAACAGTGGTTTTGTTTAGAACATCTGTTTAACATGTAGATATAATAGAAAGCATATACAATTTTATTTTGAATCTATAACACAGATACACTGGCATTTTATGTCATTTTTTTCATATACATGTATCATTAAAACTGTCTCGACACAACTTTATGTTCCGCTATATTAGAAGGAAGCATATGATATTATTGTCTGACTTGATATACAGTAAAGCACGGATACCGATAAGCTTCTCATAAACATACGTATATATGAATTATCTATGACACGATGAATGCACTCTGTATTTCATCAGATCTAAATTTAGCACAAAAATTTGTTGATATAAGCATTTTAAACATACATGAACTTGAAATATTTCCTCCTTTAACCGTTGTGACATTCAACAAATAAAGTATACTTATGTACGTACAAACTTAAGGGGAAAAACAACATCGCTGTGCCCTGATAAAGCAGTCGACCTTTTATTTACACATCATTCTATATGTGTACTTATGTACCAGATAAAATAAAATAAAATATATATATTTTTAAAATTCTTTTGCAAACAAGTTTTTAAAAAAGATGATTTTTACATTCAGTCTGGTTCAATAAACTAAGTTTAAAATGACTACTATGTATATGCCCTGTACGCGTACTTTAATTTTACATATCAGATAAGGGTAAAACTTTCCTATCATCTTTAATCTATATATTGTACATTATCTAGCTATTATACATTCATTTTTCCATTGCATCAGCTTTATTTATAACATGGTTTTTTAACTATTTGCATTGACAAATCTAAATCGATTACCTGTGTTACTAGTATAGTGTGTTCTAAATCTTTCGATTGTAAAAAATAGTGATAGTTAGTAGAAATAGACGGATAAATACCAACTTTCGGAATTGATCGTTTTGAATTACGTCCGGTGGGTCTTTATTTTAGGTTTGAGGAAATTTTGAATGAATTTTTGTGCATATTAAACCACTTACTTAGTTTCATTTTTCCTTGAACATAATAAAAATAATTAAATGATCAGATGTAAGTGAGAAAATTCTCGTTTCACTCACTCACGAAATAAGCTGTACATAACTTCTCAGCAAGGGACTAATGCAAAAGTATGATACAACACATAACATCTGCTCCTGTGTCTTATATTCAGTTCTCATCTGCATCAATCCAGATTTTATTATTGCTGTGTAATATATTACCCCTGAACATAAAGCCACTTCAATAGGTAAGTCGGTGGTTTTATATAGATAATTAAATCTCTCTCTCTCTCTCTCTCTCTCTCTCTCTCTCATGCATATCATTTTAAGTTTCTTAAATGCATATCATTTTTTAAAAATTGTCTGCAAACAACACTAACAGACTAAACAGAATGGTCAATTTGGTTTACATGTCTTACAGGTTTTGTTTCTGTTTTCACTATTGGATACAATGAGGACAGTCGCCCCTCGACCAATCACACGCAGTACGAGCTGCGAACTGTGACTACTGACACGGAAAGATGTCATTCTCATACGGTACTTTGCTGAACTTACTTTGTAATAAAGCCCTTACGCAACATATGTCCACCCAACTCACATCTTGTAAAGTTAGACAGGAAACTTTCTGCATGGAATTACTTTGAATTGAAACCTACATGCAACTATAGACACAAAAAAAAACGTGTCACTTTATGTTCAAAATTATCTTATTATAAACTCAAGGCTATGAGCATATCTACATGAAAATCTGTAAAGTACAAACCACTTCAATTGCCATTGGCCAATTAAATTCTTGTCAATTGTCTTTGACAAAATCACTCTAATAGATATTGAATCCTTTGACCTGCGCGGGAAAGGAAGCCTCGTTTCCGTTCAACATCGGCGAACTTCCGCTGAAAGATTTCTGAAATAAAAATATCAGCTTCGAGTAATGGCTTCCGTGCTTGAACCACAAGTGTTATTAAGTACTTGATAGTGGGTATTTCCTAACATTAGTCTATATATGCCTTATCCATGGTCTCTGTTCATCACATTTGGTATCGTTGTGTGCGATTTTAAAACAAAAGACTTCAGTGAAAAATTGTAAATATTCAAAATATGTATGGGAGGCGGGCATTATTGAAAACAAATGTGCTTTGTGACAACCTATCAAATACAAAACCTGCATTGCTCGCATGCATCGCCACAAAACACCTTTCCTGGAAAACAATTATCGTATTATGCGTCCTTTAACATGTTTGGGCTTCGTTGTAGCTCGGGAAACATATATACCGAAACATGTGCAATAGAAAATTATTGTTTGTTCAATGTCTTTTTTTTTTTGATGACTAGTCTATAAGTGTGAACTACTCATCCAGACCGAGAGTCTAGTGACTATACATACAATGTGTATATAAAGATCAAAAGATTAAACAAGGAGCATAAGTATGGCTTAGAGATCTTTTGTGTGTTGTAAAGAACCAAAAAGGTCACTTGTTCAAATCTTGCTGTGGACTTGTTTTTTGAAAAAGCATTGTGTCCACATTATCTCTCTCCTATGTAGCGGTGTACACTGAGGTAATCTACTTCCGTCAGTACAGCACCACAATCACCAGTACCACACTCACAGGACAAAAAGGTCACAAGCTCCGAGCACCGGGGCTTCGATATGATAATCAACTCAAAGCAACCAAACTAACTGTCAGAGATCCGTTGAAATAACAATGACCCATTCTTTGTATTAAAATTATAATACATATAATTTCCAATTGGTATAAAGGTTTTAAACAATCTTCTATTTCATGTATACGTTTTTTTTTTAAAGTTTGCAAAGCTATCGGTATAAAATCTTTTATAATAAAGAAAATTAAATTTTTGCCAATAAATTTTAATTTTTTTCTTGACAATAAGTGATCAACGGTCAGCAAAAATGGAAGGCAAATTATTAGATTGTAATTAATTGTACAGTAACCGATTAGCTGGGTGACATATGCTTCGTGTGGCGGGAATCTAGTGCACGTCGTGCTTTCTAACCTTCAAATTGATTTGGGCCCCTTTAAAATCTGAATACACAAAATACATTGAACCATATACCAAATGTAACAATGCATTATTTTGCAAGTGGATAAAATAATTTAATGGCATATATAGTCTTTGGCCGTCGCCCAAGAGCGTCACGCAGTGAATGTTATTGAAAGATTCAGCGAAGCATGGCCAATGCAACAGCAGATTAAAATGCCGCTGTCCTCTGCCGTTCGCTAACTTTCGCTTTGTTAGACATGCACAGCAGTGGGGGAATTGCACGGACGGACAACGAACCCCTTTGCCAACAGCTTTACAATGCATTAGCGGCAGGTCACTGGCATATAAGTTTGTCGATTTTTTTCCACCATATATTTCTTCTGTCGATTCCCAGTGCAAGGTTATTCCAAATCAATCAAAGACTGCATAGTTGAAAGCAATAAATGTTTACTCTTTGAATTTGCTCTGTAAGCCTCTTATAATATTGGTGCCATTGACTGAAAGCATTAGGTTTTCTTTATTGCAGTTCGACAATATAATACCAATGCGTGCTGCATTTGCCGCTTGTAATAACATGTTACGTGATAAAGTATGTAAACTTGTGATCGTATTTGTGAAAATTTGTGTTGTTTATGGCGTGTAGTTGCACAATGCATAAACAGCTAAATCGTTTATTGAATCTAAAAATAATGAACTAGTTTTAACCCCCTGTGGTGGCTTTGTCAGCGAGAAAATAGATGCCTGTCGGCAGAAAAAAAAATCTGTCAACACCATCATACAACAGCAGTATCGATATCTAATTCACACTATCAATATAAAGAAAGAGAGACCTAATCACCTCCTCTCCATTTCTTAGAAATATATCTTTTTCAACCCCCATAACCTTTCCAACAAGCATAAAATAAAAATACCTGAACATCATTTTTAACCGATCATGCTCGTGTGTGTGTGTGTGTGTGTGTGTATATATATATATATATATATATATATATATATATATATATCTCGCAATTTATTTCAATCCATTTATCATTTTTTTGTATTATCTGTAAATTCCGGATGTTTTTAAACATTGCATTTCTTGTCAATTAAACTGGAATGTTGGAAATATTAGCATTTGTCGATATGAAAATATTAATTTTCATAAATTATGGAACAGCTGCCGACACATATTTTAAATGATGTGTTGTATCAGGTAATGAATATCTATTTGTTTCTTTAGTTCCAGGTCGAAAGGGGAATAAACTATAAACATGTTCATATATCTTACTATTTTTAGAAAATGCACTTCCATATTTCCTTTAAAGTTAGGTGAGCTGCTGGTAATTTATTGCCATTTTGTCTCGCGTGACCTTGAGTTTAAAGTGACTTGTAGTTACGTAATTATCTTTTATAATGACCCAATCCCAAGGCCCTTTGTATTTGTATACCATTTGTTTGCCAAAGAAACTTTATGATTCAAAAATGATTTATTGTCATAATATTACGCTTTTTTAACCATTCCACAATTTAAAAAAAAGCGATTTATTAATGACACTCTCTGGAGAAGAGGGGATTGTTAAAAAAAGTATTACTTTGTATGTGACAGAGGATGCAGTACATTTTTTCTTCGTCATTTACTAAATACGGGTAATTGAGTAATAGAAGAGACAATGTAACTTCATAGATATCAACTGATGAATTATTTTTCATTTAATCTGCTGAAATCATTAACAAATTTTGCGAAATTCGAGGAAAACTAAACTTCATGTACATATTAGTCACTGATTACTAAATACCGGAAGAAATTGTATATCATCCGATATAATATCAATTGCCTTTTTTGTAAAACTCCACACCTTTCATTTTGTTGCACCTGGTATTTTCAGTTTTCAGAGAGATTGAACAAAATAGGTCATCTATGAACCAACAATACAATAGTGATCACATTGTCGGATCACAAGGCAGACCTTTCGAGTCCCCTTAAATACACGAGGGTCGACATGTGCCATTATTGAAGAGCACAATGCGAGTTCTTAGTACCAGGTCATCCCTCTATTGAACACTAAAGTCATGCGCGCCCTGATGACACAGTAGTCATGTGTCGCCTTAGTAACGCTCATAATGACATATGTAGCCCAGATTATAAAGGTCAGTCTCTCTTTGTACTCCGGTACTTTCACGTAAGTACCTAGTACAAAGACTCTTTCTTAATGACTTTTACGTTCTTTCTCCTGCGTGATTTTTAACATCAAAGAGTGCAATAGAAGCATCAATTTTTTAATCCTTTTTTTTCATTTTGACATTATAATTCCGCCATTCTTATCGGTTTATGTAAAAAGAGCTATTTTTGATTGTGGAAAAACGACTCTAGATCTCTTTTTATTGTAGTTAAAAATGGTAATACTGATCAGGAAACATCGATATTTTAATCATTGAAAGAAATACGTGTCGTGTGCAATTAAAGACAAGATGAATTCTCCGACGTATATAAAGAAGTTTGTTGCTCTGTGTACGTGTCACAATAAACGTTTAGACTTTGTCTTTGACTTAGAGTAAGATGTCCACAAGTCACATGACACTCATTCCATTGTGTTTGTCACGGAAGACTGCTCTCTGAGTAGCTGACATGTTGTTTTTAACGCATCGAAAACTAAAGATTTCGTATATTGACGTAGCTGTGATGAATTTCTCTTTACATTTGTCCAAAAAGCCATGAAACTTATGTATAAGTAAGACTGCTTTCATGACATGTTTATATGCAATTATGAATGTAAAATACCAAAATATAAACATGAAAAAAAGACTGCTTTCATCTAATTTGTTCCTTTTCTTTTTTTTCATTTCTTTTTTTTTTTCCCCCTTTTCTTTTCTTTTTTTTTTAATTTTTGACGCATCGGAAACTAAAGATTCTGTATACTGAAGTAGCTGTGGTGAATTTCTCTTTACATTTGGTGGCTAGGAACACAAGAATTTATGCGAACTAATCGATGTATTTTTATCTTTCACTAATACCATAAAGACGGGAGGGGTAATCAGGAAAGTATAGAGGAAAATGCCTTTTAGAGATTTCTATTACTGTTTATATACTAGCTATCAAAAGACCTACAATAAATCCCTTCACTAAAAATGATAACTCTCGACATGGTGAAACATTCTTGACGGGACATAAACAACACGAATGATGCATGAAAGTATTTATATTTTTTTTTTTTTGGAAAAGGGGTGTTAGTCTCGATCTAGTCTACCCCTTCCCCCTCGAGAACGGTTCACCATGCTATTTTCTTTTGAGAAGTGGACAGGCATAGCCTACATCCACATGAGTAGTGGACAGGCATAGCCTACATCCACTGTAGATGTAGGCTATGCCTGTCCACTTCTCAAAAGAGAATAGTCACCATGCATGTTCTTCATACCAATCTGTTGAGCAAATTTTATTGAGTATACAACCGTCTCCTTTGAAACATAACAGGAATGTATATACTGGTCGAAGCAAAACAATTCCAGGAAACGTTTTGTTGCATGTAGCCCTCTTGGTGTTTTTACATTAAAAAAAGATAAATATGCAAACCAAAAATGTTGATAGCTCCCCTAAAGAGCTAGAGGGAAGGTGACGATATCACGCTAGGAAAACAATTTACTCGCATTGTTTCACCAATTTGTGCAGTATTAAACTGATATTCCCGCAATCTAATGTCAAGAACATGTGCTGCCTTTAATGAAAGTGCCTAATCATTCGCCGGTTTATTTATTTATACACATAATCAATATGTACAACACACCAATGTGCAGTTCGAACTTGAAGAAACCGGTTATATGCTATCTTGTGAAACTGGCCCTAAATGTATATTGATCTATGAACTTTAAATTTGACACCTGTATTGTAAGGTTCTACCAATATTAGAGTCAATATCCAATTTAAATCGATAGCTCTGTCCTTAATGAGGTTTAATTTTTTGTGCAGTGGTTATTAACTTTTAATACTTAACCCTTTAAGTGTAAGTTTCCTTGGACACTCTTCATACTATGTATAACGGAATAGAGATCGAGTCTGCTATTGCGACTAACGATAGGAGAGGATCCATTTACATGTACATGCATACTGATATAAATCATATTTCGAAGTCTGACCATGTCGTTTTACTTTCCATCTAAGGACAAAAAATTGAGTATATTACATGTATTTGGTTCATCGCAATAGATACCTTATTTTTAGTTTCTGGTCCGGTAAATGAAAATTATAATTTGAAAATAAAATAAACAGTATTTTTTCTATTTACATGTTCAAAGGTAATTGAATTGGGTGACTTTATACACATTTTATAACCTTGCGTTAATACAGGCAACAGAATCGCATGCCATTGCTATGATCTAAAGACCCTAAAAAACACTTTAAATAACTTTTTTTGTACATATTATAACGTTGTAAACCCAATATTTACCCAAAATACACCAATCGCTGTAAAGTTTATGATCGTGTTAAGCATAAAGTTTTGGTTTCATAAACTTGATAAAATGTATATACATGTACATGCACATGCAATCATCTGACTTGGTCATTATTTATACGATAACAGAACGTGTTCAGTAGTTCGTAATGTTCAGCTGATGCTGAATCAAACTAATATTTGAGGACATGTCGGGAAATGCGTAGGTACTCCCATTTTACAAATCCAGTTACTGGGTACAGTTACCACAATAACCTATTACAATAGAAACATTGTAGTACAACTTAGATTGTGTGGGTTTCCAGTATAAGTTTATTAATTGGACAATTCTTCTTACGATCATGTTGATGTTGCTTCCTGAATCTAAAAGGATAGGGCTATTTGTACGTGTGGTCATTGCATCTTATTATGATAGCAAACAAGACGTACGTCAGAGTAACAGTGTCTTCCGCATCATGAGTATTAACAACGCATTATGAATTGACTTCTACGATGATGAAATCGTGAGAAATCTACGACCATCTGAGCATGCGCGGTCGTCAAGACCGCGGATGAAGTGGGATAGTTGAAACACTTTGAAGTAGTCTTTTCATTGTCGGTAATTTCATAATGTACCTAAAGTATGTATAAAATTTGATATGGTGACATAAAGAACTTATTTATTATGAGTAATCAATGCAATCTTCTTGGCCATGTGAAAGTGCACGAAGTTTGTGTAGCATGTCAAAATCTTTGTGGTGTGGTTTAACACAAGTTCATAATAATTCAATGGAACATTTTTTAGATGTTTTTGAATGGTGTAGACTTGTTGTTGTTGTTGTTGTTGTTGTTGTAAACTACCTATTTATAATATTCTTTATAACCTGCATGTCGACCATCATGACCCAGTTAAAAAAAAAAAATAATCAGGTGAGGTATCAATGGATTACATCATAGTATTATCAGTTTTCAAAGAGGAAATAGACATGATCTTGAACATTTCGATGAAAAACGGAAAGACACAAATAACTGGTTCATTGCAATGATTAAATCTTGATATGAATCCATTGACTCAGATAACCGGATGTTGGCGACTTCCCCAACAGGCGTACATTATATCAAAGGAAGGAATCGTGCAAGTCTATGAAATAAGAATCAGAGTGTTCATAATACGTTACTCTAGGCTTCATCCTACTTCTCAACTTTACAACTGTCCAAAAGATGAGGGAAAATAGTTCAAGGAAGTTATTATGAAATTAATGAAATTCGCTAAAATAACATGAGCGTTGAATGTATTTTCAGACGAATGAATGTAACATATTAAATCTATTTCTGATTTTATCAGAGATAAGTATAACTAATGGTTAATATTTAAGCAAAAAAAGCTTTCTTAGGTGGTGTAGAAAGTATTGCCATATAACACGCGTTGAGGTTTTTCTACAATAGACGCTGCCTTCTTAGGCCGTATGAGCCACCTGTCATGTTGTAAATTTTGAATTTGCTGGGTGGGTGTAAATACAAAATTTCACATGTTGTAAATTTTGTATTTACACCCACCCAGTAAATTCAAAATTTACAACATGACACACCGAAAAAAGCATTGTGAAATCGCCTGCCATACTGTGACTTATCTCTTTGACGCAAGTCTGTATGTTGTCTCGGTTGGCATAACCAACAAGTTTAAGAGGGCAATTAATCAGGAAGTTGGGTGGTTAACAAATTACTTATCAGATCTACCTTAAATCATAAGATATGATTTTATTCAGGAAGAAGCTATTGTTTAGAAAAAAATATATAGTTTAGTTTTAAGATTTGAATATTTCCCTATATCTTAATACAGATCTCTTCTTTCTAAGGGGGTGAATGGCAATGGCTATACAGAACTCTTAAACAAACACAAAGACTTGAGCAAGTATACTACTCTCTCCGAATCTATCTTTAATCATCCATTGAAATTGAGTAAATATTGTTGATTATAGCATGCTGCATAGAAGGAAAAGCAAGTTCTTCCTTATATATGGATCATCTACTACAACTATTTGGAAGTCTGACGTCAGTACGTGCAGTCTGTATTCATAATGTAGATAGGATATATTAATCACGAAATATATGTACTTAAGTCGATTTAACGATGTACACATTATTCATTAAAGGTATTTGAATATAGTTAAATAATACGCTGGAAGAGTTTTAAAAAGTTCAAAGAACGCATGCACGGTACTCATGCACAGACAAATTGATACTGGTAGTGTCCTTTACAAAAATTTAGACTATCGGGAATCAAAATGTGTACATGACAATTGACAAATTTTGATCCCCGATAATCTAAATTTTTGTATCAGTAGGATTCTCTCTCTCTCTCTCTCTCTCTCTCTCTCTCTCTCTCTCTCTCTCTCTCTCTCTCTCATCAGTCACATAAGAAATGTATTTCTATACTACTTTTGATGACGTCATGGACAACAAATAGGTACAAACCTGTTTTACGCTTTAGTGTTTGGTTACTTTAGATATGCTAGAATTGAAAAAAACCTGACAAACAACTGATTTGTCAATTCGTTTCAAAACCTATTAAGATGGATTAATATAAACGAAAGTGAACTTTAATTCTTAAATATCAACTGAATATAACAAATAAATTAACAAGGATTTTGTTCGCACGGACGAACACACACAACTCTGATATATATAGACTTTTACAACCATTAAAGCCCCAAAAGTCTATTATCAAAAATGTTTATAATCATAAAGTTGTCTTTGAATTAGACTGTAATTCTTCGAATTTTCGTTCCAAATAGTTTTTGAACGATCTACCTGTACAGACATGGAGATGACATGGGTTTTTTCCAATTGCCCGCCTACACCTGACTTACCTTCAATTGTTATCTGTTGTTAAATTTTGATTCGATCGTACCATATACGCCCAAGCAATTCGTCATGCATAAATTCATTTCAGAATGGTTTCTTTTTGTTTTGGTGGCATTTTCCGCCAAACTAGAGTCGATGTTTACGTTACTTCGAATGTTTTGTTTTTTTTAAAGTTGTTTGGCTATTTGATTTAGTGTTTCAAAACCCATAGAAAGGAAGGCAGAACAAAATCAGATAAATCCAAATTAAAGGGACCTATTAGAATGAACATATTTTCCTCTCGGATAAAATATTGCTTAAATTGATGACCAAGCACGCTGTTAGTCTGGCCCTTTCGTTAGCAATATGTGTTTTTGTTTATGTATAAGGAATTAAATACAATATATAAAGTCATTTTATATTAAAGATTTGTTTGTGTTACTTTAAACCCTTATAACGTACATGTACAGTTAATTTAACTTGATTTACCTGGGTTAGAAAAGTTGACGTCATGAACTTTAGCCAATGTCGTTTGATATATGAAAGTCATTCAAGGAAAAGGATGCAATTATGAAGATATATTTCTTTGCAAAGTTTGGTTTCCTAGAAATGAGATTACATGTAGTATGTTACTTTCAGATAATATCGGTACGTATGTAACTCTCTTTGATCCAAAACGATGAGGTTTTGGTTTATTTGATTGAGTATTAATGGATGTTGCATTTTTTAAGGAATAAGGAATCATTCTTTGAGTATTATGAGGTGATCATATACCGTCGGGCGTGATCAAATCTATCATAAAGTTCGGGCTTTATGATGGATTTGATCACGTCCGACCGTATTCGATCACCTCATAATATTCAAAGAATGATTCCTTATTACTTAAATTTATATAACTTTCAGCAATTGTACGATTTAATATTAAAATAGTCATTGATGAATTGTATTGGGACATACATTACAAAATCGATTGGTAGTGTTATCATAGACAAAGACACTGGAATATGTAAATATATGTATATTTAATTAAGTAAGATCTGTGTAACTTTACTGTTGGTTTAGACTACCTCTTTGCAAGCTATCAGCGGGTCATACCATTTCACAAAGGGATCATATATGCATGTGTAAGGATGTAATTAGATATCAAACATCAATATGAATATTAATTTATATTTCTTATTAGTTTTTTCCATAGAAATCATTCTTGTAAAAACAACTACTAGCTAATCCCTCGCACGTGTCAATGTTTGTGTTTGTGCTTATTATTGGTTTTTTTACACTGTTTTTTGTACGTCGTGTTGGATTCTGACGTCCATGTCATTCACCCTCTAGACGTGTAAACTGTGAAATCACTATACGTGCATTTATTACTTGTTTTTAAAACACGTGTCTTGTTTACCTCACTACCATTAATAAGTTTCTAGCCTAAAGTTTTTAATTTCATGTAATTCACATCTCTCTGGGTGCATTCAACCCATTATTCGCTTTGTAATTATTTCTCTGCAGAGCTGTGCCATCTACTTTTACCGGAAAGATGAAAACAACTAATTCGACTGTCGATGTAAGAAATGAATAGGATGACTGTATAAAACGGCAAAAGAAAAACTATTATACTGGACCACAAACCAGGGGGTGGGGGTAAGGGGCTGCTGGGGGCGGATTGGGAAGGGGTTAACTTCGCATATTAGTTTGGTCGTTGACTGACACATTGTTTTTAAAGGTCCCAAAATCGAAGGTTTTGTACATTTTAGGTAAGTAAATTAAAAATTAGGTATTTCATGACAATCTAAGTAGAGGGCTAAGGACATTGTGCAGATTAATCAATACATGTATACATATACATTCGAATCTATATTTGTTTACATCAACAAAGTATAACAATCATTTTCTACAGTATATATAGAAGTCAACAGTGATACTAGTATTTTTTATTATACTTTCATGTTAAATACTGAAATCTGATTGGTTTAGACGAAGTTGACAATCCGTTTTCATACCCTCAGCGTTAGCAACACACTTGGCAACGGGCCGATAGAACAAATTGTTACATGCGCGTAAATTTTGCGCGTACGGTTCGCCGTAGAACTCACGTCTTTTCTATACAAAAGCAGTAAAATTTGCTATAAAATTAAGACATTCAGTATAATAAAATAAATAGTGCCTGTTTGGAGGGTACCAGTTGAAATTGACACCCCTCGAAAACCATTTCAACCTTCGCTTCGCGTCGGTTGACAATGGTTTTCTCGGGGTGTCAATTTCAACTTCGACCCTTTCGCCCTCGTTGTCAGAGGGCGAATTTAAGACTGTAAGAAAATTACATAGGGCGAAAATAACCCTGTATACAATAAATATATGACGTCTTTAATTAAAACAGTTCTAATCGTCCGTCAAAAATATATATACATGTATATATTAATTGTAAGAAGTAAACAAAACTGTCGAATGTTGCAAAAAACCAAAAAACTCTAACAAACGAAAAAGAGAATCCGAAAATTTGCATTGTAACAAGCTAAAAATCAAGCTGGTTATGAATGCCGTGTGGCAACGCACTTTGAAAAAATTACGCACTTTGAAAATTTTTTTCAAAGTGCGTTAAATTTTGGACAAAATCAACGCACTTTGAAAAATTTTTTCAAAGTGCGTTAAATTTTGGACCAAGTTAACCCACTTTGAAAAATTTTTTCAAAGTGCGTTATGAAGGTACATCAACATTTTTTAGTATCGAGACACTTAACGCACTTTGCAAAAAATTGTATAAATCGCAAATTGTGAAATTAAATTCTTAATTTGTTGATAGTATGATGATTTGTTACACTATTGAATCTAATTTACCGTCTATAAAATCGGGGATAGGGGTGGGAGTGAAGGATAACCAAAGATAAAGGTCAATTACCAGTGCTTCATTTCATTGAATACGTACAGGAAGGTCCCCTACCCCTCTTTTTTCCTTCCAAAACATGTTTGATATTCAGCAACTGAGAGTAAATGTATAAAATCGAAAAAATGAATACGCTTTGTTGTAAATTAAGTACAGTGATATTGAAAAAAGAAAACGAGCTGGTCAAACAATCATTTCTCCAATGGTATGTCAAAGAATCTATAAGCGTTTCAACATAAACCCTCTTTTTAAATTCTAATTAAATAAATTACTTCATTTAAATAAAAATCCATGTACATTGACAAACATTAAATTATTATAAACTTAAAAACTGATCCTTTAAAAGATCATGTTGTTTTTGATAACCATAACTAACGTATCCTTTTTTTTAATCATGTTTGTTTTTAAGCAAATGCAATTGAAGACAGTTGAAATATGTTATACATTATCTCCATTATCAATAAAAAAATTAAATAATTTTCGTTTCTGGCACAGCACAATGTACCAGATAATTAGTATGTTTGCTGCATACACAAAAAAGGTTCTTTATGTAAATTGTCGAACTGCGTAAGCTTATGAGAAAAGGAAAAAAATTCTAATCTAAAAACTGTGAATCAAGTTAGCTGAGAATGCAGTGGGTTTTTTCTAAAGTATATCCCATTAAGCTACACAAGGTTAAAACAATTATTTATTGTATCTGAAATTAAATATTATTTCGACTAAACCCTGAACAATTTTTTTCAAAGTGCGTTAATATCGACGATATCAACGCACTTTGAAAAAAAATATTTTTTTTTCAAAGTGCGTTGACTTGGTCCAAAAATTAACGCACTTTGAAAATTTTTTTCAAAGTGCGTAATTTTTCAAAGTGCGTTGTAACAATGCCGGGTTTTTTGTCGATGAAACATATCGTTCGATCTATGATAACAAAGAGATAGGTCTAGGTATAGGTCTACAGTTCTGCCATCATACACATGCAGTCACGTGTCCACCACAAAAAAGTAGAATTTGAAATTGTTGGCCGCTACTCGATTCGTCTCGATATTGGTGTAATATTCTCGATAGGACTTTAAATCAATAAACAAAAACCTTAAACACAGACTACCTATAGCTGAAATATATGAAATAGGAAGTGTTTTTAGAATATGAGTTCATCCCACTAACTTACGTAGTCCATGAGTGCCACTGGATCTAAGTAATTGCCATAACTACTTATAGTATTGTATATACTGGCTGTTAACCTACTTGTTGCACATACAATATACATTTTCTCGAGGGCAATCGGTCGGTTCTCGACTAGTATTGAACGAACTGAGTAAAACTAGGATGCATTTGATGGAATCAAAGTGGTGACAGGCCGGTTATACTGAGATCTATCACCTGTTATCACCGAATCATCACGCAGATTAAATTCAATGAATAATTAAAGCATAGTATATAATCTCTAAAGGATTATTGGATGTGGTCGATTCTGATAGTTAGGAATATTCGGTATCGAACTCTTTTATGCACATTCTCAAGTAGCAGAAGAAGGCATCTGAATTATTAATATGAATGGAAAACTTTGTTTATCGAAGCAAAAAAAAAACGAAGACATTAAGATAAAAATAATACGTTTTCCGTTCGATATCAGTGTTTTTTCCAATGAAGCATGACGAATTAGAGGTAAATTTGCATAGATCAATGCATCGATAATCGGAAAATGGTAATGTAAGTGATTAGGCAGTGTTTGATCACTATCTTATGTCTGATTATTGTTTACCTTTGTTTTGTGGAGGTCCGCTTAAAATTACGGAGTTATTTTAATCTTTAAAGAATTTTGTGATGTGCACACTATACAAAATAAAACCAAAAAAATGAGGAAGAAATCAAATTGCACTGGGAAAGATCAATTGATCAGAAATGAATTGAACCCTTTCGTTTCATTCCTACATTAAGCAGTTACATTTAACACCATTTAATTTTTGAACCAAACTTCTCACCCCAACCCTTACTTTTGAACAGATTTCGAATGAATTGCGATTTTGCAAAAGAGAGTTGTTCTGCTTATGGAATAGTGGACAAGCAAAACTAGGCCTAATGCTAAACAGAAATGCACTTTTCAAAAAGCTGCCAAATGCGCTTTTGTTCTAAAAGCAATTGTAATATAATTTGAAATGCCGGTGATATGCTCTTGAATGGTTTGCGTTTTATTCCCGTGTTTTGTTGGGGGTTTTTTGACAGAAGTGCTTACTGCATTTTCGGGTCCACAACGTAATAATTGAATAAAATCTATATTCCATAACGACGTTGCTCATCACATTGAAGAAACTCTTAACTGTGAAAAGAAGGCTTTTAATTTTATCAACTAAGAAAACGTTTAAAATGCGCAAACATTTTCATTTTGTCAATAAAGACTCTTTACAGTTACGTAATTTCTATTTATAGTGCGATGAGCTTAAGTTTGAATTTTGATTCTTTTATGTGTGTCGAGGGTTGTATGCTACTTTTGTCTAGAATCAAGGGAAGCAACAATGTTTCATGCAATATAAAAAACAATGACAATAAAAAATTAAAAACGACGGATATATTTGACACAAAAACAACTGGATAAACAATTTTATCTGTAATAGAGCCGAAAACAGTAAGAAAACGAAACAAACAATAAATCTGTGCTATAGGGATAACAAATGCAATACTATACAGTGTCATAGAAACAACGAAGCAAAATGCCATAGAAACAACAACCGAACAACAATTGTTCGTAGCAAAGGTAAGACCCTCCATGCAATCAAAAACAACATTGGAAACAATAGACATGTTACAGCTATGTACAGTTTCAAATACATCCCAACAATAACTAGTACTTTCTTCGAAATGTCCATGCTTTTGACAATGGTATAAAGGAAACGCGAAGGCAACGATTTTCTGTCTAAAGCAACAACAGATACAACCAACGAATGAGAGTCAGTTTATAAGAAAGCCAGAATCATTAATAGTCGTGTGGTCTGGATACAGCGGAGCAAACCAATTAAAGTCGGATTTTACAGAATACAAAGACAGTCACTGCTCAATACAAGACTGAGTTTGTCGGTATTGATACTGGGATAAATGCAACAGGCCCCGTGGCCCTAATGCTAGAACGAGCTCACATTTAATATGTTTTAGTGAGGCTGGGGTTATATTATAAGTCAGCACATGTGAGTTTTGTGGTCCAGGGGGCAAGGGGCAACGTAAACCATAGAACGTAATATGCAAAAGAGAAGGTACACTTAAAGGGCCATGGTCACGATTTTGGTCAAATTCTATTTTTCTGTTTTTATTATTTACAATGCTTTAGGAATGCATTTCCAATGACCAAAATGAAATTGGAGAGTCAGTAGTGAAGTTATAAGCAAGATACAGGGCTCACAATTCTTTGTCGTGTAAACAAGGCTCGTGCCCTGTTTTTGTTTACATTAGTTCAATATACCGGTAAAAGTTCTTTTTCAAGCTGATTTTTTCCATCTTCTTATTCATTTTAAGCATAAATAAACAGATACTAACGTTTACCATATTCATTTTCGGTCTAAAACTTGAGTTTTCACTTCAACGTTCAAAATGTAAACAAAAGCTTTGTTTACATATAGCAAAGAATTGTAAGCTCTGTACCTCGCTTATAAACTCAACGAATGACACTCAAATTTTGGTTGCCTATTAAAAATGCCTTACTGAAGCATTGTAAACATTAAAATCGGGAAAATAATTTTTGATCAAAATCGTGACCATGCCCCTTTAAGATCCTATTGATAACATCACGTGTTACAAAAAAGCATGAGGGCAATGTAGACAACATTTGCCTTTTCTATGATGAAGAATGTACCGATTACCCTTATATTAGGTACATGTATTAAAGCAAACAGAGAATGCAATTAATCATTTTGATCTTAGTCAACAATAAGAGTAAAAGATGGCGGTCATCAGCAATATGATAAGCAACAACGCTGGGGTAAATAGCAACCAAAGCACGCCCTCTATATATGAGGTAGCACTTTACTTAGGTTGATCTCCTCTTAGTCTTCTGAGCGGCATATTGAGGATTTAAGTATTGCGCAGTACTGTCACCACAGGAAAAGAACTTATTTTTTTTCTTGAAGAAGTGTTGATTGGTTCTAAATATTGAATTTACCGGGTGGCAGTAAATACAAAATTTACAACATGACAACTAATTTTGAATTTACCGGGTGGCAGTAAATACAAAATTTACAACATGACAACTAGTTGTCATGTAAATTTTGTAGTTGTCATGTTGTAAATTTTGTATTTACTGCCACCCGGTAAATTCAAAATTACAACATGACACTTAGTAGACAAAGTCTGTCGGTCACTAAGGTGTTATCTCTATATGAATATTGTTAGAACTCAAGAAATCACTATAAATATTTACATACAAGTGTGGAATGTAATAGTGATAGAACTGTATCTGATATACCTACCTGCATTTATTCCAGTAATAATGCAATCATTGTAAGAATTAAAAAAAAAAACCTGAATATTTATTGCTAATATTGTCATTGCATAATTGTATTGTTATCAAATTCATCAATAATTAATTAAACCTTGAACATGTCTTCTCACGCCCGCATTACAATGAAACAGATGTATTTCACGTAACGATAATGCCGCGGGCAACATGTACTGGTGACAAAAAATGCTACAAATGCGTGTGTGTGGCCGATGAAATCCATTTTGCAATCCGCCACGTAAAAGTGGCGAATCAAACCCCTCGACTCGTGAGGGGATAGAGTGTATCTTGGCATTTGTAGGGAAGAAGTGACACTTGTATATATCTATCACCGTATTGTGAACTACATTTACAGATTAGTGGGGTCTTTACTCTAGTACTTGACACCCTCATTTCAATGACTTCTACGATGACGATGAGTGTGTTATCTGTATGCACTCTGCCTTACACCTTCACAGTACAACCCTGATTTGGCGACCGTGTCCTTGTCACTAAATTTCGGTTTTCATTTTCATGCAACATCTTACAACTAAATAACATCTTTTAAAGGATTTGGAAAAGTCGTTAAAACGCCCGATGATTTTTCCATGAGAATAGACATCGTAGCTTGTTCTCGACACCACATCGCACCCTTTCTGTACACGGTGCATTAGCCTCCGCCCAGTAATCCTTCAATAAAAGGGGGGAATATATAGATATTCAATCACTGGTAGGGTCGTTAGTCACGACCAATAAGCCACTCAGGGCTCCGACCCTGGAACACACGTAAAATCGTTTCCATTTTACTACGAATATTGTAATAGTATGGAAAGGCAATGTACGCTCGCAATGTTATTGAACCAAGCGCGGATTGTTAACTTTCTACGGTGGGAAAAATCCCCGGTAGATACATTATGCATTTGATTCCATATACGATTACTGATATTGATTCTCATTCTCTCTCTCTCTCTCTCTCTCTCTCTCTCTCTCTCTCTCTCTCTCTCTCTCTCTCTACGTGCAAGACCGCATGATCGCCGGTTCAAAACAGTGCGCTATCGCTTTAACATTGGCAAATTATAGGATATTATGCAATTTACCTGTAAAGTACAGATAGTTTCTCTGTATTCATCATGCGATACTAGATACGCTGATTTTGCGTCCGGGCTCTTTGTCTCTTTAGTGACCACAAATCAAAAACAACGTTTTTCTCTTTCAAAGTGGCTTACATGGTTAGCACTTTAAATAGAAACTGATGAAATCCTATCTACTGATAGGGACGAATGAATTACTATTTACCCCGTTTGCTATTTAAAATTCAATGACGTCTATGTAAAAAGTCAAAAGTCGTATGATATAAATTTTTTTGATTCTTGGAAAAAAAATTTCAAACACTAAATATTTTGTCACTGTTACAAAAAAAAAGCATTATTATACTTGCCAAACATGTAAGTTCCTACGTATTATAGGGAGATTTGCTTAATTTCAGCTGTATCTTTACTTTTTAATACAAATATTTTTTTTATCTCGTTGTTCTCTTTAGTATCAAGGTAGTGCACTAAAACGCGTGCAGACACGTGCATTACTGATACTTAATGATAATTATCCTAATCGTTCTAGGGTTCAAAATATCCATAAACAGTTTCTGTGTGCCACTCCAAATCAATACATCATAATAGTGTCGTATACAAAAATTAATTGTATAATCAATACTGGTAGATGACAGTTTACATTTGATTATAAAGAAATCTTAACTTTCATAAATGATAATATAGAATTATAATCGATGACATGTTTTGCCTGGGTGTAAATATGTTACAGTAGTAATTTACTTCAACAAGATTATCAACATACAGGATATCGATTTCATAAGGGGGATGTAAGAAATCAATTGTGTAAATGCGTGAGGTATATAATATGGTGTATATAATATGGTATACATCTACATGTTATACACTGCAATGACCTTGAAGATAGGTCGCTCATCCTCCGCCACGTAACAGACAACACACTCCAACAGCTCTGGTCATTTTTGTTGCACAGGATCAGAGAAAACACGGCGATGTAATTTCCTGATGGTAAAGGGGGTAAATATCCTGTAAATGAAATAAAAACACAGTGATAAAGGATAATATGGTGCTTTCTGATCAATGCTCTCAGAACATGTATATCTTGGAACGAAAAGATGTTTTCGAACGATGTTTAATGAAACAACAAAGTGTTTAAACTTTGCTTCAATAATTGCTACCCCCTACTTCGATTTGAGTTGCTTTGATTTCATATCGATGTACAGTTTGTATATACAAAAACACACAGCGTCCTTTATTGGTTAATAAAGCGATCATGGCACAAATGGACGAACGACCATTGAACGTTGCAGCTACGATCTGTGTCGGATTGCTTGCCAATAATGGTAGGACGCTGGCGATGGTCTGTCAACAGATAAAGCAAGATGGGATTGCAGGACACCAGACAAACAGAAAACCGCAAAACAGCTACATGCTTACTGCCAATTAGGGGAGGGTTTAATTAAGCTGCTTATCTGACGTCGGCAAAAAAGAAGCAGCGTTAGGGTGTTCAGGAGTTCAACGATTTGTTGTTTTGCTGTGATATGGAATAAACAATCGCCTTCCTGGTTCTGATTGCTTTTATACTATTTTCCCCTCTGGTTCTTTCAAATATGGAGTTTGTTGCAGAAGAAAAATAGGAAGGCCAATGTCCAGATAGATTATACATTTAGCAATTTTGACCAAAAGCGCAAAAAGAAATGATATCCTCTTGGAATAAAAGAAAATACAAGCTTCTAAGGGCCTATCCTAGATAACAACTGCTATATCGCTTTATAAAATGGTCCAAAATGATACAGCTGCTCAGAACAAAGGGAAAATAGTGTTCAAAACACTAAATAGTGGTTATAAAACAGCGCAAATTCCAACGGACAGATGTCTCTTTGTACTGACAGCTGGGTTGGAGCAGAAGAAGGCCATTGCTTTTGTCATTTTATGAATTTTAATTACAAAATGGGAGTTGTATAAAAATATAATGAGCAGAAAACGAAATAACACTGCATACACGTATACAGTATATGCATGTACCTATACTGCTGACGAGAGGTCAAGGGGCAAGGGTGTGTGGTCACGTGTGACATGTCATGGAACACTGCAAAGACTTTTCCATTGTATGGTGTTTGAAAAATACTCTGTTCAAAATTGGAATTACCAGTTTAAATAAACCCACGCGTGTGTAACATACATTTGTATATAAACACATATACAAGGCTTTTCAGATCTACGTATTGTATAACAATAATACAACCATGACGTAATCGCTTCAATGTATGTATTCTTCCATCTTATTGCAAAAGGAGAAACGGGGGACAATTATAAGGGTTTTTTTTTTAAGAAAAAGGAAATAATTGCACGCCAACGACTATAATGCAATGGAATATTGAATTAATAATCGTCTCCAACGTAATGCATAAAGTTTCAATTATTAGTGTTCTAGATCCATATAAATGTCAACCTCAGTTTATCGCATTTAAAACAAAGGACCCTGCTTTACTCTGCATGTCGGCTGCACAATACACACAAACTGATAAATAGACCCAGATTAAACCTGTTGTTCGGTTTGATAAAGCGACTTGTGGTCAAGGCCAAAAAATTTAGAAGAGATTTAAATGCACCTGATTTTTCGGTGCAGTTTTTATCCACCCAGTGTTCTATTGTAAAGAAACGTTTTTTGCAGGTATTACCGTATATTAGTGGGTCAATGTCCAAAGAAATACATGTAGTTGTCCTCTTCCGCTATCGATTATATATTATCAATAGGGCACCTGTTTGATAAATTGATAAATTAGCACACATGATGTTTTCATGGTGCTTTAGTACATATGTATATCATTAAATAATTTTCTGAACCGTCGTCCATACATTTTGCAATTACATGTACACATAACATTATTTCGCAGAGGACCCAGCACCTCGAACACCGCGAGGCAGGCACAAACATAGCTGTAAGCACAGAGGGGTCTCCCCAGAAATTGACGGGGGATGGGTAACATGGAAAGACAGGGGACAATGTCATGTTGTAAATTTTGAACTTAGCGCAATTGCTGGTTGACCTACCGGGTGGACCCTATTGTTAGAAAATGCAAGTATAGTCAAACCGGCTGTGACTGTTGATCACTTGTATTAAGCGACTGATCGTTACTGCAGTAACCGTCATCCAACATGGCGATGACTCAAAAAGACAAAAAAAATGCTAATATGTTTGTTATTATAAAGTATTTAAAATGCATATTTTCCGTATTTTTACCGGATATGATCTGTTAGTTAACCTATGGTTTAATATCTTATTTTAAACTCAAAATGTCGGACACTAAATATCTTTTTAAGTCGTAGACCAGAAAAAATAGTACATGCGTACATATCTAAACCAACTTCTAAACTAAGGTTTTAAAACGAGTCGGCATTATTATTTCGACAAATTTTAAAAAAATTGAAAACAAGCATAGCTATTAAAAACGAATTGTCAATGTCCCTATATTTTTATAATTGTGTGCACAAAAAATTGACATTCGTTATTATTATAATTAAAATCCATACATGCATAGCAATTAAACCATGTTTATACTATTTTCATACATGAGATATGTACATACTTAGATGTAAAAGTATAAATGATTTAGTCTTAAAGCCGTTATTGGATTTATTTGTAGTGATTGTCGATTTCTGTTTAATTTTGTTGACTTCTTCTACCTTATGGTATACTCTCAGAAAAATTAAATTCAAAGTTGAATATACGTATATTTACAAAATTTCAATACATAAGCATGTTACATGAAGTAAACTATTAAGAAACGTTTTGGAATAAGACTTAAAATCTGTTTTTGTCCCTTTATATGATAATCTACTAGTATTTTATGCAATGTGAAATTATTTTTAATTTTACTCGATGTATCTTAAATGCTCCACGAATTTAAATTGAATGCCAACAATGATTAATGATGTAAACGTATTAATCAAATGCTAAACTTTTTTCCTGGTAGAAAATATTCTTCTGCAATGATAGTTTAAGCAGTAGCGGGTATCCTTTTTGATAAACAATCAGAAGTTATAACCAGCATCGACTCATTTTAAGACGTTGATTAAACTTCAAATGTAAGCATATTTGTGACCTGTTATCGCTTTATAATTTAGTAATTTTAAATTTTATATACTTCAGTGATAAAATAACTTTAATAATATTTTTCCTTAGCAAGTTATCAACCTGAGAATTGTGTCTCTTTTTGAGTCATCGCCATGTTGGATGACGGTTACTGCAGTAACGATCAGTCGCTTAATACAAGTGGTTGATATAGTATTATCGAATTCTTTAGGCTAAGTGTTTTGTTTTGGGGCTTTTTAAACATTAAATGTATCTGATTTGAATTTTTTATTTTATCGACAAATTTTATTTTTTGTTTACTGACTCATCCTCACGTAAAAATCTAGCTGAAACCTGATGAGTTTGTTTACATTGACATTACTAAATTTTCCGGAAATAAAATGTTTTAAAAGGTGACGCAGAGTTGTCAAATTGGCACCTACGTTTGATAAATCATACCTGTGACTTCCCTTACTCAAGGTAAATCCCCAAAATAGAAATGCAGAATTACCTGTACATAAAAATAACTTTCGAAACTAGGTCAAATTCGGTCGGCAAGATAGTAACTTACGCAATGTATATATTCAAATAATAGATGAAGTCAAAATGTATGTCTATCTCAAATATGCATGCAAACTGGGTTTTCCTCGAACCTTTTTACATTGTGAAGAACATAAACTCGAAATGAAGTTAATTAAATAATGCAAATTTATGCTAATAGGATCTAAATATGTATACAAATCTGTTTATGAAATCACATAACTTAAATGATTGTTGTTGTACTTCGATTTCCTTAAAATTGCATCCCGTTTGCAACTGATACATGTATTTTATACAGTTACAGAAAAGTAGAGCTTTTGGTATAGAGCAGGACATTCTATAATCACACTTCCCATTAAACTGCATAGAAATAAACATTCAATTATAGTATTTATCAAAACTACACGTATTTTCAAAAATCCTTCATTTCTAAATTCCTAAGTACTGGCTGGCAATAATGTTCCTGGTTGCTTAAGTTAAAGCGAAAATTAAACAAAATGAGAGTATACTAAGTGGTTGAATATTATAGTTCCTATAGTTCATTTTTTTAAATATTTTATTGGATCAAATCTGGCAATGGAGTTAACATGGAGCTCCCATTGACAGATATGAACATCATCAGGTGGTCAGGCATGATCCATGTACCTGATGACTAGAAATTTTGATTACGTGTTCAACGCGGCCGAGAAAAGACCATAATCGGCCCCCTTCAAACCAATAGAGGTCACCTGCTAACCGGTCGCTGCCTTTAAAATGGGCGGTCACTGCCCAGACTCTACAAAAAGTGTCCGCTTTGAAACACACCTGCAATTGATCTGACCCAAATTCGTTTCGCAATCAATTCTCCCAAAAAGATATTTTGTGTGCACAAAGGTAAATATTTGGTTTTGTATAGTGTACAATCAAAAACCTTGGTCAGTTAGAGGCCGAACATTTTACAAACGCATGTTATATACCGATCTCAATGCCCGATAGCTTATGTGTGTAACTGCAAAGGGTCAAATAAGAGAAAAAAGATGTTATAGCTTTGGATGAATATTCGTACACATGTAATGTGTTCTTTTCATCGTTGATTAATCCTCAATATCAAAACATGCGCGGATCAATAAGTTTATCGCGAGGGGAGGGGTCCGAGGGACGATTTTATTTTGCTTGCATACTATGTGAATTTTAAAAAAAAATAAGTTTGGATTTTTCGGGGAAAGGTGTTCGGAACCCCGACCCCCTCCCAACCCCCATAGATCCGCGCATGTTAATACCTATCTTAAAGAAGATAACCAATAAAAATAGCTCGCACTAGTTCAAACGGTTAGATCTTCAAGGTCTTATCCGTGCACCTTTAGGTGACCCTTCCAAAAACATTCAGGTCAATAAAAATTCGTTTGAGGTCCTAAATTACCACTCTCTCTCTTGAATAGCTTAGGAGAGGAACTTAATTTTTCATGCTTATGCTTTTCATTGAATTTCGTAGATTTGTTTTTGTGTGAACATCCTTTTTTTTGTCATTTATGTCACAAACGAAAGCAAATAATAAGCATAGAGCTCTAATGGATGCAACACCTCGCTTCGGAACTCATCATTTATCACTAATCATCACAAAACGGAAAGTTTTACATTTTGAAATTACATGTATAACTTTTGATATCTGATATCGATTAAGGATTCAAGAGGATTAACTTTTTTATATAGTACATGGTTTTTGCCCGTTGCAGGTGGGATGATGTGGAAATTTATTAGGCATATTGTCAAAGCCATTATGGAATCGTAATTGAAAAGCATAATTAATCAGCAAAATTTGTTTATAATCAGATTTGGAGATGAGCGTCAGAATATGGATTCAGTAAGGGAGTTGTGCAGACCCTTGCTTGCATTTTTCTCCATTGAATAGTTGATGGATCATTTACACATTTGGCAGTTATGACACCCCCCCCCCCTTTTACAAAAATGTCCTAAAGTATGCACACTATTTTTAACGCAAATGTTACATGTAACTAATGTGGTAAGAGCATGCTGAGGACTTGTCATATCAGTGTTATATTTGTGCTCTCTCACGGAACTCGTCGCATAAGGCTGAACAAACCAAATTCTTTCCCTTATGTGTGGAGAAATAATCTGTGAAAAATTTGCAAATAGCACAATCATACACATGGGCCCTACATATTGTAAATTGCGTTCCTCATGGTTAAACTTTTTCACTATGCGTAAAATCTATAAATTAACCATATTTGGGAAAATAGGCGTGGTTATGATTTCAGAAATACTGTAATGTAACACACATTTTGATTGGTCTATAGGAAACCCTAATAACCAATGAAAATAATTTTGCTGACGCACTGCGCTAGCAAGTAAACAAACTTTGCGTTGACTGCCCCAACGTGAACACGGCAAAACAAACTGGATCTGTCAAAGGGATAACAAGTGTTTCATACGTTACAGGAATTTAAAGATGGAAAGCAGCAGTGTTTTTAATATTGATCAATTAATTCAAGCTGCTGAGTATTTGGATAGAAGAGAAAGAGGTAAAAAAAATAAATTTGATAGTATTTGTGTTTCGCCACGTCATTTGGAAGTGTTTAAATTTTGACAGATCTGAAACAAAAAATGGTGATCATTTGTGTTCCAATTTTCAGAAGCTGAGCATGGCTATGCATCGACTGCACCTATGCCTGAATTTTTATCAAATAAAAAGAAGTCGAAACCAAAGAAATCTCAGGGAAATCGGTGAGTGGAAATTCTTCTTTCGATTTGTTGATTACGAAGTTTTCACGTGTATACCACGAAGTAGTCGCCATTTTGAAATCAGCTGACATAGGCAGTACGCTTTATTGCCGTTATTATGAAACAATCCAACCGATCATTTTGATAAATGATTACACCGCTTATTTAAATATCAATTTATAAGTTTTCTTCAGAAATTAAGCTGTATCATTCAGATTTGATGCATAGTTTCGATTTAAATTAGCCTCCTGCCGACTTGTTCGTTGACCTAGTTCGCCATCTTGGTTTCAGGAAAATTCAAAACAAAAAACTTTGGAAGAATATTATGCATATATTTATGTTTGTTATACTTTTTAAGAAAAATAATAATGTTTTTGGATTCTTTCTAAAACGGAAGAGCATTGAACTGATCGTTTTTTGCAAGGTTTTGCAGAGCTAGATAGTTTGTTGTGTGGGCCTAACCGCGAGGGCACGTAGTAACGGTCGTTTAGGAAAAGGCACACACGTAGAACGGGCCTTGATGTTTATTGAGGAAATTCTTTAGTGATTAAAAAAGTCAAATATTATTATACCTTAGTATCTTTTTGAACAGTATCTCTGCATACCATTTAACAACTCCGTTTTGCGAGTTCGCACCCAAGCCTAACCGCCAAATTTTACAAACCATCTGCTAACCAGGTGCTACATATTTCCCCCCCCCCAAATCACGAACAAAGTTTGATCTTTTTTTAAATCGGGGTTCTAATTTGGCATTTCCTATCGAAATTAAAAAAAAGAACAAATAATTAAAGAACATTGTCTATTTTATGCAGAATACAGTTTGAAAGTCTAATAAATCCACATGCATTTAATGTAAACATGTGCAGGAAATGCACATGCATTTAATGTAAGCATGTGCAGGAAATGCATTACACTTGAGAAAATGTATATTTCATTATTTGAAAACGGGCCTGTGGAGATAGGTGGAGAAAATACTTAGTTGAAATTGCCTGTGCATGTCAATATATAATTTTAGAAAATTTTTTAATCGTTAAAATACATTTATTTACAGATCCACACACAACGAACTAGAGAAAAATAGGTAAGTGTGCCGTGAACTTTTTTCAAATCAAATGCTTGAACCCGTCGGCTAACACTACGAAAATTTGATAGTATGTGGCAGATCACATGATCAAAACAATTTAAAAATCTTGGTTTGCACATAGCTGGGGTTGACCTAGATTCTTTTTATATCTCAAGTGGGCGTAACTGCTTCATGGGGAATACATAATCAACAGCAGTGTGTATTGTGATAACTTGAGGGTCAGTATAGTGTAGTTACAGGAGCCATACTTTGATGAGAAAGTTATTGTTCTTTTCATCTTCATTCACTACAATGTGATATTTAATATTCTAAACATGGACGTATTGATAAGATACTCAAGACTCCTAAGTTAAGTTAAGTTTTCAATTTACTTGTAAAGAAAAAAAATTTAAGGACGACGGACCCAATTCAAGATTTCGCACCTCCGCGCATATGCTATAAATATGACTGTCGTAATTACGTACATGTGCATCAGAATAAGAGAAAATAATAAAATTTTCATTAAACTAAACATAATTTGTGATGCCAAAATATTTTAAGTGGAGAAAAATTAAGAAAAAAATTAGTCCGAATTTCCTCGGTTTGCGACAAATCCGTTTTATTTCCACGGTTTATAAATCGTACAACGCCGAAATGCAGTTTATAGTCTTATATTCTGGTAGATATTGAATTTATACATTAACTTAACAATATTTATATATACAGCAGTTATGTAACATCAGGCAATAAATAAATATGTCCTTTTTTCAATGATATTTCTGAAGGAAAAATGAACCATGCAGTGAATTTTGACACAACCCCTCAAAAAATTTAGGTCGATGACCTACATTTTTTTTCTGTTCATCGGTAAGGTAATTGACTTCTTATTATTACAATTTAATTATAGTAAAAAATCTATTGCAGAATTTTTAAAATATCAGTTTTTATACAACGCCCCAGAAATTTCCCTTTACTTTCTATTATATCTGCCGACTTTCGTACCCAAATTATGTAACGACCGTAGTAAAAAAAGGAAGTCGATGATCATGTAATTTTTTAATTGGTTTTCACTCACCATTAACTGATTAACATTATATAAAAATTTGAATTAAAAATCTATTGTAGAAATGAATTGGGTCTGCCGTCCTTAATTTTGCATGGATCAATGCATGAAGGGTTAGGTAATCTTTGAAGTCCAATGTTTACATTTTGTGAAATGTAAACATTGCAGTTAAATCTTTTGCATGGTAACTTCAGGCATAATCAAATAGCAATTTTGGGTTCTTGTCTGAGATTTAAGAATTTTTTTTTTTCTATCCAAAAGGCGAGCACATTTGAGGTATTGCTTGGAAAAATTAAAAGACATTGTCCCGGTTGGAAGTGAATCCTCTAGACACACCACCTTGGGACTATTAACGAAGGCGAAAAGTTTTATCCGAGTATGTATTGGACTGTATGTGAAAGTCTGGTGTATGTATGTGTGTGGGTTCGGTTTTTTTAATATATATATATATTGTGGGGGGATGGGGGGAGGGTGTGACTTGCTTGGAGTATTTAGCACTAGGTTGTAAACATGTGGAAAGCACACTCTGAATTGCTAATGATGCCCTCAGGAAATAAAACATACAGAAAACCTTTGATCTGATTTAGGCCAAGTTTGAACTTGGATGGTTATTTAATTGGTATTGAATGAATAGCTCATGTTCTTGTAAATATTTTATTTATTATGCTGATATTTATGCAAGATATTTGAGGATTTATATATCGATTCAGAATAAATATCTTGTTGAGCTTGTGAGAATTCTTGTACATAATTTTTTTTAATTACTGACAAGAATTTAAAGGAAAGATGTAAATATTATTGGTAGTTCTTGGTTTTCTTACCAGCATTTTTTTTTTTGGTGTAGATGCTAGAGGATAGAGAGAAAAAGAATCATTCTACGAAAGTGCAATTGAAAAAAACACAGCAACAACTCCAGAAGAGATTAGAGTCATTAATGCAGGGCCAGTATCGTCGACAGGAACGCAGCATCAGTGAGTGTAGCACTACCACCAACTCCACTACCTCCTCCAACTCCGAATCCGGTGAGTACAATTAGAGAGAGAGAGAGAGAGGAGTTATCATTCTAAAAAATCTATTTGCTTAGAAATGCAAAGAGGTAAACTTTTAACATTATCAATGCATAAGTAAAATGAACTACAACTTTATATCAGTAAACAGTATTGAAGAAGTGTTTACATTCCTGTGAAATAGCATTGCCACGTGAAAACCTGCCTTAATATAAAAAGGAAATTTGTCAGCATTGCCACGTGAAAACCTGCCTTAACATTAAAAGGAAATTTGTCATCATTTAATGTTGATTTCTGAACACGGATGTTAAACATGGTATGTTTCCCTTTTCTTTTTGTAGATGAAGTTGATATCTTAGGGTATGGAAGTTCACCAAGTGATACCGATGAAAGCTGTGGCAGCGACGGATACTCCGTAGATTCCAAACGACTAGTATTAAACTCATCTCCATTTTCAGAGTCCCTATGAAAAAGAGTGAAGTCTGCATGTATGATAGAGATGGAGATGGAGGATTTTTTCTTTTCAATTTACATTCAGAAACTGTGTATGTGTGTGTAAATATATGTGTATGAATGTTCAATGTGTAGAAAAAGGAGTCGAGATTTTTTTTTTAAGATCTGTTATGTATAGTGTAAAAAGGAGCGGAATATGTATGCTGTTGAAGAGGGAGATTAGTTTTATTTCTGGTGTCAAGAATTCAAAGAAAAATACTATCTGTATTAACAAAGTCGTACTAAGCTTGCATATTTTGTGTCTTTTTTCCTGTGTTGAAGCCAAATATTTTATCAAACACTTTTTTTTTTTGCTGTAAAAAACTGTATAGGACAACTCTATGGATTTTCCAATATACTTTGAAAGCTATAACTTCTTAGATATGCAGTCAATTTTATTGAACCAGTGGCAGTGACTTTGGATTAGTGGACACATTCACTGTATTGAAGACTGTAAACTGGACTAATTAATAATACTCATTTATGTTTGTTGATAATTGGGAGTTATGGGTTACACTTTAATAAGCATTGTAGCAGAGATCTTGCCACTCTCTCTCTCTCTCTCTGGGAATATAGGACTTTTTTTTTGCAAGTTTTTCTATGATAATCAGGAATACTATCTACGCAAAATGGTAGAAGCATGATTTAAGGATATTTCACTGCCTGAAATACAAATAATTTAAGCAGTAAGTATTCTGTACCAAAATGACTTTGTTAAATCTTCAGGGTTACAATGTATTTTTTTTTTTTTGCTGTTGTGCAAATATTGATCTCAATAAGTAAAAAGCTGTCTTGTTGCTGAATGAAAGGTTTTGTTTCCTGAAATGGAATTGCAGTATATGAAACTCCGCACCAGAAAAAGGCAAACACAAGAAGTAATTGTCCACTTTAGATTCTTCTAATGTTTAACTTTCCGGTGTGCCCATTTGTTTTTAAAAATGGAAATAAGTAGAACTTAACAGCATTTTTTTTCTTGTAATTTATTCTTTTTCTGTTTTTGTTGAGTTTTACTTGTTTGGTTTACCTGTGCAATTTAGTGTGGGTTTTTATTCCAGAAAAATAAACAACTGAAGTGACATTTACTGGATTTTCTGTAATAAATAATTTTTGCAAAATCTGTTAAAATTCCAAACTGGGAAGTAGTGGAAATCATTTTTCCCCAAGGCAGCATATATAAGGTTTGCAAAATATTAAAATAAAACAGAGGTCCTGTACTATTTTACTGATGAGAGAATAATATATTTATGTAAATGTATTGCCTGTCCTATTTGTATATAAATAATTTATTTTTATCTTGTAAATTTAACTTATTAACTACTTTTTAAATGTTATGGAAGGTCATTTCTTCTATACCTTTTAAAGAATTTAGTGGAAATGTTGGTTCACAAGACAGGGGTTGCTGTGAAAATGCGAGTTCGAATGACATTCTGGTTTGAATTACTCATTTCTGCTGAGGTAGTGACTATCTTTTTTTTTGTGAACCAATATTTCGATGTATCCTAAAAATTTTTACAAAGGATACCAGAGGCTGTTTTCTGTGATAATGATGATAAAAGATATTAGAAAATCCCTATCTCTGTTCATTTAAGATAAACAATAATTGCCAAGTATTGTCTTGATGTGTGTGTGTGTGTGTGTGTGTGTGTGTGTATATATATATATATATATATATATATATAATATATATATATATATATATAAATTGCCAAGTATTGTCTTGATGTGTGTGTGTATATATATATATATATATATATATATATATATATATATATATATATATACATACACACACACACACACACACACACAAACACATATGAATCTACAGGAGTTTAAATTTGATTTGTTTTGAACAGAGCGAGAAATGTTTTTTTCTTTGGGGGATTGCTACTTAATAAGCAATTTTTTTAAAAAATATTTTTCAAATATGTCTGGGAAAATCAAACTTGTTACTTGGTTGATTTTAATGTTATAACTTCTTATATCCTGTGCTAAATGATAAAATGGTATTTGGTGCACCATGCCCTGTATTTCTCCAAAAGATCATTGATCTGCAATTTTGAAGTGCTAGTAGCTATGTTGAGATGAGCCTGAAGCCAAGTTGGTTAAAGTAACAAATCTTTGATCTTTGTCATTCCTAACCCTTTAAATACTTTGACAATCATACAGGTAACAAAAAAAATCAGCTGAATGAACGAAAAAATTGTTTGTACATTTGTATATATGGACATTTATCAGTATACCAAATCCAGAATTGATGAGGATTTTAAGAGTGTGAAGGGGTTGTCAGTGTAATATGTTGGTATAAGAATATAGATTTATTTCTGCCATATATATATACATACATGTGTATCTATGTAGAGAATTCCTTGCCATTCCCGGTAAAAAATACAAAAAAATCTGTAATCTCAAGGTAGACGTTTTGCTTCAATTTTATATGCAGAGATCGTGAGATACTTGGTGCAAAGTGAACAAGCATATGTTGTGCGTACTTGTAGAGAAAAGAAAAAGGAGAAATGTGAATATTAAGCTCGACACATTTTTACCACCCAAGTCATGTGATGGCAAATATGGACAACAGACAGGGATTTAAAAATCCCACAGTATATTTGGCAGTTAATGTGTTGACATCTTTCTTTTTTTTTTTTTTGTCATCATCTTTTTGATAAAACATGCATGCAGACTTGATGAGCAGTGACCTGTTAGATCTGCCGAATTGGACAAAGATTTTTTGCATAAAATCTTGTTTTTTAGATTGTACTTGGAAAGGTGGATCTAGCATGGGGAAACGATTCATTTTTTTTTCTTATTGTGACATCTGGATTTATTTACACAAAAAAACCTGAAAAAAAAAATGATTGTTATTACATAGTTGATGGACACTAGGTAATATTGTATGTATGTGATATTAACATGAATGATCAATGTGTAAGTTAGTTCAAATCCATAGAAATCATTGTGTATACTTGTCAAGTTGTCCATTATTGTTTACCCCCAGAAATGGGGAATAAAATTTTATTAAAATTTACTTGCCGAGTTCTTTTTTTTTCATTGTATGAAAATGATTGAGTGTTAAAATTTTCAACAAACTTTGAAGGACTCTGGAGGAGAGGAAAGTTAACTGTAAAGCCTTTGGATGAATGCTTTAGGATGCCATTGTGAAATGAAACAAGATTTCTGATGTACTTTCTTAATTTATGGCCAGAGGTGTCAAAAGAAGTCCAGCACTTAATTTTCAAAATTGTCTATGTCCAATGCTTGTCCAAGTATTCCTCACATTAGTTATGCATATATGCAGTGGTGTATAGGATTGCAAATGTCTGCATGTTGTAATATTCAGCTAGATGTACAAAATTTTGTAACATGATGACAAGATAATTAAGATTGATACAGGAATGGTTGAAACCTTGCACATATTAATATAATCAAAATGTGTATAAATAGCATCTTTTTATGTTTGACTGCATGTACCAGTACATGATATCTTAGCCATACAAGTGTATGTCTGACCACATCTTTATTCATTTGAAGATTTGTTGGGGGATAACATACTAGTACATCAAAACTCAACAGTCAATTCACATACCGATATAGGGTTACTTGTGGATAGTTTTAAAATCATCTTGATGAGCTCTGTATATCAAGGTCATATGTACTATCAATGTTTAAAAGAGTGTTTATGTGTGCTCCCTGCACTCTGAACTGTTGTCCATAAACTAAACTTCATCAAAGCATTGCTCAAGCCTGGCTATATAGGCATTAATAACAAAATGTTAGATTTATACACCTAAACAATAATTATCTTCAACCTGGATCTTTTGATTTGGAAAAGAAAAGTGTTCCCAACACACTTATTGACCTCAGTTTATCTGAAAATCAGGAAGATATTCAACTTCAAATGATTTATATAGGTCAATTTTAACCAATTTAGTACAGAGCCTGAAAAATTATGACCTGTACAAGTCTAGTCAATTGCTCAGAGCTTGAACTGTCTGAAATTCTAATGGACTATATAGCTAATGAAAAGAAATTCTACATTCCCACAACAACACAAAATAAGCACTCGAGAGTCAATAATGGCCCTGTTCTGAATGTGAATTGTTTGCGTATGTAGATTTAAACTGGTAGAACATGTCATGAACCTGAACATGTATATAATATATCTTTAAAAAGAACAATTTACATGAAATGGGCAGTGCAAATAAATCTGGGTCATCATGATGCATAGTTGACTGGTGTCCTGACTGTTAACCGTTTACAGCAAGGAATGGTAGAATGTTGTAATTTATGTAAGTATGTACAACAAACATGTACAGGTCACTAATGGCAGCAACTGTGACTAAATACCGCAGAGCCCTACACAAGGTCATCAAGGCTCTTACTGTACACAACTGTGTCACAAGTATATATAGGTCAGGGAGTTCTAACTCAAGAATACACCTGTAAACATGTTGAATTAGGTCCAAGAGAGAGAGAGAGAGAGAGAGCAAGAGCAGTGAAGTATTTTTATTATCATACCCCCCTCCCCCCCCCCAAAAAAAAAATCATTCAAAGCTGCTAAGTCTTTTAGGGATTGTGCATTTAATTAATGTGTAATTAACTATATTAATAACATCTGCAAGAACATCAAAGGCTATAACTACCACATATACCAATGTATAACTGGTATGTGTAAGATAGTTTTGGAGATACACATTTGCAGACATGACCAAAGGTGATATTACAATGTTGTAAATATGTATCCTGTGGGGATCAAAATTGATCAAATACAAGCAGATAGCACCCTTTATCAACTGCCTACCTGAATTATTCATCCATGAACATAAATATGATTTATCTACATTTGTATGATTGAAAAAAATAAATGTAACATTTTATCCACTGTTGCACTAATTTTAGACCAATTCTTATCAACCCAACACTAAAAGATTACAGTTGTGCAAATTGATAAACAATGTCTATAAGCTTGGTTATGATGCATATCTTCCCTTTTTTCCTCCCATTTAAATGTGGGACAAAGGGCTTTTTGGAAATTGGACATAAAGAGAATCAATGAATAGATTCCAGTTACCTCCATACAATGTAAATATCATATCTAGGACTGAGAAATAATTGAACCAGCGGCTGATTAATGTAGCCAGCAAGCATATCCTTCTATTGATCTGCTGGGTCCAATCAATGGCAACCCATTGTCTCTCTTCTCTCTCAAGTGTCCCTCTTGTATTATGCTGGCACGATCCACTGTCCAGCTACTGATTTTTTAACAGGTGAAACATTATTGACGAAATTAATGTGCAGTTTGTTTGGTAATCATTAAATAATTACTGTTTACTTCTCATTAATGAAACGAGAGAGAGAAAATCGACCTCTTGATAATATTTGCAGTGTCACCATGTTTACTTTGAGGTTCAACCAGGAAAAGTTTATTTTGAGATGATATATCTGGATATGATAAATATTTGCAATGCTCATTAAATTGAAATTCAGGGCACAAACCACAAATATTTTGAAAAATATGCTTTTAATACTACAACAGGATTAATTGTAATACACTTTTATCATTAACAGGAAATTGACACTCATGTATTAATATTAATGCTCATTAAAAGTGAAAATATGCTTTGAATTTTTTTTACAATTGCTAAAGTCGTTTTCCATATACTGCAATTAGATGACACAAACAGATGTCATAAACAGAAATAAGGTAGAGTTCAAATCAAGGAAATGTCGACTGTGTCTTGGTATAAACATAACTTTACAGGATTAATGCACACAACGACCTGTCACATGTCACCAGCATGCATAACACAAACACTAGTGTACGTGGAAACCCTTGCGTAACACTTAACCCAAGTATTTAATCTTAATGTTTGACCTCCTCAACCCACAATTCTCCTAGATGAATCGGCCTTTCAATAAAAGAAATAAAAACTCAAGAGAAAGTGAAGTACCAAAATATAAAAGCCCATTTTTTAACATGCCTTAAAAACTGATCAATTTAAGCATCTTATTACTCTGTGGTGTTTATAAAGTTATAGAGTGCAATCCCTTCCTGGGATACATTGACAAGGATATTTGTTACCTAATGGCATAATCTGCTTATTGTAGTACTTAAATTATTGCTTACTTGTGGGAAAAAGTATGAATACTAATCATTGATGACTGATTTAAAGTCTGATAATTGTTTATTCATTATGTTCAAACACTTGAATTCTTAGCTACAAAAGCCCTCCTTTTATTATCATGCGATGCAATTGCTGATGAACATCAAGAGAAATGAAACAGCTGAACAGTAAAGATACTGTATAAAACCAGGGTTTTATTTTTTTTAAACAAACAACCATCACCTGGTACTGCCCACAATAAATAAGAATATATTGAACCACAGAAAAATATTGTAGCTCAATGCACTGCACTTGATGCAGACAACGGGTTTCAATTTCTGCAACATTTGCAACACAAAATCTATATATAGCAGGTAAACACCTAGCTATTTCTGGTCCCCCAGACCCTAGATTTATACCAACGGGGCTACATTGCTACAGGTTAGAAGTAATTATTCTTAACTAAATAACAGCCCATGTCTGGTCTCATGAATGTCACCCAAAGCAGACCTCGCTAATCGATCATTACGTAACCAGGCCTAATGTTCTACAAGACCATGTGCCGTTTTACTGGGACATAAAATTATGCTGATTATGCACATTTTTTCCGGATGACACAAAACGTCACACTACTACTTCATAGTACAGAGTACTAGTATGCAACAGCACTGTACAAATTTTAGATACTCTTTTTTATTCTATAAAGCGACTTCCTATTACCGGTAGTAATTCCATTCTCAGTTGCTGGGTTTTACTGCTACCCAATATAGTACAAACAGGAGTATCTGTTATACTTGTTTAATGTCCAACAGCTCATTCCATCACAAAATATTACTGCATGAAGTTAACTTGAAATAACTTAAAATAACTATAAGGAAATGGACATGTATGTATATACCCCACCCCTTTTCCTCTACTTTAAATAATATGTTTTCATGGCTAAACAAAATAAACTGTGGAGTTTTATACACATTTAAAGGCAACTTATCGCCACAGCGATCATTACATTATAAATAAATCATATCATTTGAAAAATGTGTTATAACAGAATTGACAGCAGAACAGGAACATTAAATATATGATCTTGACAGCAGATATAAACAACCAGACTGGTATGCTGTGAATTTGTACACATAAAGCGTAGAAAAACCACTAGGATGGTATAATATGTCAGTGGTGATCATTAAATTTTAATATGTGTTTATAACCCGCATAATTTGTTTCTTTGCTGCAGCACTGATTCAGAAATCATCATGTCCTTTCCCGAGATTCTGAAAAAAAAGAACAGCAGCATTACAATAAATGTGTTCAAGAAAGCTAGCTGTTGCATTATTCAAATTAAAAAACAAAGTGGGAAATAATTTCCCATTTAAGCTCTTACAGTATTTTTATTTCATTGGCAGAGAGAGAATGTGTATCTCAGCAGGCTGAAAAATACCCAAGAGGAAGTTGAAATCTGCACGGTTTTTTAAAATCTAAACAAGTTCTAATCTAGCTGAGCTAATAAAATGAGAAGATTCTTGAAAAGGTCAGCAGATTTGTAGCATTTAATAAGACAGTAAAGTACTTATTATGTCTTACTGATCCCTAACATATGGCAAGCAGGATCCCTCAGCAACCAACTGCCACCTCAGCAAAAAAAAAAAAGAAAGGGGGGGGGGGATCCAGAAAGAATAAACAATTTTAACTTAAAAGATCAGAGGAACAAAGGGACATCTCCTTATGTTTCTCTTCCTAAGATTTTGATCAATTCAAAGCATAAAGATATATTTGATAATCTAACCCTGATAGATGTTGCATACACCAACTAAGAACAAAAGACCAACCACTCTGGAACATACAGCCGTTCACTGCTGATGTGGCGGCATGTTTGGGGTACATGCTGACAGGTACTTGAAGGAACCAAAAAAAATTTCAACTCATTTCACTCAAACCATCAGAGACAACAGTCAATGCTTCTAACTAAATGCCTGACATAAATCGTGGACTGATACAAGTTTCTTGCAATCTCAACAGTCAAGTTACTAAATTGATGAGAACAGCGGCGTCTTCTCGGAGAAAACTGACACTCCTCACCACTGCCTTATTTCAAGAACCTGCCTGCTTTATGAACTATAAAAAATGCAAAAGGCCCCTATTATACTGGTACTAATCTTAATAGAAATGTTGAGAGCCGCTATCAATCGTCATTGTACTAACAATCTATCCTCTTAGTAAGAAACAAAAGTGGTTAATTATGAGTCTCTCTTGGCTCCATGACCACTGATTAACCTAGTAAATGATCTTAGAAATCAACTCTCTTTGACATTTGCTGCTATTTTGCCTACAATGCTTTTTTTTCTCTCCTGCATGAAGAAAGTAGATCGAGATCTTATGAAGTATAAATAACCATGCATTGTGATATGTAGAAAACATAATTAGCAAGTAAGCCCTCAGTGGTGGTCTTGTGGAATAAGATTTTTACCACCACTTTCCAAAAAAAAAAAACCCACACTATTTCTCTACCTCATTTTACAACACTAAAATAAAACAGAAAGCTGGTTTTGTTGACTTTTCTTCCAGTTGGGTGAATTTAAACAACTAATATGCAACAGCACTGAACAGGGAATGCTTAGTCTCTGCTCGGTATTCTGACAGCCAAGACTATAATTACTGTCTTTCTGCTGAAACCAAATCTTGATAGATTTGAGTTTTTTTGCCTTGCTTTTCCAATTTAGTGGGATTTTTTTTGCATTTACTCTGTTTCACATCTCGTTTTTGTTAAACATCAAAACTTTTCCATGACTGGAGGCTGTCAGAACAGACTTTTAAACCTGGGAGCTTCCATTGTGTTACCAGATAAAAACCATGGTCATCATTGAGGGAGCCCAGCTGATATATACATCTATTTATATTTTAATTAAATACCTCCATTGTTATCTTGTTTCTCAAAGAACCAGAAATAGACAGCCAAACACACTAAATCTTCCCTAACCAAGCCACAATAACAATGAGATCATTATCTCTTACTTGCTGTGGATATTTTTTCTGTATGGTCCATTAAACCACTCTCAACACATAAAGGTCACCACACATTATATAAACAAACTTTTTCATATGAGCAATTATCATACCAGACCATACTAACAGATTTATCAATATGAATCTTGAATGTATATTTTTTTGTAAAAGCAATCAACATAAACAATGAAAAAGTTATTTGCTAGCTCATAACCTGAATAAATGCAGATATTAAACAGTGTTTCAACCAAGAAAGCAAATTAAAACTAGAATGAAATACAATGCCCTCTCATTTTCCTCTTGTCTGGTTTGGACTCAACTTTTGCTAATCAACACCTATATGCAGTGTGCCTAAATTATACATATTCTGCTGGTTTGTAGGAAGTTACCCAAACAATAGAGGGTACAAAAGAATTACCTCTACTCTTGTATATATTGATTAATTCCTGTCTGATGGACACAAGATGTGTCTGCCCTGGCAAGTTACAATCCATCTGCACAACTCGCAAAAAGGTAGACCAGCTTTATGCTGATATCACCTGAAAGTAAATTAAAAATATCTGATATAACTTTACAAGATATTCTATAATTCTATAAACAGTAGCAACAGGATTTTAAGGGATTTTTGAATCCCATATTCTTTCATGAATGTACAGGTAAATTAAAATATTTTTCCAATCATTTTCAAATGAAAGTGATCCAAAATCAGGACAGTAACACACAGTTTAAGCAAACAAGTTTATAATGAATTCATGCTTACAACGAAATAAATTTCATTCCGCTGATTTTAAACTTATTAAATACAACAAATTAAAGCGAATCAAAATAGCTTGTCCCTGGGGCTTCACTACAGCCATGTTATACTGTATGGAGATGCTCATTAAGATGTCCAAATTTATATATCAGTCATAATTGTTTAACCAACTGTGAATAACAGTAAGAATAACAGTTAACAGTTACGGTCTAGCTATTTCTAAATTCATAAGACTTATTTCAATAAATATGTAATCATGATTACCAGTGAGAATACTGGCAATTGCTGTTGTTAAAAGCAAAAGCTCTAAAACATTAAACAATGTCGATTTTCATGAATAGTTTACTACCAGTTAACAACATTGGAAACCACTTGGTATTTCATCAATTGGTGTCTTAATTGCATCAAGTTTATGGATGAGGCATGGAATTTCACTCCAACAGAAACTGCTTTCATCATTTTCAGTGCTCAAGCTCTATTCTTGCAGATAATTACCTGCTTAATGATACCACCTCATTGTCAATCAAATCAATGATACACTAATGACTTGCATTTAAATTAAGTCCGTATATCATCTTGCATAACACTGGAGTTTTGAGTGTATCGATAAAAACTATTTTTTAAAAATGGTTAACGTTCTACTTGTTATTATGTACTGGTATGTATACGGGGATTAATTGACCCTTTTTGGTACAGGGTCCTGTACCCTTTCAATTGGGAATTTTTCGTCAAAAAATTTGCTCTTTTGGGAAAAATAGTTTAACAAATATGGCTCAATACAAGTTGGCAAAAACAAGAATTCTATAAAGTTTTCTTGGTTTTTATTTGCATATTACACATATACCCAGTAACCATTAAATTACGGAAAATGGGTCCTTTAACATTACCTGCATGCAAGGGATATTATGCCATGGTATACCATGGGGGACATAATAGTGTGTTCAGTGAATTAAAGGACACTGATAGAAAACAATTGTAGCTGGGGCAACAGTTCACACAAGGACTAAACATCCAAATCACCGAACACTGAGGGTGAATTGCTATTAGCAATACAAAGTGGATAAAATATATCCTTGTTAATTACTTCTGGCAACAAGGAAATCTTAACAGCTATAAAAGTCTTCAAATAAAAAATGTATTTCCCTATTTTTTGTTCTACTATCTGACAAATATACATAGTTACATAACCCTGGATGACTTCTTCAGACCTCATTTAATTTCTACTGGCACTGACAAGAAGACAGACAGAAAATCCAGACAGAAAGACTGTTCGCTTCCTCTCTTACTCATATTTATTGATGACAATCTCCAAGCATTAGCGGATTATACCACAAGGTCAACAAAATGGAATTTTTTCTCTTTTTTCCCTCTTATCTATCTGTTAATGACAATATTTTTTTTAAATTGACTTTCATTCTGCAAGGAAAGAATCAGAGTCCACAGGATTCAACAGTTAAACAACCAACGTTTTTTGGTAAAGAAAAAAAATATAATGAAACGTCGATGAACCATTGTAAAATAAAGTAATCCACCAAATGTTTCTTCATCACACAAAATCTAAAACCTCCTCAATCAAAGAATGACTCTCCTAAATTGGGGCTTCATCTAGCCTTGGGAAAAAATACCATGGGAATAAAAAAAAAAGATCTCCCTGTTCAAAGCTCATATGGTTATCACCACATAACAGATCTTTCTTAACAAGTTATTGCTGTGTAATTACATTTAGCCATGCCATGTCTTCTTCATGCTAAAGACATATAATTAGATATCACAGACTTGGGATAGCCTTATTGGATTGCTGATGGCATTGGTCAGAAGAAATTGTTTTCCAGCAGTGCCCTAATATCATTGGAAGATTCTCTCCTTCATAAATTTTGCATTCTCAACCATAATTAGCAGGCTGAGAACATGCTTTTGATAGCAAATCTAGATCTAGAGTTTTGTTAATTGTAACATCACTGTCATGCATTTCCTAATAACAAGATTTCAGTCCTCTATAAAACTACTTAATTTAATTGGTATTTAAAATTTGCTGCTTAAAATTAGTATAGAACTGCCATGTTTATCAAATCAAGTTCACAAAAACATGCTCCAGTTGTCTGGAAGAGAACGTGATTTATTGAGACCTTTTAGATACTAAATCTTTGACAACGCATGTGGGAGAAATTTTCCATATTCCCCAGAACACAAAATTGCAATGCAAATAATCATTTCCATAGAAAAGTCAGATCTTCACCATGGAAAAAGAGACCCATTCAACTGCATGCTTAAAAATTTTCCAGAAAAAACTCACTCCATTTCAAGGATGCAATAATTGAAATAGCATGTCACATTTATAAATTGACCATGACTGAGCCATGAGCTGGCAGAGAGTGTGATGGATTCAAATTCTCCACATGAACACCATGACAAGGGGCCCTCAATGAAATGGAGTCCAACCAATTCCAGAACATCCTCTGCTAATGGCCTGGACAGTAATTGAGTTTCAGAAGACACCTCATTCTACATGGTCCATTTGGTAATGCTCAAGCAATCCAGAAAATGACAAGGGGTTTAATTCTGTCAAATTCTATTGCTTCCTCCAGAAGATTAGTAAGTAACAGATGCATAAGACCTGGTGTGGCCATTACTGCCAGAGTATTAAAAGGGATATTCACCCTCTACCTCCCTCCTAATTGCATATTACTTCAACTCAATTACTAACATAAGCTAACTTAAAAAATCTGTTTTTTGAAGGAGTCAATACATGAGAGAGTACACTGAGATTTAAAAAAAAAAAAAAAAATTAAAACACCAAAATTGAAAAAAAATTTTTAAGTGCACTGAACTTTCAGACTCCACTTTCTGTCTGATGTTTAAAAATTCACCATGTACATAGAAATTTACAGATGTTTGAAATCATTATCCAAACTCAGAATGACCTAAAATCATTTCAAGCATGGTTAAGACCATTAATGCAGCAGTCACGGTCAGAAGATTAAACAAATACAAGTATACCAGACACACCAACCATTAGAACTAAGTGAACACCTATAAAGCGGTAGAATACGGGCTAGTCTTTTTGTTATAACTTTGTCCTTTGGCATATTTTATGCCCAAGGTCAAATCAAGCTCCTGTTAAAAAGAGCTAGAGATGATGACCATGCAATTATAACCCTTTTCATCAATATTAGTTGCACAGACTATTGCAGCATGCATTCATCAACAGCCTGATCAACATTCTAAAGTGGGCAGTAACAACAGGTGTTTTATGCAGGTCTTTCCACAGGACACCAAACCTATCAAACAAAACCATCTGAACTGGCATGTAAATATTATCATTGACAGTTTCACAAACATTACCTCTATGCCTTAGTTAGGTACCTGTATATACATACAGTAAGTGCAAAATATCCCTTTAATGTATGCAATATATTATTCATCTGAATGAAAATGGGTAGCAAGTGGAATTTTTTTTTATTGACACACTGGAAAGCAAAAAAAAATATTGCCTACCACTAAAAGTAATTGTCCCAAAATGCCATGCAACAAGCGACTATCAGCCTTACTGGTGTTACAGTTGAACTGTGATTGGGGGCTTTTTTATTTCCATCGCATCAATACAGCGACACCCAATCTATTTTATCACCCAGTTTATGAGCCATATGAATAGAAATCTCCTTTCTCATAAAAAACAACAAATATTAATTGAAAGCCCCAGAATATTAAAGGAAATAGCTTGTCCGGGGTAAGAAGCTAGTAGGCTTTGATGTATGACAATCGGTAATATCAGTAGATGGTGGGGGTCACTGTAAACAATGAATAATTAATGATTTAATGAAAATTCACAGGAGGGGAGCTGAATCAAACTGATACAACATTGATGCCTCCAGTAGTAGTGTAATCAACGTTTTCCCGTTTTTCTAACTAATATTTTGTTGTTGTTATTTGAAATCAATGAATCCCGTCCAACTGGAATAATTCTTAATGCTTTGTTTGCTGTAAAGTTCCATTTCCGACATCATTTTTTGCACTGACTAACATAAATTAACTGAAATATAATCCCGTTATCAAAATGATCTCTTTTTCTTTCATACTCTGATATGGTTGCAGCAAAGTATGACAGGGTTTAATTTACAGGATTATCCATGTAGAACGCATGTCTTTAGAGACCCATGGGCCTTACTGCTCACCTGGGTGTATGTCATTTATTCAAATCTAAAAATAATTTTCAGGAAATTTTTTAATTTTATTTTGTTTTTGAATTCCTAATTTTTAAAAAGAAAACTTCACTCAAAATGCATTTCTGTTAGTACATGCTGGATAAATGGAAATGTCCAGGTTTGAGTCCCTATTCTCCATAAGAATTTGACAAAACTTTCTAAAAAAAAAAAAAATAGACCTCAACTATTAATACATCATCTCTCAATAAAGGTCATCTTTACCAGTTCTCAAAAAGGTTTGATTGTACATTTTTGCAGTTTATTAAAAGCATTTTTATATTTTATTTATTACAGATTAAAACAAATCTTGAACATTGATAATTTCAATCACATATAATAATGTACCACATCTATCATTTTCATTTTGCACACTGGTTTTATTTATAATCTGTTTATAAATAAATGATTTTTTTTATGAAGAAAATGTTTGATATCATTAAACCAAGATAATAAACCTTTTCTTTATGGATATTATTTCCACATCAATGGATATGGATATTACCAGCCTGAGCTTGTGTGTATAATTCACCTGCATTTTGATCATTGATTGGCCCCTCATTATTGGGTACTTATGAAAACTTTAGTAGCAAACACACACACATAATACCAGCGGAAATGATGGAGGCTTCACACAGTCCACACCCTGGGGTCTCATTTAGGTACCTCAGCTGCTCATCATTAGTTGTCCTCAATGGTTCAATGGTTCATCATCCAGTGCTAGTCTCCACATTTCTTCCATGATATTAATTTCAGGAATTAAAACCTACCCCACAGCAGACCATTTCTGCCTTAATTCTTTCCAATCAATACTTCTCAGATGTAATATTTCCCTCCTACACTGGGTCTGTCCTTGTATACCATTAAATAATGTAAATGAAATTGAGAAAGTTGTGTCATTTATTCATAGTCAACATTATCTCCTTACATTAATTTACAAATAATACTGTAAAAACTATTTCAAATTGCACCAGTTTCAGGGTTTTTTCCCCTGCCCCCAGTGTATATTCTTTTTCATGTTGATCACCATTTTACGACACATTCCAACAAAGATATTGCTATTTTCAATTCATCACATGATGCATAATTAATGTAGAAACTTAAGTGCATTAGAGTATTCTTTTTGTGGCACTTTTATATCTATCTTGAGGGAATTTTACATCCATTTTCAGTTTCTCTTATAAATTTTTTATAATTTTATCGCTCACTACGTGAAAATCTCACCTGAGCGAGTTCAGATGAGGAATTTAATGTAACAATGAATTGTTAAATAGAGCGACAGTACTGTGGTTTGATAATGCTTTGACGGAGACCAGTTTTTATGTATTTTGCTGTTTAGCTGATTTTTTAACGTTTTTAAGAAATATGACAAGATTTTCTATTAATTGGTAATCATGCCGCTGTCCAGGAATTTACAAACCCACAAAATTCTGCCTTTCACAAAATACACAAAAACTAATAAATGAAATATCATTATATTATTTACGTGTTGATCTTGCTAAAACCCTGTACAGGTTTTAGAAGATGCTGTTCATCCCAATGTAATATAATTTTAATTTCTAAGACTCTTAGATGTGTTAATTACAACTTTTGTACCAAATTTCCAACATAGTGGCAATTTGAGCAACAAGGAGTGAGGCTAACAAGACATGCTATAAATAAAATATATATGCTCCGTCAATTTGAATTTTGGTGCAATTTTTAGAGTACACATGTATTGAATGATCATATTAAAAATATATCTTATCAAAGAAAGGGCCCCAAAAAATGACATCTAGAATATGAAATGCTTACACCGAAGCCTCTCTAATATCAAAACTTCAACACTCTCTTAGATAATACATGCAAATATTCTGTATCAGGAAATCAAATAAACAGTCAAGATACTGTTATGATAGCAGATGGTTAGCCATTCACTGTAAACACGAGGCTCCATTCCCACCCTTTTGTTTGGAGAGAGACACACTCCAACAGAAAGTTGTAATCAAACTAATATGCAGGAATGTAAATGGGCATTAGATGAGCTTTCTAACTGAGGCCTCATCAAAAGAAAATTGATTATCTTGTCCATTACAATGTGTGATAATCCAGGGTCATTGAAATTGTGACTGATAAGGCACACGATTGGGGGAGAGAGCCGATTGGGGGAGAGAGCCGGACCACCAACCAGGGAGTCTTTGCTGTACATGATGCATCTTCAATTAGGTGGCCAAAATAGTCGGACCAAAAACCGCAGAAGGCCAGCAAGTGCTTGAAAACAAAGATGGAGATAAGCTCATCACTAAGAGGCTACAGAAATTGCTTTCTGAGTAAACAAGGCCAATTTTTGAGTAAACACTCCAGGAAGTTTATAGCTTTGCATAGGGACCAATCACTTCAGCTGTGCTCTCTCATTACTGCTATCCATCACCCATTGTCAGTGGATAATTGTTTAACCTTCTCTCAGTTTCAAGGAGACTGCATGTTCTTCGTATCCTCTTCATTCAGTTTATGTGATAGGCTTTTACAGTATGCATGGTGCTAGAAAGTCATTTTAAGTTCACAAACAAATTATAGAATAAAAATCCTTCTGTTTTGAATTAGACCCTAAAAACAGCTGCACAAATAGCTAACTCAAACAAGGATTAATTGGGGGATTTATAGCTGCAATAATTTTTTGCAAATGATTCATCCTAGATTTAAATATTTTCAATCTAGAAACAGGAGTTATCAGGATTGATTTTGTGATTTTCCTTATCATGTATTGACCTTTCTTAACCGCCAGAATCATGTGTAGCAAAAGTATGCATTGAAAAGAAAACTTTATTGGTCAATAAACGGTACATATAAAACTTTATGTACCAGGTCTGTCAGAAACAATGTCCCCAAGATCTATCTTTTCACTTCGTCCCTTGGTGTCAACAGCTCATATTTAGGAAACCAAGGATAAGGTCAACTGTTTACTAAACCCCAAAAAGTTAAGAGATGGTATCACGGAAGTGAGATCTGCCTGCCTAAACCTTTTCCGAAGTAAATTCATCTTTGCACTAGAGAAAATATTTATATTATGTCACAAGAGTTACACAAACTGCTAGACTGAGAGACAAATAAGGGTGGAGATGATCAGAGTCATGAGGAAAAAAAACCCTGCTGTAATACACTAATTATACAATGTCATCTGATGACCATAAAGGGCCAATGAATAGACTTCCCTCAGTATAGCTAGGTTAGCCACTGCACTGATATTATCTTAAAGCCAACAGAAATCAATTAGGTCAACATGACACGACCAGTCTATAAACCTATAAGCATCTGGAGGCCTTAAGCCACACCTTATATTAGCTGTTATGATGAAAAATCCATAATAAAAGCAGACTACAGCCCATTATTGTGTAATATCCAATGCTAATTTTCCTACATATTTGATGTGTTTTACAGATAAGTACTATTTAATAGCAATAAAAATAGGAATTTTTTGTGATTTCTCAAAGCTTTTTATTCTTTGAAACAAAAGCTGTTTTTTGGTTATATTACCACAACCGGCCATATTTTGAACCTAATAGCTACTAACAGTACCCATCCAGTATCACGGCCAAATAAATATTCCCATAACACAAGATATTTAATGGAGCGGAATGATTGCACTATTTAAATGTGACTGTCATTTGCATAGTAAGTAGATTGGTCGGAAACTATGCACAGGAACTCTTCAGTTTTTACCTTTCAGCTTTTGATATTGTTTACAGTTGCCATCTGTTTGGAAACTTAGAAGATGTAACCCCAATTTCAAGCCTCTCTGGAACCCTCGGTAAATCTGCCCTTCAATTGATCGATCTGTTCCTTTAGCAGAAACCAGGTCACTGTAACAGATAAAATATATAGATTTTTTCCTCCCTCCATTGATCGTTTACTACTTTTATTTGCTTGTTTACAGATTTCTGCCTCCAAGGCTCCTACAGATAAACAGGGACAGTACGGAGATAAGATTCCTCTATGAATGAACAGACGCATAAAAGTCATATAAATAGTAAACAGTGTAAGTCATCTACCAGTTTACACAAACATACTTTATAATTAAACATTTTTTGGTTCATAATACAGGCTTATGGAATATTTTGGTAGCTATTTAAGGAACAATTTTGATGCAGTTTTCCAATACTTGTTGTTTTTGTTGTGGAAGATTGTCTAATTACATCACTCCATCTAATACATACTTGTTTTGAAATAATGGGGCTCAGCAATTGAATACCATGAATTGTGTACTAGAGCAAAACACATTTTTGACGTGACAAAAATAAGGTCAACTTGACACAGATGGGGTTCTTCAGCAGTATAGATTAGAGCCCCAAAGCCTTTTATCTGCACATGCCAAGATATAGTAAACAAAAACAGCAATTGATACCACTCACTATCTTCCACAAGACAGAACTTTTAAAATTATTTCAGTACGCAACCATAGCAAAAGGAAAGAATCTTTCTCGACCACGTTATCAAAGCATACATGAAATTACCCCCAAACTCATCATTATTATCAAAGGCCTGTTGACACTGCAGCTAATCAGGGGGATATTCAAGGAATCAGTGCTGTTCCTTGTCAGTGAGTGACGTGGGTCCATGAACTGACCATGAAGCTATATATCGGTGTTTACTTGCACTTGGTGATAGCCATATGACCACTGTTTTCAAAACAATTTTTCTTGCAGAGTAAACACTATGAAAGGATAGAGGCAACATTCCCTCTCCTTCTACTCAAAATATTTTAACCTAGATAAAGATATAATTAGTTTCTGTGGTGTTTATTTATATCAGTTGCATTTTCAGACGATAACAACACAAGTCATTCTTCAACAGAATCTCTAAATACCTCCACGAAAAATCCCTTTCAACTTATTCAACAGTTGGGTAATCTTAAACAAACCATGTTTTTTTTTTAAATCTCTGTACCTGCCAAAACCAGTTTTAGCCATCTACTCTAATACAACAAAGTATGCATATTTCTTGGTATGACCATAGCACTCTTGGCTGTCCATATGTCAACCCTTGAAATCCTGGCTTTAAAATCAATACCTTCTGCCCAACCAGAGAGATACTGAGACTAGAACTGGTCAAAATGCCCTGCAGAACAACACATCTGTAATTTGGTCAGCTGAGATGAATGAATTATCAATAAGATCTTCTTAACAAAGCACAAAGCTATGGTCATACTCAGAAAAATCCAGCTTTATTTTAACAATCAATCAAGTCTCTCTCTCTCTCTCTCTCTCTCTCTCGTGAATACCTTGCTCACACAGGCAACATCACCATATGCAAAATAATTTATACATGTAAGCAGCACCTGTTACAATTTTATCTTTTTGTTTATTGAGTGTACAATTCTTCAACTCCATTAGAGATATTCCCCGGCCTCCCAATCAAGAAAAAAAAAAATGCCCTAGACAATAAATGGAGCAAATCATAACTACTCAATGTAAACAAACACAACTCTTCCCCTCCCTCATTCTGTCTTAGCCAATGGGAGGCATCTTTACATCATACTTGGTCAATGAAATCGGGCACAAATGGCTTATACACATAACCAACATAATTATCTTTATATTCTTTGGTAATCAATGAGAGATCTATGCTGTAAACACAGGGAATGTCAATGTTGGTGCTAGAGTTGTTGACCACTAACAATAATAGTGGATAAACAAAACTGCTGTCATCTCTAGTTACGTACCCTGACATTACCATATATCATTACAGCCCAGCACTTGACAATGCCTTCTAGGGGTTTCTTTTAACCCCTCTTATTATACACTATTAAAGCAACAAATACAATTTAGAAACCTAATCGCAAGATAACCATCTTTAAAATCTACTATCAGAAATCAGGCCCTGCATAATGGGATAGTTCCAGGCACCATGATATTGACAACCATCAGCAATACTTAAATTAACAATTTGACTTTCTAAAGTGCAAAAAACATTTTGACGTATATAATTGTGAACTGTGAAAAGAATGTTGGAGGCCACCTATATACAGTGTTATCTTGGGGGAAACTGATTCCTTGCAGTCTTTTGGCATTGTTCATGTTTGATCAGTATAAAGTGACCCAATAGCCAAACTGTTCAAAAATTTAAACTGATAAGCTAGTATGTATGTGTGTATATTTACATATTTCTTATTCCAATAATGACCAGCTCTCACTGATTTAAATACTTGATTTAACTCAGATTAAAGACTAACCCAGGTATACATAAAGACCCCCCTTTCTGGTAAGCTTTCACATGATTTATTTACATACCTTTTTAAAACTTCAAAAGACCCCAACTTTAGGTCAGTTTAACCATGCAAAGAAACCAAACAAAAGTTTTGTCAAAGTGCCTATGTGTTTCATAAAATTTGTATCCTTTTCTGATACATTGCAATAAATCATATCATTTGGACTGGAAGCATTCGAATTTTAACGGAATAAATGCATGCATTAATTTATAAAGAAATGGTCAGTCATAGCTTTTTCAAATGGATGATATGCTCCGTCTGTGACTCGAGTAATGAAAAAAAGTAGTCCATGACATTGTACCTTAATTTATAAACTAAAGCATTCAATATAAAAGACATGTCTGCTAGCTTAACCTAAAAAACACTATTCCAGGTATATTTATATGTCATTTTCCTGGAAAAGTTATGTCATCAGGATAGCACAGAGAATGAGATCGGGTGTCGCTCGAACTTGATCTTGTTTTTTTCCTTAGAGTCACAAGGACACCTTTTGAAGTATTATTCTCTTGATGGGTATTAAACATTCCTGCCATTTAATTCGACCATTATACTTTACTAGAGAAGTGCTCAGTCTGCAAAGACCCCAATCATTCTACGTACCTAGGAAGTAGAGAAAACAGGCTTATATCTATATCTATTTCAAAGTCTTTGCTTCAAATTACTACTATAGTGTATTGATGTTAATATTCTGCTTTCCCCAAGTTACTGTCCTTCGTGTTAAATTAACTCAACAAGTAAAATTATCCTGACTCATTGTAAACATGATCTGAGTCTTCCACTACTAATTTCACACCTTCTGACATTGCAAGGCATGTCAAGATGAGGGGCTTTTAGAATTTAAATTCCTCAGGTAAAAGAAATCTTATCAACAATTACCTGTGCAAATAAAAACTTCTGCACTACACTAAGAAGGCAATTGTATCTTTTACACCTCCAGTGAGCTCAAATTCACTCCAGCTATTGAAGACATAGCAACATCTTTGATATCAAGCGTAGCATGTATTCGCTAATTAATCCTGAACTGTTGTTTATGTGACATAGCAAATATAAACTGTGTATTTCCCTTACCTAGTAAATATTACATAATGGTATACTTTGGTATACTTATCTTTAAGGCTGCAAAGTAAATGGAGAGAGAAAGAGGGGACTTTTCTCCATTTTTCCTTTCTATTTAATTAAATTTGAATGAAATAAAGAATATTGCAAGCTTGCAAAACAATTCCCTACATAAACTCATGTTTACAAAGGACTTGTTTCAATCTTTGTGATTTATTTTTCTGTAGTGTTATAATGATCTAAGCATTGGACGAGATGCAAAGATAAACATGGTCTTCCACAAAGGAAGGCCTTTTTTCTTCTTAAAGTTCCCATTTTTTGCTATTGGTGATGAGCAAACCATACCTTAACTTAGTAGAGTTGGAGCCAACTTTTTTTTATGAATGTGCAATAATATTAAACAAGAAAGGTTAAACCTGTGATAAAAATCTTGGCCCCTGAATTTGTAAGCCCTTGGAACATGATTATTACCCCCTAAATTATAAGCTTGAGCCAAAATCAAGTGGCAATTTTCTTTCTGACATCATTTTTTTCTGATTAGATAAAAACTTCATTAAGTCAAGCACAATAAAACCCCAATATTTTTAGCCTCTGGAGACCCGATACTACCACCCACAAGATAGCAAAGTACACAATTCGTTGGACTTGCAGCCAAGGGGGAAATAGTCATGGCTTTGTGATCTTGAAAGGATTAAAAATGTTGACTGATACTTAGCTTTGTGTACAACAAAGTATTTTAATTGTTCTAACTCACAAAAGAGCAGGGCTATTTGAAATAAGGTTCAACAGTGCCTTCAGCCATGTCACAAGATTTACACATATATTACAATGACTTTGAACACTAGAGTCTCAGGAAAAACTTTAATTTTCAAATGTGTTGACATCTTCTTTGAAACTTTATCAGTCGTAATTGTGCTGCGTCAACACAAAATGTGACAGGGTCGAGATATTTCGTGATAACCCCATGTTACAAATTACCTCCCAATTGTTTACAAATGACCAATTTAAAAACCTACTATATAAATCACCATACTTGAATTTCCCTACATTTATTGAAGATGTTTTTGAAGCTTACTTATAGCCCAGGTGCAATTATGAGCTCTAGAACTCACAATGCATAATGAATAATAATGGAAAGGTGAAATGTGATACGGACAACTGTGGGCTTAGTTACCATCTTTGACAAATAACAAGTGACAATTGGAGCTTCTTTACGATTCCGTTATTACACAATTTCTTTACAGACACTCAAATATCTTACTTTTTCTTTCCAGTGTTTTCACAACCTCTGGCTTGTATCATAAATCTTGACAATCCAATGGGAGAACATTGAACTGCGAACTGCACCTTTGTTTCGATTTATCAGGGTGATAAACCATGACAAGTATCCCACATCTGCAAAATAAAATGTAAAAACAATCACTGTTTGTTTCTTAATCAACAAGAATGAAGATGATTTATTATCTACTGTTACAAAGAAAATTAATTTGTTTTCAAAGCTACAGTCTATAGAAAGACTAAGGCTTTAATATTGGGAAATAACTTTCTTTTATTTCAACCATTTTGAAGGATGCAGACTCCCCCCCCCCCCCCTTCACACACATTGTTTTAAGTTGTATTAAATACTACAGATTCCTTATTAAATGTAAGAAATCAATATCCATGTAAAATCACGAAAAACCCCCATTGCGGTTAAAATTTCGCCTTCATTTTTCAGACAGTTGTGAAGTACTCTATATGACATAACAAAAGCTTGGTGCTCACGATTTTACGTTCCTGCAAATTGATACAGTCCTGTAGATGATATTAAGAACTCACATAAAATAAGGAATTTACAGTAAGTTTGGAATGTATAGCTAGGTCAGTGTGACTCAGGCCCATACTTTTGTGACATAGAGCTAAGTGAATAGGCCTACTGTATATAGGGTTATTTTCACCCCTTGTTATTTTTGCCCTTCCTCACTTGCAAACAGTTTCGCCTCGTCTTGAATTTGCCCAGACGAAGAGAGATAATTTGAGACATTGGAATTCGCCAGTCTTAAATTCGCTGGCAGACGAGGGCGAAAATAAAACGGAAGCAAATATTTCCCTGTATACAATAACTTGTTCATCCTTAAACATGTGACCACTAGGAATTTGTAAATTCAGGGCTCGATATTCATCTACAATTGTATGTTACCTTGTAAGTTACCTTGCTTTTTTAATCAATATACACTCAGTGACAGGTGATCCAAACTATTTCTTAAAAAAAACCTCATTAATTACTTTATCATGAAACTGGAAAAATTTTGACAAGTTCTAACTGCACATTATGGCAAACTTTTATCCAAAGACTTTTTGATTCTGCATGATTTGTTTTCTGTTCAGACTAGAGTCTTGTCTAACTTTATTTATGGTAACAAAATAGCTGTCAAATTCAGATAAAATTAAAATAACGAGGAAATAACGACTAAAATAGCATGTAGGTTCCAAAAGGAAACAGCCCATGGACTAAATATAGAAAAGTGGCTCCAAAAGTAGTGGCTTTAGGCAACCTAAAGAACCTTGAAAAACATGTTTCAATAAAAACAAAATGGAGAAAAAACATTGTTTTTACAACACACTCTTTCAATGAAATGACTCCCCAGATCACATCAATTCCATCAAATTAAGCATGAAGGTCCCACTTCTTAGCCAAATCATGCAGGGCAGTAGTTATTGTTTTAAATTTCTCTAGCATTAAAGGTGTTCTTGTGATCCTTACTATGATATTCTAGTTTTTTGTCTGGGCGCAAGGCCTTGTCTCTTGCAGTACTTTCATAATCTCTTTCACTTTCACCATTTTTTGATTTTCTATTCCCATTTGTTTATCCAAAAGATTATAAAGAATTGGTTTGAATACAAACATTTCACTTTCTTGTCATAGTTCACTGGTAACAATACTAAAGAAAAACATGCAACATTCAAAGTCAAGAAATTGATATACTTGTTAAGTCAACCTTCTGACTATGTAAGGACACTGTTAACAATGAACTTTCTATATCTTTGTAGAGTAATTAGACAAATGGAACAATGAACAAAAGTACAAAAGCAAGCAAGGAGACCCTTTACTTTACAAAGATAAATCTACTTTGATACGCATTCCAATGAAGTGAAATACTGATATTGTGCACTAAACCTCTCAGTCAATCCCTTTAGAACTCCTGGACTTTATAGTATTAAAATCATTACAGCAAGCTTGTGAACTCTGAACCGACACTGCAATGCTTTAAGTACAAAAAATATTGAGACGACAGATTATGGATATAAAGCCTGTTGTCTAACAAGTTTATAATAGCTCTTATATACTAAAAATTCTGAAATATCAACTCCTCAGTTTTGAATATATTTTATTTTTCTTTCTCACTATTTTTAATATAATGTGTGAAATTGTATTTCTATTCGATATAAAATAAAGTATTGAGTAACAAAATTGATTCTCAACACATTTAAGAGAATTATTGCTGACAGTATCAGTTTTTCTTCATTTACTCATTAATACAAATACTTATTGAGCTATATTTAAATTATCCACTCACTAAACAGAAAAAAGAGGGCAAAGTATAGAAATAGTAACTCTAAACGCCATGATAAAAGCTATAATCTCTTCCCATGCTTCGGAATTTCCACTTTGGCGTAAATGAATCTGTTATTTTATTATTGTCAAACAATTAACAACTGCACTCAAATGCACAGGTCGAGTGCATAAGCATTGAGGGAATTTCAATACAATCTCAAACCGAATCATTAGAGAGATAATCAGTATCAGTGTTTTAACAAAGCAAATGATCTCTTGCTCATTAAAATTTTGTTCCGCCAAAAATAAAAATCAACTGAACTGCAGCGTGTGCATATAAAAGACAAAAACAAAACTCAAAAAACTTGAGGGTTCATAAAGTGTACCACAGCAACCCACTGCATACACAAAGGTCAAAGTTTTTTTTTCCCTTTTTCAGGGGATTTCTAGATTTGTATCTTTTTGACAGCTGTTATCTATTCCTTGTTTGATAATCAAAATGAGGAAAGACAGTTGCTATATTTACTACTATGCACTGCACACACAGGGAGGTGTAGCCAAATTAGTCACCCCACACTCAATGGATCAATGGAGAAGTTTTCCAGCCATTCATCTTGATATCAAGTTTTTTTTAATGTATATTTAAAAATTTTTAAAAATTCTACATCTCCCTCTTCCATTGAGATTAAATCATAAAAATTAAATATGTTTAAAGATTTTAAAAGATTCTACATCTCCCTCTTCCATTGAGATTAAATCATAAAAATTTGCCAAATGTTAAAAAGTCAAAAAATAGTTTGCAGTTCAATCGACTGCATAAACATAGTTCACAAAAAGATGAAGGTAAAATAGCAGCTAAAATGACTTGCTGCTCATAAAACAAACAAATCATAGAATTATCATGTTTCACATTAAATGCTTTCATGTTATTTTAATATTCAGGACAAAGTTTGGGTCAATAGCAGGTGTATTAACTTTGAACAAAGGAAAGCAGCATTTCAAGGTTACTATAATCAAACATCCAAAGTGCCGATATGGGTGTTGGTCAAAAGAAACCTCACCAAGGGTCAGTTTTGATAACAAAAATGTCACTTGTTCTAAAAGCCAAACTCTTTTTATGATGGTTTCCTTTTCTTTTTTCAGACTTACTAAAGTCATTTGTTCAGAAGAAAGTCAGTTAAACCTTACACAAACAGAAACAGAATCCTGTTCAAAGTAGTGTTCAGAGAATTTAAAGGTTTTCTCTCTCTCCTCTCTCTTCAAATTGCCTTTCCTGATCAAATTCTTGGTAACTGGGTTTTTCACAATCAATTTTGTATTCCATTTCAAAGAAGATGATCACTTTATTTAATAGCCCAAGAAATATTTCATTGTAATTTTTTTTTCAGGTCTAATAAAATTCATTTTTCATTTGACAAATACTATACTGAACAACACTTGTATTGCTATTAGCCCACTGAAGGTCACATCAAAATGACCTGGGAAATACTAACATATGAAAAAATAAATGCAAAAATAAACAATTTTAGTTTCCCTATGGTTATTTGATATGCCACAATTTAGTATTGGCTACATGCAAATTCCCTGAATTGTTGTTTTATTTTATCACATCTTATCTAGGGTATAAAATTTAAAATAGACAAAAAGGTTAATAGATATGAAATACATGAATGACAAATGGAATCTCTGATCGAATCGTCACCCTGCTCCAAAAATTGCCCTCACACCATGCTATAAAATGTGATTAGTATTTCATGTGATATTCGTCTCCCGAGACCAAACTTTGATAAATCACTTTTGAGTTAAGGACAACAGATATTGCTGTCATAAAAAGCACTAAACAGGATTCAATGTGCTGAGAAATTATTCAGATAATTTTCAACCCATTGTCAAGTTGGCTTGTTCCTCCAAACTTTACAGTCTTCATAAAGTAACTAGTCGTGCTTGGCCACGCTTTTTAATAATCAATTGCCTTTTCATACCCTCTCCTAAAAACTAATAACAGGAGATTGCAATTTAAAAAGAACATCAAAGTGGGCCTTCAATAATGACTTGTTACTTTTCTCACTTTTGGTATAGATCCCATTGAATCCTACTCTATCAGTAATGGAATCTTCAGTGAATGAAGGTGCAAAGTGGATCCATAATGATGCATGCAGAGTTGTCAGTTACCAGTTATCTCCCTTTAGTACAAGGGTCATTACCCCTTAATGGTCAAACTTCCAGCTGATTTCTATTGTGTAAGGGGGGTTGGGGAAATGAGATTACATCACCTTTCTTCCCAACCTTCTCACCAGGTTTCCACTTCAGTAATCCCACTTCTCATTCTGAAGTCTGGAATTGTCCAAAATGTGTATCAAAGATAGACAAATTAAAGCTGACACAGGATTTGCTCAAATTAATTACAGACAAGGTTAAAATTTTCTTCTTAATGTCACTCAGGAAGGCATAAAAAGCCCATCTAGTTACGTAATTTTTCCTGTCTTATCACAGACAGATCTCATTAATGGCAGCTCACATCTCCTGCTTCTACTTGGCTCAGTTTTATCTTGTCCATTACTTCTAGCACAGAAAAAATGATGCCACAGCAAATTTTATTTCTACTCTTTGTTTTGATTTTGCATTGAAGTTTTCTCTTAAATCCATTAATAATTGAACTTTGTTTCCTTTAAAGAATGTAAGCCATAATTCATTAAAACCGCACACTGACTTAACCATAAAGCTCTATAAAAATAAGGGGAGAAGATAAATGAAAAACATGAAACTTGAGAAAAACTCACTTCTACAGTGCAAATTCATTAACCAAACTAGAGCCGAGCTCGTTGCAAGCAACGAGAAGGTCTTCCGTTACAGCTTCAAGTCGAGACAATTTGATTAAAATCATATCCTTGATCCCCTCCTTGTTTTTCTATTTTCGCTACAAGAGAATCTGAAGAAACCCCTCTTGAGATCACCCCCTGTTGAACGTTTAATTATAAATATACATGAGTTATTCTAGCAATCAAAGCAAGTGTTAGAAACGGTAATTTCGGGTTACAAACAAAAATGAAGTTGTACGACGAAATGATGCCACATGTTTGTGAATCTTTCGGTATCAGCAAGTAAGAGATGGAGCATAAGTTGATATTAGACGCCCTTAGGGAATCTAAAGAATGTATTGGCATAACTTCCAAATCATATAACTGAGGAATGGAACCGACGATTTCATTGGTCAAAGCAAAGTTATCCAGGAGGTGACCTCAAGTGGGGTTTCTTCAAATCATCGTATAGCGACTATAGAAATTTTAATCAGATTGCAAGTCAAGAAAGGATTGTCATTCAGTCTTAATAAAACCACCCCCTCTTCTTCTTACACTTGTCAGGGTCTGACAGTTATTGATATGAGGTCATCTTTACACTACCTTAACTTCTGACCAATCAGGGCTTTAGAAAATCAATTTGAACTCTTCAAAAGGAGACAGAAAAATAAATCCATGCCTATTTTCTATATATTACTGCAACCTCCAGACTGCATAGTTTTGAAGAGTTACACTTCTCATTAAACAGATAAAGGCATGTCTGTAATAAGCTAGGGGTATATATTTAGATTGTATGCAAATTTAAAGGTCATAGAAAGGTGACCTCTTATTGATACCTATCCGACCCCGTTGAGTGTAAGGAGAAAAGGGTGGGCTGTCATTAAACTGGATTGTCAATATAATAATAGTAAGTTCAGAAAACGAGGCTCAATTTCAAAGTATTATTTTTCTACCAGACAAACTCTCTTTTTAACTCATTTCACGGTTATATCAATTTATGATAACTTAAAACACATCACTTATATGTACATGTATTTAATTATTCCAACCAGAAAATCGATAAATACGTTTACATGTATGTACAACTGATGACAGGATTCAAACTACTGGTATGCCTATATCATAGTGTAAAAACACAAAATCCACTGCGCTGATGCATGGAAAAAAGTGTTATGTTTCATAAACATTTTGATTCCCTATATTCATACTTAAAGCTCTACCGCTAAAACATGGAATAGTTTATGTAAAGTGCAGTGTTAAAAGAACACCAATTGTAAATAAACAATAATGCCTTCTCCCATCTGAGGGTGCGCTATTAGTATACGAGACTGAGGTGCTCAGTGGTAGGGATAACTATCCGTATAATGTTTGTCCATACAGGCCTCAGTTTTGTTTTTTAAAGGATGAGTATATTTATCTGAAATCTTCACAAGCAAGTAAAAGAAATTCACAAATCTTCAAAATCATAATCCGCAGTGGTAGGGGTTGTGAGGCATCTCTAACTTCATTTTTTTTCAAATAGGATTTTGTTTTAAATATCCCAATATTTTTTTTTGCCTTGAGCGCTCATCTAGAAAGTGTGTGGGTGTGGGGGTGTCAATACCCCAAAATTTAATTTTCTAAATGTAAATTTCAGAAAATGTTGGCAGGGGTGGGGGCAGAACTCCAACTGAATCAAAAATCCTTTTTGTCACTTTTGTGTGACAGGAAGAGAGACCTCTGGTTTACAATTATTTCTATCATGTCACATATACATGTTTTAGTTATAATATTTTGGAATTTTTAAAAGATACAATATCATTTATTTGATAAAAATCATATATTTATGCATACATGTATTAACATGTGACGTGTAAACCTAAAAGTAATCAATTTTGTTCAGTTTTTTACTTGAGTAACAGAAAGGCATAAACCAGCGTTTTGTTCAGAGCACTGTGTACATTGTATATTTAAACCAAACCAAAAGAGATGGTGTGACGTCAAAGCAATTTGTTTTTGTTTTTTTAAACAAAAGAGTTCTACATAATGTCAACCTCCAGAAAATACGATTTCTCTAACTTTGACATTTACAACACATGCGCGGATCCAGAAAATTTTTCCAGGGGGGGATCCGAATTGAACGTGGGGGGGGGGGGGGGGGGCTACACTATTCATCAGAAATGTTGACAAGCAAAAATAAAAAAAAAAAAAAAAAAAAAAAAGAACTTATTTCCCAAAATCATGAAGTTCCTAATCTGTGGAGGGGGGGGGGGGGGGGTAACGTAGTATGCCTATAACTTGAAAAAATTGTACCTGTCAAAAATTTTTTCTCCCATATTCATGATATGCCTAATCCGATTCATGATATGCCTTTTCCGTGGGGAGTTGGGGGTGCGAATATGCTTATAACTGCATTTTTTTCAATATCACTCTTAATATTTCCGCTTCCGACGCCTTTCCAAAACATATATGTGTTTTCCAGGGGGGTCCGAGTCGTATTTGGGATAATTTCACTTTGTAAATTTAATAACTTCTCATTTTTCGGGGACCCCCCCCCCCCCCCCCCTCTAGATCCGCGCATGCAACAATTAATAAAATCCGTTGAACAACACATATCTATACCATTTAATTGTAACTTTGAGAAGTGCATACATTTTTGGGAGGCAACTGTGTCGCTAGTCTGTAAGTCAAGTGAATTATGTCCTAAGGTCTTTTAAAGAAATAAGAAACTGTCAACACTTGCAGTACTCTGATGATTTCTATGGCGACCGACTGCATTGAATAACGTATTTCATAACTTCTAAACGTGAGAATTAACAAATAATGATTATTTAACATCTTTGACTTAAAACTTTAAACTTATATTCAACAATTGACCACTACATTGATAGCTCACTTCCCACAGGTGCTTGGGGACGGGACCCCCCCCCCTCCAATATTCATCCCCACATTCCCGAGTTATTTTTTTTCATCATTTATTTTTTAAATTATATGTTGATGTATGCTACACAAAAAAAATTCACAATTAACGCGAAATAAGCTATGTACAAAAAATGTATATACCACTGGTATAAAAAGAGAAGAAGGTTGGCAACTTCAGCAGACGCCATCTTGTAAAATTCGACACCTCGCTAGGAAATCCCAACATTATTTAACTAAAAAGAACTGACCGGCTGGAAGTGATGGTCGCTGTATTTCCACAAGTTATTAATAAATGAGGTGCAATGCTATTTTGTGACTTTTCAATAAATCCAGTCGTGTTATTTTCACATTTTACACCATCGAACTCTCGTTTCAATTCTCAGTGAACGGAAGTCGTTCATTCTGCATTAGTTTAGTCACAGGCAGCTATTTTTAGCAAAAGGTAAAACCAGAAGAAGACATCCGAGTGGCGTTAGATACATGAAAAGATCAGAGGATCACGATTGTTAAAACAGTAAAATTTTACTTAAAATAGTTGCGGCAATTTAATGGATGGAAATTTACGTTTATGTACCTTATTTCGCGTTTAATTGTGATTTTTTTTAGTGTAGCATACATCAACATATAATTTAAAAAATAAATGATGAACAAAAATAACTCGGGAATGTGGGGATGAATATTGTGGGGGGGGGGGGGGGGGGGGGGTCCCGTCCCCAAGCACCTGTGTCACTTCCAAGTGTATTTTAATTACATAACAATTGATGATCTGCATCCATAAATTACCTATGGCTATCTGTGTCCAGGGTTGTGTGCACATAAAGGCCGAGGTTTTTAACCGGTCTGTTTACCTTAGGTAAGTTCAGGTGGGGGTGGAGCCTATATTGAAAGAGGTGTGAAACCCCGAGGGAAACACGCTCGCTTGTGTATATATACACGGAGTATTAAAGTGCTCTCAAAAGAGTTTTTTTTCGTTTATTTAAAAAGAATATCGTATTTACATGTATATGTACTTATAAAACAAATTGTTCTTCGTTGAAATGAATATAAAACGCATGAAAAACCGCGTGCGACATGTGCAAAATCTTTCGTTTGATTGAACAAGTTTCTGTCAGGATTAACTGAGAATATATCCTGATGCTTTGTGAATTATACAATTACCCCACCTTACTCAAATACTAATGCAACTTTGCAACCAATGCTTGTAAATCTTTTCCGATCAGCTGCTAAATTAAAGTGCACAATAATTATACCAGCTGCGCATGCACCAGAGCTGTCTGTACTTGTTTCTATTCCGGTTTCAGCTCGTGAAATTTCTCAAAGAAATGTGATAACTAACGATATAAATCGTGAACGCAATATTTGATTTCATTTAATTATTTATTCTCAATCACAAACATCTTTATTGATAAACGACGTCTTTCATGGATACATGATCGGCACCACATGATTGGTAATCAGCGCATTTAGTGTGGTACATAACCAAGTACGAGTAAATGTTTAATTCATATCTTTTGTTTAAAGTGCTAAAAGATAGCGATTTATCGTCACGGTATGCAATCAAATCAAAAGAAAAAAGTTTATTGCACCGTCGTCGCGAGCGCTGGGCATGGTATACACAGGACGAGTAAACAAATGCCAATCATTTTCTAACATCCAAACTGGGGCCTCGATTTAGTTGATTAACAAGGGTTACACTGACCAGGTAAATTTGAAGGCGGTGCTTATTTTTCGGTCGCACGGGGTGATTGAATTAACACGCAGACTGGCCGAATAAACACACAGAACACATTAGGAAGTACGTTAACAAATAAGGAGTCACCAAAAATTGATTTTCGCCAATCACTGGGGGGGGGGGGGGGGCGGAGCAGCACAGAGATGACTGTTTTTAAACTTCCTAGAACGCTTCGAAAATTAATGATTTTTTTTAGTATGTCAATCCTCTTAAAATTTGGTAAAACTCTTTAGAAAACTTATTTTACTTTCTACACTATTTAATTTTTGTGTTGGTCGAATATTAATTCTTACACCAGTATATGTGCATATATGACTCGATGGCCAGGAAAGTTTGAATATTGTCTTAAAAGTGTTAAAGTCTGTAAAAAGTAAAAAAAAAACCAATAATTAACGGAAATGATCATGAGTAACTACAGTCTATTCATCGTCGGACCCCACGGGTTTTCCATCCATTAAATTGCTTGAAATCAGTGTAACGGATAGAAAACCCGTGGGTTCCGACGATGCAGTATATTAATCTTACATGTAAGTTAAACACATATCAATTTTACATATGCCGGTAAATATCTCGGAATTTCATTATATTTAATCTTTTATTTATACAATCGGCCTTGCATATTTAGAATCGAATTGATAGATTACTTTTATTCAATTAATGATAGGTTTTTATAAGATTTTCGCCCTGACGTTTAAATCAACTGAATAAGGGAGATAAATTCATCTTTCATCTAAAACCAATATAAATGAAAATAAAATAAACAAATAGTTTTGTGTTCGTACAAAATATCAATAAACATACACGTGTGATAAGGTACATGTAGATGTCCCCTCGCGCGCGATCTTCTCGGCCATGTGCGAGCGTGCGAGGGATGATCATCATTTAAAGGGGTAATCTTTGTGGGTTTTTGTTGTTGATCTAAAACATTATAAGTACAGTTCTTATACAAACCCACCATTGATTTATGTCTGACGATGTTTTGGATTAGGAATAATATCGGATTTTATAATTTTCAGAATGACTTCTTAATTTACATTTTAAATAAAACATTAATAACTTAAAATTAAAACAGTTCCTGTATTTGCGGCTATAGAAACTCAAAACAAGTACATGAAAGACGCGAATCTGGTGTATTAGATAACCGCTGACCGCTTGTTAGTGCACCCGCGGCCGAGGAGCCCGCGATCTCCTCGGCCGCGGGCGAGGAATAGGTTACGTAAAGTTACAACACACACAGCTCAGAACCCAGGAAGATTTGAAATGTTTGCAGTATAATAATGACTAAAATCTACCAAATAGAAGTTGTTATTTTTTTTTACTTAAAATCCACAATTGATCTATGCCTGATATTACTTCCGATTGAGAATGACATTTCTTTTATTAATTAACAGAACGTTTTCTTAATTGACACTCTATCGTTTAATTCAATTTGAGAAGAATAAACGTCTATGTGTGATCAAAATTAAAACAATTCTTGTTTTCGGCTAAATGAACTCATAAATTGAGAGACGTGACTCCGGTGTATTAGATAACCGCTGACCGCTAGGTAGTCCAGCCGCGACCATGGCGACCGACTTTCTCGGCCGCAAGCGAGGGATAGCTTACGTAATGGTTCACACACAAAGCTCTGATTCCAGATATATTTTAAATGCACACAGCATGATAACTAAAAATGTATCACATAGATTTATTTTTTTCCGATAGTTTGTGTGATTTACTAGAAAAGAAAAAGAATGTTTATATTTTCTGTTTCTCGGTTTTTAGGATTGTACAGAATTTACGAAGATGACTTAAACTCCTCACATAATAAAAGCATGTATCCTAAATTTTTTTTGTTTTTTTTGTTTTTTTGTTTTTTGTGAATTAAAGCCTCCTTTTTAAACAGGCATACTGTCTGTCGTAACTTTATGTCAGTTGTACGCACAATGACTTTCGTTAACTTGCCAAATAAACACAGGTACATGTTAACATGTAAAGCTTTTTACACTCATACTACACAACTCACCAACAAAATAACATTGTAACGACATTTATAGGATCCCAACAAACAACTTTTCCAGCGACAGCTATATCAAAATCCGAGCCGTTTTTTAGTTATTTAGCAAAAACTTTCAAGGGCCCTTGGCCCTTAATTTAAGGGGCCAGCCCTTTTTTATTGGTGTCAAATGAAAGTCCTTGACATTCTGCACAACTTTTATTCTACATGTTTTAACAAAATATTTTTCGTTTAAAAGATACAAAGGAAAATATGTCTAAATTTTCGCACTTTTTGGAACCCTGTTTTTTGACCCCCTACCTTTTTCTAAATAAAGAAAGTAATCCAAAAACAAAAACCGATGTGCAAAACTTCAATGTCTCTGTTATTCAAATTCGTTGGATTCCCATTCCCTGCTATCATAGTCTCGGAGCCTTTGTCTGGAAACGAAAGGCCCTAAATTTTTTAAAAAGGGGAATAACTCGTTAACGGAAGAGGATTTTTAAAATTTATGAAATGGTTTAGATAGTGTTTTGTAAAGTCTATAAGCCCTGAAAATTTGAGCAAAAACCGTTTAGAAATGAGCAAGATATGAAGCCTCAAAGTTCGCGTCTAGGAAGAAAAAAAAAAAAAAGAAAAATAAGAATAATCTTAATCTGCACAATAATATAAAGGTCTTCCGTTGGAAACGGAAGACCTTAATAACATCCAAATAACATAACAGGTGTAATATATAGTTAGCTTCTAAATGACCTGTGATTTATCAGTACTAAGGCAAAGTTAGCTTTTCCATTTAAGCTGAGAAAAATAATTACCTTTTTATTTTTTTACTCAAGACAAAGTAAATTGTTGCATTTTAAAATACCTAAAACTGTCCAAAGGGTCTTTTACATATGTTGGGTCTCTTTAGGATAAATGCCATGTCTATGACGATGTTAATATGAACTTGAACTTTGTCAAAGGTTATCACAATTTCTTGTGCCAAGATGGAGCCTCTAATGATTCTTTATAGACCTGGCACATTAGAGAGAGAGAGAGAGGTTTTGGTTTTGATTTCATCCCTCCTACCCCCTCTTTCACTTATGCATTAGTCTCTGTGAGACATACCGGTACATATACATGAATACTGTAATATGAAGAAAAATTTCCAAAACAATATGAAACAAGATATGTTTGTGAAACACTTATGCCCCCCTCCCTTGGAGACCTCTGCAAAGAAAATGAACGGAAACTGCAAAATATTGGAATTTTTCCAAGTCCAAGGGGCTTAACTCTGTCAAAAATTGCTCGATTGTACCCAAAAGCGAACTTGGCCTAGATATTATTATGATAAATCTGTATACCACATTTTATTTCATTATGTACAACCTCTGTGAAAAAAATGAACGGAAACTGCAAAATATTGGAATAAGTCCATGGGGCATAATTCTGTCGAAAATTGCTCAATCATACCCAAATCGAACTTGATCTAAATATTATTATGATAAACCTGTATACAAAATTTCATTTCAGTATCTGCAACCTCTGCGAAGAAAATGAACGGAAACAGTTGGTGGACTGACTGACAGGCAGCAGCAAAGCAATATGCTCTCCCTTCTTCGAAAATATCAGCACACAAAAGAATGCAGTGAACAAACTTTCAGAAATGTCAATGCATTAGTTCTTTAATACTCTACAAAAAAATAACAATTGTTTTGGGGTAGGAGGGGGGTCTATATACAATAAGACATATTGTAGCTCAGCTTTTCTCTAGATCCCAGATAATCTAGAGGATATGTATTTAGTATACCTGTTCTAACAACATAACCCACAGACATGCAGAAAAGGATTTTACCCCACCCCCAGCTCTTTTGGTTAAGTCAGCACGGGGGGGGGGGGGGGGGATCCCCTTAAATCAAGATTTATCTCCAGTTGCAATAACATAAACAATCAGTGAATTGTTAATAATCTGGTGCCAAAAGGTTTTTATGCCAGCCAATCAACATTTGTCCTTCTCTGCAGGACTCCCACAAGCTGTTCCAGGAGATTATGGAAAATACAAATCAACTATTGAAAAAAAACAAAGTTGTGATAATATTATTTAATATATCATTTATTTTCTGGCCAAAACAATTTAAAGGCATCAAAGGCCTGCAGTGTGAACGCAATAGCGTTTTCATCATGACAAAGAGCTTACATCATGTCCTGTCTTCATAAATCATCTGTTTATTTAATATTTTGAAAAGCCTTATAAACAGGCAATGTATTTATCCTACATATGCAAATGAATTCTGTAATGACATGCCATGGATAAGAGGTGACAGAAGGTGACAGCACATGAACTGAATCCTTCACTGTAATTTATGGGCTGATGACATAATTACATTTCCACAAGTTACAGAAATAGTAAGAAGTTCTTCCCAGTTATTTTTTTTCTGAATGTTTACTTGCATTCTATATGAGACCTCAAGGAAAAGTCTATTCCTGTACACATGCACTGAAGTGAAAAAGACAATGTCACCTTAGCTGTGATATGAATAAGGGAGGGAGCATTTTCAGACTGAATTATGCAAGAGTCAATTTTAATGTTCTTCTAACATGAGAATTTGTAATTATCATAACAATTAACCCAAAATTTGAATTCAGGCAGAAATTGCAACATGTCAGGATCCCCATGTATGGAACAGTTCCATTTTATTAATAAAATCTTTTTTCAATGGATAAAACAAATTCTTAGCTTGGCTTTTAATCATTTCTATGACTTTGAAAAGGCTTGGTGTATAATCTACAAGAACAGGATTTTCAGTGCATGGATATTAGCATGAAACTGTCAAAGAAACCGAAGCCAATGACCAAATACACGTGATATGGTCTTTCAAGGACATGTGCAAGCACTGTACATGTACATTTAACTGTAACAGCTAAATATAATCATGACTACAGCAACCAGCCCGGACTTGTAATATAAACATTGATGCAACCTGAGGAACTTGGCTTGCATATAATGCATCACCACTAGCATCTATAAACACTCTTGCATGTACATGTTTACCATTGTAAATGGATCTCCAGACTATTTCTCTTTATTCAAATACATGTTTAACTTAATAAGCATGTGTACAATTTTTCTGTGTCCCTGGAGCAAACAATTCAAACTCAAAATCATGGCGAGTTGTTGACGCTGAACATAGACATGTTACAGTAACATTGTTACATTTCATCTGTAAACAACTTCATAGTTCATACGCATTACTCCCACTCCCCTTTCCTTTGAGGCATGCATCATTCAAAACAACAAATAGAAAGGGACAATGATTCAAACACAAAAAAGCATAGACTACGTGCCTATTTACAGCAGACCTACTAGTGTATGCTACATTCAGAGACCAATTAGCCATCAGCTAGGGAATTAAACATGGTCTGATTTCAAAATTATTCCTACTGCGTATACTATATCCTAATTTCTCATCTATATCCAATTCTTCATGATAGGCCGAGACATTAACTGTAAATAAAAGATTGATTCCAGTTACTAAAAACAAATTTATCTAAAAACAAGTCACATTAATCTAATGGACCATGCATGGATGAGTCATGAATATAACAACTGGCTGTATTAAGCACTTTGTTGCAGACTTTGTCGATGTATATTTTTTTCCTCAGAATCATCTGCACTGTATGATCTTAGCCTCATTTACAAATGTAAATATTGCATCAGCTCACAACACAAAACACGCTTCTGTTGCATCATATCAAAAAATCAACCACTTGTCTGACACATTCAAAGGGAACCCTCATGAAAGAATTTTTCTGAAAATTTCCTTAAATTCACCGAAATATGTCTGAATCATATCTGAAAAATTGCTTACTACCATTTTGTGCCTCTGAACCAGTTCTGAACACATTTCAGCAATATTGCTGGACTGTCTGAAAAATCTGAATTGTTCTGAATTTGTCTGAAAAATCTGAACTGTTTTGAAAATTGCTGAAACAGTCTGAACTCTATCTGTATAGTGCTGAAACAGTCTGAACTATTCTGAATATTGCTGAAACAGTCTGAACTGTTCTGAATGTTGCTGAAACAGTCTGAACTATTCTAAATATTGCTGAAATACTCTATATTAAGCATTAATCCTGATGTAATTTTTTGTCTGAAACAATTGTTTGAAATCTATTGGAATTTTGGTGCTGATCAATTCTTAATTTAATGAAATTTAATGCTATTTAAATGCTGAAATATGTCTGCAATTGAATATTCCAAACTGATGCATTTTTCAGAAAAGAATTCAATTTCACCAATATTTCATTTAAATAAAACAATAAAACTTAACAGATTATTTCAAATGGTGTTGAAAATGTGTAAATTCACGTACCAATGTGTACCGTCATTTTACTATAATTTAAAAATTTGCTCAAACATTTCAGAAGTTGCTACTATACAAAACAATCAGAACTACAAACTATTATAAAGACAGTTATACTATTGTACCTCCTCATTGTAACTTAGTTCTCTCTAGCAGATATACAAGTTAATACTACCGTATATAATTTGTTTCAGCGAGTGATTCTGCTTTATCTGTATTTACCTCGTTTATTTAGTGTACAAGTTGAAACACAAAATTTCGTTTACAAGCGAATGGCATTGCTGTAGCAAAAAGTTGATGAGCATTTAACAGACACGTAATAAAACTGTTTCTTGACATTTCCCAAAGGTCTATTCACAAAATTATTTATTTCTTATCTGCCAAAACACCTGCACTCATCCTGCAACTTCGCTCGGACTTTGAAGTGTCCGCCATTGTTAATGAGGTATCGAAGCAATTCGTCACCGTTACATAACGCTCACTGAACTTCAATACATAAAAGCCATACTTTTACATCAATACGAAGATTTTTTTTTATCAAAATTACAATACAAATTATAGAAACAAACTATAATGCGAACGTTTTGTTTTCAATGTTACCAAAATGAATTAAAAGAAATTAAACAAAAAATTGGGGAGGGGTGAAATTGACTAGTAACAACTTGAGTACTATTAAAAGATAACTAGTTTCTGACAGTTCTATGTCTGCTTTTAAAGCTATTTGATTAAATTTCCCAGGTGTTTACAACAGTTTTGCATATATTTAAACAAACTGTAAATGATTAACTTATTTTTAATCCGGAATTATATCGGTTTATCATCGAGTTGTTTTGAGTACACTACGTCACTTCCGCCCAATGATGACGCACTTTTGATGGGAGCTACAAGCAGACGGATTTGAAAATTCAAAGATTTATACATCAATTGATGTTTTATAGCGGGATATTTCTAAAGGAGGTAAGGTACACTATAAATTAATTGATAAATGGAAACATTTAATTAATGTGATAAATGGTTTTTTTTGTATTTAAAGATAATTTAATGATTGAACAGTAAGCAATGTTTCTATTTTACACACATTATAAAGTTATGCTACAAATAAGTCTTATGATTTAATGAAATATGCCAAGCTGTAATCTCATGTAATTTATGATGCATAGGAACTTTACATTGTATATAAATTGTTTTTGCACCACTCATAGTTGCTGATCATATGCAGGAAAAAATAGGGAAGCTGAGACCTGCAAAAACTGTTCCCAAAATAATGATGATAAAGGTGAGAAAAAATGGAATGTATATTTATATTGTACATGTATATTCTATTTGACTTGCATGTATAAATTTGCATGAAAGGTTAATAAATCTCTTTATTAAAAAAAAATAGCATTATGATTATCAGAAAACATGTAAAATCTTGCATGTTAATAAAATAATAAATTCCTGTATTTTTGTTTCAGGATGGTAAAAAATCAAACTGCACAAGAAGCAAGGCATTTAAAGAAGTTTCAGGGAGAGGCAGATAAGTGATGTGGGAAAAATGTATATTTAGAAAAATATGAATAAATTTAATTTGCTTGAAAATCCTATTCATTTGTACTTTTCATTTTTGATAGATTACAGAGGTAATAGAATAGTGCTGAAATAGTGATGAATATTCGCTGATAAGGTTCTGTAATATTGCTGAAAATTTTCTTAAAAGATGTTGTAATTTTACTGAAAATTTGCTGCAATATTGCTGAAACAGCACTGAACTATTGCTGAAATTGTGCTGAAGAATTATTGATTCGTTGCTGAATTGTGTCTTGAATACTGCTGAAACATTGCTGAGTAATTGCTGGAAATTTTTCTGAACTTTGCTGAAATCTGAAAACTGTCTGGAATGTTCCAATTTCAGACAGATTTCAGAATTGTATTATTTGCTGAAAAAATACTGAAATATTGCTGAGATTTTTGCTGATTTTTTGTTCAGCACTTTCTGAAATCTGTCTGGAATGTTCCAATTTCAGTCAGATTTCAGATATATAAATCAGAAAAATTTCAGATAATATTCAGAACAAAATCAGCAAGAAATTCATATATGTTTCAGCAAAAAATTTACATGAGGGAAGTAACTCTGCTTGACATTTCTATGACCATGACCTTGAAATCTGAGTTTCTGATAACTGTTACAATAAAGCAAAGAGAAAGAAAGAATTTCAAATATACTTTTGAAATGTTCTCACAATATTAAATGCTAATAAGAACATGAATCTCATTTGTTAACAACACATCCGTCATTGCTATTGCAGCTATAAATGCCACCATTAATTACCCTCATAATAAAGATATATAAGCTGGGGCTGTCTGTCTTACTAGCAATGTCAGAATGACTGGAACTCACTGAGGAGTTATATATAGCATGTGTACACAAACTTACAATCTCCATGTCTGTAACTTTCCATACACACATAAAACATATACTAAACAAAACAATCTCTCTCTCTCTCTCTCTCTCTCTCTCTCTCTCTCTCACACACAAATTGACTGTCACCGAATGGTACACATGCTCCTCAATATCTATCAACACAATTCAAACTTTATTTATAAACACATCCTATCAAATGATCCGGATGTGATCAATGAGCTAACAAGTGGAAATTTCTACATTATCATCGCATATTTTCTGATAAATGAACTTGTTACTACTTAAAAGTATCAAAGAACCGGTAATGAACAAAATTATAAATACCAATTAATATTCTTCAGCCCCTTTCCCTTGTACCACAATAATACCCCCAAACCTTTTAAAAACAAGAGGCCCATGGGGCCACATCGCTCACCTGAGCAACAATGGGCGTTCAAAAGATATTGTGCCATATGGCCCCTCAGTAGAATAACAAAAAATAAATATTGTAAAGTATTCGAATTTTACACTTATTTTTGCATACACGTTATCTTTGACATTGTATCTTTATGGAATACTATTTTTACCCAGAATAAGAAAATCCTACGCAAGATATAAAACTAACATTTGGTAGGGATACACTGTTAACTTCCAATTCCCTATATTTTCGTTCTGCCCCCACCCCCTTCCCCCACTTTATAAAGCGATCAAAATATATGAGAACATATAGGTACATTTTCTTCCTCAACTACTTACTAGTTATTGTATTTTTTTTTAAATATCATATAATAGTTATTGCATTTTATCAAATATCCTATAGATGTGAAGAAGAAAATTGTACTCCAATCCGCTCAATTCCTCAAATTAAAAACATTCAAAAATTTAATTTGTCTTCTCCATTATAATTAAATGACTGTTGTTTACCTGGCGTAAACTCGTGTGACTTTTATAACTTTACTCACATTTGAGTGATGAATACACTGGAATGAAAATTGTTGTCACGTGACATGTTAAACAACTATAAAAATCAATGTTACAGTATTGACAGGCACATCACTCTATTTTACTAAGGCACACCCATTATTTTCATCTTTATTCAAAAATAAAAATGGCTACAGACCAGGATAATTTTCCGCTGCAATATTTTCTTAGGAATAGCAATAATTCCTTTATCCCCGCAAAAGAAATGTGTCAGAACTATGGAAATTGTTTAACGGTGTCGTTTTTATTTACTCGTGTCTGAAAAACTATCAAAATTGATGTAGATTTCACATTATTCATTGTATAAAGAGGGGGCACCAGAGAGTAGTTATATACAGCATATCATCCGTTAATTTTTTTGTACAAGTATTTAACATTTAGCAAGACATTTCTAATGATCAACCAAAATTTCAGTGTCAATCGTAGAATTATAATCAAGATACAGAGCTCACAATTCTGCTAGGTTTGAGTCATATTTTGTTCACATGAGTTAAAAATTATTACATTCAGCTTAAGATTTTTAACTTGGTATTTCCTATTCAGCATTTAAAGTGGGAAAAAAAGAATGGCCTCAGATCTGTGTACATAGAATTTTGAGAAAATCTCTGTATCTTGCTTATAATTCGAAGCTTAACACTCAAATATGATTAGTAAATAGAAATTGTAAACAATTAAACACAAGAAACATGCACTATAACAAATAAAGTGCACAATTTATTTTTCAAAATGAATCATATACATGTATATACCTACATATTTCCGTCAGCGATATTAAACTCTATTTAAATTTATGAATAAACTCGAGAAAATGCTAAGCATCTCAACAAAACACATTGCATTAATCTAATATTACGCAAAAGATCATACCGAATTACCGATAGAATGAATAGTATTTTAGTACTCTTTTAATACATCAGATTTTGCTTAATTTGCGCAGGTAAACAGTTAACTGGCTGATTTACCGAAGTCTCTGTTTGATTTGATACGTAAAAATTTACAAAATACAGGCGATAGTTCCCAGGTTACAAAGCATAGATAATGAAAACGAAACGAAAATCAAAACAAGCTAACACCACCGTCATATGTGAAAACTGTCAACGCATTGAAATATTTCACCTCAATTTACTTCACAAAATCGGCACCAATGTATTTTGCATGTTTCAAAGATCCCCTTCGTACGCGAACTGTTGCACAACATTGTCAGATCGACCCGTTTATCTTAAACACGAGTCTTGGTAAAATGGGTGGGCAAACCCGGGCCGGGGCAAAATAAAAGCCGGGGCAGATCGGCAATCGTCAATTCCAAAATACGCATTGTTTTGCAGCAATATTTACAGCGAATACAAATATACTGGTCCGTAACATATCCTCAAAATTTTAATGAGATTGGCATATTAATAACTGCCAATCTTTTGTTTTGCCCCGGCCCGCGTTTGCCTACCCATTTTACCATGACTCATCATGGTCATGGAATACCGAACCCGAAGCTATAAACTGATTGAAACACGCCTTTCCTTTATTATTATTTTCGTAATAACTCAGATTTGAAACAGAATTAGCCCATAATTTTTGCAATTTATATTTTCCTTTCCATAAGGATTATTTATGCTAAATTACATTGAATTTGACTCGGTAGTTCTTGAGAAGAAGATTTTTAAAAATGCACCCCCTTTTTGTACAGTTTCGAGGTTTTCTCCGCTTTGAATAAAGATCGGCCTTTCATTTTTGCAATTTATATTAACCTTCCCATAAGAATGCTTTGTGCCAAATTTCGTTGAAATTGGCCGAGCGGTTTTAGAGAAGAAGTTCAAAATGTTAAAAGTTTACAGACGGACAGACAGACAGACGGACGGACGGACAGACGGACGACGGACAAAAGGTGATCAGAATAGCTCACTTGAGCTTTCAGCTCAGGTGAGCTAAAAACAAACAAGATGTATAAAGACTGTCTACTTGCAGTGGGACCAGCGACTAACAAAATAATGTCATCTAGGTAATTAATATACAGATAAATGTTAACACAAACCCCACCCTGATGTCGCAATATTATTAATATTCACAAACAAGAGGCCCATGGGCCACATCGCTCACCTGAGTAACAATAGGTATGATAAAATCAGCTTAATGGAGTCGTAATAAAAACTATCTGGACAATGTAGTATAATACATGTAGATCCTGTATAAATAAAAATCAATTTTTTCCACTGGATATTCTTTAGTTCTTTTTCTAACAGGATGATTTTATAGTAATATCACATGTTGAGCATTGCAGCTCTCAAAAAGATCCTAAACAATTGTTTATAAATGGGATATAAACCTACATCAAACTCTGAACCCCTTGTGAGACCCAATTGTCCAGGAATCACCCAGAAGCCAAAATCTAAACAATATTAAATAATCACCTGGCTAATTAGTTTCTGAGAAGAAGATTTTTAAAGATTTACTCTATATATTCCTATGTAGATATTTGATCCCCAATTGTGGCTCCACTCTACCCCTGGGGGAAATCATTTTCACAACTTTAAATATACACTAACTGAGAATGCTTCCACATAAGTTTCAGCTATCCTGGCTGATTAGTTTCTGAGAAGAAGATTTTTAAAGATTTACTCTATATATTCCTATGTAAAAAGTTGACCTCCCCCCCCCCAATTGTGGCCCCACCTTACCCTCGGGAGTCATGATTTTCACAACTCTGAATCTACACTACCTTAGGATGCTTCCACACAAGTTTCAGCTTTCCTGGTCAAATGGTTCTTGAGAAGAAGATTTTTAAAGATTTACTCTATATATTCCTATGTAAAAAGTTGACCCCCCCTTTTTGGCCCCACCCTACCCCAGGGGGTCATGATTTTCACAAGTTTGAATCTACACTACCTGAGGATGCTTCCACATAAGATTCAACTTTCCTGGCCAAATGATTCTTGAGAATAAGATTTTTAAAGATTTACTCTATATATATTCCTATGTAAAAAGTTGAAACCCCCATTTTGGCCCCACCCTACCCCAGGGGGTCATGATTTTCACAACTTTGGATCTACACTACCTGAGGATGCTTCCACATAAGTTTCAGCTTTTCTGGCCAAATGGTTTTTTAGAAGAAGATTTTTAAAGATTTACTCTATATATTCCTATGTAAAAAGTCGACCCCCCATTGTGGCCCCACCCTACCCCCGGGAGTCATGATTTTCACAACTTTGAATCTACACTACCTTAGGATGCTTCCACACAAGTTTCAGCTTTCCTGGCCTAATGGTTTTTGAGAAGAATATTTTTAAAGATTTACTCTATATATTCCTATGTAAAAAGTCGACCCCCCCATTTTGGCCCCACCCTACCCCCAGGGGTCATGATTTTCACAACTTTGAATCTACACTACCTGAGGATGCTTCCACATAAGTTTCAGCTTTTCTGGCCAAATGGTTTTTTAGAAGAAGATTTTTAAAGATTTACTCTATATTTCCTATGTAAAAAGTCAACCCCCCATTATGGCCCCATCCTACCCCCGGGGGTCATGATTTTCACAACTTTGAATCTACACTACCTGAGGATGCTTCCACATAAGTTTCAGCTTTCCTGGCCAAATGGTTCTTGAGAAGAAGATTTTTGAAAATTTCTCGAAAATTTTCATTAATTCCTAATTATCTCCCCTTGTAAGAGGGCTTGGTCCTTAATTTTCACAACTTTGAGTCCCCTTAGGCTAAGGATGCTATGTGCCAAGTTTGGTTGAAATTGGCCCAGTGGTTCTTAAGAAGATGTTGAAAATATGAAAAGTTTACAGACAGACAGACAGACAGACAGACAGACGGACAGACGGACGGACGGACGACAGACAAAATGTGATCAGAATAGCTCACTTGAGCTTTCAGCTCAGGTGAGCTAAAAACTTTTGCATTTCTTTTCTTTTCCCAACTATAAAGCAGTATTATTTTTTTTTTTTAAGTGTAATAGATATGACCTTCTGCTAACATTGCCTGCATGGCTTCAATAGCATGCCTTGTGCAAGTTGTGTTTACAATATACAGCAAGTGGTGAGCAAGGTAGAACCAAGATGGTTTAACCTTGGCTGCCAACAAGTCTGCATGTTACAAATGTTTATCAAGCATAGTGCACATTCTAAGAAAGCACTTTTTATTATCTCCAAGGCTGAGTTTTATTGAAGACTTCACAGCATGGCTTTTCCTTTCACTCAATAACTGTGATATTTCTTTCTGTCAGAATTTCCCCAACTTTTAGTAGCTAGGACTGCAACTATGCAACTATAGTTAAAATATTACAAGCATTATTTTTTAAAAAATTAATTATTATTTTTCAAATTAATTACTGTAATGGAGTACATGTATATTTTTTTCCTGCTCTGAAAAGGGTACAAGGAAATAAATGGGATATATATTATAGTTGATGCTTGTTTAAGTATGCACCATACATGTACCGGTATTTGACCGACTCCCAAACAATTATAAATAAACACTTGCCCTCATTTAACCGAGAGCAAACACACATCCCATTGCCACAAAAAAGATTACATAATTCAGACAGGACACAAACCCTTGTTTTGACAAACTTAAAACAAAAAGTTTGTTGGCAGCATTTTTCTTTCTCAAGCGAATGGTGTTAGCAGGCAGATAGTTCCTTCTGTTGTGTATCTATCATCAATGCAAGACCTCAGCAACATGGCTATTACAGCTCTAAAAATAAACGGCAACAGATCAATACCAAAGTCTTCGGGTTCTTTTTCTTTTTTTTCAACCTTCTAAAATATCTTGGCCCCATGTCAATAATGAATACAGCATAAGTACTAAGATAGAGACAAGGTTTTCTTATTGAATGTCAATCCGTTCCAGGCAGTGCATTCAAGTTAAATACTGTCCTTTCACTCTTTGAAGTTTATAATTAAAATTTTCAATTATCCAGTTAGTTAATTGGAAACATGATTATTGATACAGTGCATCTCTCACACTGAGTGATTTTGTTCAGAAGCTGTTGAGTTTAGGGCTGTGTAATTATCTCTCAGGCTAATACATGAACATGCACACCGTAATTCATACTATCATGAACTCCTCTCATTTCTTCAGGCAATGTCAGCAAATTTTAATGTAATTTGGTATGTTTAATATTTCCTCATACAAATATTGATAGATCACCAAAACATACAGGTGGTATACAAAGTTTACGATCCAGCTGCCTATGCACAGTAATTATAAACCGATGCAATAGATACATGTCACCTCTTGGATTCTCCTTCCAAAGTAACATGTTATCCTACACCAACATCAATACTTCTAGAGGATATTTATCTTGGGGATCAACCATGAACCAGGGGTATGAGCACAGCAATCTTTTATACTTCAATATTATCAAAGAAGACAGAAAAGTCTCAACTTCCATTTTAATCTCTCTCTCTCTCTCTTTCTCCTAACATTCACAAATGACTGATATCAACTAGCAAATATATATTCAAGCCATCTAGCAATACGTTGATGGATTTCATAATTGTTGATTTATGAATCACAACACTTATTTTTGATATATATTTTATATCCTTTGACATATGATTTGATTTGCACAAAAATATAAATATCCATCAAATCATACCAAATGTCATCCTTCATAGATGCTAACTAATGCATTATACCTTGTCGATGTCAGCAGAAATTTGAACCAATCAACAACTCTTGCTTTAATGCATCAATCTGCTGATTTCAATGAGGAAAGGTAGTTTTTTCCTTTCACACTGAAATCATCCATAATTCAAACAGAAGGATAATGATCTCTTCTTTAAAAGTTGACGTCAAGCATAATTCAAAGCAGCTTATATAGTCCACATTAATCTATGGGCATGGACCGAGGCTTTTAGCTGAACATGTTTTCCTTTTGAGGAGTTTTAGGCTTGATCATTAGAGTTCTTTTTGAACAGCAGTGATCTTTTTTTAATTATCACTTTCATCACAATTATAAAATAGCTATAAAACAGGCTGCAATTACCATGCATAACCACAATAATACACAGAACAGTCTTAAATTGATCCGGCATTGAATATTGTACCACTTTATTTACATTCATTCATTTAACAGGTTGGGACCAATTGCCCAAATAGGATATGATAGCCCGTTCGGGATAGAATAGTCATATTGGGATATAAATTTAAAGTGCAAAAAATAAAAATTTTGGATTTTGAAAATTTTGATATAAATCCACATTAGTATAGATGAAATGTCACAACTTTTGGTAAACAACTTTTTCTGTAACCGTACTATTACGGAGATTGATCCCTCAGTATATCCAAAACTTCTTGGATCAATAATACAAACTATAGCTGCAGGTCTGTAGCTCCCGGTCTGAAAAAATTCGGATGGACGACCTGGGAGCTACAGTGCCTCCCATAGTAAAAATCTGCAATTTACGGCACACAAAAATTTGCGCTAGTTTTGGACTGATTAACCTTATTTTCACACAAATTCTGTAGAAAAAATTAGTACCATTAAATTCTTCAGTCAATTTACTACTGATATTGGTACTTTACTTGCCTCAAACTTTCTCTTAAACACTTTAACTGACCTCGGAAATTGAAGTATGTTAAATTCACGTCGAGATCGAGAGTCGCCATTTTTACATGTAAGCAAACTGTACCACTTCACTTTACGGGGCTGGTGATGGTGTTTAAAAGAATATCAGAGGCAGGTAAAGTGTTCATATCTGTAGTAAAATGTCTGAGGAAGTTTTTGGAATTAAGTATTTGTATAGAATGTGTTCGGAAATAAGGTTAATCAATCCAAAACTAGCGCAATTTTTTGTGCACCGTAAATTGCAGATTTTTACTATGGAAGGCACTGTAGCTCCCAGGTCGTCCATCCGAATTTTTTCAGACCGAGAGCTACAGACCTGCAGCTATACAAACTACAGACATATAGAAAAACTTCTTAACCAAAAGTTGTTGCATTTTATACACATTAATGCAGATTTATATAAAAAATTTCAAAATCAAAACTTTTAATTTTTTTATTTTTTGCACCTTTAATTTATATTCCATTTGGGCTATTATATCCCAAATGGGCTATATATCCCATTTGAGCGATTGGTCCCAACCTGTTTAAAGTAAAAGGACGTTGAACAACAACAAACACTAACAACCATTAGTGACCATCTACTAGTGTTGTCTACAGTACATGTACATTCATTAGTCATAGTACATCATCTGGGTACCCAAAGGGAACTGAACCACTATAAAACTGTGTCTGATCGACCTACGACTTTCCATTACTCTGTCAAGATTGAATTTTTGATGCGTGTTGTTTCCGAAGGGGGGTGAAAATGCTTATTGCAGGCTAGCAAGTGCAGATTTGTGTCTAAATAACACTGTGATACCCATCTGGTTTGTTACACTCATTGTAGGACTTCTTACCAATATCAACAGAAGGGCATTCACCTTCCCTTGCATTATCTTATTTCTTTATACAATCATCAAGTTGACAATATCTCTTCTACACTGACTGGAAACCCTCCAGCGAGCTTCATCTGTGTGCTATCATGACCTACCAGCATTTAATTATTGTTTTAATGGCCTGTTTTTTTCTTCTTGTCAAAATCCAGCTATCAATTTCATAGCATGACGCCAATACATCCATCATATTTTTCTACGCTCAGGGAAAACTTTAAGTACGATACTGTGTTAGTAGATCTATTCTGTGTTGGATAAGGAGAAGCCTTGTTCCAGACAAGCAGAATAAAGTGTTAATATACACAGGTTTTAGTTACTGTATTTTGGAATCTGTAGAATTTTGTGCAATAACTTAATACTATTACTATTCATATCTCATGCAAGCTCTAGGGTATCAAGTATTATTAACATTCATGATGGAAAATGTCTGATAGACTTCATAATACTTATTTTAATTTATCTCTGTTTTTGAAAACTTATTTAAAATGATTAAAAGATAGAGGAAAGAATTTTTTTTTTAGATTCTTAGAGATGAGATTCCAGTTTCCAAAGCATCCACGGTGATAGATGGAGCCCTGGCAACATTCAGTAAGTGACAGTACTGGTTGATGTCCATCATGACATTGGACCATGAAACATAAGTCAAGTTCAACTAAGCTAATCACAGCAAGCTGGCACATTCATGCTAACACTCAAAATGGGTTACGGCAAAGTAAAGTCATCATGAAATTTTGTGAGACAAGATTATTTTTGTCTTTTTTTAATCAATACTGTCAGGACTGTCAATAAGCTTTAAGAATTAAATAAAAAAATGTTAATCTCAAACATTATACATGAAATACTATGGAAAAAATGTTGTTTTTTTAAAGTGTTTTAAAACTCTTTAATTTTTTTTTAGTTCAAAATTATGTTGTTCAGTACTGGCCAAAAAGAAACTGAAGTAGGATTCAGATCAAATGTGAGTTGAATTTCAATGCATCCGAATGTTGAGTTGAATATATCATTCTCAATTACATGGATCAAAATTGAAAATAATTTGACAATTTAAAATGTTAGGAAAGGTTCCCAATTTGTTTAATTTAATTTCTTTACAGTAAAGATTGTTTCTTCAGATAAAAAAAAACTTGTAAAACTTGTTTTACACCAAGCTTATTTTCTAATATATTCCAAATTCCATTCACATAACTTTCCTCTTCTTTATTTTTTGCACATACCAACATGTTGCTTATAAATCTACATCATAATCAAGTTTAAAAGAAAAAAGAAAATGAAAAACGAGCAAAAAAAAAAGAAAAGAAAAAAGAAACATTCAGGGAAATCAAAGCCCGATAAAAGGGATCCTGTGTCAGCACTTATCTCCATTATCATAGTCAATATAAGGCTGGCCAGCTGTGTACAGCAAAACACTGCAGGGGACACTAGTAAACTTGTGTGTTTAGTATCTCAGTGACAGGGACTGTTACCAGTACTTCCTTATCAAACACTATAAAGCTCCAGATCCATAACACCCTTGGGTTCAAGCCTTGGTCAGTGTGGCAGACTGTCACATCTCTGAACAGAACCTACACCATTAAACCTTCAAGTGACCCCGAAAATTCCCCAACAGGTTAAGGTCATCTGATTTATATATATAGTCTAGCCTGCTCTAGAGAGCTCATACCTGTATATATTTTTTTGGAGAACGATGAACATCAAGCAGATTGTTTCGACAGATCATAGTCATCACAGGCCTCTCGCACTATATGATGTCCAACCAAGGTTGAGGAAACATAAATAATTCATGTGGAAGAGAAAATAAATGTGGAAATTGTCACTTATTTATTGATAAAACTGCTTTTCTTTCTGAAAAAGGTACAGAAATAACTTCCAAAATAATAACTGTCTTTTCTTTTTGAGATATGCGTACCATTTTCTCTACTGTTGATCTGAGATTTATAAAGTTATTCATACCATAGATCCCCATTACATTTCATATTTATTTCAAGCACATTCACACTGTGACAAATCAGACATATGCTATATTTTATGCTATATTTTTTCAAAGGAAATAAAATATATACCAACTTGAAGAATGTCCCAAAATATCATTAATCTAGTTACTGAATTCAACCCTAGCAGGAAATTTCATATTTCAAATAGAAAGTGCCATATATTAGCTTTCGGATTTAGAATTTGTGATATATAAGCCAACTGGAATTCATCATAAGAAAACGAAGCCAGAAGAAATTGAATTGCATGAAATGAAATACATGAAATTGGCAACACTAAAATTTTAATTGTCCATAATCAAACATGTGAAAGAGACGAGAAAAGGGATGGGCTTGATATTTAACACCATGCACCTGAATCAGATGAGTCTTTAACTTACTTAGATTAGTACTAAAATACATGTACACAGGGTTTTTTCGTGGTTTTTTTTTTCCAAGTTGATATTAATATATAAATATAAATCTTTTATAACCAATGAGAGATAACTCTTACACTACATGTCTTGGCTCTTCTTTCCCTCTTGTATATGTTTATTGAATGTTTTATGTACATTGGATGTTGTATGTACAATCTTCATGTTGCCCCTTGAGGGCCCTCAATTGGTAAATAAAGAATTGATAATTGTGTCATGTGACAAGCTGTCCCCAAATTGATTATGCAAACTTTTTGGCAATTTATCTAAATAAAGAATTAAGTGGCTAAATGTTTACCACAGTGCATTTGCAAAACATGACATTTTAAATTAGCTTTTCAACAGAATGAGCAGACAAAAATATAAAAGTTGGCAGTTTATTCTCTTTTGAGATGTGGACATGCATAGCCTACAATGTTCAGCAATTATGTTGTTCACAGACAGCAAGAATTGACCACTAGACACAATGAAAATTTACTCAGGTCAACAAAATCACTGTCAACATGGTCAATCAGTAACTTAGTGCTTCGATCAGTTCTTATCCTCCTGTCCTCAACACAATAAGTGTTCAGTGTTCATGCAGATAGTTAAACACAAACTGAAATGTTTTTCTTTATAAAAAATGTTCTAGTGTCTCTAAATTAATTTTTAAAATAACAGTTCTGTTCATGGTCAACTACCCAGCAAATAGCCGAGCCCCTCCCATAACTTTGACGGTGCATGAAGTTGAAGAGCATCAGATAATGATAGGGCAATAATCGCAACTCCATATAGGTTTTTAAAAAAATCAACTTAGTCAAAAGTAATCTTACCAGTTACAACATGCCTAAAGCAGATGAAGCTGTCAATAAAGTGTAGTTTTCCAGTTAAAAATTGTAAACAATAACAATGGCTGTGACAAAAGCGCGCGAATTTTACACACTATTTCGGATTCCTTTTACGAAAGAGTTCTACTTTAGGGTATGACTAATTACTACATATATAAAATGACTTGAATGTGAAATAGTTCTCGCTCATATGCCTTTCCACATAAAACTTCATCATCGTTCTAGTTTTTTATCATTTAATTTATTAATTGATGAATATCAATAAACTTTTTATTTCATTAAAGTACCGAGGCAAGGATTACTTAAAGCAAATTAAACGAGCTAAACATAATGTTAAATAGTTTTACATTAAAGGATTGTTAACTATAGATTATGTACCGCAAACTTTGGTTAACGCTTTGTTAATTATAGTTTTTATCTGTAAAACTATATTTAACAGTCGCAAACAGTAGTTTACGAATGCTAATCTTAATTAGTGTTTACAGTCTGTTAATAAATATTAAACATTAGCTAGACTATTTTTGATGATAAATATAGATTCACATCTGAAAATTATACTTTACATTCGTTAACAATGAGTAGAGTTGTCAATCATAGTTTCACAAATTGTGAAACTATATTTATCAGATAAACTATGTTTTACATGTGAATCATTGTTGTCAGTATCAATTATCATTAACACGTACCTGCTGAAACAAAGATGATCTTTTTAACTATTGTTTACAGATGTGAAATATAGATTTACTTTTGTTATATTTGTTAACTATAGTTTTCTTTCCATAAAACTACAGTTTACAACATATAAACCTAGTTTATTGCCTGTAAAACTATGTTTATCTCATTTTTGTGAATTTGGTGTGCCATATCTATATGCACTGACTATTTTAGGAGTGGTAATTGTAATCAAGATAAATGAATAAGTCAAGAATTGTCATTTGTCATGCAAGAGCTCATTTAACTCCTAAGACCAGACCATTTGCCTGCACCAGATACAAATAGGTCATGGATCAGATATTAGAGTACTTGAATTAGAAATTGAGGAGGCCTGGGTTGGAATCCCAGTCTGGTCCTCAGACCAACACATTTCACCCATATCCCATTACATTTGGTGCCTTTACCAACCACTGGAACTGACAGGTTAACTCTTGCCAAAGGTAACTAACATCAACTTGATCTTTGAAGGTGAAGATCATTCAGGTGGAGGAATGCGGTCTGGTATAGGTTCAATTGCTAGCGCCAGAAAGCTCTGTTGATAGAGCACCTGATTATAACTATAGTTTTCTATAGTTTGGGGGTGGGGGGTGGCTTAAGTTCAAATCTCAACATAGCTAGTCTATCATTCTTTCTTCCACCCTCTTATAGTTGGTTCAATTGTTTTGGTTTCTGATTCACATGCCCAGCCAAAATCTTTTTTAACTAATCTAGTTATTATAGTATTTTAAGTAACATTACCCAGTATTTTGCACCCAAAAGACCAATTAAAAAATTAAAGCATTTGAAGCAAAATCATTGAGCGCAATTTCAATCATTTACTAATGGGATATTTGACACAGATATATATCCTTTTTGTTAAATATACCTGTATTAATGTTTAATAACATTCATATTTGAAAGTAATTATAGGATTCAAGTTGACAATATTAACATGCAAAACTTTTCAGTGAATTTGCATCTTAACTTTTAGAACATACATGTACAACTATTACTGCATGATAACTAACTGTGACTAAAACATCATAAATACTATAGGTATGCATTTAAAATTTGGGAAGAAACAGTGGCTCTAAAATTAACCCTTGATACCAGGGACGTACATACGAAGTTAGTATATAGTTAGTATATACGTCCCTGTTGATACCAAGTCTTGCTTGACATTATTAAGATCATCTGAAAATCAGCCAAATAATAATCTTCTAGATGATGCACCACTTTTAAAAGGAGCAAGTCAACAGTCTGATTGTTGTTGTCCTTTGCCGCTTTAATCATGGATGTCATACAATGTGGTTTAAATTATTCTACAATTTGCGCAGTCTGCAAATGTATCTTTATTTTCATATATACTACTGGTTTGGTTGGCGTTTTTTTTTAATTTGTTTGTTTTTTCTGCTGTAAACTTTTTTGAACTCAAATTCATGCAATATATCGCTCAAGCTTCACCTTCATTAAATTATTCTACTAGTCATTGGAAGGATTCAGTGAATCAACCCTGCTGTACATAACTTTATAAAATAAATGAACAAAATGCATCTCAAAAATAATGCAGCATTCACATAAGAAAATTTGTAGAATAGCTCTTTGCATCACTCAAACATTGGTAATACCAGGGTATTTGGAACTGGTTTATATCAGTTAAGCTTTCCCATCAATATTAACACAAACACCGGTATATCACTCAATTAAAATTAATAAATGACACAACAAAATCAACATTCCATTTCAAAAGCTCATTTATATCTGATCAACCAATAGATATAAATCAATAAAATTAAAATCTAAAAATACATAGCACATTTGAGAAAAAAAAATCAAGTAGATACAGCTAGGTACTCAGGAACTGATAAATATTTTGTTATACGTTAGACACTAAATTTGGAAGGTATTCAAACAAGTAAACATTAAACAACTAAAAAATAATTGAATGAAAATTTACTTCACAACTCAAAATATCAGAATAAATGTAATGATCTCATAAACCCTATACAACCCTATACAAGCACCCATTGACAATAGAGAAATATATATTGAAAGAAACTAAAAACAAGCTTTCTTTCTTTTTTTAGTTTGTTCATAATTCAACTTCCCTGTAGTTGAAATTTGTACCATTGAAAAAACATTACATGAAGGCTAAACATCAACACAACAATATATCCATGTGAGTACCTTTGCATCAATCTAAAACCATAATTTAACAAGATGTAATTATAATCGGGGCGATTATAAAGTCTCCCAAACGAACGAGGCCATCATTGGGGGTAGGGATGACCAACATGGGTCAAACTTTACAGACAAAAAAGTTAATACTGGAGTATTTCTATTTGTGAAATTTAATGAGGTTCCCGAGGGGTCATTTACTATATATCAGGTGAACCGACATAATGTAAGGAACAAGAATATACATGGTTTAGGGGTGGGGATCTCAACCGTTTTCAAGATATTTGGGCACTTCCTGTTCGTGGGGGGTCAGGACTACCCCCATGCCCCATGACCTACACACAGTTTGATTCCCCTTAACATAAGGAACAAGAATATATATGGTTTAGGGGTGGGGATCTCAACCGTTTTCAAGATATTTGGGCACTTCCTGTTCAAGGAGGTCAGGACTACCCCCGGGGCCCATGACCTACACACAGTTTGATGCCCCTTAACACAAGGAACAAGAATATATATGGTTTAAAGGTGGGGATCTCAACCGTTTTCATGATATTTGGGCACTTCCTGTTCGAGGGGGGGGGCAGGACTACCCCCGGGGCCCATGACCTACACACAGATTGATTCCCCTTAACACAAGGAACAAGAATATATATGGTTTAGGGGTGGGGATCTCAACCGTTTTCAAGATATTTGGGCACTTCCTGTTCAAGAGGGTCAGGACTACCCCCGGGGCTTATGACCTACACACAGTTTCATGCCCCTTAACACAAGGAACAAGAATATATATGGTTTAGGGGTGGGGATCTCAACCGTTTTCAAGATATTTGGGCACTTCCTGTTCCAGGGGGGTCAGGACTACCTCTGGGGCCCATGACCTACATACCGTTTAATGCCCCTTAACACAAGGATCATGAATATATATGGTTTATGGGTGGGGATCTCAACCGTTTTCAAGATATTTGGTCATTTCTAATTCCTGGGGGGTGGGGGTGACCCCAGGGGTAAGATCTAATAAACCCCATATATTGCCTATAATAGTCAATATATGATTCTGAAAACCCTTTGCAATTATCTCTGTTCGTTTTCAAGTTATAACCATTTACAATAGAGTCTACGATTTTTCCCATAGGCTTCTATGTTAGACCCCACACCCTTTTGACCCCCCAAGAAAGTGGTTGGCCAACCCCAAATGAGAAAAATCAAACCGGCGTGCACAACTAGATATGCAGGCCTATCATATCCTAGAGTTTTGTAGAATTCTGTTCAGCCGTCTCTGAGAAACGCGACGGACAAGTTCAGAGCGAGAAAGAAGAAGAAGAATAATAATAATAATAATAATAATAAGAACCGTACAAAAACAATAAGTCTCCAAACTTCGTTTGGGAGACTTAATTATAATAATTTTTTCATGATGTACATGTATTTGATATTTGTTCTTAATAAAATCCTAAAATCAGCAGCACTGCATGATATGATATCTCTAAACCTCTGAGAGGTGAGATCTGCAAACTTACAACATAAGAAAAACATACCAGTCAATTATCTAGTATACCACAAAACATAAACAATTACAGTAATATCCAAGGTTTAGTTTTAGCACTGCATATAAAATGGGGGAGAAAATGATTGCTGAATTGATTGCATGCAGATATGAAGAACAAAACCTTAAGATACAACTATCTAAGTTAATCTTTTAAGGCATCCCATATCAAGTATAAATTTGCAGAATTCCTGATTATCATATTCAATTTGAAGACTGTTAATCACAATACATAGGAAATATCATTCAAGTAACGAATGTGTTTCATTTCATGGTTTTACAACTTCTGACACTTTTTCATCCAAACAAGTTAAGCATGCAGACAAGTTAATCCCACAATGTCTTGTACTCTACTATGATGTTCTTCTACAGCTTGCACTCAGTGACAGCTGCGTGAATAGCATTGGCCACGTACTCCATATTGGATGTTGTCAAAGCACACATGTTGATACGGCCATTCTTCAGAAGGTAGATGTGGTATTTCTTTATCAGAATGTCTACTTGAGCAGCTACAAATACAAACATGTAATGTATTACATCTACATACCAGTAGATATCTGAAACTGATCATCATTAAATTCATTTAAATTTGTGAAGTGCAGTTCCTATCAATATTCTATACATGCAGGAATTTTACTGAGAAAATAAATCATTATTCAAGTACATGTTCTAGCTGTCATGTGTCTGTAAGTGGAAGACTTAAATTTGTGGCAAATGAACAAGATTTCCACACCATTGTCAATACCGGTACATGTATCTAATGATGACTCTAAAGCATAAATGTTTAACAAAATACAGATATCCACTGTACTTGTAGGAACTATTATTATGATCATTTTTCAACAATTTCCTTTACAAATTACATCATAGGTAACATGTAGTTTTTTAAAAAATTTAAGAATTGAAAATAAAGCATACACGGCTACAAAAATTTCAATGTTTTCAGGTATACATTGATCTTTGCTGACTTACGATTCAGTCCTGTGAAGCTAAACATTCCCCTCTGTTCGATGATGTGATCCCATTTCCCAGGGGTGCCAAGTGACTTCAGTTTTTGGAACAACATCTCCCTCATCATCTTAATCCTGTCAGACATTGTTTTCACGTGCTCTTTCCTGCAAAAAATAATCCCAAATTATATCCGCACAATTTGAATAATTTTTAACCTTTAATTTGCAAACAAGCAGTTGAATGAGAGCAAGCAAATAACCATACAGACAATAAAATTGTTGATAAAATATTGTAAACTAATTTCTCTATGCAATTCAAATGTATGGTTAAAAAGTTTAATAATTTTAAGTTTAGACCTTTAAACAGTTTATGGTACTGAAAATTCTAATTATTTCCTCAGTGAAATTGGATTTCTTCTATCTCTCCTCTCCCCCCCCCCCTCTCTCTCTCTCTCTCTCTCTCCCTCTCTCAAAACTTGATTTATCAATTCTCCTTGGACAGTATGAAAACAAAAAGCACTTAATGCCTCCTATATTTATTCTTTTTTATTATGGCAGACATGTAGCTATACATGTATATTCTATGTGGTTGTCAGCAGATGTATTTACCATTCTGCATAATATGCTGGGTTATTGAGTACTGAAGCTACGATTCTGGCTCCGTGATTGGGAGAATTGGACCAGGTTGTCCTGACAACCATCTCCATCTGGGATTTTACTCGCAGCTTGGCGTCCTTATTGGCACAGATTATGGCTAAGTTTCCTGTTCTTTCATCTGCATATAGTCAAAAAGATTAAGTACTGAAAGTTTTACTTGAAATTCTGACACTCATCAAAGTAAAAAATACACATGAATTGCAAATAAAATTTGCACAAATAATAAAACCCCAGGTACTGCAAGTTATTAGAAAAAATCATATTGGTCATCGAAATGACTGACTATACCATTAAGATATTTTCTTCTGCTCTATTAACATGCAGCTTTTATTGACGTTTATTCATAACAAGAGGCCAATAGGCCTTAACGGTCACCTGAGTAGCATAACCCATACACAAACTTGTCAAGGAGTCTCATATATGCATTTAATTAAGTTTTCTGGAATAGAAAATTTTTTAATTTGTAATGACGACCACCTCCCTGCCTGAAATCTTTCAAAAAGGACTATTAAACCTATAATTTTAGTGAAAAACATAAAAGATCATATAAGAGTGCATGACCTGATATTGAAAAGGTGCAAGACTCTGATAGAAAATAATTTAATAATAATAACAAGGGGGCTATTATTCATGTTTTATCTAAAACAACCTCCCATCCCCCATCCCCTCGGGGCAGACAGAAACTCTCCCTGTGGGCATTTAAACAAACGAAAAAAAACCCAGCTTTATCGATAAAAGCCATCATGATCGAGTTACTCACTTCTCCTGTTCCAGTTTTTGAATATTCAACATTCGTTGAGAATCACCATCTGGCATATATACCAAAATCATTTTAGTACCTTTATATCAGTGATTTTAGTTAGCCAATTATTACTTTACTATTAACAAGTCTATTTGTTTATTTTGAAAGTTCAAAAACTGTTTTTGTTTCAAATGATAAAAAGCCTTGCATAACTCTTTTGATCATACAACTTCTTTATAATTACATTATATTCAATGATTAATTACTAAATATGAACAAGCAAAGGAAGATAACTCCATTAGGAAGAAGCAAGGGAAAACAAGATGTAATTATAATCGGGGTGATTATAAAGTCTCCCAAACGAACGAGGCTATCATATAGAGTAGGGATGACCCAAAAAGTTTCATGATGTTTCCAGGGGTTCTTTACTATATATCAGGTGAACTAACATGATCCAAGGAACAAGAATATACATGGTTTAGGGGTGGGGATATTAACTGTTTTCAAGATATTCGGGCACTACCTGTTTGAGGAGGGTCAGGACCACCCCCAGGGCCCATGACCTACATACCATATGATGCCCCTTGACACAAGGAACAAAAATATATATGGTTTAGGGGTGGGGATCTCAACCGTTTTCAAGTTATTTGTGCACTTCCTGTTTGAGGGGGGTCAGGACCATCCTTGAGGTCCATGACCTACATACCATTTGATGCCCCTTGACACAAGGAACAAGAATATATATGGTTTAGGGGTGGGGATATTAGCCGTTTTCAAGATATTTGGGCCCTTCCTGTTTGAGGGGGGTCAGGTCCATCCTTGAGGTCCATGACCTACATACCATTTGATGGCCCTTAACACAAGGAACAAGACTATATATGGTTTAGGGGTAGGGATATTAACCGTTTTCAAGATATTTGTGCACTTCCTGTTTGAGAGGGTGTCAGGACCAGCCCCAGGGCCCATGACCTTCATACCATTTGATGGCCCTTAACACAGGAAACAAGAATATATATGGTTTAGGGGTAGGGTTCTTCACCCTTTTCAAGATATTCTGGCACTTCCTGTTTGAGGTGGGACAGGAACACCCCCGGGGCCCATGACCTACATACTATTTGATGCCACTTAACACAAGGACATCATATCAATGCATTTAGTTTTTAACAAATATATACAGGAGTAGAGAAGAAGATTTTCTAAGATTTAATACATTTTTACTATATGGCCATATTGGCCCCACCCTAGTATCTAAACACCTGTCCCAGGGGTCATAAATTTCACAATTTAGGTAGAAGACTTCACGTACATCATATCCAGGCCTTTAGTTTTCCATAAATATATATGGGAGTAGAAAAGAAGATTTTCTAAAATTTAATACATTTTTACTATATGGCCATATTGGCCCCACCCTAGAGCCTGAACCCCTGACCCAGAGACCATAAATTTCACAATTTTGGTAAAGGGCTTCATGGACATCATATCCATGCATTTAGTTTTTAACAATATCTATGGGTAGAGAAGAAGATTTTCTAAGATTTAATACATTTTTACTATATGACCATATTGGCCCCACCCTAGAGCCTAAACCCCTGACCCAGGGGCCATTAATTTCACAATTTTGGTAGAGGGCTTCATGGACATCATATCCATGCATTTAGTTTTTAACAAATATCTATGGGAGTAGAGAAGAAGATTTTCTAAGATTTAATACATTTTTACTATATGGCCATATTGGCCCCACCCTAGAGCCTGAACCCCTGACCCAGGGGCCATTAATTTCACAATTTTGGTAGAGGGTTTATGGACATCATAACCATGTATTTAGTTTTTAACAAATATCTATGGGAGTAGAGAAGAAGATTTTCTAAGATTTCATACATTTTTACTATATGACCATATTGGCCCCACCCTAGAGCCTGAACCCCTGACCCAGGGGCCATGAATTTCACAATTTTGGTAGAGGGCTTCATGGACATCATAACCATGCAATCAGTTTTTCCTCACATGTGTGGGAGTAGAGAAGAAGATTTTTGAAAATTTGGCTGTTTTTTTACATATTTGGCCCCACCTGAGGCACCCTGGGGGTGGTAGAGCCACCAATTTCACAATTTACATTCCTCTTACCATAGAGATGCTTCACACCAAAAATGGGAACAATTGGCCTTGTAGTTTTTAAGAAGAAGTTAAAAATGTAAATTGTTAACGCACGACGACGGACGAAAACAGATAGCAATAGGTCACCTGAGTTTACTCAGGTGACCTAAAAATGTATATTCCAGTAAAAATGTCACAATGATACTTACTGTATAAACCAAAGTTTTTAGAAAATGACTGTGAGACAAAAAATTCAAATCCCCTTTTGACAAAATATCGGACAGTGCTTCCATCCTGCTCCAGGTTACCAGAAGCGAAGCCCTGATAGGCCTCATCTACCAACAACATGAACTTCTTCCTCTGTCAAAGAATTTATATGCCATCAACTTTTAAATACATGAACAAAGACAATGAAGAATTGATAATTTTTTTATCAAATCTTTAGCTTTTCTTTAATAAGGGAGACTATCAAGCGAAGTAAAGATGGAGAGGATTTGAATAACCGGTAATCTTCATGAAACTTTATATTACTCTGTATTTTGCATAATGTTTTCATCAGATTTCTTTTTCAATTGCTGCTTTTTTTTAAAGCTACTTTCAGACACTATCTCTAACTTTCTAAATGATAAATAGATTTATCCAATTTAATAGTAACTAGTACCTCTACTAAGTCTCCAATTTCTTTTAATTGTTCTTCTGTTGGGTTCACTCCAGTTGGGTTATGACAACATCCATGTAAAATGACTACAGTCTTTTCTGGTGCTGCCTGGAAAATAAACAAACTTTTAATAATATCTGATTAACCAAATAAAATTCAAACTAATGGTATACTAGTATTTATCTAACAACTGATAAACAAGTTCAACTACTCATATTTAAAATACCTTGCTGACAGAGATCTTTTTTGGCCAGAGGGGGTCAAAGATTGACCACAAGTACAAATCCACACCTCATTTTAAATACCTTCTTTAACTCCACTCCCTGACATCTAGCTTGAAACTTTGATATACAGGTTGACATTTGGTTCTTACCAAAACTAATTTAGCAATAACAAACTCTACGGATTAAACCTATGCAATTTTCAATAAAAATCACTTAACTCACATTAAATTATATTTAGTTGTATACCAATACATGTAATACCAAAAGAATCAAAAGGAGAAAATACATTCAATCAACCAATTTAAGAAATATGATAAAATACTATTTTACTTGTAATACAGCCCAGTCTCTACGGATGGTTTTTAGACAGGGATATTCAAAGCTCATAGAGTACATAATACAATTGTACACATACATTTAAATCTTCCATCATTCCACTGAAATCTATGGTGCGATTCTGTGCATCCCAATATCTGTATTGTTTGACATTAGAATATCCACAACTTTTGAAGATACCCAAATGGTTGCCTAAAAAATTCAAAGAAATATATTACTTCTCCAACTCTTTTAAAATAAACGCAAATAACTGAATGAACAGTACATATTAAAGTAAAAATATGATTTATTTTAGCACATTTAATTACCCCATGTTGGACTTGATGTGTACATGGTGTCATAGCCCAACATCTTCTTACAGAAGTCTGCACACAGTCTGATTGCCCCAGTCCCCCCAATAGCCTGAACACCCTCCACCTACAACATAAAGCATATAATCACAATCATAAATAATATGTTTCATATTATCCTGGTACACATTTTCTTCCAGTGATGATCAGCTTTTAAATTACCGGTAGTTTTTAATAAACAAAGAAGATCAAGTCATATCTTGTTTCTTGTAAATTTTATAGATTTGCTAGAACAAACACTGTATACTGGGAAATATTCGCCCCCATTTTTTTTTTCGCCCCTTTCGCCCTTGTTGTCAGCAGGCGAATTTAATACTGGGCGAATTCTTAAGTCTCAAACCATCTTTCTTTATTCACAACTTTGTCTGGGCGAAAGCGAAGGCGAAAATAACATGGGGCGAAAATAATCTTATATACAGTACGTAGTTTTCAAAAATATGAAAAGACCTGTCTCATATATCCTTGTCAGACAATTAAAAGAGATTAATTTGACTTGAAAATCTACCAGTTTTGAGATTGAACTCAAACGTATTGCAACCTGACCAATAAATGATCAACAGAAGTTTAATCATTCAACTGTGAATGTTAATTAAAGTATACTAACCCTGTTTTCCACAATGGCAGGAGAATCTTCTCCCAACAAGAGTCTGAGGGCAGCCAGTCTAAAGTCTGGCATGCCGGCCACTGGTAGGTACTCATGATTCAGTGTGACATCAGTAGCCATCTGTGCTTCCACAGTACGCACGACCGGTAACACCCATGGTTTCCCCTCATCTGTTCTATAGGCTATAATGAAATAAAATATACAATTATATATTTACACTTTACAGTGTTTATGTAATAGGTTCACCACCATGTATTTTGTTTATCAATTTGTTATTGAAAGTCACATGATGAAAAACAAAATACATAACTTCAACATTTCATTATTTTAAATGTCGACATACCCGTAACATTAACATATCATCTTTATCCCTAAAAAAGCTAATAGGATCAAGATATGGGAAATTTTTTTAACACTTTTTGTCAAGTAAGTAAGCACTGCTTCCTCTGATGATAAACTGAACACTTGACACAATTGTTACTTCTTGTTCTACTTCATATAATCAGATGATCTCTACCAAACACATACAGACAGAGTATGACTCAAATTCACCAGAAGTTTTCACTTTTTTCGTTATTACTTGTACAGTACCAGTATTTCAATCCTAGGATTTTCAGTCTATTGAAAAAAAAAATTCAATGTGCATAATTTTTCATGATGTGCATGATATGTATTTCTTACAGAGGAGTTAAAATAGGAATGTGTTACACTGTTGTTATACATTTTGATGAAGTGTGATACAGAGTCATGCAAAAAGTATTTGTTAAAATGGCTCAGGTCATTTTTTTTCTTTTTTTTTTTTTTTTTTGCTGTCATCATGGTCATCACATATTTTAAAAGCAAATTTTACCTATACTCTGTCCCAAGATATCCTGGATTCACATTTTGCTTAATTAACTAATATTATAAATACCTCAGGGTTCAAACGATGTTCATTCAAAAGTATGAAAAATTTCCAAGATTTCTCAGTTAAAACGCCCCTGTTAGCTTTTCAGTTTTCAATACACCGCTAAAAAATGTGATGTCTACGGGGATTTTGTATTGCAGTAAGCCCGGATGATAACGTTGAAAAATTGCGCGAGGTATTCCGAGTACTTCCGAATGGAGAAAAGATGTAAACATTCCCCATTATAAATCTCCGTAAGAAATCTGTTTTCGTTCCTGGGAATTTTATCAAGTGAAAAATGATAATGTGTCAATGAAGATATCTTGGAAATTTTCCCTTTCATCGATTTCAATTGCACTTCTTTCACAGGTATGTGTATTTTTAATAAAAATCGGCCAAATGTGCTGCATAAATATCTTGGGACAGACTATAGTTAAATTAGTTCATGTCATATATTTTGTGATCGCTATGATATTTGGCCACCTGCCAATTGTGACATAATTTTAATAACAATGTTTTTCATCTGATTCACAACAAAAACAAGCAATTGGAAGAAAAGGAAATAAATATTTCTATAATGATTAATCAGCTGACTTCATTACCCTTTTTTGAGGATTATTAAACCTCATGATGCAGAGTCCACAAAAACCGATTAATATTTCAGAACCCTCTTATACGGTTAATTAAATGCTTATAAATAACTGACATTGCCATCATATGATGATCATGCTATTATTTCCTCTCAACCTTGTTTGTCATTGCCGGTGTTTTAAATTCACCCCCACCCCCTCCACTTTCACTTTACCTCCAACTCCGAGGTTGACTTTTTGTGGATGGCTGTCCTCGTTGTACTGGGCTGTCAAATTAAATACCTCGATCGGTGGGGCAATATCGATATCTCCAAATACTGAAGCCATGGTTCTTCCGAGTGTTTCACTGTGCGATTTTACCAATGCCAAGGTCAAATGTTGTCAAGGTGGTTGTAGGTTCCTAGTGAATTTCATCTACAGACGATTTGGATCAGGATAGTTGACCCCATGTATCTTTTATGGGTTTTTCCATTTTATGGCGCAGTCCTTCCAATTTCAATTGTTATTAAAGTTGAATTTAAAAGTATTAAAATCGAAATAATTTTTTGAGACCAGGACGGTTAACATGAGTCATTAATAGAATACAACTACATGTACATATTATAGATCTGAGAAGTCTACATACAAAATAGTAAAAATAACCAAACCAATTTGAATTATTATTATTTTTTTTTTTTTAAGTTTCATGAATTCGTCAAATTTTTACTTTGATGTATTGTATCTAAATTGTTCATAACGCACCTTATTGTATTTGATTAAATAGAAAGATATGCAACTGAATTAAAATTAAATGTTGATTTATAAGACAACAAACAACGAAAGACAACAAATATGACAATGTATAAGTTATAATGGAACCAGTATATGCCTCTATGCACTAGCCCATTCTGTCAGCTAGCTAACTGCCATACATCATTTAGTTCTGTTGTTAAGACCAGCAAGACTGTATCTGACATCATGCGCAGATCTAGATGGGGAGTGGGATCCACCCCTCCCTGAAAAACTCGTATTTGTTAAATTCCTATAAAGTGAAATTACGGACAATAGGTCTCGGACTCCCAACCCCCTCTGGTAAACTTTTGCCTCCCCCCCCCCCCCCCGGGGGACAATTTCTTGATCTAGCTGCGCATGAATCACAAGACTTGCTCAAGTCTCTATGTTTAATAATAAGTGCTCTCTGTAATACATTCAAATGGTGCCAAGCAAAGCTATGTTTAACATATTTAAGAATAATCAAAATTTCTAAAATACAGTAAAATTTAAAAAAGAAATATAAAAACGACATAGAGACTTGAACAATTCTACATGTACATCTTCACAACAAAACATTGACATTGTGAATCATTGCTGTCATGCAACCTGTAAAATCTGTATGTCGGCATTATCGTCAGATTATTTACGTGTTGACTTGTCAAAATCTTCCAGAAAATATATGATATTAATTGGATGGCATAAGTTGGGAATATACACGTTGCAAACATTTAAACAAGTAGACAAAGAGATCTGACAAGTCAACCAAATAATCAGAAAAAGACAACATATAAGGACTTAAAAGACAACAAAATACAGTCACTCAGAGACAGCATATTGAAGATCTGCATGTATGACAATTAATTAAGTCGACACCATAGGCGTCGGAAGCAAATTCAAAGTGGGGGGGGGGGGCGCAACTTATCCAAAATCTTGACAAGCAAAAAAAAAACCTCATTCCATATTCGCCAGTCCTCAAAATCCTAATCCTGGGGGAGGGGGGGGGGGACGCGGTGCATTGTGAATCTATAATAGCAGTTGTAGTATGCTATACTACTCAAGTTCAATTTTTTTCCTGATTCAAAAACTTGGTATTGGTATAAAAACCCGATACCTTGATCGTGACCTTGACAAAAAAGGTTTTAACAAGGTCAATATAGTGGTCACAGGGAGTGACCCTGACATCACTCCAAACAAAAAGATAACTTCGGTTTTGTTGAGGTTTCTTACTTAAATGAATAAAGCTCTGAAAATTTATTTATTTTGTTTTTTTAATGAATTAATGATAGCATAATTTATGTTCAGCAATTGGTATTATTACTGCATGATTGGTATATTAAGGATTTCCAAACCGGTGAATCAAGCACGTGACATAAAAAAACAATTCCTTTTATTTATATAAGATAATTTCAAATACTTTATGTTTATCAGTTATTATTCATAGAAAGCATCCACCTTTGAAAAGAAAATTCAAATGTTTTAAGGTCAAGTGCCTACAGGTGCGATGAATGTGCATCTTAATTTGATCGGGTTCGATATTCGTTTAAGTTTACATCTGATTGTGTTGTTTCGTGTTGTTTCCTTTTTCAGCCTCAGATAGAATATTTCAACAAGTTCTGACAAATCAATATATTCTACAATCATGGGTGATGGGTATGTATTTACTATAAAAGCAAGAATTCTCTGCGCAGCCATATTCAAAGCAAACGATCTTCGATCGTGAATTAATTAGAATAAAGATGTAGTGATCAGCTGACCAGTTGCACTCTCTGCTCATTCATAATTTGACCTTATTAGTGAGTATGGAGGCTGAAAAGATGTCGGATACATCCTTTAGTGTGGCTAAATTTTTGTCTAGCAAGAAGTCAATGCTACAGAGTTTATTTGATAAATTTACGTCTAAAGGAGAGCAGGAAAATTCTGTTGGGTATGTAAGAAATTTTATTTTAGGGGAGGGGGGGGGCTTGTGTATTGTTGGAAAGACGTCAATAAAGGTCTTGTGTATTAGCTATAAATATGTATACAAAGACCTATTCATTTTATTATTAAATAGGCCCTTGTTATGTTTAAGTCATTCTGTATCTTTGATATGTTGATTGTCAGCTTTGAATGGAAATATTTTAATTTTAAAATCATTTAAAAGTAAATATATATATGTCATAAATTTTTTTATGTAATTCATTAGCAATTCTATTAATTTTTTGTAACTAACATATATATGTCCCTGGTGGGAGCTCTCAATCAAAGATGTTCAATTTTGTGACATGTTACTTTGGGGTACAGACGTCTCGGCCCAACGACACCTCGGCCCAGGGCGGTTGACACCTCGGCCCAGACGGGTCGGCCCAAATCTATTGACACCTCGGCCCATGTAAAAGACACCTCGGCCCAATAAAAATTTCGGTTAAAATTGTTTAAATTTAAAAAAAACATTGGCAGATAATTACTGTATCTATTCATTTATGTGGTTATAATAATGCAGCTTCATCAATTTTCATTTCGTTTGAACATTCTTTAATTTCGTGCTACTTAAAAAGTACTAAATCTACGGTTAACGTTACACAGTAGCTGACGTGCTGAACTGACCACAGGTGCGTAACTACGGTTTGTGTCTTTCAATTTCATATTTAGCTAAATATTTCTGATCAAAGTAATATTAGAATAATATATAGTTCATTAAGAAATACTTTTCTCTTATATTGGAAAACTGGGTTGTTCAATATCCACCAGGGTATATGTCCCTTATATCAACAATGATTCTTAAATCATTTGATAGACAGTCAAACCTATGTTCTTGTACTCATTAAGACCGTATTAATTCAGCAAAAAAAAAAAAGGAAAAGAAATAGGATTACTTTTTTTATTGATCATAATAAATATTGAAAAATAAATAGAAAACAAAATGTATGCATAGAAAACAAAAACATATACAAAGAAACATCGTCTATGTTCCATTGATTGGTTATCGTCTCATAATTAACTGCTCGTAATTAAATCCTCATTGTCACCCCTGACACGCGTTTGATACTCCAAAGGAGACTGCCACATCCTCTTGTTTGTTTTACTATTAGCACTTAATTGTCGTCATTTTCATAATTTTAATTTCTTGTTTGCTTAACAATTAGCACTTAATGGCATCGTTTCTGCTAATAATTCAATTTTTTATACAAATATTTGTTATGTAATACCGGTATTTTAATAATTCCAACATATTTAATTACAAAACTATATATAAAAATTATATGTGTGTGTGTGTGTGTGTGTAACAAAATAAAATAAAAACATGAAAATCATTTTAATTTTATTTCAATTTTGCTTGAGCCGAGAGGTCTTTTACGTGAGCCGAGGTGTCTCAAATCTTGGGCCGACCCGTCTTGGCTGAGGTGTCCTGGGGCCGAGGTGTCGTTGGGCCGACATGTCTGTATTTCGTTACTTTCATGTTACTAAACCAGTTACAAGTACATCATGTAATTTACTCAAGTAATGGTAATGTAGTGCATTACTTAAAGAAAATTAAGTAATGGTAATGGTAATTTAATGCCCAAATTCATGAAGTTCTTGTAATGTAATGCATTTCTTTACAATGTAATTTGCCCCAAACCTGACTGCCAAACTCATATTTTTGGCAGTTTGGCAGTTATGTAATACGGTAATTGACTTGTTATGAGTTTGGCAGTCTTGTAATAATTACAGTGTGATAAAGGTAAAATCCTAACAATAAAGGTAGGTTGGGAATGATGCACACTCTTTGCTCCTGAAACATCATTCTTTATCATAATTGTTCTGATATTTTTGCTTGTTACAGTTTCACTGATATGAATAAGTAAGTAGATGCCACATGATTGTTCAAATCACTGAATGCAGAACCTCCTTTTATCTGATTATTTGACAGAGAACATTTCTCTGTAGTCTGGTGGATTACCAATTAAAAAGACATTATTACCTATTTTTTATTTTCAAGAATGTGAATCCCAATCAGTTTTTAGCTCACCTGAGCTGAAAGCTCAAGTGAGCTTTTCTTATCACTTTTTGTCCGGCGTCCGTCTGTCCGTCCATCCGTCCGTCTGTCTGTCAGTAAACTTTTTACATTTTCGACTTCTTCTCCAGAACCACTTGGCCGATTTCAACCAAACTTGGCACAAAGCATCCTTAGGTAAAGGGGATTAAAGTTTGTTAAAATAAAGGACCAAGCCCTCTTCCAAGGGGAGATAATTAAAAATCATTGAAAATTTGTTGGTATTTTTAAAAAATCTTCTTCTCAAAAACCATTTGTCCAGAAAAGCTGAAAATTGTGTGGAAGCATCCTCAGGTAGTGTAGATTCAAGTTTGTTCAAATCATGATCCCCTGGGGTAGGGTAGGGCCACAATGTGGGGTCGAATTTGACATAGGAATATATAGAGTAAATCTTTAAAAATCTTCTTCTCTGAAACTGTTCAGCCAGAAAAGCTTAAACTTGTGTGGATGCATCCTCAGGTAGTGTAGATTCAATTTTGTTCAAATCATGATCCCCGGGGGTAGGGTGGGGCCACAATGGTGGATCAAATTTTACATAGGAATATATTAAGAAAAATATTTAAAGATCTTCTTCTCAGAAAGCGATTGGGCAGAAAAGCTGCAGCTTGTATGGAAGCATCCTCAGGTAGTGTAGATTCAAATTTGTTCAAATTATGATCCCCAGGGGTAGGGTGGGGCCACAATGGGAGGGTCAAATTTTTACATATTTAGGAATATATAGAGTAAATCTTTAAAAATCTTCTCAAAAACCATTTAGTCAGAAAAGCTGATTAGAAACTTGTGTGGATGCATCCTCAGGTAGTGTAGATTCAAGTTTGTTCAAACCATAGTCTCCGGGGTAGGGTGGGGCCACAATGGGGATCGAATTTTTACATAGGAATATATAGAGTAAAATTTTACAAATCTTCTTCTCTAAAACTGATCAGCCAGAAAAGCTGTTTTTTGTGTGGAAGCATCCCCAGGTAGTGTAGATTCAAGTTTGTTTAAATCATAATCCCCGGGGGTAGGGTGGGGTCACAATGGGGGGGTCGAATTTTACATAGGAATATATAGAGAAAAATATTTAAAGATCTTCTTCTCAGAAACCGATTGGGCAGAAAAGCTGCAACATATGTGGAAGCATCCTCAGTTAGGGAAGATTCAAGTTTGTTCAAATCATGATCCCCAGGGGTAGGGTGGGGCCACAATGGGGGGGGTGTAAAATTTTGACATAGAAATATATAGGGAAAATTTTTTTTAAATCATCTTCTAATTTGTCTAGAAAAGCTGTAACTTTTGTCAGTTCAGATAGTGTAGATTAAAATTTGTCAAAATCATAATCTTCAGAAGTAGGGTGGGGGGGGGTTCCAATTTTCCATTTTACAAAGGAATAAAAATTTAAATTATTCACTCAATTAAAAGCTCTAATGTTATTGTATATGGCTTTACTTTGTGCAAGCATTTAGACATATTGTTGATTCTTTAAAATTGTTTAGACTTTGGCCTTTTGACAATTCTTGACAATTCTTCAGCCCCATAAGGGGTTCAAAGTTTGATGTAGGTTTATAATCCATATATAAACAGTTGGTTAAGTCTGATCATCTTCTCGAAAACTGCAATGCTCAATATGTGATATGACTGTAAAATCATCCTGTTACAAACGCTCAATGATAAACATAAGAATATGCAGGGGATTTTTTTTATACAGGATCTATTATACGACATTGTTCAGATATTTTGTATATGACTACCTAAAGCTGATTTTATTATGTCTATTAATTTGTTGCTCAGGTGAGCGATGTGGCCCATGGGCCTCTTGTTTTATTTTATTTTTTTGTACTGTATTTCGTTTACCTCGGTAATAGGGCGGTCTATACATAAAAGTCTGATAAAGCAGTGAAAACATGAGCCAGAAACCCAAAGGAACTGGACTCAAAACTTGTTTTTAATTGCCATTTGATCATACCATGTACTGTGAAATCATCTTTGTTCCTGGGGGACCAATGTTCGTGACTTTCGTGGGCAGCCCTTGCCCACAAATTTACATCCCCACCAATGTATATAAAGTATCTCCTTAATATTTATTAAAGTTATCCCGAACTTGCTACCAATGAAATTTCGTTCCCACGAACCAGACAAATTTTGTCTACCCACGAACATTGACCCCCACGAATAAAAATGATTCCACAGTACTTGCAATGAAGTTTATGGAAAATGTATACCCATTAACAAAATTATAACATTTTGATGCATTTGATAGTAATTGTCTTACTGTTGTCCTTTCAGCATCATATCTTATTACTTGAATACAAACATGAACCTTGATTACCATCAATGTTTTGGGATACATACTGGTTTTATTTATAGTGATAAAAAACAAAGTGAAGTGTTCACATTGTTTTGAGAAGTCTGTATGGTAATAAATCAACCTGAATTCAAAGTTTGACAATTTTGATTTACAACAGCCTTGCATCTAAACATTGAATTGCCGAATGAGTGAATGACATAGATGTGTATTGATAGCATGACACAAATTGATTTAAAAACATCCATTCTAAAGTAAATCTATGCTAATTGGCTAATTAACACAGACACAAAAATCGCCAAGAAAAATGACCCAATTATTAATAAAAGGAGCGTTTCATGATGTTGGACTGTGATATACAGATTACATGTATAACTTAGGTAAATATTTGTCTAGCGCTTTCAAAATGAGAGCGCAGCATTGTGCATTGTAATAATACTACAGTTTAAGCTATATGTCCATTCATATTTTATGATTATATGTACATGATTATATTGTCTTAATATGTCCATTCACTTACTGCACATTGCACATTTGTTTATAATTTTATATGTATTCCGATGAGTTGTAAAGCTCAAGGATAATAAATTGAATTGAATTGAATGTATGTAAACAGTCAAAAGCAATTACTGCTTAACAGTTTGTGACTACTCAAATATTCATTACAGTATAACTTTATTACTCTTTTGATAAAGTCACTATTATTGTCGTCTTTTGATACTTACAGCGAATTACAGAATACCGGTAGAGTTTTCAATAGCTTGTAGGATTGCTGAATAGGGTATTCAATTTGGTCAGCAAGGTATCACATCAGGTCTGAATCTAGGTCCTGTGGTTACTCAGGCGTTTATTGTTATTTTTCACTAACCCATTCATATTGCACAAAGAAATCCTCTAGAACACTCTCTCCTATTGTTAGTTACTCTATTCATAGTCTTTTGAAAAGAATGTTCACCTGGCCAGCACTGGATTTTAGAGTATCAGTTCTGCTAAGAATAGCTTAAAAAATACTTCATAACTGTTATTCAAAAGACATTTCTGAAGAAAAAAGGGAAAGTTTTACAAGTGTAAGCTTCAAAAGAATTAAGAATTTAACAATTTTTACTGTACATTTTGGTTCCTCAATTCCTGGTACAACATACAGCACTAATACTGGTAGTATTTTAGTGCTAAGGCTGCTTAATATAAAGTTCACACTAAAGCAATACTGTTGGATAAAATATACAGAAAATATTTTCCCAACGAAAAAGAAATCAAAAAGTGCAAATATTTACTAGATACCGGTATAACTCACTTTCTTGAAGTCATACCTGAGTAATCACACGACCTAGATTTAGACCTAATGTGACACCTGGCTGACCAAATTGTATACCCTATTGAGCAATTTAACAAGCTATTGAAAACTCTACCGGTATTCTGTAATTCGCTGTAATAAAGTTATTATTTTTTTCTGTTCAAATTAACACATCAATTTTCTCCTAAATATAAGTGAACACAGGGATCCAAATGTAATGGTCATTTCACAACACAAAACAACTACGGTAGTGTAATCAGAATAATTTTAATAAATATTAAACAAATGCATGTACCGGATACCTTTTATATTTTACCATTAATTTTTCCCTGTTTGGTTTACAGACCAAGTTTTGAAGAGGTCACCTCCATAGCTCAGAACATTCTGGGTCGTGTGAAACACCGTCCAAAGATTGGCATCGTGTGTGGGTCTGGTTTAGGTGGTCTAGCAGACGATGTCCAGGATGCTGAGATTCTTCCTTACAGTGAAATACCGACCTTCCCAGTCAGTACAGGTAGGTCAAGTTTAATTCAAGGTTAAATACTGACTACAGTTCATTATCTGAATACATGTATCAGTATTAAGCCAAGGTTGTTCATTCATCTGGATTTTTTGTCTTCACTTTTTTTTTTTTTTACTTCTTTGAATAGTGATTATAAGTCAGGGAGCAAGTACATGTACATAAAATCACCTTGCTTGCAAATAATTTTACTATAAATTAGTTATTATATTAACAAAGTAATTTGGAGTTTTAAAAAGTTTGTTTAATACATCGCAACATATGACTTCTGCTCTTCCAGTTCCTGGACACATGGGAAAGCTGGTGTTTGGTATTCTGGAGGGTAAAACCGTGGTGCTAATGAGGGGACGGTTACATTGTTATGAAGGCTATCCTATGTGGAAGGTAAAGCGCTGCATGGTTGAAGACCCATAGATTGATAAATGTGTTATGTTCCTGGTGACTAGATATTTACTTGTTCCATTCCTATCAAATCCACTCCATAGGGAACTAAATGTATTATCATTATAGACTAAAAGGATTGACATGTCAGTTCCAACACATTAGGAATAAGAATGACATTAATTGTTTGGTAGATTTATATCTCTATTAATTCTTGATGAACTTTTCATGGAATTTGTCAAAGAATCAATTTTTGATGCCAAATAATTTTCCATGCTCTTTAGAAATAACCAATTGTAGATTTATAATTATTAAATAATGCTAAATATAAAAGTAGATTAAAAATTCATAATTTCTTTTGTATTTCTAAATATTTGCTACTTCTGCTTTATTGATTATTGAAATAAATGTACCGGGTACCTGTATTATTATTGGAAACCTACTGGTATTTTTAATAAAACAAAGAATGAATTTTTGAACACAGACCACAATTCCAATCCGAGTAATGAAGGCTCTTGGGGTCAATACTGTATTACTGACAAATGCAGCCGGTGGTATCAACCCAGACTACAATGTTGGAGATTTGATGATTATTCGGGATCACATAGATCTTCCAGGCTTAACTGGCGAGTGTGTTCTCCGCGGAGCCAATGATGAGAGGTAGCCATTCATTGATTTTGCTTTGTAGGAACCATTACATTTAGAGCCCAAATTACATGTATAATGTTTCTGCAGCTTACATGACATCCCTCAGTCTTGTCGATCATATATTACATAATTCATGAATTTTATGAATTTTCTTCCATTTTGATAACCTTTCCATCCAATGTCTGTCGGACATAATGACAACAGTAACCACTCTCCTATTTCCATAGACACTGATTTTATCTCTGCAGATTTGGACCTCGTTTCCTTGCCACAGTTGATACTTACGATTCTGAGCTTCGAGCTACCTGCAAAAAGGTTATCAAAGACCTGGGTCTGAGTCAGCTCATGAGAGAAGGAACCTATGTCATGATTGGCGGACCAACGTTTGAAACGGTGGCCGAGTCAAGGTTACTGAAAGCCTTTGGGGGTGATGCAGTCGGTGAGAATCTATAATTTTAGATGTACATAATTAATGTATAACCTGATAAAAAAATCTGAATAATTCATCTGTGTTTGCAAAATTAAAGTCAAGTGGGATTGACTGAAATTGTCACTGCAAAACTACCATATCTTTCACAAATATAGTCATAAGTGATCAGTATAGTAAAACTGTCGTTGACAAGGGTAACAGCCAACAGTTGAACTGTTAGACTGACGCACAGGTACCAAGCCCATTTTGACAATAATTTCATTGTAACCATAAATAAAAATTTATGGTTACATTGAAATTAATGTCAAAACGGGCTTGGCCCCTGTGGACTGAAGTGCAAACTTTAAACATGGGCAACTGTTTCACTGCAGTCAGGCAGATCAACAGTTGCCCTGAATGCCAGTCAACAGTATGATTATTTATCATCATGGATACTCAAACATCTATATTTATACACAATTTGTCAAGACCTTGTAAACTTTTGGTTGAGGTACTGAGGATGGATTAAAGTCAACACATCCTTAACACATAAAACTCTAATACACTTTGGAAATACTAGTACATTTATTATATCATGTGGTTAACTTTAACACTGAGTTAAACACAGAGTTAACACATTGATAGGGTTAAATAATCAACTTTCGAAAAACTGGGCCCCAATGCTCAGTCGGAGATCTTTTAATCCTTTCGTTTTAGGTATGAGTACCGTTGCTGAGGCCATTGTGGCCCGACACATGGGAATGCGGGTGTTTGGTCTCTCCCTGATCACAGACATGTGCTGCCTGAGTTACGACACTGCCAACCACACCACCCATGAAGAAGTTCTTGCCATTGGTCAGAAAAGAGCCGAGGACCTGAAGTCCATTGTCATGCGTCTTCTGAAGGACACAACTGTAGAATAATAAAGGACATGATTTTCAGGAATTATGAGCCATTTGCTGGATTTTGGGTTTTTTAATTTTATTTTTTAGCTTGTATTTTACCACCTACCATTATTCCTATCTTCCTAAGGGAGAGTTTTCAAAAGACCAGGGAAATGTGAAATAATCCTTTACTTGCTTTTTTTTATATAGAATATTAGTTTTATTTACTTACAATTTTTTTTTGTTATTTTAATTTTGTTATTGCATGTGCTTATAGATTATTCATGTTGTCCTAAAACTGTTATTTATAAAAAAACATCAATTTCCATTAGAATGTTTAGTCCCACGTCTTTCATTTTGCAATTCTATTCTCATATGACCATTTCATGATTTAAGATAAGAACAACTTACAAGTATTGGCATTTATACACTCATTTTTTTATTTTACAATAATTTTTTGCAGTTTTCATTTTTTTTTTTTTTTTACAGCAGATTGATTCCAAGCAAAAAGAATTTGTGAAATGAGATACACATGCAAGTTTCATAGATGCATTACTGCATATTGATTCTGAATTGTTGTTCAAAACTCTCCCGAAAATATCTTTTGCCTTTTTCTTTAAAATGCATAAGTTGTGATATTAAAAATATTTGGTTACTTACCATCTTTTGCATATGAAGAATTTCATTGTTTGAATAGAAGAGGATTCTGTTTATTTACCTTTGTCTTTATACAGGTATATGATTTTTTATATAATCTTAAAGCTGTATGCATCGGTTCAATTTAAAGTCTTCTGAAATAAGGTTTGGATGAATACACTGTGATTTATAATGTCAATCTGCAAGTTGATAGCAAGAAAAATATGGTACTAAAGAATTTCTAACAAAAATTTGGTTTATAAACCAAAAACCAATCATTACCGATATTTGAGAATTTATGTTCTATTCATTAAAGGAAAAGAGTTTGTTTTTTTTCATACAATTGTAATATATTTTCCTCAGGCAGAACAATACTGGGTCAAACAGATTACCCTTTTTATAAATAAGAAACTCTTAAATTATTTTCATTTCATTTAAAATTATTAAAACTTTACCGAGTTAAATTTTGTTTACTGTGATTGACCTTTGATTTTTTTTTAATTTTTAAAACTTTCATAACATCAGTAATGTAAAAAGTTTTTAAGATATCAAAAGTATTTTAAGGAGGTCAGGCAGTAATGCATTTTACCATACCATACAGCTTTAACTATTAGTCTCAAACATTTGCTTAGTAATCATCTATTACCAGGTAATATTTAATCCCAACTAAACTATCTTTTTTTCCTTATATAGTGCCATATCTTAATTCAAGCAAGAAACTTGACTACAATCTTAGTTAATCATTATTTGCTGAAATTCTTTTCAATTTGATTACCAATATGTTTTAGTTTTGATGTTTTAATTTGAATTATTTTGTCCAGAAATTAATTTAAAATCACTTTAATCAAAGTCTTGTTGTTATTGTATAATTGGCAGTGCCGAAATTACAGATCATTTTACACTGTGATATTAATTTAACGTGTTTATAAATTATTGCATTGTTGTTGATAGGAAGGTTGATGAAATTTTGATGTCAAATTATCAATTATACATGGACATGTTTTCCACCAGTTAATGATCAGTTATTTGAATTTTTGAAAAAATATCTTTTCTTTTAATATGTAGAATTTATTGTACAATTGTTTTTGTTGTTACTTACAATAACCAATGTCCAGGTGGTTTTGGACATCTTTAGATATTTACTGGTATGTGACTACCATACATGGTCATTAATTAACGGTTTTGTGTTTTGAAAATATAAATGCATGTATCAAAAACCATTTGTGTTAGCAGAGAGATGCATCTTAGTATGTTATATGTTCTGTATGCAGGTTTAAATATTGTGTTTGTATCAATTTGAAAATGATGGATTTTGTGCTTGCTTGAAAATTTTATATAAAAAAAAATGTACAGTATGTGCTCTTATAATGCATAATGTAGATTTTTTTAAATTCTTATTATAATAGGATGAATTCATTAGGTCCTGAATTTGTGTAGATCTACAAATTTTTAATGGTCTTGCTGTACATGACATATGCTTACAAATTTCCAAAGGAATATTGAATGAAGTCAAATTTATCTGCATCATGAAAATGCAAATTTTTTGGAAATTTTTTTTTTTGGGGGGGGGGGGTAAAATTATGCATTTTTTCTATTCAGTGCAATATTTTAAAGATAATTTAATAACTGTAACAAGATACATCTTCAAGATAGGTGATGGATCATGTTACTATGAATTATACCAATGTTATATCAACATTTTAGTAAAAGGGCTGCCAATACTCTACGTAGGAGATTTATTGGGTTAATTCAATAACAGAGAATGATGCATCTCATGTTCGACTTGTGTAGCAATGGAATGCTTACAAAAAAATTTTCTCTCTCAGGAAACTTCTATATCTTGTCATATCAAGTGTTTCTATAGATTCTCTGAATCTCAAGCGTTCTATATTGAGAGCACAGTGGCATTTTCTTACTATTATTTTCACTTGCTTAGTTAATACATGTATCTCAGGTTTAATCTCTGAACAAGCAAAATATTTATGGCGTATGCATTATTAAAGAGTTTGTACGGTATGTTTCTTCCTAGTAATATTTTATTTATTTAGTCTATATAAACTTGCAGATATTTTAAAAATATTTACAGATGTTACAAGTTACGGACAACATTTCATATCCAACAACACATCTTCACAATGTCAAGGCTCACTGGAATGTTCCTCAACTTGCACATTAGTATGAGAGCCTTAGCATTATGGAGGTGCAAACAGTGTAATAACCGTTGATTTTGGTTTGTTAAGAATTCTATTGTTATCATCAATAAAAAAGACACACTAGTACATAAATTGGAGTTGTTTTATTTCATATTCTATCATCAGTAATAACTATCAATAACCAGAAATTCCCCAGGAGGAAAAACTTTGTCTTCTTCATTCCTTGATCATGCAATGGATATGATTAGAATTATAGTCAAATGAGAAATGTCATGTCTTCTTCATTCACTCAGTGGTAATATGATTTATAATAAGATAGTCAAATGAGAAAATGTCAAACAATTGATTACATGTAATAATTAACCAATTTAACCAATGATTAATATACTAGATACACCACATACACTGCATAAAATAAAACAGTCAACAAAATAGGTATATGTACACTGATGGAATTTGTTGACAATTTTAGCAGCTAGATTACCAGTAAGTAGATTGGTAAAACTTTTAAACCTTGGGATAATATACTAATAATTTATATACCCGTTTTTAGATTGAAAATGAATAAATTAAAGTACTGTAGAAGAGAAAAGAAATGAAAAAGGTAAAAGTTTGACATAATTTTGCAAACATTTTGAGAAGTATTAAATGAAATATTTATTACTGAAGACTAATTAACAGTTGGTTTGCTTGAATTGTCTGTGTACCTTGTGTCCCAGCACAAGTGTGTGTTAACACCTGAACACAACAGAAGTATACAAAAGATCCCTGTATGATTACCACAAACCAGTCGAGACAGAGACATTGCTCCATTCATTCCTCTGATTATGTAAATCATTAGTTTATTTAGTGCACAAGAGTCTTTCCGTGTCTTTAAGCCACAGCTGGGTCTTGAGGATTATATGGTCTCTTGCAGACATATATCCTATGGTTCGACACTGTGATAACATACATAAACTCTTCCCATATTACTGAAATTGAAAAATAAAACTTCATGAAATAATATGCATAATATATACTAACAAGAAAACATGTAATGCCTATAATAGTGAGTATACGGTAGTTTAACAATAAGTTTTTTTAAAAATACAGTATTTTTTTAAAGAAACATATACAAGTATACCATCTATGAGCAAAATTGAAAGGAGTTGACAATTTTCACAAAGCACTGATATAACAAGCATAGGGTTCTATAGATATTGAACAGTCAATGTCTCCATGTCCAGACAAGTGTACCGGTATATAGTTTGACCGGTGACCTCAAAAAGGATAGTGGTCCTTAACTACAATGGGGTACCAGTGAAGGATGTTTGATGTTTGTCAACTAAAGGGTTCTAAGGATACCCTGTAATAAATAGTTGATATCTTCCTATGGCGAGAGTAGTTTAACAGTTTACCACTGACATTGAGACCTCAGAATTTTTAGGAATCATCTACTTCCTAAGGAGTACCTGTGTAATAAGTTTGATGTCTGTCAAGCAAATTGTTCTAAAGAACTGATCTGACAACACGTAGTCTACCAGTCAATGTTCAGAGTAGGCTGAATCTTGACCTTTGACCCTGTGACCTCAAAGTCAATAAGTGTCATTTGCTCTTTAGGTGTTATCTGTGTACCAAGTTTGATGTCTGTCACCTTGATAGGTGATTATATAAATCCAAGAATAGGTATAGAATGATATGTTTATTTTATAAAATAACTCTGACATTGATATATTGTTTGGAAACAATCTAATTAAATTAGACTGGTTTGGAAACAGTCTGCAAATCAATGTCCATGCAGATTAGATAGACCTTGATCTTGTGAGTTTAATATCTCTGTTTATTGGTACCTGTGTACCAAAAAGCAAAGGGTTCCATAGACACTGATTGGACAACATTTGGTCTACCTAACAACATACCAGCCAAAATTTTAATACATGTGTACTGACCTGAGATTTTGTGAAATGTTTCTCTCCTATCTGGTGACACGGGTATCCTACTTGCTGTATAAACAAGTTTGGTCAATCTGTCAGCCAACGCCTCAGCATTTTGTAAATCACCTCCTGACTAAAATAAAAGAGAATTTTTTTTTAGTTTTTTACAGTGGAGTGTATAAAATATAAAAGTAGCAAGTTGTAATAAAATATAAGAGTTTCCGGATGGCAGGTAATAAAATAAGACAAACAATATTCTTGGCCTGTTGAGTTATATACAGGAGTGAGTTTAAAAAAGCCTATAAGATATAAACTGATCACAATGTTTTAAGGATGTTATCAACCAACAGCACAGTTGATCAAAATTATATCTTAGACTAACACCGTTTAGCCCCCTTTGCTCATTACGCCATTATGCAGTGTATACAAATAATCAGTTGATCATATCTTTGCTTGATACCAAAAAATGCCATTATTATTAAATAAGGTAAATAAAAACATTAATACTTCTAATATAATCAACTAATATATTTACCTTTAAAATTTCTGTTTCATAGTGTATATGTTACTTTCTAATTTGATAAGTATTTTTGACTTAAGGAGAGAGAGAGAGAGAGAGAGAGAGAGAGAGAGAGAAAATTTGTCTTGTTACGTAGAATGGGTAAGTCTTATGTCGGATAGTATGTAGTATGGGTATGTCTTATGAATAAACTATACTATATCAGATAATACATCGAACGGGTATGTCTTCTGTCAGATAGTATGTAGAGAATGGGTATGTCATGTTTGATAATATGAAGAATGGGTATGTCTTATGTCAGATAATACATTGAATGTGTATATCTTATGTCAGATAGTATGTAGATAATATGTAGAATGGGTATGTCTTATGTCGGATAATACATTGAATGGGTATGTCTTATGTTGGGTAGTTTGTAGAACGGGTATGTCTTATGTCGGATAATACATAGAACGGGTAAGTCTTATGTCGGATAATACTTTGAACGGGTATGTCTTATGTCAGATACATGTAATACATAGAAAGGGTAAGTTTTAAGTCGGATAATACGTAGAATGGGTATGTCTTATGTCGGATAATACATAGAATGGGTATGTCTTCTGATGGATAATACTTAGAACGGGTAAGTCTTATGTTTGATAATACAACGAATGGGTATATGTATGTCTTATGTGGGATAGTATGTTGAACAGGTATGTCTTATGTCGGATAATACATAGAAAGGGTATGTCTTATGTCAGACAGTACGTAGAACTCAGGGTATGTCCAATTATGTTGGCTAATATGTAGAATGAGAGAGAGATTACTCAGAAAGTTACAGGTGCATTGCATTAAAATTTGCTTGTTTAGTATATCAAAACATTTCAATTGTTATATACTTACACTTATCACAGCACCTTCCTCTGTCAGTACCAAATATCCCAAAGAGTCTTGAATCTTATCAACCCCTTGAACATTTGCCATTATGATCTAAAACCAAAAGAAAAGGATGTTAGTTATATACGTCTCTGAGTATACTTAACCAATTGGACAGTTTGAGAGCAATACATAATCAGATAGTAACAACTAAAGTTGAACTATCGAAGTGAACGACAATCTGGCACATAGTGATAATCATACACAAAATGAAATAAAACAACCATACTCAAAATTAAATCAGAATGGAGAGGATCACCGAAAAAATAATTTACTCACCACCACTTAGCAGACAACCGGAAGTGCTGTTTTTCATCATGTGACCTCAATTCTCGTTAGTAAAAAACTAGAACAATATTAAATAAAAGCTTTCTGTTATGTTTATGATTTTCATGGAACCAAACTTTGATTAATGTATTATCTATCAATTTGATAACGAGGAAAAATGAGGCACAAAACGACTGTCACCCACAAAAGCATTTTTCCCATAGGAAGTCACGTGGACATATACGAGATGTTGAAAATGGTGGCCCTTTGACACCTCCTTCGCAAATCGATAAACATGATAAATAAATCTAGTTGTGTTTAAAGTATGAGGAACTTTGACACACACAATAAAATATGGTTTATTGAAAGCAATGGATTTTGTCAATACATCAAACGTTTTTGAGCTTCCAAGTTATCAGGTTAGTATTTTTTTTTATTTAGAAGATGCTGAATATTGATTTCAGCTGTTTTCAAGAATAATTAACACATTATACCTCTGTGCATGTGCATTTATATCATGTAAACAGAATACCAATCATATATTGCAATTTAACAGGTAACATATATTTTCTCATTATTGTGTTTCTTAATTGGACAATTTCTAAAAGGATATACAGTAACTGTATATAGTACATACATCAATAATTGGTTACTACTTTAATACATTTAAAATAACCCTGGATATCTATATAAAGAACAATAAGTGGGATCACAGGACAGAACCCCAATTGAGACCCTGGGCAAGTTGACTTTTAGAAATTTCTTCATATACACAAAATATCCCTAGCTTCTATAAAAATCTGAAAACGAAGAATATTAAATTTTTATACCACCCCTCACCCTCACATACATAAGAAAATATGAAAGGTATGCCCCTATGGTTTGTTTACATCATTACTCCTCATTACATTTCAAAACATTGTAACATGTATCCGCTTTAATTATCCAACAAACACGGCTACATTATAGCTGTCACAAGATGGTTTATGATGCAGCACATTTTCTTGAATTTGATATTCATAAATACCTCAGCGTTCAAATGATGTTCATTCAATAGTATGAAAAAATCCCAAGATTTCTCTCTTGAAACACCCCCTAGCATGTCAGATTTCAATTATAACACAGCTAATTTCCTAAAAAATTAAAATGTCCAAGGGGATTTAAATTGTAAATGGCATGATGTCTGTGACTTCTCTGTGTAAAATCAGATGACGTGTCAATGAAGAAGTTTTGGATTTTTTTTCCATTTCATCAACTTTAATGAAACTAATTGACAAGTGTTAAAAATTGTCAAAAACATAAATAATTACTTTGGACAGACTGTAGTAGATGTATCTCTTAATTTCTCATCATGCTTTTAAAGTAAATGTGCAAAGTGCTCTCTTTTGTATTCTTACTAAACCATGTCAAAGATAAACTAGATGGCAATCTTTTTTTTTTCAAAGACGTGCTAAGTAATTGTAATGTAAGTAAACATAGATCTTCCAGTAATGTAAGTAATGTACACTCTGATATAGGTTTTCATCTGAGGAATCTTTTTGCTAGGAAATACATATCATCTTATTTTCTCAAATATATTATCTTATCATAATGACCTACAGATTTTTAATTCAGCTACAGTTACAAATGATAGTGGCACACCTTTCTTCTTTTTATGTACGGGAGGGAGAGGGGGTGGTTTATAGATTTGTAGAACTTAATTGTTTACAATTTCTATAAGATAATTTTTTTAATGAAAATAGATCAGGTGGTAAGTCTGACAATATGGGGAAATATTTCTTTTATAAAGATTTAAGAATTTATTAGTACCAGGTACATTTTAAATGAAGTACGTGTACTGTATACACTTATAATAGTAAGATTATTCAAATTAATGGAATGACATATATGCTGTAATTCACAGCAAAGTTCAGGTGTGTATATTTTGTTTTATCACATGATTAGGTCAATGTGCAGTACTGGATATCACTCATGTAATACATTTTTGATATTACAATGTGTAGAGTATTTTTATCAAATGTGACATCATAATTAAACATACCAGTAACCTAGGTTTTAGTTGATGTAGAATAAAAAAGTAACAAAATAATACAGTGAAAAAGTGCTGATTTATTAATGCTGTTTTATTTTTTTTTTTTTATTAAATGAAAAGAATATGTTCGAAAATGAAATGGTTGTTTGTTGATTAATATGCTTGGAACTTTTTTTTCATGCGTAAAGTTGTAGACGTCTTGTAGTAAATGTGTTGTGCGGCTCACAGTTATGATTTTTGTTTAGAAAAGATTGAACAAAAGACATGGAATAACATGTGATAAAAGGAATCTTTCATGATTTGCAATGATATATGATTTTTATACAATTCGTAATGTGTTTTCTATCTCCTCGCCAAGGCTTGGGGATAGATAACACACAACGAGTTAAAATCATATACATGTACCATTGCAAATCATGAGGGATCCTATATATATACTGTACCAGGTAATCCCCTTTCAGAACCACAAACTTACAGAATCAACTAATGGCACTGAATGAGGGTACTTAATCTATGATTATGATAACATATACTCTTACCGTACATATTAATATACTTAAAAAAGTTCCTACATTCATTACTCAACTGATACTTGTAACAAAAATCTTGCTTTATATTGCATTTGGGTTTAACCAAAAATCAGAAAAAATCCAACAGCTGTATGTTGAGACTTGCTTAACAAGATATTTCCCCTTCCAATTGACACTAGGTACAAAGTTTACATACAGGAAAACTGAGTTGAATCTGATGAGCCAGTTAAAGGGTTATCTAATACATATATCTAAACTGTTGAGTGTCCATTGTCAATTTGTGTGGTTAAACACACTCCAAAACTCCATATACTGGAAAGTGCAGGGTTATTGGGAATCAGTTATAAAATCATCAGCTTATTTATTTTCATACATATTCTAGCATTCTGTCACTACATTATATCAATATCTAGTGGTTTTAGAAATAACGTTGATAGTAAATGAAATGCATTAAATAGAGGTACTTCAAATTCATACAATATATACCAGTTCAGTTTATATAACTATAGAAGACCAAAAATAGATAATCTTCCATTTTAATAAACAACCATCCTTTTCTTATCGTAGAGGCGATTGCGCCATTTGAAGCTGGTTGCTGTACGAAATTTGAAATGCCAATTTCAATCGGGAAAAGAACTAAGCGAGCTAGAGACGTTTTTCTGTCTCCACAAGGACAGAGATAGCAAAGGTATTTACTAACACGTGTGACTAGTATAAAAATCAGTCCTTTGTTTCTACCATGTGATGATAGAGTACCAGTATTTGACTATGTCATATGTTAACTGTTGTTGTCATTGTACCACTGCATGGAGACATTTAGCATTGAGACCTGTGTAGGACTTGCTGCCTTGTGTCACACCATACTTAATATAGATAATATCAGTTTATCCAGTACATGAAAACAGGTACTGTCAAAGTTTCCATTTACAACATGCTGGTAAATACTAATATTTGTACATGTATACACGGTGTTAACATTTAGCAGATATCCACAAATTCATTAATTTTTATATAGTAATTTGTAAATTAAACCTGATGAATGAGTTTCTATTTGCTTTCAAGACAAATGTGATAGAGAAATCTTGAAGACTTTATTTTAAAAATATATTAGGAGAATGGTACTGATTATAAATCTAACCCATATGTTCTTATTTAAGGTAATTGTCCATACGTCACAAAACAACGTATGACGTAATTCACGCGTTATTACGTCTTGCCCGTGCCCGATCTTTACTCTATACGCTTAGCAACGAACATAAATATATTTTCCCTAAAATTGTTTTTAGAATTAAAATTATACGTTGAAGAAAAACTACTTCATTTTTTAGAACAGTCTTTAAAACCAGTAAAAATAGTTGAATATAGGTTTTGTCTTGAAAGCATATCAGGTAATTAGCGTTTTCCGCATATGTGACTGCAATTTCTAAATACCGATCTCGATCCATAATACTTACCGATATTCAAAAAACCCCATCTTATGCGATTTATATAATACAGATTGATCAACGGTTTGTTCAAATAATGTTTTTTATTTAACAAAAAGCTAAATATACTTTTGAAAGATATGAAATGATAAAACTATGCAAAATTTTATTTTTACGGAACTTTTTTCAAAATATATATTTTAATGAATTTTACCAAAAATAAGCCAATTGTGATCCTAAAAAGGCCGGTCCTTTGGGTAATTTTATTTTCTATTCATTAAGGGCCGTAAGGGGTAAACATTATCACTATTTCAAAGAAATCTGTAGGTAAATAAAATTATAAAAGATTAAATTCTCTTTGAAAATTTGTTTAATTTTATCTCATTTGTAAACAAATTTATCTATTTTTTAATAAATAAGCATGTGTAACATTAAAGTATTTGTTTTAACAATTAAATTCGTTCATTTTACATAGGATATCAGTCAAAAATGATTTTCTGAAAGTCAAATTTCAGGCTAAGGCTAATATTCTTAATGTATGAAAAAAGCACCATTTTCCGTAATTGGTTCTATTTTTAGCAACGGCCCTAGCTATTATAATACCGATGGACCAGTTAACTGGGTAAAATTTGATAAGGATATATCCCCAAATACATGTTTGAGAAATTTGAAAAAATTCTGTAGGTATTTTATTTATGTAGTGGGGTATGGATCATTACCTTAATATTCCATGTATAAGGAAGTTCATTAAGAGCTGATAGCTACATAGTACCTCACTGTATTGGTATTTTCATTACTAATTTCGGAACTCAAAGTTTGTATTTTATTTCAAGTAAAATTTACATTTACTTTGTAACTCAATGAGTAAAATACTGTATGTACAGACATTTTTACTTCAATTTTAGCACATTCCATCTCTATAAATTTGTAAATCTTTAACCAGAATTATTTGTGAGTTACTGAGGAAACATTAGAGTTTCTGGTGACATAATTTTCTGAGATTTTGTTGGTAGCACTCACCCACAAATTAACATTCTCAACAAATTCTGAGACACAGTCTTAATTTATTTAATTCACCCAGTAAGTAAATCCTGAAAACTATATATCCACACAAATCTTTATAAAAAGTTGACTGTCCATGAAACTTTGTTCCCACAAATATAAATGCTGATTCCACAGTATAATCTAATGAAATCAGCTTGCATTTGGCAAATTCAAAACTGGTTAAGTTATATATGTATATATGCAGTAACATTATCCTGTCTACAGTGTATTTTACAACTATACCATCATAATTTAATATTTTGTGTTGTTTGTGTCTGAATTTAATATTAAACAATGACAATGTCTTTGATTTGTATTCAGAGTTCTACCAAAGTGAAAGAATTACAGCATCTCTGGTGAGTACATGAAGCTAGCTCAATTTGTCTCCATTAATCATGATTCTGTTATGGTCTGCAGATAATTTTTAGCTCACTTGGAACACTTGGGTGATATATTGCTGTCCGCTTTCATATGTTGTCATACGTTGGTGGTAAGCTTTTGAACATTTTCAGCCTTTTCTTCTAAATCACCGGTACTGGGCCAGCCTCGACCATATTTGGTGTGAATAATTTTAAAGGAAAGGGAAACATATTTTCTAAAGTTTATGATCTCCGCCACCAAAGGTCATCAATTTTGAGAAATTGTGAAACTTAAACTCTTTGTATTTTTCTGTGCATATAGCAGACAAACTAAGAAAATACACATGTACATTGTAGTTACCGGTATAATGAGTAAGGAAGTCTTAACCAAAATTGTTAAATATATTGTGACCTCTTGGTCAGAATTAAGTTGTGATGTTAATGCAGTTGGCTTTATTGATTATAAAATGAAAATGCACTGATGCTTTAAAATTCTTTTTTTTTCTACTCCTGGACATCTTGCAAAAAAAAAGAAAAACTGGGTTTGGTTAAGATACACATGCAACAATAAAGGCTTCATACAAATTTTAAAATTCTTGACCCCTTTGTCAAGGTTCTGGTAGGGATCTTTTCATCATATTATTGAAATCAATACTTCTTCAATGCTCCTATAAACCTCGCAGACAAAATGAGTGTTTGTGAAGTGTCTACCAAAATTATGATACTTACCAAAATTATGATACTTACCAAAATTATGATACTACATGTTATCATAACAACTCTTCTCCCACTTATGTGTGAAGAATTGCATAATACTCTAAATATTGTTCAGATTTGCAACCCTATAATCCTAACCCAAGAACTAAGATTTTTATGCAACAAGGAAGTTTTATTGCATGTCTTTCACAAATACAAACATGCAGTCATTCATGTACTAGACACCAGTTGGTATTAGTACATTTCCTATTTTAAACATATAATGTTTTATTATGTTGGAAATCATCATAATACATAATATGAATAATACAGAATTTGTTTTTGTTTTTGTTCACAATAGAATCCTTCCTGGCAGAGCTTTGATATTAGCAGATATGAGGACAAAATTAAAACCACCAGTCAGTGTATCCTTCATAGCTGGAAACTCCAAATATTTTTACAGATTTACAAAAATAAATACAGAATTGCTCTTATCTTCTCGGGAAACTCACTACTTTGTTGATATATTTTTTCATACAAAGCATAGGACATTTTTTTTAAAATTGATTAACATATAACATAGTTAAAACATGGATAAATTCTTCTAAAAATCTCATGATTTGATGTGTATCAAAGGTGATAAACATTGATTTTGAAACTTTTCTGAGGAACCAGTACATCACACCAGTCCTTTACCCCCAAGCCAAAACTAGTGTTCATTTACAATGGGATGGACTAAGACAGAGTTTACAAAGTCCATTATGTAACATCAGAATGATTTCAGTTAGTACTCATAAAGCTATCTATGATTTATAACATTTATTTCTGTGCGTGTGTAAATTCCATTTCAAAAGGAAATAGACATTGGATGTCTATTTCAGTGGTATAATTGATAAACTTAACAACAACAGCTCTGCTAGTACGAGTCTGGGTAAAGAACAAGACAAGTACTCGTCTTCTTCTGGACTGGATGGTGGACCTAAATGCCCTGGAATATCTGGCAGACAAGGTAACCATTGCTTATCCACCCCAGGTAATGCTTACCCACCAAAACCAAGTAATGCTTACCCAATCAACCCAAGGCAATACCTACCCATCCACTAGGTAATGCTTACCCATCCACCCAGGCAATACTTACCCATCTATATCAGGTAATGCTTACCCATCAACCCCAGGTAATGCTTACACACCCACCAGGTGATACTTTACCACTCATCAGTTAATGCTTACCCACCCAACAGGTAATGCTTACTATCAACCCTAAGTAATGCTTACACATCAACCCCAGGTAATGCTAACCCATCAACCCCAGGTAATGCTTACCCACTCACCAGGTGATGCTTTACCACCCATCAGTTAATGCTTATATACCCACCAGGTAATGCTTACCCATCAACTCTAGGTAATGCTTACCCATCAACCCAAGGTAATGCTTACCCACCCACCAGGTAATGCTTACACAACCACCAGGTGATGCTTTACCACCCATCAGTTAATGCTTACCTACCCACCCACCAGGTATTGCTTACCTACCCACCAGGTAATGTTTACCCACCCACCCACCAGGTAATGCTTACCCACCCACTAGGTAATGCTTACTAACCAACCAGATCATGCCTTACCACCCACCAGGTAATGCTTTACCACCTACCAGGTGATGTTTTACCACCCACCAGGTAATGCTTACCCACCCACCAGATAATTCTTACCCACCCACCAGGTGATGCTTTACCACCCACCAGGTAGTTCTTACCCACCCACCATGTGATGCTTGACCACCCACCTGGTAATTCTTACCCACCCACCAGGTGATGCTTTTCCACCCACCAGGTAATGCTTTACCACCAACCAGGTAATTCTTACCCACCCACCAGGTGATGCTTTATGACCAATCAGTTAATGCTTACCCACCCACCCACCAGGTAATGCTCTACCACCCACCAGGTGATGCTTTACCACCAACCAGGTAATGTTTTACCACCAATCAGTTAGTATTTACCCATCAACCAGGTAATATTAACCCACCAACCAGGTAATGATTAACCACCCACCATGTAATGTTTACCCATCCACCAGGTAATGTTTACCCATCCACCAGGTAATGATTAACCACCCACCATGTAATGTTTACCCATCCACCAGGTAATGTTTACCCATCCACCAGGTAATGATTAACCACCCACCAGGTAATGCTTACCCATCCACTAGGTAATGTTTACCCTTCCACCAAGTAATGTTTACCCTTCCACCAGATAATGTTTACCCATCCACCAGGTAATTCCTACCCATCCAGCTACTTCCCACACCCATTTTCTTTCACAGTTATACTTTAATTTGTTTACGAAAAACTTATATTTAAGAAATCAAGTAATTAGTATATTGGTATGTACATTATTAATCTTATACTCAACTTTACACTTATGTGTCCTTAGTAACTAATGTAATAAATTTATGCTTATAACAATATGCTATTTTATTTTTTGGTTCTGTTTTGAAACCTATCTCCTTTTTTCATGAAGTTTGTGCAAGACAATGGTGTCATGCTGACACATCCTTTTTTAGCTCACCTGAGCTGAAAGCTCAAGTGAGCTTTTCTGATCACATTTTGTCTGTCGTCCGTCTGTCTGTCTGTCTGTCCATCTGTCTGTCTGTCTGTCCGTAAACTTTTCACATTTTCAACATCTTCTCCAGAACCACTGGGCCGATTTCAACCAAACTTGGCACAAAGCACCCTTAGGCAAAGGGGATTCAAAGTTGTGAAAATTAAGGACCACGCTCTTTTTAAAGGGGAGATAATTGGCAATTATTGGAAAATTTTGAGAAATTTTCAAAAATCTTCTTCTCAAGAACCATTTGGCCAGGAAAGCTGAAACTTATGTGGAAGCATCCTCAGCTAGTGTAGATTCAAAATTGTAAAAATCATGATCCCCGGGGGTAGGGTGGTGCCACAATGGGGGGTCAAATTTTTACATAGGAATATATAGAGTAAATCTTTAAAAATCTTCTTCTCAGAAACTAATCAGCCAGGAAAGCTGAAACTTATGTGGAAGCATCCTCAGCTAGTGTAGAATCAAAGTTGTGAAAATCATGACCCCCGGGGGTGGGATGGGGCCACAATGGGGGGTTAAATTTTTACATAGGAATATATAGAGTAAATCTTTAAAAATCTTCTTCTCAAAAACTAATCAGCCAGGAAAGCTGAAACTTATGTGGAAGCATCCTCAGCTAGTGTAGATTCAAAATTGTGAAAATCATGATCCCCGGGGGTAGGGTGGTGCCACAATGGGGGCTCAAATTTTTACATAGGAATATATAGAGTAAATCTTTAAAAATCTTCTTCTCAGAAACTAATCAGCCAGGAAAGCTGAAACTTATGTGGAAGCATCCTCAGCTAGTGAAGAATCAAAGTTGTGAAAATCATGACCCCAGGGAGTAGGGTGGTCCCACAATGAGGGCTCAAATTTTTACATAGGAACATATAGAGTAAATCTTTAAAAATCTTCTTCTCAGAAACTAATCAGCAAGGAAAGCTGAAACTTTTGTGGAAGCATCCTCAGCTAGTGTAGAATCAAAGTTGTGAAAATCATGACCCCCGGGGGTTGGATGGGGCCACAATAAGGGTTGAATTTTTACATAGGAATATATAGAGTAAATCTTTTAAAATCATCTTCTTAGAAACTAAACAGCCAGGAAAGCTGAAACTTATGTGGAAGCACCCTCAGCTAGTGTAGAATCAAAGTTTGTTCAAATCATGACCCCTGGGAGTAGGGTGGTGCCACAATGGGGGGGGTCAAATTTTTACATATAAATATATATAGTGTAAATCTTAAGAAATCTTCTTCTCAGAAACTAATCAGCCAGGAAAGCTGAAACTTATGTGGAAGCATCCTCAGCTAGTGTAGATTCAAAGTTTTGAAAAGCATGACCCCCAGGTGTAGGGTGGTGCCACAATGGGGGGGGTCAAATTTTTACATAGGAATTTATAGAGTAAATCTTTAAAAATCTTCCTTTCAGAAACTAATCAGCCAGGAAAGCTGAAACTTATGTGGAAGCACCCTCAGCTAGTGTAGAATCAAGATGTGTAAATCATGTCCCCTGGGGGTAGGGTGGGGTCACAATGGGGATCGAATTTTTACATAGGAATATATAGAGTAAATCTTTAAAATCTCTAAAACTAAGTAGCTAGGAAAGGTGAAACTTATGTGGAAGTATCCTCAGGTAAGGACTAGGTAGATTTTAGTTTGTTCAAATCATGATCCCCGGGGGTAGGATGGGGTCACAACGGGGAGGGGGGAGGGAGACAAATTTTTGACATAGGAATATATGGAGAAAAATCTTCTACAAAACCATTTGTCTAGAAAATCTGTAACTTTAGTAAAAGCAACCTTGGGTAGTGTAGATTCAAATTCATTAAAATAAAAATCTTGAGGAGTAGGGTGGGGCCACATTCAGGATCCAATTTTACAAAGGAAAACATTTTTAATTCACAAAAACTGAAATGTTATAATATATATGGTTTTACTTATATGCAAACATTTTGCCAATTTGTGATTCTTTAAAATTGTTCAGACTTTTGCCCCTGGACGATTCTTGGGCCTCACAAGGGGTTCAGAGTTTGATGTAGGTTTATATCCCATGTATAAACAATTGTCTAGGATCTTGTTGAGAACTGCGATGCTCAACATGTGATATGAATATAAAATCATCCTGTCAAAAAAGGGACTTGATTATAAACATAAGAATATCTACATGTATTACTACATTGTCCAGATATTTTGTATTATGTCGATCTCCATTAAGCTGATTTTATCATGCCTATTGTTGCTCAGGTGAGCGATGTGGCCCATGGGCCTCTTGTTTTTAAATAGTTGTCAGATATAGAAAATCTAAATGATTTAGTTTATGCTTCTTATCATCCAAAGACAGACACATTTTTGGTTGAATATAGACTATTTCTAAATAATAGTAGATGACAACAAAAAAGTAACAGTGTAACTAGTAAATTTATCTTTTTCTATATCTCATATATGAAACATATACTTATTTTATATATTAGCTGCAGCAGGATAAAGGCATTAAGTATGCTCCAAACACTCTCATCTTTGGAATGTTTGATCAATTCTTCAGAGCACCTGAAGTGAAGCCTGTGGTAAGACCTTTTTCTCATAACATTACATACATATATGATTAATATATTGTTTAAATTATGCATTCCTCTTGAGGGCCCTTGATTGTTGAATGAATTATAAACATATACATGTATGTATGTTAACGATGTCTGACTGTTTACCATTTATTCGTAATATCTTTGCAAAATACTGGTTCATTTATGAAGAATAATCAATTATGATATTCAAGATTTACATACATTTATCAAGTATTGGTTTTTTGCCCTAGATATTGGTAAGTTTGGAATAGAGGCAATTTTCTGAATTTGATGTCTAAAATGATTTGGTCATGTATATAGGGAGTGGGTGTCGGAGACCCAGGAGTTGAGGCAGAAGAGGATAAATCCAATAAGTCACAGTCTGTAAGCACACAGTGCTTCCTAAAGGTGGAAATAGCCAGCACCAAGAAGTCTTACACATCAAGTTCTCTGTCCAGGTAAATATAAAACTATGTGAAAAAAAGAGCACATCTCACAGTTCTCAGCAAGCTTCCTAGCGTCAGCATGATGTTTTTAAACGAATTACTACTCATTTTCTTAAAACATTATTGGGGCTTACACAAGTACCTTGAATACATAGCAAGTAGATTGTGTCAAGTTTTTTTTTTGTATTTAATACTCATCTTTGTGATTCACCTTCATAACTGAGTTCATATGTTTGTCTTTGGAAAAACTAATTATCTTCAAGATGGATTCTAATTAGAAGAAAACTGAGATTGTAAGGATGGAGAAAAGTAATCAAATCTACACTGCAGTATTAAGTTTCCCATAATATAAGGCAGTACATGTATTCATTGATTGGACCAAGTAGATCGAGACCTAATAATATGCCCCATAATTATAAATATTTAAACCTTGTAGGACTCCTAAATTCTTTAAACTGATTAAGGAATGTTATTGTTATTTCTTTCAGAATATACACTGTCTTAAGAGCAATCAAGCAAACTCAAGCCTCGGTACATAAAGTTCGAAGGTCAATTGAGGACAAGTTGTTGTCCTCACAAGAGACAACAAGGAAGAGGGCAGAGCATGAGGACCTGCTCCTCAAGAGGGAACAACTGTGTGCAGAAGTGACGTGGAGGACAGCCTCTGTCAACAAGATGAAGGATCAAGCAGATCAACTCCACAGATCCAACCAAGAACAAGGTCGAGTTCTGTGACAAAATTTTGCTTCAGTAATATGCACAAAATGCTCCTCAGTAGAGATATGATTTTTGTGTTTCATAAATTTACCATTCAGTCTACACAGTTTAATAGAAAAGGTGCAGATTGAATCTTTGTTATTTCCTTTTGTTATTTTGTTGTTTTGAGATTTGATTGGCTAATAAACCGGGTGGAAGTTTCCATACACCCGACTTGAGTGGGAGGTAAATAACGTGACGTCACAATTCATTACATGTGACGTCACAATGCATTAAAATGCATAAATGGTATTATTATAATATCGTATTTTTCCCAAACACATGATTGGTCGATTGCTGTCACGTGACCGTGCTATAAATTCTGTTATAGACCTTACTATACTAAAAATAGGAAATTTATTGACCTCACTATACTAAAAATAGATTTTCATGACAAAATACTGGTTTTGGCACGTGCGACATTGTGACGTCATAATAGCGAAATCAACACCTATACATTATGAACAAAATATTTTACTATTATACACTTGAAGAGAATGAAGAGAATTGGTTTATGATTTATTATAATAAAACAGTTATAGCCTTTTGATATCGGTCAATACATGGTTTTATAGACCTGATGAGAATAGATCAACCTCGGACTTCGTCCTCGGTCGATATACTCTCATCAGGTCTATAAAACCATGTATTGACCTCATCAAAAGGCTATAATTGTATATAACTTGAAAGTGTAATACACCCTTGATTAGACATGGGAAACAGATTATTTTGAACTAATATTATCCAACTGATTTTTACAAAATTGACATGATATGTTTTGGAAATATTAATATTTCTTGCTTTTTTTTTTTTTCATTCTAAAATTATCCTATTTTCATTACCAGAGACAGCAATGAAAAAGAACAATGAAAAATTGGAAGAGAAATGGAGAGAACAGGCAGAAAAGAAGAAGGATTATGACCAGACAAGGTATTCAGTTCTTCCACAGGAAGTACCTCTATTTATATCCTGGAAAGTTATAAAGAAATCAAAATGAAAATCAGTAGTCAGTGATTTATTGGGAACAGAAAATTATATAGTATGGTACACAATGAGCAGGTCAAATTTGCCATGGCTGCATTTTTCAATTTTGTCAATGAATTAACTAAACTCACTACATAAAAAATCTCACAATTAATTACATGTACAGTATCAGGGGATTGATGACGTAAAAGAAAACGAATTAAGTGACTGAATGGTTATACAGTACCGGTACATGTACTAGTGATTCCAATAAATCTGTTTTTGACCTTCATTAATTATTGTAAATCTAGTTCTATTATCATTAGTAGCTTATTGTTAAGTACACTCCCTCCCTTTTTACTACATGTACAGTACTGGTAAATTGTGTAGAGTCAAATTCACATATTTATGTATTAAATAGAATTTTAAACAATTTTAACCTCAAATCTGATTGATTCTGTAACTTTATTGGGTGTATGTAATAAAATGATTTATGAAAAATTTGTTTTTTCAATAGAGAAAAGCTGATTAAAGAGAGTGCTCAACTTTTCATCAGAAGGAAACAGCTGATCCGTGAATTAGCCACCTATATTTATCCAATTACTGAGGTTTTTATCCCTATATCTTTTCCACACCAGTAATTTGAATGCACTATGAAATATTTTTTCTTAAATCTTATTTCTTTCTGCTCAAATGTTAAATTAAATGAACCAACTTTTATCGATAATTGCAGGTACAGGCAATATATGTATAAACTGAGCTTATGTTAATTCATTACAGTAAATCCTGCATATAATGAACCTCTCTCTCTCTCTCTCTCTCTCTCTCTCTCTCTCTCATGATGTAGATGAATCTCATAATGACATATTAAAGATGTTTGAATAAAAACATTTCATGGGTACTGGGACTTGTTAAAACCTATCTGCCCTTATCACTATGTTCCTTATAAGCAAGATTTGTAATGTGTGTTAATTCTGATTCAGAACAAAATTATCGGGGTATGGAAAAATATGATATTACTTTTTCTAAACAATTTTTTCACCCTTTTCATTGCAGAAAAAAGGTCTATATTACATTGCTAATGTGTACTTGCCCAATTCAGAAGATTTTCAAGGTAAGTCTCAAACATTTTTCAAAATTTACATCTTAGTTCATGATTGTATTTAAATCATAGAACGCATTCAATGTCTCTGATTTGGTGATGTTGTGAAAGTCTTTATCAAAACAACCCTGAAAAATAAAAGTCAATGTGATTTAATAATAATCAGTACTAATAAATATTGAAAAAAAGAAACAATATTGGCTTGTCGCATTGTACATGCATATGCTATGGATTTTGATATGTACATGTATTTGCTTGTTAATTGTAAAATTACATGTATATGCTTTAGATGTTGATTTGTATATTTGAAGGCAAGGACGACAACACGATAGGGGTTTCTCTGGGCTACACCTGTCATCTGTTGTTGATGATTTCTGGTATTCTGGACATTCCACTTCGGTACAGCATGACTCATTTGGTGTCCAAGTCAATCATCCGCGACGACATCCACAGCAGACTGGAGGACAAAGAAAGAGAGTAAGTCATTCATGACAGTTTTTTTGGTTAGCTCCCCTGAACTGAATATATAGTGATGTTTTTCCTGATCACCCTTTTATTACCCTACATTATCTTGACTGAATTTAAAGGAAACATTGATTATTTTTTACCATGCAGACTTGACAGTTTTGACTGTATTTATGAATTCTTAGAGAAAATTTCTCTGAATTTGATCATGGTCAGTAACTCATGCCATGCCAGACTGGCTATGAAATTTTGACAATGATTATTTTCTAAATTTGAATGTTATTAACATATAAGCTTGAATTATATAAAATTCTTTTTAACTTATAATTTATTGGGATTTTGTCAGTTATTAAAGATTTTCTCTGTAGTAAAATGCTGTATTTACTTGTATGTTTTTTAATACATGTATCTTTTTTATATGAATTTTCAGCTTCCCTTTATATTCCAAGGGCAAGGAACAAAACTTGTTCCGATATGGAGTGTTCACTCTGAACAAAAATATCAGTCAGGTATCAGTCGACTCAATTATAACTGGATTCAAAAGCTGAAGTTTTGGTGCCAAGAATCAGAGAGATATGTGAAAAGTATTCATAAAATTTCAGATGCGGTTTTATTTGGGGATGGGTACGGTGGACCTGAGAACTACTCTGATGAATATAAAGACCTTGCTGGAGAATAGACTGGGCTTGAAACCGTAAGTACCTATTCAGTTCAGAGTTTACAGTATGCAACGGGTTGTGAAAATCAAGTCTCAGTTGGGACTCAAACCCAGTGGCCCACCATGCCAGCGCTCTAACCACTGAGCTTCTGAGACTCGATATATTGACTGCCAGTCACACACCTGTGAGAAGTCAAGCAAGACTCGATGATTCCCAGTGGTTATATTTTAGATGATTGGCAACCAACCAAAAACTGTAAACATATTATATTTAGGGTGTACAAAAACATAATTTGAATTAGCATGTTTCTGAATGTGCCTATTCTCTTACACATAATAATGGCATTTAGCGATGTATTTGATTTAGCTGTAATGGCTTTCTGCTAAAAACGCTTAAAAGAATACTCAACCAAAGGTTATACCTTTACAGTAAGACATGCACAACTAAATGATCCAGATATAGCCTTGCTTCTATAATCTGTCCCAAGTTACTGTTTCCATCACTTTTGGACAAAGTTTAACGAAAATACACATACTGTGGATGAAGTACAATTGAAATCAATGCAAGGGGAAAAAACTAAGATTTCTTGATTGACACTTCATTTATTTTTACCTGGATAAATTAACATGAATGAAAACATATTTTTTACAGAGATCTATAATGGGAAATGTTTACATCTTTTCTCCATTTGGAAATACTCAGAACACCTCGCACATTTTTTCAGCGTTATCATCCGGGTACCTTTAATTTGTTTGCAATAGATTTTCTATTTTGGGTTGTGTATTGAAACCTGAACTGAACCGGTAGAGGGGGCATTTCAAAGCAGAAATTCTTGACTCTTTTTGTTCTAGTGGATAAGCGTAGTTTTGGCACAAAGATATTTACAGTTATCTCAATATTAAGCAATACCTGGTGGAAGCAGAAACTTGGGACAAAGTATAGCAACATTGAATACCAGAACCTGGAGTATTTTGATCAAGTCTCAAGGTACCTAGGTGTTAGGAAGAAGTCCCCCTATGAATCATGTTTTAAACAACTTTTCTATAAGAAATTTTAATGTACTTCATAAAGTACATGTATAGATGAATTCTCATTCTGTTGATCAGAGCTTTTGCAGGGTTATATTTTGCTCAGGTGGTCAGTTAAGCTAATTGTTATAGAAATGCATGTTGCATGTAATCAATGTAATCCTGTCTATTTGTTGTAATTATACATTAAGCTAACACCAGATTATCCATAAAGATATATTATCCATTATTTGTTGATGGTTACTTCCCTTGGTTTACAGAGAGAGTCAGACTGCACAACTTCGTCCAGCGAGTGAACCGGGTGAGAGACAATACAGTGACTTTGATAGAACAGACACGCGCAGTTCCCTGGCTTCCTATGGCAGGATGGCAATGGACTTCCGGAGGGAACTAAGTGTGCCACCCACGGAAGAATTGTCCAGACAATCCTCGCCTAATCTTCATGAGGTGGAGGAGAAGGAGATCTTCCATCCAAGCAGTGATGATAATTTCTTTAAAATTTCAAATCCAGTGTCTGAGAGGTTGGCAGATTTTGAGAGTGAAATCAACGGGTGTGCACAGGACACAGTGAATTTTCGTAAGCCATCGGACAATCGCAGACAAACCTGTTGGAATGGTGTAGGAGGCAATGACTTTCATGCTGGTGAAGAGTCTGAGGAGGACCATATATATGAAACTGTTAATGTCAGAAAGACAACCAGTGAAAGTTTAGATAAATCACAGAGTCCATCAAATATTCTATCATCCTGATGAGTGCTGAATGTTAGATGTTTGAAAATTTTATACTGTACTGTTTACTCAGTGTTAAACTTTCTCCTTTGGCCCACACCAAGAAGTCTTTGCTTATTAAAAAAGACACATGATTTTATATCTGAAAACGGACAGGAAGGATTTGAAAACATGTCCAAATTGCTTTTCAGTGGAAAAAAAATTGAGTGAATTCATCTTGTTTACAGTAATTGTTTATTTGAAGAATCAAAATGTGCAATATAGTTATTAAATATTGAAATATTCCTTAATTATTTCAAAGTAATAAGGGACAGGTTTGAAGTTTTGACACAAGGACAAAAATGATATCAAAAGTGACTGTGGAATCATTATATTTCTTGGTGGCTCAATGTTTGTGGAATTCGTGGGTACCTCTCATCCACGATTTAACATTCTTCATGAATTATTCAATTAGGGTTATAAAGTCACATTTCTTTTTGTATGTGTAAGATAATACAGGAAATTACGTCCCCACTAACCTGTAAAACTTGAGCAATCCACGAAAATTGGCCCCCACGAAATTTAATGATTCCATAGTAACTTTTTGTCATAAGATATCCAAAGTTAATAATTTGCATAATTATTATTTTTAAATTTCACAGTATGTACATGTATTTATTTAATACATATACCTATAGTTGCATCAACTTTAGGCAGAAAGTCATGACGTTTCATTTTTTAAAAGAAATGTCATTAAGTTGTCGAACTTGAAGGAAAGTGTGTATTTGAAATTGAAATATTTTGACTAAAACTAAACTAAAACATGCATTGAATATTATGTGGACTGACCTTGTGTAGAAAAATCAATAAATGATCTAGCAATCTTTCAATTTACTGTAGAAATTTAATACCAGTAATATAATAACTCTGTTTTAAACTGATATGCATTGTTAAACAAAAAGCAGCATTCTAATCATATGCCTTAATATAACTCCTTTTCTTTAGCAGTCTTTTTCAAAAGTTTTAGTATATATCACAGCATCAAAATGTTTAACCAAAGCACAAAAAATGTACCATCGATAGTAAATTTAGGATATGTTAATACTTCAAAGATGCATTGCTAAAATTATGCTAAAATAAACATTATATTTCTTGTGTGCACAAAATAATAACTCATGAATGCATGCTCACAACATCTCATCCAAATGTCATATATTATCTTGTGCATACATATGTACCTCACTACACCAAGGCTTATACCGGTACTTTTTATGACTCTACGTCACAAAATGGCAATTTAAATGTTTAGTTGATTTGTTTGTATCAAATGATTAGGTTAAATATCATCATAGCTGAGTGGTTAAAGTATCGGGCTTATGAACTGCAGATCACGAGATCAAATCCGCCTTGGGCTTTTCTTCTTATTTACTGAATCATTTTTTTTAAATCATAATTGCATATTTTTTTGCCTATTTGACATATATACATCTTGTTCATCATGCCATCTTTTATCATCAAGTAATTTTCTGCTGATTTGAGAAACATTTTCAAGGTGTATTGAGCCTCCTTAATCTCTTGACATCTAAATACCCGTATGAAAGTGTGAAGTATTTCAGTTTTATTTAGGTCACCAGGATTATAGTTTACACTTGGGATTTTGTTTTTGAAGTGCACATGACTTATTATCTCATTCAACAAAGATAACTATTGCCACAGGAGTCTTTAAAATTATTTTATTCATACACAAAGCACTGAAGTCTGAAGTGGGGTGGGTTGGGTGTTAGTGTTAAAATTTCTCTTCAGCTAATGCAACTTGTAAAGACAGTCAACAGAATGCTATTTCTTAATAAAAAAATCACTGTACTGAACATTAAAACCATGGTAAACTATATACTATGTTTATTTAAATTAAATAATATAATTAGCAAAAAAACATATTCTGTCTTTATCAAATTGAAGATAATTATTGACTAGAGCTATATAAACATGTATATTGTTTTCTTATGGATGATGTTATTTGAATTAATTGGATTGTATCTGTGAATGCCAAAAGTAAAATCCTTTGATCCTGCCCATGTCAAATACTTTAGATCCGCCTCTTTATACGCCTGAATTTCCGGTATGAGAAAAAATGGGTCGAAAACATGCGCACATGGTATGAAAATGGGATAGGTGCACTTCCTGTAATAATAAACACATGATATATCTACCTGGACTGATGTAGGCCTGATGGAGAGGTTTAAAACGCTGACTTATATAAATGTAAGTAATTTTTATGATCATTGCTTCCCCTAGAAATGAAAACTTTGTGCAATATGCTAGAAATTCTTAGAAAAATGTCAACTATTAAAAATGGCGCCGTTCACTTCCTGTGCTTCTAGTTGGTCTACTGGCATTTTACCAGAAACAAGCACCTGTTGAGAACAATAATTTCATACACGTGTGTTTTACCCTAGTTTTAATGATATTTCAATAAACGGAAAGAGAAAGTTTCAAATTTTGGAAGAGTTACTGTTGTAACGAAAGTTGCACATTGAAGCTCCATATCATATTCCCATAGTAGTTTTGAATGAATGAATGAATGGCCTGGTGTAGCTTGTTCTCACAATTCATAAATTCTAATACTCTTGTACCTTCACGTCATGCATAATAAACTCACGTCTGTGTGTTCTATGCCAGGATTTAGCACGTTTTATGTTTATCAGTATAGATGAGAGTTATTGCTAAAGAAATATGCAATGTGTATAGGCTAGTCACCATGTGTATGTTATACTGAATGAATGAATATATTTGCTAAAAAAAATTACTATACATTTAAGAAGGATCAGAATAAATGATTAAAGAATCACTTTTAATTGTTGTGTTCCAATTATACCCTCACCAAACCTTAATTTTGTAATCAAAGAAAATATGAATAAAAATGAAAATTTATATGTGATGAATGTACTCTACACAGTAGCATATATCCCAAACAGTATTAGTGTAATTAAAAAAAAAAAAGACTCATCTAATGATTCTAGCATGCTTTGTTTCTTTTCACGTTATCATGGATGTTATTTTATATATATTAAAGTGGATCATGCTAACCCCCCCCCACCCCATTGCTGACCAGGATTATACTATGGATAAACATTAAATATTGTTTTAATAGTGGTCTTTTGAACTTGACAAATAGTTAAATGTTCTTTAAAATAATTCTATGTGGATTCCCCCTTCTGTGTGTTGTATGGCATGTTTTAGAAACATTTAATGAGTTCTCCTACTTATTTGCTGTCTATGTTAAGCAAAAATATACCCCTCAAATTGAACCTTTGCCCAACCCCTATTTAGGTTTAGAGGCAATTTATTATATAGTCAAATTTCAAATATATTGTTTGACTCTTCAATATCCTGACAGTTTTGTTGGAAATGAACACTTCCAGTAAATGATGCTCCACTATATGAATAGATCAGACAACACTGGTCAACTTCACTGAATTTTATGTTGGAGGCTGTAGCCTAGTGAAAGGAGAAGGTGGGAGGGTGTACAGGTGGATCATCTCACGAAATGCTTTTCTACAGGGTGTAATCTTGAAAGTTGTAATGATGTGTTGTATTATAATGAGTTCTTTAAAGTGTTTTTTTTTCCTTATGATATCTGAACAAAACTTATTCAAAGAGACTATTTTTTTCTGTCACTATACCCCATAAGCTATTAATAGATGATAATGCTCATCAAATTTTTAATTTTTTATTGTTTTATTTTATTACTGATTAAAAAAATTATTTGTTGAACCCTGACCCATAGTTTGTGAAGAATATTACAGAATTTATAGTCAATCAAGACCCCCCCAAAAATGTATCATCCCAAAAAGAAGCAACAAAAAAACCTTCCATTTCATTAAAAAAGGATTTGGGTAGGGGTGGTGTTTTTTTTTTAGAACTATCAAACTATAGGACTTTTTGGGGGCATGATTGATATTGAATTTGATAAAACAATATTCCTCAGAGCTAGGTAATTATACATATTTGTCTATTAATATCAATATTTGCAAATATGTCTTTTATATGAGCCTATAGAACAGCAAAAACATTTATTTCTGTCGTTACTTTTTAATGATGTCACATTGATTACCGCATGCACTTATCATTTGATGGTTGCATTATTATAACACAAAGAACACAGTTATATTAATAATTCTGAATGATTTGCTTTTCTCGAACATAAATATATAAGTAATAAACAGCAATGTTAATTAAAAATTCACTGAGATATGAACTTTTTTAATTGCTGTTTCTAAAGTAAAAATTAAAGATGAAACGTGACAATTTCTGATTCCTGGGATTTTGCATCACTTGGATTGTATTTTGGCATCATATCAATATTATACACACTGGTATATATAATAGATAAGATAAACAGTGTAGATATATAAGGTATTCCCAGATTATAGAGGGGACAATCCCACACGCTGCACCTTTTTATGAATGAAATCAAGTCTGGAGCAGCATGAAAAGAGCTAGTGTTGGGATAGCTTTGCCTATCTCATGTAATGGGTTTTCCCTAAAGAGACAAGATGTGATTCAGAGAGGAAAAAACAGTTTTAAGGTTTTAAAGCTAGTTTTAATCAGAGTGTGTTCAACTTGTATTTTTTTTCATGTGGGAGTACCTTGCAGATTTCTTTATCAAGTTCTTATGGTTTGAGGTTCAGCTGTGTGATCAGGTCTTCCTTATTTATAAGCACCCTTTATTACTGGTAAAATTTTTTTTTGCAAATACACCTTTGCAAGAGAAACCCCACTAAGTTAGAATAAAAACACCATTGTAATATATCTGCAACTTATATCGGTCCTTTTTTCAGCCCATTGAAATATTACCAATATTTCAGAACATCAATTTTTTTGTCTTCTTGCACAAAGGTCTATATTGATTTGAATATATAATTAACACTAAAAAGAAAAAAAATTAAGCTAATTAAACATAAAAATCAAATCAAATCAATTTGTTACTTTGATATGATTTTTTAGTTTATTTGCTACAATGTTTTTTCCCCAATTGATCCCTGATTAAGTGAATACCACTTCATATGATGAATAAAGAATAGGGTCTCAATTATTCAAAATTTTACTGTGGTGCTAAAAGCAAGTACATCACTTTCTGTGATCAATAACATTGTGTTGTAATGGCAGACAAAACCAAATGTACAGGTAAACTTATGCAAAGTGTGTGTATATATATATATATATAAAGCACAGAGAAATTCACCTTATTGGAGCTCCACCTACTCCCCGGCCGGGGCTTGAACTCACGACCTCTGGAACCCATTCTCCTAGCAGTGAGCGGCCACCGCGCTAACCACTACGCCATCTAGGCAAGACATTTCTTGCAATGTTTATTTATTGCAATGTTTGTGCTTATTATATATATATATATATATATATATATATATATATATATATATATATATATATATATATATATATATATATATAATTCTTAATAATTTTTTATCAATAATTGCTTGTGACTCTTAGCATTTTCTTGTGATACTGGTAGTTTTAATAACCAGGCCAGCTGCAGTGTGTTTACTGTAACACAAGAAATTTTACTATGGTATAGAGGATTTACTGTGGCTAGAGAGGTTTACCATGGCACAGAGAGAGGTTTATTGTGGCTGTAGATAGGTTTATAGTGTCTTTAATAGAGGTTTCCATGGCACAGAAGATTTACTGTGGCTATGGGGGTTTACCATGGCACAGAAAAAGATTAAATGTGTCTGTAGATAGGTTTACAGTGGCTTAAATTTATAGAGGTTTACCATGGCATAGAGAAAGGTTTACAGTGGCTATATAGAAGGTTTACCATGGTACAGAGAGGTTTACTGGATATAGGTAGGTGACTAAGTCTATCTACTTTGACACAGAGAATTTTACTGTAACCAGGGGGAGGTTTAGTATGGCACAAAGAAAGGTTTAGTATGGCACAATGAAAGGTTTACAATGGCTATATAGAAGGTTTACCATCACACAGAGAGGTTTATGGTGGCTATAGATAGGTTTACAATGACTCTATAGAGGTTTACCATGGCCAAGAGAAAGGTTTACTGTGGCTATAGATAGGTTTACAGTGACACAGAGAATTTTATTACGACTAGACAGAGGTTTACTATTGCACTGATTTTACTGACAGTGGCTATATTATAAAAAGGTTTACTTTGGCACTGAATATTTTTACAGACTGTGGTTTTCTGTGGTGCTTGTACAATGTAAAATGGCTCAAGGAGAACTTTACAGAGGTTAATACATGAATCTGTATTTTAAAATTCTTCTATTCACAATCTGGACAATTTGTCATTTAAAAGTTTATATTACCTCTAAAAATACCATTTAAAAATAAATGTTAGGAAAGAATTCCAAAACATGAACTGAAAGAAGTACTAAGAAATAGAAAAACATTGTCTGTTCAATAAAAAAAACACATTGAATCAGATGAACAATGGGAAAAATGAAATTTTAGGAAAACAGCAAAGATGTTCTGTTTAAGATTATTTCATTGCTAAATGATGACCATCTTGTGATTAACTCTATGTGGTGGTTAGTCACCCATTGTGCAACTTTTATAAATTTCAATTTGACAAAGATTCACTTTTATTTGTGCTTGACAATCAAGGAAACTGTAGCTTAAAATATTTCTCAATTGCTCAAGTACCGCTATTTTCCTTTCTGCAGAAATTGTGCATTGTGTAAACAAGTTTTTCCGTTGAGTACTTATGGCACTTCATGTTTTAACAACTGTATCGTTTAACAATTGGTAAATAACTGCAGAATATGTGCCCTCAAGAATTTTAAGTGCCTTTGAAGGAATGGTATGTTTAATGCTTTTGCTGTAAAAATTAGGTGAATTATCAATGTCTTTTAAAAGAGAAATGCATAAACCCAAATTATTAAGATCATAATTAAAGATCATTTACTTTTGCATAATGAAAAGAAACTGTATGAATTTTGATTAGTCTTATGTAGAAATTGTTAATCAGCTAAAGACTACGAAGTATGTACATATTAAGCTCTTGGTGAAAGCTTATGTCAATTTTAAAACAATATCCTAAAAAATGTAGCCCTTGTTAGTTGTTTAAGTCAAATATAGATAAACAGAATTGAAATGAAAATTAAAGGAAACAAAATCTTTTCTTTTTAACGAAATATTCCAAGGTAATAAGAGAAGTGGGTAAAATCGGTATTGATATTTCTTCCAACTCAATTCTACAATGTGTTGAAATTTGATAAGTTTGTGTTTGTGCACCTGTCATCAGCAGAAGCCAAATTGATTGGATGTTTTTGTGAAAGTTATGCAATGCACACATTTTAAGGATTGGCAACTGTTTATCCCCTCCCTGCTGAAGGGAAATTCCAGGGATCTTGAACATTTTAATTAGACAGCAAGATTTCCTTTTGCTGGTTCACGATCAGATGATGCAATAATCCGTGATCAGAGCTCCCAAAAGAACTAGTGGTTCCTCAAAGTCATAAATGCATTATACCTGTAATTGTAATTAAGAGAGGGGGAAAAAACTAGGGCATAATCACTCCAGCTGGCATTTGTACTTAATTCATAAAAGCTCTCTCTTTTTCTCCCCACTCTACCAATGCTTCATTGATGAGAAGAGAGGGGGGAAATGAAAGGGAGAGAGGGTAAAAGGAGGAGGCATGTGAAGTGTTTCCACTCCCCAAAGTATTTTGAGGGAGTTAGGTAAAGTTATACCCCCCTGTTTTCCAGGCAAGAAAAAGGGAGGAAATGATTGCTGTCCATTTCACTTTAAGAGGCTTGTGTCCATCTGGAGGAAGGGTAGAGGTGTGAGGTTGTTTTGGTTTCATTGGTGATTATTAACAGGTGTTTACCCTGTGGTGAGCCCCGCTGTAATTATGAACAGGAAACAAGAGTTAGCAGAATAGACAGATAGGCGAGCATCCTCTTCACTGACAAAACTCTCTTGAACATCAGTGTTGGTGAAAACTCCGGAAGTTGTTTCGACTTCTGAATTCAGTGCTCTGCAGTGTGTGAGGGAGAGAGAGAGAGTCTATGTCCCTGTGTCTGCATTGTCATGACCCACTCGCCAAAACGTCATCTGGTCAGGTGATTAGTAGAGAGGATTAACAACAACCCCAGCATGGGTAGGATATACCCAGTGAACGGCAAGGATCAGTGTGTTAATCTCTTCAATATGCTCAAGTTAACAGGGATTTAGCTGTGTGCTGTTTCAACACTTCTCTATTCTAATTGCTTTTTCTAATCACATGGAGGGAAGGAAAAAAGAATGTAAAGCCAAACTGAGCAATGTAGTCAGAAAAGCCGGTGAGAAGGGCCGAGTCTTAATGGGTTTAGGGAAGTCTTTGGACAGCGATAAAGTGAACCTGCTTCAGGAGACGTCCAGCAGTGTGTTTGAGTCGGACGATGGATTTAATAAGAGTGATTCCCGGAGAATACCATGTGATACCAAAGTGACTGCTCCCCTTGTTCCCCCGCCGGAGTCCGAGGCCTGGACCCACTGGAACTTAGCGGAAGAAAACGAGGACTTTTCTGACAAGTGTCTGATTCGTCTGTCTGGACGCAGGACCACAAATGATTGGTCAGCCACAGGGGTCAAAGGGACGGAGGCTGAAATCAGAAGGTGGTCAAATAATGATGTGATATCGTCAGAGACTGAGAGAGCCCTGATAAGCGTACCCTGTGATCAATTCGAACGGTTTTCTACCATGCCAAAACTACGCAAGAAGAAAAAGGCATTTGTTTCAGGTAGTTTTAGCCTAGTGGCATGTAAAAAATGGAAAGTTTATTTTTGAGTTCTTCTTGAAGGTAAAGCATTTTTAAGCTGTACCATTACAAAGTTGGAAAGTTTCGTTAACATTGCTTTAACCTAATGCAGAAAAGTGCTAAATTAATGCATCAATGTTGCATTAGGATGGTTGGAACACCATCTGTTTTTTCCCTTGGCAGGCGTTTGGAACCTGTGCTGTGTCTTGCACTGGGCAATCAGTAATTATGTAGGTTGAAACAATATTGATCATTGGCTCCCTGCTTTTGATGTTTTAAAATTAGGACATGCATTAGCATTATGTATAAGATCTACACTTTCAATTATTTAGTTAGGGGAGGAAAAGAGAGTGAGGAATGCAAAAGTACATGTAATCATTGTTTTAAAAGTATGACTTTGATAATCAAATTGATTTTTGGAAATTCAGCCAACAGATTTTTATGCATAAAGTAAATTGTTGGTAAAAAAAAAAAATCACATTTTTTGTACAGCACTCAAGTAATTGCAAAATTTTAGGATTCTTGACTGAGTGCTATCGGGAGAAGTGTTTTCAACCACAAAGCCCCAGTGGATTGCCACCACAACTGAATTGTCATGTGTTTGTGTGATGATCTCTATTGTTAACAGGGCCCCCCTCTCTCCCAAAAAATGCAATACAAGAGGTTAGATACTGCTGGGATAATTTGAGAAACAATCAAAATGCTGCAATTCCTCCCCTCAAATTCACAGCATTACTGTTGAACTTTAATTAAGATAATGGACAGGATATTCACAAGATCACACTGTCATCAACCACATTTTGTTGATCACAAGCCATAATGTGGTGCTAAACACACCAATAAAATGAAAGTTTGGGGTCCCTTTAAAGAGCAACTAGGGAATTGATTAGCGCAGAAATATTGGATATGCTTGCATCAAAGCAAGGAAAGAACTGCCCCCTCCTTGTTCCCCTGTTGTAATATTTCTCTTCTTCTTTTTTAACTTTTTCTGAAACTCTTGAATTTGGAAATATTTTTTTTTTAAAGTTCATGTTGTGGTGACTTTAAAAAACAAAATGAGATTGTCATTGAAAAATGTTTTTTTATTTTTGGATTTTTCCAAAGTGGGTTTTGGGGGGGGGGATAAATAACATATACCAAAGAGTATGTATGAAGTGAGATATTGCATTTTTTATATTTTTCAGAATGGCTAACCATGGCCAGGACGCCTTCAAGTCGATCAAGTCTACGTGAAAAATTACAAGAAGAATTTCTGTCCTGCAAAATTTGTCTTGAATCCTTCATCAAACCTAAGGCATTACCATGTTTGCACAGTTTCTGTGAGCACTGTTTGAGAGACTATGTGAGGAGGCACCCAGGGGAGAAACCAGGGCACTTCCCCTGTCCCATGTGCCGAAAGGACACAAAAATCCCTGAGAGGGGAATTGGTGATTTTCAGGACAACTTCCTGCTCCTCTCGCTCTCGGACACACTCGATGAGGACGAGGAACCATGGAACCACGGACCTTCCCCGGGAAAACAGACCACAACCACCCTGGTGTCTCCACCAAAATCGTTTGCCCCACCCACACCCCAGGAGCAACATTTAAGGACTTTTGAGTAAGTACAAGTATTTTGTATCTCTAATCATACACACATTGTTCTCCATTGATAAAATTGAAGGTCTTTTGTTTCCATTTTCCAGTTTTTTAAATATTTTCGGGTGAAAAAAAAAGAAATCAATCTTGTTGTATTAAAAGTTTTGTTTATGGTAACTGGAATTTGAAAAGAAAAATGAAGGAAGAAAAGAAAAGAAAAACCTCTGTTAGACTTTTGATAGTTTCTGTGAAGAAACGGAGCTTTACTTTAAAATTGTCATTGTATATGGAAATGATAGTTGACTGCATGCTTCAAATGTGAAAGACCAGGCTTATTTTTCATAATGCAGGTCTTCCTTTTATGCATGTTAGGACCACTTTGTATTCATTTTTTGTTTGGAAGATTTTGCATATCTATTTGAGTGATCTGATATGTCAGGGAATATTTTTCACTCATTCTGACATAATTCAGCCATCAGATAACTGATTCAATTTGCAAAATGGATATAAAATTTGGTGAAATATTTTCTCAGAATGTGGGGGAAATAATTTATCTATGATTCGATTGAGGCATATTATTAATAATTCAGATGATTTCAAGGAATTTATCAAATCTCATTTTTGAGAATTTGAAAGATTACATGGATGAGTCACAGAAATCTGATCAGTTTGCTGCATAGTTTGTATCCCTCATCTTATCAAGTTCTGGATGGAAAAATTCCTATTTGTTTTTCAGTTCTTATTTATACAAGATATCTGGGCTCAGCTTGAAGTCTCTCGATTCATCAGAAAATCACCGAGACTGATACATCAAACTTGCAAAACCGAAAAAAAAAATTAAATTTCACCGGTATTGATAAGATGGTGAACATGGAGAGAATTGCTCTTCTTGTTGAGTGAAACATTTGGGGAATGAACATTTGTGTATAAATCGATAAATGATGGATTATGAAATTTATGATAACGCTAGCTTTAAGACGTCATGTCAGATATTTTAAAGATTGGAATATATTAATGAGAGATGCACAGGATTTGGAGGGTGGGTGAGGGTGGATTTCACTCCCACAGGTCATGACTTTAAACATTTAGTGTCATGCCACCACTCTGTTGCTTTGCCATTGGTAGTCACAGCTAGGTTTCTATATCATGGCATCAAACATTAAAGAATTTCTGTGACCTTAAGATACTCCAATAATTTCAACCTGATAGGGTTTTGATTGAAAGAAAACACAGTTATTTCTTGTAGGATAATATGTATGTCAGCTAGCCTTTAATAAACAAACTTGTTTTGATTTGTTAAAGTGATAAATCGTAGATTTCATAGAAGTCGGTGACGAATTCATCACATATATTAAGAATGTTTCTGGATCATGTAGATGAACTATCAACCAGTAATATTCATCCAAAGTGTGTTACCGTGTCAGGTTTATGTCTTAATGATCGTTATGATAACATCCTGCCAAAAGACACTGTCGGCATTCAGCGTACATGTAGATAGAGGGGTTTTTTCCTCTAAAAATCAGAGTTTTCAACAGTATTTCATACAAGATAGAGCTTCCTTGAAAGCTTATGTAAGCTAGACGTGAGTTTTGGCAGGGAATACTATAAATTTCTGCTGGAAACACCTGCAACTCGGAAGAGCTAGTAAAATATACCATGTTTACAGACTGCCAATATACCTGGCCTCGCATCCAGAAAAAAAAGATGTACAATGAAAACGCCAGAGATAAAAAGGCTTGCGAGGGGCATTGGGTTTGAAAATTGATTATCAGGCTCTCTATGTGCCTAACAGAATGATAAGACAAGTTTTTCTCTGGAGATTTTTCTTGCAAGTTCAATCCATTAATTAATTGACACCGCCATGCACTCTTCTTCTTTTTTGTTAATTTTTAGGTCATGGGATAAAAGGAGCTGTAGGAGAAAGTAATAAAGCATTACTTTTGAAAATTTAATAAAACTTGGACAGGTTTCAGTGATTAATGAAATCTGTACATGAGGTTGCCGTGGTTATTGATTTGGATTAGTGTTGTTAGGTGTTAAAATGTTTTATATACATTAATAATTTAAAAAAAAACCAGCCATTTTTATTTTGATATTAAAATTTGTCTTGCTTAAACAAAATTTCCTGATTAGCAATTTTTTTTTTATAGTTTTTTGGAATCATTTCATGAATGAGATAATATTAACTGAAGAAAAAAAAAATTGATTACAATTGCAGCAACCCTTATAAAAATAATGGAAGGGATTTTTTGCCGACTGTAAAAAGATCAAACTTCATATTTTATAAAGTCATATATAATACTGAATGAGGTGAAAATCTTCAAAATATCTTCTTCTTTTAAATTGCCAGAAAATAAATACTTGAGAGGTTGTTTTTTGTAATTTTTTACTTCCATTTGGTTGTGTGATATCTTCTGTAGGAGGCAGGTGTTGGGGAAATTAGTTTCCTTTTTTGTGAACTTTTACTGAAATGTTTGTTTTTATAACTGGAAGTGAGGTTTTCCGTCTTACATCTAAAAATAGATTTATAAGATTGATTAACCTTTTAACACCAATCTGCAGTTTTGCAACTGAAACTAATTCAATTTTTGATCACTCTTATTATCATGTAATCTTTAAGTGCAAAGTCTAAGAAAGAGAGAAATTTCTCCTTGTATTTTCTTGAGTTTCTTTACAGATCTTTGTATATGTTTGAATAAATATAAATTACATGTACCAGTATTCTTTTAAAGATATGAGGATAATGATATGAATCAAAAAAACACTTGCACATAAAAAAAAATATTTGAAAAAGAAATGTTGTTTGTAATGTTTGTTTTTTGCTTGATTTTTCAGCTGGTACTTTGGTAAAGTGTCCCGACAGGCCTCTGAGGATTGGCTGTTGAGTCCGGGGTACCCCAAGGGGACATACTTGGTGCGGCAGGGGGAGGCGGCACCCGACACTTATACCCTGTCTGTGAGAGACTGTGATGAACTCAGAGGTTACATTGTGAAACATTATAAGATACATACTCAGAGAGAACCACAGACTGCTTTTCAGGCTTATTTTATCACACCACGGAAACAATTCAGGACATTAGACGAACTTGTCAACCATTACTCAGGTTTGCTTTATTTAAGTTCAGACTACATTTTGTTCTGCATTGAGAAGATTAATGAACGTTTTGCATAATGATCATAATTATTATAATAAATTTTGAAGTTTCTAATTGGTAAATATTTACATTCTACTGTGTTTTTCCATTAAATTCTGTGATCTTCAAATGCCTCTAAATGCAACAAGTAGTCAAAGGTTAAAAAATGACGAGTTTTATTATGACGTCACAAACGTTGAACGCTGTAAACTGCAACGTCACAAGCGAAAATCAAAGTTCACGCTTGTGGCTGTTACTGTGGCTCTTCCATTAATATTAACTTACCCTTAGGATAAGATAGGAATTTTAAGGTATAAATCACATTTGCAGACACGGCAAGAAGTAAAAAAAATGTAAATATAAGCATTAAATCATGATTTTTTGAAGTATACACTCTCATAACTGCAGCGGTGTGTGCATACAAATTTTCATAACGCGCTAACGCGCGTTACTCAATTTGTATGCACACACCGCTGCAGTTATGAGAGTGTATACTTCAAAAAATCACGATTCAATGCTATATTAAGTTATGTACGGTAATCAAGTTACAAGTATTGCTTTGTATATCTTTTAAGAGATCATAAACAAATGAATCTTTCTTCATATGTTTCTTTCATTTTAAACTTAAACACAAGACAATATAATTGAAACTTACATGACCTATTGTTGTACATGTACATATAATTTAGTGACGGGTCATTTTCTGTAACAAGACGTTTAATTCAAGCCAGCAAGACTTATCATTGAACTTTTTGTGACTAATCATTTTCTGTGATTTTACAGACAATGCTGACGGTCTGTGCTGCAAGCTACAACAGATGTGCATGAAGCCCCGGTCACTCATCTGGGCCTTCGACCGGGGCAAGGCGGACGAGTACGCTACCACCAGGGACACAGTTTTAAGGGTCAAGAAGTTGGGAAGTGGGCAGTTCGCAGAAGTATGGCTAGGTAGGGAGGTCGTGTACAATGAAAGTGAGGAAAACAAACTGTAGGAAAACAAACTGTATCTTGCAAACTAGAAATGTAGGAGAAAAGAGCACTTCACTATCTTAAAGTTTCACCGCATTAAGAATCGGTAGTAGTAATCTTAATATCAATGTCTGTACGATAACTGCCAACTGAATTTTTTCCTGGGTTTCTTTTTAAATGGAGGAAAGTGGTGTTAAGAATTATCTTTGAAATTCCTTTTTCTAAAAAAAAAAAAACAGCACTTGAATCAATGAATGATATTTTTGTTGTAGCACGCTGGCATAGTTCTCGAGACATAGCCATAAAAATCCAGAAAAAAGACGCAGTTAGCTCTGCTGCCTTCCTGGATGAGGCTCAGCTACTGAAGCAGCTTCAGCATCCGAACATAATCAAGCTCCTGGGCGTGTCCAGTGAAACCACCCCAATCTACCTCCTTTTAGAGTATATGGTCAATGGCCGACTCTCAAACTACCTGAGGGAAGGCAAGGGTCATGAACTCGGCCTCTCCCAATTACTCTGGATAGCTGCACAGGTATCTGTCTGATGGAGAGAGAGAGAGAATGAATTTGCATGTAATAATGAATTTACCTAGAATTTAATAGATATACCTGTACTCTTGATATCACTAATATATCACTGGCTTTACCTGACAGATTGCAGAAGGCATGGCATTTTTAGAGAAGGAACATTTTGTGCACCGGAATCTTGGTGCTCGCAACATTCTAGTTGGAGAGCGCAATGTGGTGAAGATTGCAGGCTTTGGAATGGCGAAAGTACAAGATGACCCAGATTTCAATTTCAGAAGAGGTGAGCTGCATTGAGATACAAATGTACTCCCAAAATAAAGCTTTAACATACATGTGTGCATACTGGATTACATAAATTTAGAACTTCAAATTATTGTTTTTTCAAAACACACCAACCCTACTATTATAAATTTTCAATTGATTTCTTATGATTTTTTTTTTCAGGGTTGAAAATGGCCATAAAATGGATGTCCCCAGAGGTGTTATTGTGTAACAAATACAGTACAAAAGGAGATGTGTGGACGTTTGGCATTGTGTTAGTGGAGATCCTTACGTACGGAAAGGAGCCTTATGAAGGTGAGAGTCTACAGCTCTTTAGTTAAGGGCCGAGGAAAATACTGTGAATTCGAATAGGGCTCTGTTATACCAGTTTCCTTGTCTGTACAAAAGAAATTACTGTGAACAAGTATAGGGCTATGTTACTAAAATGAGATTAAAAATGTACGACTAATTATAATCATCCCAATAAATGAGTCACAAAACACATGTATTTGAAAAACATGTTGCGATCATGTAAACAGTCCTCCTCCCACAATCAATCGTGTGTTTTATGTACGGTAGAAAGAATGGGAAGGTGTTAGTAAACAAGCTCATCCCTCATTGAAACAACCACCATTTATAAATACATGCATGTACATATAAAACATTAATATCAAAATTCAATATTATTTAATTTTATGTACATTATTATTGAAATTAAATGTTGTAAATTTTATCAACATTAAAATTTAAACATTATTATTAACTTTACAGGCATGGGATCGAAGGAAGCCTTTGAGCATGTCCAGCAAGGCTACAGAATGCCCCGCCCAGAAATCTGTCCCCCAGAGGTTTACGAGGTCATCCTGACCTGCTGGAACTCTAACCCACCCTCACGCCCCTCCTTTGACTTCTTAAACACATTTTTGCATGACTTTCAAAGTACGTGACAAAGCCACATTGTGTTCAACACGAACAGTCTATGGGCATGTTACTCTTATTTGTACCAAGGGCAAGCAACTCCGCCAGTTCTCTCTTAAGTGTTTATTGGTGGTTTAGGAATCCATTTATCTTGTTAATGAATTTTTTTATTTTGTCTTAAATGATTTGCTTTTGTTTTACGTTTATTATTTTTTTTTTTACTTATATTGTAAATTTTGAATTTTGTATATATAGAATATTCTTATGATTCAGATATTTAATACAATTATCAAAGTTTTATTACAGCAACTTGCAGATATATTATACTTTTATATATATTTTTGTTGTTGCTTGTCCAGTTATGATTACAAACTTCATGGTATGATATCTACAAATCTCTTTTCTTAAATCTCTTAGAAGTGTGAAGCCAAATAAGTGACACAAGTTTTTTTCTACAAAGATTCATCTGTTTTCACTGACGCAAACAACCGTGCAAGTTATAAAACTTTACTATGTAGAGCAATACATTACACATAAGCACATTCATGACACTATTGTAGCACATTATTTTTGACATCACTGAAATTTGTATGATGTACCTCATGTGACAGAAAAAAAAAATTAGAATCCATTTTTCATCAAAAGGGCTATTGTTATTTATTTCAAAGACAATTAGTTTTGATATCTTCTCATTCATTATTTTGACTAATTTGCACAGAACATTTGGATGCCTCTTACTCTTTTGGAAAATGTGTACATGTTTTGTAACTCTCTATTTTTTCCTTTGGTCTCATTATTGACAGCTGGCTGTCCGGCTTGTATACTTATGTGCTATGTCTCACAGGGCGAAATCTTCTCAAAATGACAACTGCAAAATCATTTACTGTGTATCAGTGGTATTTCATATAATTTTTATTTAATGCAAACAACTTTGAGCTCTGAGTTTTTGGATAGATTATGCTATAATATTTCATAATTTTGCACGTAACACAAAAATAGTTTCATGTTTGATTCAATGAGTACTTGGAAATTCATGATGAAAATCTTCAGTAATGTACACATGATTTTGCATTTTTTGCAATTTCATTCAAAATGGCAAGTTTTCTCAGTGAAATCCTTGTATGATAGAAGTTATTTACAGAAACGAGTATTTTTCTGTCTCGACAGTTCAGGCCAGTAGTTTTTCAACTTGATGTAAAAAAAATCCTCAAGTTCTATCAGCATAGCATTGTTTCATAGGCTTTCCTTCTCACTATTTTCTCTCTGTCAGTCATAATCTTGCCTTACAATCTGTTGTGCAAATAATCTCTGCATCTTTTTTCATTCCTATTAAACATCTTTCCATTTAAGATTTATTTTTCCCCTGCCATTTAGGTGAAGTGGAAAAATAATAATATTTCACCATTTTTCATAATTAATAAAGACTCTTGTGTTAGAAATCTCAATGCAAGATGGTTCGAAAAGAAATTTATCTCGGGCAAAATAATTTGCACTTACTGATGGAATATGCAATGCCAAAAAATTAGCAATAACATTTTTTTCTGTTTTTTGGTGACTGGTATTGTTCACAGAAGAGTTGTGTTCAGCAGCTGAAATCGACAAGCAATCAGCTGTCTCTTGTTCCAAATATGTATGTGCATGTTTATTTGTAAATTTAAAGTTAATAATTTGGTAGGTTGTTATCCTATTGGTGCATATTTAATCTGTGTTGACTAAAAGGTTGGAAACATTTTTTTAAAAGGGATTTGATAACTACTGTTTATCCCACATATTAAGAGTGCATATGTTTATTTTGGTACGACAATTTTAAATTTTGTGTCAGTGTTTTTTGTCCAGATGTATAGTTCTTGTTTATAAGAATGGCTGCATTAACTAGAAATCTCAACCATATAGCTTTTTTTGTTCTCACCTTTGACAATATCTTCTTGATATCAAATAAGTTTTTTGTTTGTCCCTGTACGTTTGTATTATGTGGATTATGTCCCCCCCCCCCCCCACCACCCACACACCCCTTATGTATCACACAGGTACCAATGCACTTCAATAGGAATTATTACAGTGTTATCTTAGTTTAAAATATATAATATCACTAGCATCCAAAATAACTTTATTGTTATTAATTTTTTTTTTTTTATGTGATGTACATATGTTGAATAGACATGTATCTGATGAAAAGTTAGGTTGTGAATATGAAATCTCCCCAATGCAATCTTTATACCATTTATCACATTTTATTTTTGTCATTTCTGCATTCTCACTTTCATACCACATCTTCATGCCATTTTTTATTTTATTGAACTTTTTTGTACAAAAGATCCTGCATGTATGGAAGTGTAAATATTTTGGAAGAATTTTTTTGTTTTGTTTTGAAGTGAAAAAGATGTCCAGGCCTTTCGCGTCTGATTAAAATTGTTGGGGGAAAAAAAGAATAACAACAGCTGTCTATAAATATTGAGAAATTTTGAGGGATCTTGCGCCAGTAAGTTGGATGAAACATGTTGTTGTCCTGTCATCTGGTTTGTTTTTAACCTCACATAATTGTAATGAATAGTGTTGTAAGGAAAAACTTCAAAAGTTCAAAGTTGTTACTAATGTATTGAAGATGGAGAGGTGCATTATTCTTTCTGGGGGCATTGCAAGTCCACTGTGAATTAATCCCTATTATTTTTTTGTCTTTAATCGATTTATTTCCAAAGGCTGTAATATATCTTATGTCAAAGGTTTGTATGATTCAGTGATCATGTATAGGTTTTTTCCTTGTATATATGTAACTGAGTCTTTGTTATTTCTGCTATGAAATGAGGTGGTCTCTAGACCACACAGTAAAACCATTGTTATTTGTGACATTTTGTCATGTGGTTTTTGTATACACCACATCTCCAAGTTAATAAATCTACTATACTTTATATTGGAGTTGGCTTTTTTGTAAAGTTTGCCTTTAATAGAGGGAAGTCGAGACTCATTTGAAGATCCTTACCATAGTAAATAGATACAAATATTATTCATGGATTCTTTTAAACGTAAACAGGTTATTTGTGTACAATTTATGGATTCCACATTGACATTAGACCCATTATTTAATCATCAATAAAAATATTATAATCATCCTAACAAGTGTACTTGACCAACTTTCATTAACAGTATCTTTTACAATTCAAAAAATATGGGGCAAGGTTAAATATGCTGGCTGAAAAAAAGTTCCTTGATCCCTGTGCCCATACTACCATCTTTCAACGTAAAATATCAATGAATTGATTTATCATAAAATATATGAAACACACTTATATAATTATAACAAATACTAAGTACATGTAATTAAAACTTGTAGAAAGCAAGAAAAACAACATCTCTGAATAAAACGCCAAGATTTATTTCAAATAAACAAAAGGTACATATGACAGGTACATGTAACCACTCTCGGTGAAAGGTTCACCATGCCTGCCTACTTTGACAGAACACGAGAAGAGTTCCATGTACAAACAAACTCAAGATGCAGATACACACACTCTCTTTGTTTTTCTATCTTCATCTATGAATGACAAAAAATTTCACACAACCTTATTAGCAGTAGTTCATCTTGGGAGTTTTATTCAATTACATATCCCTTTCTCTTGACAAAATTTGTACCTTCCTTAAACGCCAATTCCAGACATTAAGGTCAGAATTTTGCAAAGACATTATATGCAACAGACACAATAAGCATAATATCTAGCTAACAAACCCCTCCTTCTTTCCAAGTTCCACCATTTTGAATAACAGAACAATTACAAATCCCATCATTTTCTATGATAAATGGAAAGAAAGTTGTCCCTCTTTTGCAGCAACTGTTAACTTTTCACGCATAATGTCTATTGTGCTATAATCGGGCAATTTCAGATAGTTTACACATGTCATCACGGATGGTAGGAAATTGTCAGGATTTTCTGTTCCTTCGAATGATTTTCTAACAATGGTCAATGGAGGATTCAAACTTCTGAAGCCTAAAATTAAAAGTTGAATCAATTATATTACAAGTACACACAAAATTAAACAAAAAAATCTTTTTACATATATCTTAAAAGAGGAAAAGCTACATGTACAATGTCAATGAAGAAGAAACATCTCAACACCATTTAATGATATGATCGAACATAACGCTATTTTACCTCCAACTGGTAAGCGCGGAGACCCAGTAACAAACTGCAAGAACTGTCTCTGTTCTGCGTCTTCATAACAACTCAGAATCTCAAATAGGAAGTTGACGGCACGGCTGTCGTGTGTATAGCCATGGTCGGGACGACAGCATTCCATTAACATCTTAACGTCCCACACTTCCTTCTTGTTACCACAAAACAGCTGTTCCAACTATCAACAAAAGAAAACACTTCTTATTTCACGAACAACCTTAACAATGTATTTATCTTAAATAAAGAACATTTTATAAATTCATGAAAAAATAGTATCTTCTGGAAATATTAAACTGATAAAAGAAACACAATTTCCAAAGAAAATACAAAATATATTTAAGGAAAGTACATGTATAGAGATTATATCAAACAATTACTGACATGATGAGTTCAGTTCAAATACAAGTACTGTACCTCCTCTGGATAGAAGCTCTGCAGTGTGGACAGAGTGAAGATCTCTTCGAACCCCTCCCTGAAGGCCTCAAACTGTCGGGACACGCCCTCCACTTGGCTCCAGTGAACCACCAGCTAAAATAACATGGACTCATTACAAAGTGACGGTTCACTACAGGTACTGTAGTTTTTCCCTAATTCCTTTTAAGATACTGCTGACCCTCTGATAAATTTTATAACTCTCACTTAGATAAGCTATTACTTCTTAGCAAAATTTTCAAGTTCACTTCGAATTTTTTTTCAACTACAGCTCAACAAGCATTTCTAAAATAGCGTGAATTTCATTTTGAATTAAGTTTCTTTATAAAATTTATAAAAATATGAATACAGCATTATTGTATGGTTGATTAGCCTTTAATATATTTCTTTGGTGTCTAAATATTCATGACTTTCATGTACATGAAATTACAACGTATGACAGAGCATATGGAGATCTATAAAAGGCTGCCAGTGGGCGCTCTGTATTTGACAGTTGGATTCTTGGAATGCGTGACTTGCCTGTAAGTACTCCTCCAGAGTATCCAGTGTGACTGTGATGTCCTGACCCCCCTTCTTCAGCTCGATGTTGGAGTAGCCAGGCAGAGTAAAGTTAATGTCCAGATCTTCTATACTACAACCATCCATGGTCAAACTCTCCAGAGCCAGCTGTCGACTCTCGTCCGTCTAAAAGGGTAAACAAAGCTTGTGAATATACAAATTGTTCTACAAATTGTTTTTTCAAATGCTGGCAATACCTGTACATGTCTTTTATGATTGCTTTAGTTACATACTGTATGGTTACAAGTAAAAATATTTCATTCATTATTTTGGTTTTTTTAGTTCAAAAGTTATTGTTTTAAAGTATCTTTTTTGAATTTCTAAGATCATTAAGCAATCAAAATTAACCATAAAATACACTTATGACATTGTTAAATAAAATTTTGGCAATATTAATGTGTATATTATAACATATGTACATGTAAAACAGTAATTAAAGACCCACTTGCATGTTGCAAAATCTGACATTATTGGTATAACTTACATGTTATACACATATAATTTGTGTTATAAAATTTACATACAATACATGACTTTCATCTGATTGATAATCAGTAAGTCAAGACCAGCATTCAGTGGACTTACATGTGATTTGTCAGTGAGAATCCTCTGTTTTTGATGTAAGACGTCCTCTAGCTGTTGGAATGATTTAGCCACCACTGGGTCCAGATGCTGAAGGTCACTAGAGGTCAGGCTATGTTCCTGTCCCAGCAGCCATTTGTAGAACACCAGACTCAGAGGGATATCCAGCTGTAACAAAGCAAACACAGTCAACAGCAAATACACAGCTGTGTCTCAAAAATATGACTTCTTAAAAACACTTGAAAATTAATGTAGTTCATTTGTGAGAAATGACAATTCACACGGTTTCTTGAGATTTTTCTTGCATGATATTCCAGTATAATGTAATTTTGTAAATAATGCAACAGCACTATGAATTTAACATTTAATTAAACATTAAATTTACTCATGGTTTCATGCCTACTAGTAATTGTTTTTCTCTTGATGTAATGCAACAGATACAAAATAAAGAGTGATATAGATATTCACCATTCTGGAGTCCATTAATGCTTTGGCCATGAACTTCCCCAGAAACTTAAACTTGGCTTTGACTTTATTTATGACCGCTGCTTTAGCGTTTCTTGGAAGTGGGGCCGGGAACAAGCCACAGGGGGAATAACAGTACAGGATCTCCTCATCCTCCCCTAAACCAACGAAAAATATCATGTCTTGTACACAATACTGTTTATTAAAGGTTTTTATAATATTGAAACATCAATTATGGATTCAAATACCACATAATGAATCATGCAATGTTGAAGAATCATTTGAATTTTGAAGCTGACCTATTGCACTTTTCTCCTTAATGCCCTCCCCTCTCCAAAGGTCAAGGTCAGACTTCTGTACCTCTTTAGACACCAAGGCATAGAACTCCAATGTTGGGCCCAAACCAGTACCAACCTGCAAGTTAACCAAAATCCTCAATATGGATCAAATAACCTCAACTAAAGCACATAACAAAAGATATATAAACATTTTCTTTCGTTCACCAACTTATTGACAACAAAGAAAACATCTGAAACTATTTATCTTCTGTTTTACACAAAGGAAGTGAGGTTAGTCTTACTGTACTGCAGTAGAGGTACAGACCTCGTTTTCGTACTGGATCTCCAGCAGGGCCCTGGAGTTACCAATGTCCTCCATCACCTTCTCTGCCTGCTTCAACAGCTCTGTCCTGCTCACTTGTTTCTGAAATAATTGAATCAATGTGAACAAAATTTCTTTTCCATGGGAGAGTATTAAATCTAACTTTGACAAAAATCTTCTTTTTTTTATGCATTTACATTACAATTTGGGCTATTTAAGCATGGCTAAAACTATGTACTTTAATTGAAAATATTTAAGAGTTAAATAAATTTCTCTGTATTTTTTAATAATATTTCTCTAACTGACCATCTCGTTCACCAAGAAGTTCCTAATTTCTTTAAATTAAGATCAGAAATAAATCATTGCCCCATTTGGACGTCATACCCTTCTACGGTCCAGCCGGGGAGCCACTCTGTCCGTACTGTCCGTCGTCCCATTATCCCCGGTGTTGTCCTGTAGCCTCATCAACGCACGGTCTCTGTCAAAGGTGGTGGCATAGAACAGAAGCTGTCGCGTGTCAAATGGAAACAGGAACGGACTGCAAAAAGACAGTGTAAAAAATTAGAGTCAATCTTTATGAATCATGACTTATAATGTATGATACTGTTTCATGACAACTTCACTTTTTTAATAATTTTAAGTTAACCAAAATAAATCATCAATCCTTTTCTTATCATTATCTTATACATGTAACAGAATAAAATTAAATTTGTAATTTCAAAAACATAATCAAAATCTTGTACTATTAAAGGTATATGTGCTTGTAAAATAGGATAACTTAAAACAAGAAATGAATACATGTACTTGAATATACATGTATGCTTAATTCAATATATAAAATAAATTTTAATGACGTTACTACATGCTAATTCCACTCACGCTGCATTGGAGATTTCTGCCAACCAGTTAGGAAGGTTTCCAGTCATTATAACAAGAGGGTCTTGTAACTGGCGATTAGCTTTTGCTGTTAATTTGGAACTGAGAAATTCAACATATGGTAGGACTGGATTTACTGGACATGGCACCTACAACATCAAAATATGACAATGAAAGAGTGAAAGAAGGCATAACTACAAAATATGACAATGAAAGAGTGAAAGATGCAGAATTAACAAAATGACAATGAAAGAGTGAAAGATGCAAAATTAACAAAATATGACAATGAAAGAGTGAAAGATGCAAAATTAACAAAATATGACAATGAAAGAGTGAAAGATGCAAAATTAACAAAATGTGACAATGAAAGAGTGAAAGATGCAAAATTAACAAAATGTGACAATGAAAGAGTGAAAGATGCAAAATTAACAAAATATGACAATGAAAGAGTGAAAGAAGGCAAAACTACAAAATATGACAATGAAAGAGTGAAAGATGCAGAATTAACAAAATGACAATGAAAGAGTGAAAGATGCAAAATTAACAAAATGTGACAATGAAAGAGTGAAAGATGCCAAAATTAACAAAATATGACAAGGAAAGAGTGAAAGAAGGCATAACTACAAAATATGACAATGAAAGAGTGAAAGATGCAAAATTAACAAAATGACAATGAAAGAGTGAAAGATGCAAAATTAACAAAATGTGACAATGAAAGAGTGAAAGATGCAAAATTAACAAAATGTGACAATGAAAGAGTGAAAGATGCAAAATTAACAAAATATGACAATGAAAGAGTGAAAGATGCAAAATTAACAAAATGTGACAATGAAAGAGTGAAAGATGCAAAATTAACAAAATATGACAATGAAAGAGTGAAAGATGCAAAATTAACAAAATGTGACAATGAAAGAGTGAAAGATGCAAAATTAACAAAATGTGACAATGAAAGAGTGAAAGATGCAAAATTAACAAAATATGACAATGAAAGAGTGAAAGAAGGCAAAACTACAAAATATGACAATGAAAGAGTGAAAGATGTAAAATTAACAAAATATGACAATGAAAGAGTGAAAGATGCAAAATTAACAAAATATGACAATGAAAGAATGAAAAATGCAAATTGTTTTCTGCAGCCAAATAATTTACATTTATGTTTCCTTTCAAATGTTATGTACATGTAAATTCACAAAGAAAATGACAAGGTATTTGTGAATAGTTATAAAAGTTTATAAATCATTGGAGTGGATCTCACCTCGTACATGGTTGACCAGTATCTGTTAAACGCATGGAGGATTCGAAGTAATGCGATGACGTCCAGCGAAGCATCATGGACCGTGACAAATGCCGGAAGTTTGTCTGTCAGGTAAGCATTGAGGGCCGGGACCATCACGGGACAGTGTCCATCTATTGTTACACAGAAACTCAGTACAGAACAGGCATGTGTGTAATATTCATACCAAAATATCTTTATTATATACAAGTAACATGGTAGAGCATTCACTGTACACACGGTAGAGCTTTCTTTATCATGATAATATATTGGGTACAGAGGACCCCGCTTAGTATAATACCTGTTTAATATTATAGTTTGGTTATTATAATAGTTTTTCAAAACACAAAACCATTTCTTAATAAATCATTGTATTTTACATCGGTTATTATTATAGCTTAAATAGTGGACCCCGCTTAATATAATAGAAAGTTTACGCCTGTCAATTGAGTTTCACACCTTTTTCTCGAGCTAGCCCCCCCATGAGAAGCTTGTATAAACACTCTGACTTCCCAAATCACTTTGAAATTTACCGACCGTGCTGCATACTTGCCAACCCCCAACATGTGAAAATCTGGTCATGACCAGATTTGGAAAGTAAAAAATCTGGTCATAGCGCGTAACGACATTCACGACATATTTACCATGCATTTCAAAGGTATATACAATAGAAATATGTGTTGAAAAGTATGTGTAACATTTTATTGCAAAGAAGCATTGTAACTAACAGTTGCTGATTTTGAAATTTGTAAAATGATCTGACACAGAAAATGGTAGGTTGTGTTCAGCTAAAAAAAATGCAAAAAGAGTTTCTGCTACATTAACCTTGCTTTTGAAGTCTGAAAACGATGGCATGAAAATTGTAAGTGACTTGGAAGACTGTTTTGTGTATTAAAAAGCAGTTTTACATGACTTAGCGTTTTTTAATGATTAGTCAGATCGATCCAATATTCAAATGTGCGTTACACAGAAAACAGAAAGCCTCGTTTTGTACTCGATTACTCTGTTTTAACCATGGGAATTCATTTTCCAGATAAGTTAATAGGTACAAAAATATCGTTTTCTTTTTGTTGGTTTTGATTTTGCTGGCCCCGATGAAGACCTTTTATTATTGGAAGCTATCGCACTTAATGATTTAAGCCCTCGATTTGTCAAAACAACTCACGATAACAATTAACACTTTCCTGAACTGAACACTTATCTTTTATAGCCATCGGCATTGTTTACGTAAATCCAAGCTCAGCTTGGGTTCATAACTGGAAATCAAACGCGCAACGTAATTTACGAACCAAATCCGGAAATCGGGAGATTTTCGGGTTGTTCGACAAAAATCGGGTGAAAGGCATGACCCGCCGGGTCATAAAAAATAATCGGGTGAAGGGTCGAAAAATCGGGTGTGACCCAATGAAATCGGGTCAGTTGGCAAGTATGCCGTGCTGGCCAGACAGGATTAGTCACGCCTCACTGCACGTGGCTTGGGTACTTTACCTATGCACCTAACAAGTGACATCGCTGTATTATTGAGGTTTTTTACAGTTTGAATAAGTGAATGCCTCATGTTTTTGTAAATAAATTTATAACAAATGGGACATTTTACATGGCTTAGCATATGATACATGATGTTCCATTTGACGATTTGTACTGCAGTGAAGTATTGACAAAGTCTTTTTTTAATATGCCTCTATTTTATAGGAAGAATGGGCTAAATAAATCAAAGAAAATATATAAGAAAATTCTGCATAACTTTGTGGTTTATTTGATTTTTAATGAAAGAAGTTATTAAAAACAAATTGTCTCATGAATGCCTTATTAGATTTAGTCAAAACCGGAAGTACATGAAGAAAACAAAATGAAAGCATGTCAACTTATCGGAAGCATATTGGTGGATCTTGCAATTTTCCAAGCTTGTAATAGTAAACTTTATTCATGAAATTAACTTTTATGAAGCATTAAAAGTAAAGTTTTAGAAGAAATCATCAATTATTGTGGACATTACATCGTCTAGAAATAGATAGTAATAATACATGACGTGAATAGGCACATATCATACTTGTACACATTGAATTTAGCTGGGTACCCTTATTATTATAGTCCAGTTAATATAATAATTTTTCCTGACAAAATAACTATTATATTAAGCGGGGTCCACTGTATTTCAAATCTTGAACTTATAACCAGTCTATCGAGATTTTTAAATGCTGCTATGATTAATCAATGAACATTCACTGTACACACGGTAGAGCTTTCTTTATCATGATTATATATTGGGTATTTCAAATCAGTCTATCGAGATTTTTAAATGCTGCTATGATTAATCAATGAACAAAGTGCACATGAGCTAATCAATGTTTTGATATATGACTCACCATTCCACAGTTCATCCATTTTTCTCCTGACGGTTTTTTGAGATTTGTTATCTCCCTTGGTTTTCTTTGGACTTGTGGCTGAAGCATCATCACCTTCTGATGCAGGACGGTACCTACAACATCCACATAAACGTATTACAACTTGTGGTAAAAGTTCAACAACATTCTATTAAACTCGCAATTTTTATTCTCATATTCAATTCATTCCATAATTTCATAACGCCACTTCAATCGAGTCTGATTTCAAATACTAACACTTAGATCCAAGTACATATTTCAGCAATGAAACTTCATGCACCTAGTCTTCAAAGATCAGAACTTACCAAATGGTGTGGGTTTGAACCCAGATATTGGCGTGGCCAAGCGGACTCTCGGCCTCGGTGTCTGTCTCGCTGGTCTCCCCGGGGTTACTGTAGTTTTTGACCGCCTGGTACACCGTCATGTTGTACGGCAGGAATCGCTCACCCATGAAAAACTCCAACTTATGTCTGGCTGTTCCTTGACTGATGAACACAGCAGCCTATAGCAAGAATACACACAATGTAGTCTACTCAATCAGTCTCTAATCAGATCTTCTTTTCATATTTAAGTGTGATACATGAACAGTTTAAAAAATCTTGTAAAAACCATTCTTGAATTTTAAGTCATTCTGCTTTTTTAAGTTGACAAAATTTTGATTTTAAAGATAGTAATGTAACTAGCTCTTACCATGGTGTCATCAACATCATCATCAGAATTCTCATCATCACTGATATCATCATCCCCATCAGGCTTTGTCCTTCCATAACCTCTGATCACCAGGTATCTCTCAATGGCCTGAACTAGGGCCAGGGGATCAATCTTGACGGGCCCTCCCTTCCACTGCCTTAGGGTGGTGCACTCAGGGTGTCTCTGGAGATTACACTGCAAGACACACCAGGTCATCATTGATTAACTTCAATTTGATCACATCATAACAGATTCATTTATCAAACATAGGTAATCACAGATTACAAAGCTCACCGAGACGAGGCATCAACTTTATGTGGCATCACCTTCATAAAACCACCTTTATCATATTATATGAAAATCATAGTTAATAATCTTGGATATTCAAGGATACTGTTTTGACACAATATTGTATATCATATGTAAACAAATTGTATGATAATCATATGTTCATTTCATACAATATTATAAGATACAATGTTTATCAATACAATAATATAAAATATGATATTGCATCCAATGATACTTACAATATATATCATTTATTACAATATAATACTGTAATAAATATTGATGCAATATCATATTGTAACATATAATATGACATTGTATCGTGTTATACATTATTGTATTTAATCACATAATACAATATCATAATACCTAATATAAATACAATAGAGCATTATTTGATACTATATCATATCACATAATACATCACAACATTGTAACATATGATATTATATTGTATAATATAGTATAATATAGTATAATATTGTATTGTATGATATTGTATCATATTTAATACACACTATTGTATCATATGATACAATATAATTTGATATAGTAATATATTATATAATACAATATTATACAATATCATTTTATACAATATCATATCATATGATACAATATCATATTATACAATATCATATTATAATAAAATATCTTATTAATCATATAATACAATTTCATGTATTATATAACAATATATTATATAAACCAATATCATATTATACAATATTGTATCATATGATACAATATACAATACTATACATAACAATATCATAATACAATATCATATAATAATGTACAAAAAAATTGATACAATATCATATCGTATCATATAACTTTTTACAATATAATGTATGATATTACATTGTAACATATAAAATAATAGTGTATCATATCATAGAATACTATATCATAGGAATCATGTTATATCATTTAACAACAAACACATCTATCAAGCAGGTTTGAGTGAGGTAGGAGAATTTTTAGCATCCTTGATAATGGAGATCAGGCTCTGCATCTGAAGCTACCTCTTCAATTCATTTATATTATTAGTTAAATAAATTATTCAAGCTATTATCTATAAAACATGTAACCTGTTCCAAAAAACTAAACCTCATCCAGCATCCAAAACCTATGGCTCAGATTCAGCATTCAAGCCTGTCAGATGCATCAGTATCATGAGACGCATCATCCATGCAAGTTTGGTGATGTAAGGACCAGTAATAACTAAGATATAATCATCAAGGGGCACCTGCTCTAAAAACTTTACCCAGCTCTTAAAACCTTAACCTCATCCAGCATCCGAAACCTATGGCTCAGATTCAGCATTCATGCCTGTCAGGTGCATCAGTATCATAAGACGCACCATCCATGCAAGTTTGGTGAAGTTAGGACCAGTAATAACTAAGATATATTTTTTAGCATCCTTGATAATGGAGATCAGGCTCTGCATCTGAAGCTACCTCTGCCATTCATTTATATTATAGTTAGATCATAAAGTGCTATTACTTACATGAATTAAACACGTGACCTGTTTCAAAAAAACTAAACCTCATCTAGCATCCAAAACCTATGGCTCAGATTCAGCATTCAAGTCTGCCAGGTGCATCAGTATAATAAGATGCATCATCCATGAAAGTTTGGTGAAGTAAGGACCAGTAATAACTATGTTATAACCATCAGAGGGCACCTGTTTCAAAAACTTTAACCAGTTCTAAAAACCTTAACCTCATCCAGCATCCAAAATCTTTGGCTCAGATTCAGCATTCAAGCCTGTCAGGTGCATCAGTATCATAAGACGCACTATCCATGGAAGTTTGGTGAAGTTAGGACCAGTAATAACTAAGATATGATCATCAGAGGGCACCTGCTCCAAAAACTTAAACCAGCTCGAAAAACCTTAACCTCATCCAGCATCCGCAACCTATGGCTCAAGCCTGTCAGGTGCATCAGTATCATAAGATGCACTATCTAAGCAAGTTTGGTGAAGTTGGGACCAGTAGTAACTTAGAAATGCCTATCAAACAGCACCTGCAACAAAAACTTTAACCTGCTCGAAAAACCTTAACTTGATCCAGCATCCGAAACCTTTGGCTCAGATTCAGCATTAAAGCCTGTCAGGTGCAACAGTATCATAAGACACACCATCCATGCAAGTTTGGTGAAGTTAGGACCAGTAGTAACTAAGATATAATCATCAGAGGGCACCTGCTCCAAAAACTTTAACCAGTTCTAAAAACCTTAACCTCATCCAGCATCCGAAACCTTTGGCTCAGATTCAGCATTCAAGCCTGTCAGGTGCATCAGTATCATAAGACACACCATCTATGCAAGTTTGGTGAAGTTAGGACCAGTAGTAACTTAGAAATGGCTATCAAAGGGCACCTGCAACAAAAACTTTAACCTGCTCCAAAAACCTTAACTTCCTCCAGCATCTGAAATTCATGGCCCAGATTCAGCAACCAAGTCTCTCAAGTCCATTAGTAGGTCCAGATGCATCATTCATGCAAGTTTGGTGAAGATAGGACAAGTAATAAGTTAGATACAGGACCTGCAACAAAAAGTTTAACCAGGTCCGGACGCCAACGCCGACGCCGACGCCGACACCGAGGGTATAGCATAAGCTCCCCCCGACTTCGTCTCGGTGAGCTAAAAAATTGTGTAAAGTTCTTAAAAATAAACTATGCTAATCTTATAGAGTAATATCTCAATAGTTTAGTCACATGTACCTTGAGTTGATGGGTATTGAAGAATCTGAGAGCATTTGATCCTCTGCCACTGGAGGTATTGCCTCCTGGAAGGTCATGAACTTTGACCTGAAACTGATACAGAAATGAAGGTCAATATCAGCAAGAGAGATCAAAAGCAAGAGTTTTCATATCATTCCAATAAATCTATTATATCTATAATTTACAGCATTTACAATGTACCTGTTCTAACTGATGAAGACATCCAATAAGTTTGTTGACTAGATAGGACATTGCAGGATTTCCCTCCATTTCTAACCTTTTCACATGTAATACATCAGGGGCCTAGTGAAGAAAACAAATTATTACAGATTAAATACAAATTACATGTACTAAATTCTGTGATAATAATTGTATATTGAAATGTTTGACAGACATGATTCTTTAACAATTTGTCAGAAAATAAGAAAATAACAGTTATTTTTCTGAGTATTAAAAAGTTCTGGCTCTTTTCTGTCAGAGGGATACAGTAAAAGCTATCTAGACAAACAAGTATTCTAAATATTTAAAAGCCATTGAAAATCTCTAACTACTGACTGGACAATTAAGGAAGATGTGCAGGAAGCGTCGTATCCTGACATCGCGCGGCACGACACACGAGGATGACGTGAGATACTGCAGCAGCTTTTGTATGAGGCCACTGTGGATGATTTCAAAGGGCGAGACGTCACTGTCTCTCATGATCACAGCTATGCTTTTTAATCCTTCTATACCGCTATCACACTGAAAATACAAACATAGTGGTATTTTCTATACTACCGTCACACTGAAAATACAAGTTAAAGTCAAACTGAAAGGCAGATATCAAATATCCTATAGATATACATGTACACTTAGTGCTTTAATATAGCCTGTAATGATTGCAACAAATCTTCAAAAACATTGAAATGATATTCAGGCCATAAATTTGTTGAAGTTGAATATCTGTTATTTTAACTATGATAAAATCAAACATTCCAAATACATATATTGTCAATTGAAGCATTTTGTAACACATACCTCAGTCTGAATTTGCTCAGCAGCTGAACACAACTGGTTGAGTACTGTCAAGGCTGGATGACTGGATCTCTCAAAGTCTGGACCGAAGTACTGCTGGAGGAATCGCTCAGCTGGATAATACATGTACATGTATTAAGCCCAAGCATCGACATTTCTCTTTATCTTCAGAAGATCTTTATTATTCCCCATTTCAACATCTATATAAACTTACCTTGATCCTTGATCCATGTTTTAATTTTTTCTCTATGAGCTGATATTTGTGAATTTTTAGATAAAACTGCATCCTGTAAATGAGAATAATTCATATTACTACATATGTATATGTAACCTTGAGTGTCCTTTCACAAAAAATAAACATGTCAAATTTTATAGAAAAAAGGCTTTCTATTAGAGCGTGTGTAAGCCTACAGCATTAGCTAATTTCCTTAATAAAACTCTCTTAAGTATACAATTCTTCGACTCCAGAATCAGCACACATGCCTTACATGTATAAAACAATTTCTACATTCACAAAACCTTTTGGATCCATTTCTTTATAAGCTCCTCCCCAACTACCTTTGATGCAGAGGCTTTAGGCACTCAAGGCACATGTCTTATCAATACCCTTCAGCACATCATAAACTTTTGGATCCATTCCTTTGCTAGCCTACCTTTGATGCAGAAGCTTTTGGCACTCTGTCACTGGAGGAGAACTTGGCCCAGCTGCGGGGGTTGAGACTTGGAAGGAAGGAGATCTTTGAGGAGGAGGACTTGCTCTCCTTGCTGCTCGCAGACTTGGCCCGCCCCGAGCTTCTGGATGCTGGTTTTGTTTCGGAGGTTGTGGCTTCCTCTTTGCTCTTTCGGCCTAAGGAGCGTTTTGGAGCTTTCTTTCTTTTCAAAACATCACTAAGTTTCCTAAAAGACCAAAAATAATAAGGAAAAAAGAGTCATTAATTTGTTTTTCTTTTTGGACAAGAGGGTTGTAGACACTTTGCATTAACTTTTAGGATATCATCTATACCATTAGCTTTTTCCTTAAATTTTAGACTTGAGCAATTCAAAACTTTATTCAAATCCTTTGATATCAAAAGTATAGTAACCTAAACAGAATATCTGAATTTCTGATACCATATAGCTTGGGTATATTTTTTTTTCTCTGTATTGCTATTATCAGTATCATTTTTTATGTTAAGAAATAAATGTTTAGAAATGACATTGGCTATTCCGTCCAATTTCTTAAAGTACTTAACTAGCAAAAAACATTCATGGAAATAAAAATTTAAAATTTACTTCATTTTCCCAAAATTTTGCAACAAGCCAAAAAAAAAGTTTTACGTCAAACTACAAATGAACAGTACAACACTGGGGCTTACATTTGACTGGAGCTGGGGCTATCTTCAGGGACAGGGGGTGAGGCTCCCTCCTTCTCCGTAGGGACTGGTTCAGAGGTCAGTGACCCAGACGAGGTACTGCTGAGGCTTGAGGATGAGGCGGTAGTCGGAGTGGGCTTTACCGGGGACTCCACCTTTAACTCGGATTCAGCCAATCGTTTAATCTGGTGCATTACACCTGTAAAATGATCATGCCAGATGTGAACTTTGACACTCACAATTACATGTATGTAGCAAGACATAATGAAATGCAAGTTACAGCGAATTACAGAATACCGGTAGAGTTTTCAATAGCTTGCTAAATTGCTCAATAGGGTATACAATTTGGTCAGCCAGGTGTCACATTAGGTCTAAATCTAGGTAGTGTGCTTACTCAGGTATGACTTCAAGAAAGTGAGTTATACCGGTATCTAGTAAATATTTGCACTTTTTGATTTCGTGCTGGCCAGGTGAACATTCTTTTCAAAAGACTATGAATAGAGTAACTAACAATAGGAGAGAGTGTTCTAGAGGATTTCTTTGTGCAATATGAATGGGTTAGTGAAAAATAACAATATACGCCTGAGTAACCACAGGACCTAGATTCAGACCTGATGCGATACCTTGCTGACCAAATTGAATACACTATTCAGCAATCTTACAAGCTATTGAAAACTCTACCAGTATTCTGTAATTCGCTGTAATATGTTATCATTTAGAAAAGAGCATCAAAATTTCATCCATATCTAGTTTTGGTTTGACATAAAAATATTTGTATTTTGTATCTCAAGCAAATAAAGAAATCTTATCTAGATGGTTACAAGCATTTGTTCTTTGAATTCAGAACTGTAAATAATTTACCTTCCCTCCTGAAGTACACACTAAAGATGTCTGGTAGCTTCTGCATCAGAATCTCTGCCATCTGTATTGCTCCAACAACAACTTTAACATCACTTGATGCCATCATAGCAGCAATGTGACTTAAACAAACAGAAGGATTTGAGAATAAAGCTAATTCTTCCTATTGGCAATTCCTGAAAAACACATTTATGAACAAAAAAAAGTTAAGTCCTAAGTTATTTACCTGGAGACCGGCTGAGACTGGAGAATTTCTTTCAGTAAGCTAGGCTCAGCATAAAATATCATTCTGAGCAAGGTCTGCAGACACTTGTGTCGCACAGTAGGTCCAGCCTGTCAAAGACAAAACATAAAGTTTACTCATCCATTAAAAATCAAATACACAGCAAGATTCATGTAGCTTTTCTACTTCTCTTTATGATGATCAATTTTATCAAATTAAAATTTCTTGCAACCTGCCATCCACAAAAACACTCGTAAAGAAATAAGTGCTTGTTACACTTTATATTTATTTCTTGCAATACACAATTTTCAGGATATTGTTATCTATTAAAACTTTTATAGTTGCAAAAAACATTAATTGCAATAAACAATTGCAGATATACTTCATCTTCCCGAAATGATACTTTAATCCATGCAAGAGCATCGGATTGAACCCTGACTTACCGAGGAGCTGTACACCTCATAAAGCACAGCGAACAGAGTTTTGATGAAGACCGAGGCCAGCTCCATGTCCTCTTTGAGGACCTCTGCCCTCGAGTCACACTGCTCCAGGTTGATCTCAGAGGCCGTGCTCGAGGAGCTGGAGGATGCTGTGGAGGAAAACAACAGAACTCAAAAGTCTGCCTATAACAGTCATTGTAATTTAGGCCAAAAAAAATTAATCATTAGTTTCTCAGGCCAAAATTTTGAAATGTTGATGAGGCAGGCAGGTTTTTTTTTTTTTTTTTTTTTTTTTTGAGACACAATTTACAATGACGGTAACCCATCTTGTATGATTTATTTGTGTACTCATCAGCAGATATTTATCAAACTAATACATTGGGAAAGTTGAAATATTTGCTTTAATTTGTTCTTTTAAGTTTAAACTTTTTCATTTTCAAAGGATGAGTTTTTGCAGTTGAACAAACGTGGGCAAATGGTTTATGCCCCTGCTTCCTTTTGCAGCCAATCTTCCCTGTCTACAGAAATAACATAATTCTGAACTGAAATAGGGGACTTCTTATGGCATTTCACTAGTTGAATTTGCCATATAAAAATTATTCATTTGGGGTGTTTTCTTATTGATCTTCAGTGCCTGGGGAACATGACAGAAATCAAGGGAAAGTAAATTAGTCATCATAAAATTCTCAAACAATACAATTGTCCTTTATTCCTGCTACCAGGCAATATTACAGAGGCCTCAATTTCTGAAGATAACAGAGACAATTCAGTGGTAGTCTTAACAGGGACCAACCTACAATGTAGCTTGGGTAAACTTTTAGGGAGACTTCACTTTTCCCTCACAGAAAAATAGGGAGAAGTTTGAGAAATCAGGTAGACTTCCATTCTTTGACTTTGGCATGATGCTAATGATAATACCTGTATACACAGATTCACCCCTAATTCAAATTGGATTAGAAGCAAGTCAATTAAAAATAAAACAACTGACTCTCCTAAAAATTTTAATAACTTATCCAATTTGTTAAATTTAATTTATTAGGTGTATTCATACATTTTATAGATGAAATATTTTGTAATTGTGTTAGTTAAATTACAATAAAATCAGTTTATGTACTTTTGTGTATTTTGGAGGTATTAGTCCAACCCTTTGACCCAATTACAACCGTCATGTAGTGGATCTGTTTAATTTTAAAGATAACTATAGACATACGGTTTTATGATTATTTTAGCATTAATTTGGCAGAGTTATTAACTAATTACAAGTTACCAAGTAATTGCAATATCAGAACTAAAGTTATAAATATCGGTTGTAATTTTCAGTGCACAGTATCACGAGTATGTGCATGGTTGTATCAACCTCTAAAAATAAGACAGTCGCTAGTTATTAATCACAACAGGGGTTAACTTAGGCTATGAAAATGTCTTTTGGATTAAATAATTATCATTTTATTGCATTTGGGGTTAATTTTCACGATCGTTAACTCAGAATACAGGGTGACTTCAACCTCTCTTTCTGAGGAAATTCTGGCGAAGTTACCGACCACAAAGCGAGTACTTATATTTACATATACTTGTATTTAGCTCAAGTCGCCCCCCTAGGTTGGTCACTGGGTAGATGTGTTATATATAATCACGTTTTCACTTACAGAGAAAAGCATTTATTCTGAGCGTTTGTTTACATTGATTCTATAATAGAGAAAACCAATAATGATAAGATATGAAAATTCCGGAAAAATAACGATAAAAAAGTTTGATGAGGCGATAATTTTGCTGATGTGGCGGTGCCTGAGAAACAAATCAATAATTTTTTTTGGCCTTAGTAGCTAAATGTTAATCAAATTCTTCTAATGATTTGCTTGTCATGCAGTTATGAAGATTCATAGTAACCTAGTTACAATATAACTACAGGATATAATTGACTTTGCAGTAGAACAAACTAACTATAAAATAATATAATAATTATAATTCTTTATATATGCATTTTCATTCCCATGTATTTCAAGTGTGCTTTTATGAAACATTTGGAAACCCTGGTGCATTACGACTTCTGACACCCCACCTGCAGTTTGAGATCCTCCAGCGGTAGCATTGACCTTCCTCTGGACAGCTCTGGCTGTCCCTGTGTCTTCATTGATTTGTTGAAGTGTGTTAAAATCGATTGTGTAAGATCTGCCCATTGTGTTCAAACTCACTTCATCCTCACCAGACTGGTATGCAGCCTAATAACAAACACACAAAACACATTTTTTAACCACAAAATTGCAATAACTCTCATCTTGCACTCATGGGGTTTAAATCTCATACTTTTAACATGGTTATAATAAAATTTTGAAATTTTCTATCTGCGAGAATTGCTGATTTGTGATAATGACGAATTACAATTGTAAAACATCAATAAAACTAAAGGTACTATGAGCAAGCTCACAAAAATATAATAACTAAAGTATTTTTCTATAGGAAAGTAATGGGTGCACCATTTTTCTTCTCTTGATTTTGAAATTGCCCAAATGATCAAAGCTCAAGGTCAGGACATATTTTGAGGCCACAGACAATCTTTGCGTCAAGTTTTCGCTTCTAATCATTTTCCATTACAAAATATGGCCTAGACAGAAATTATGAATTTTTTTTTACAATGACCTTGAACTTGCACAAATGACCATGGGTCAAGATCATGACACATCCTCAGATCACAAGCAATCTTAGCATGAAGTAAAACTTCCAATAGCTCTCTATAAGAAAGATATAGATCTGACACAAATTATGCATTTTTCCTTCAAGTGACCTTGAATTGTCCAAATAACCTTGAGTCAAAATCATGACACTCTCAAATCATAAGCAATCTTTGTGTGAAGTAGGAACTTCTTATGTTTCTTCATAAGAAAGATATAGACTGGACAGGAATTATGCAAGTTTTCTTCCAGTGACCTTGAACTTGCCCAAATGACTTTGGGTCAAGATAATGACACGCAATCAGGTCATAATCAACCTTTGTGTGAAGTTTGAACATCTAATGATTCTCCATAAGAAAGATATGGACCTGTCACGATTGCACAGATAGATGATAGATGGATTCCTATATCTCCCCCCCCCCCCCGAAACTTTGCTTGCGGGGGTATAATCAAGATTTCACATGCTGCAGTTGAATTTGCATAATTGTTGTTTAAATAATTGTAGAATGGTAAATACTTTATATAATTAAATATAATTCAAACAAAAACAAGAATAGAATTCCTGGGTCCCCCGCCGTTGAAGCAGTATACTAGTATACTGTACTGTGGAATCATTAAATTTCGTGGGGGCCAATTTTCGCGGATTGCTTAAATTTTACAGGTTCGTGGGGACGCGACCAAGGCTGATTTAAGAACTTAACCAAGGTATTAGTGGTATAAACATTTGGTATAAATTTCATGTAAATCCATCAAAATTTGTAGGCATGAGAGCGCTTACAAGGTCAATTTTTGGATAAAACGGAGTCATTATTGTGGTCAAAGTCCCATACCTCCAGCAAAAAGTATCGACCAATGCTAATTTTCGAACTTGAGCAAGGTAATAGGTGTATAAACATTTGGTATAAATCTAATGAAAATCCGTCAAAATTTGTAGGCATGAGAGCGCTTACAAGGTCAATTTTTGGATAAAACGGAGTCATTATTGTGGTCAGAGTCCCATAACTCCAGCAAAAAGTATCGACCAATGCTGATTTTCGAACTTGACCAAGGTAATAGGTGTATAAACATTTGGTATAAATTTAATGAAAATCCGTCAAAATTTGTAGGCATGAGAGCGCTTACAAGGTCAATTTTTGGATAAAACGGAGTCATTATTGTGGTCAGAGTCCCATAACTCCAACAAAAAGTATCGACCAATGCTGATTTTCGAACTTGACCAAGGTAATAGGTGTATAAACATTTGGTATAAATGTAATGAAAATCTGTCAAAATTTGTAGGCATGAGAGCGCTTACAAAAAAGTGTGACGGACGGACGCACGGACACACGGACCCACGGACGGACGCCCGGCATTTCTATGTCCCCGCTCCGCGTTGCGGCGGGGGACAATAATATTCACAAACATTGTAATAGTGCATCAGTGTGATAAGATTTTTTCGCACTTTCATGACTCAATCTTACCTCAATGATTTTGCCATCAATGGAGGTGTAGGGATGCCACACTCCCCGGTCGTCCCGCCACTGCCAGCTGACTAGATCTATCACACTGCTGTGAGTCTTACACAGCATGTTATCTATAGCAAACATCCCATCGGTGGGCAGGGCTGGCATCAATTCACTATCAAACAGAGGAAAATCAGTCTAACATTTTTTGCAACCAAAGAGAGACGAACATATATGTGTCAGTCAAACATTTCTTGCAATCAACACAATCTAAAATTGAGGAATGATTAGAGAAATTCCTTTAAAACTTGTTTTTCCTAAATTAATGTGTCTGTATGGTACATTGTATGTGGCAAAATATACATACCCAATCAAGCAAACAATTTCATACAGCTCTTGAGGAGTTCTAGAAATCAACTGAAAACAAAATTTAATATGCAATTAAATGTTAATAAAATGTATACGCAATTTTCTATTTTTAACAAAAACACTCATCATTCAAATTTTATCTCTTTTTCCAAACTAAAGGAGCAAGAATGAAAGCAAACAAACCTCTACTCCATGCATTTCTTCTTCTGAGGTTCCAACAAGGAGGTAACATAGAGTGTCTGCAATTTCTAGGGAAAAGATAAAATTACTTATTGAGTTACCACAAAATTTAGATGTCATTATTTTCATTGCAAATTTCATTGGATTTAAGGCGATTAGATGGTCTAGACAATTTTTTTTTTACTATTTTAACACAGAATTTTATCAATAATTTAACAGAATGTAAGTGGTTTTTACCATGCCTAGTTATTTGCAATTAGTTAAGTAAATTTAGAAAGTTTGATGTTGATTTTGTCCACCTAGCCTGCATGAACTGTGTCAGACCTACTTTGTTTGAGCAAGACCACCGCCAGGTCAGGACAGCTGGCACACATGATGGACAGCATCCTAATCACCATGACGAATGTGCTGGTACTGATGACGGAGGGGCTGACCACCAGTAATTGTTGGATGTTGGTCAGCAGACCATGGACAGCAATCTCCTTCAGGGTCCTCTGGTCGGTCTGGAAATTATCCACCAAGCGACAGAAGCAAATACAGCAGTTCTCTACTGATTTCTTATCCTGAAAAAACAGCACAAAAAATATTGGTGCATGAAACCAAGTCAATATATGCATATTTTTTCTAATTCCAAACATTTTTTTTTCATTAAATGTACGCAAGATGAATTCAAAAGAACTACTTCCTAGAGAAAAGATGGCTGTAATTTGTTAACCGATGCATTAATTTTTATAAAACATGACAAATGACACTTTTGTATAAGAACAATTATTTCCCAGTTTTATATCAAAGTGAGTAGGTTATAACAAATTTGAGTTTCCTTCCTTACTTGATGGGTGAGTTTATTGCTCAGTAACTGCAGCGAGTCTCTAATCAAGTGGAACTCGTCATAAGTCATGTTCTGGACACAGTTCGCTGTGATGGCTAGAGCACTCCTCTGTGCCGTGATGCTGAAGAAGTCCAGGAACATCAGTGATGCTGCAATTCCTCCCTGAAAGTCATAACACACAGGGATTATCAAATCAATTGTTTTTATACCAAAAGTATGTGGATAAATTTTAATATTGAGGTTGAGACATGGCTATAGACTTACAGCCTGCAGGATGGACTTGCCATGTCTTCTGGACAACATCTCTAAAGCGGTCAGTGACTGTTCAGCCACATCCATACACTGTATGGCCCTCAACTAAGAAATCCAAAAACAGGAAATCAATAACATTATCATAAAATATGGAAGAAAAAACACTACCAAATAACCCCCTTACACATTTCCTGGCATTGTTACACACCTGTCAAATTAACACTTTCACCATATCTACCAAAATTCCCATAAGAATGTAGTAATATTCATAGTTAATAATCTCAATAACTTTTCTAACAAGACTGAAATGGAGTCTACCATAATAATAGTTTTAGTTAAAAAGGCCCTCTTACCTTTTCTAAGAAGACTGGTACAGCATCTACCACGATGGCCGAGGACCTGGGTAAGGCCTCCATCATGTAGGTCAGTGCTCGACATGCATGGTTCATCATGTCAAAGTTGTGCTCCATCTGAAGGAGTGTGATGAGAGCAGGAACCACCTGTTTAACAGGGAAGCCAGCCAGAGTGTCTTCGTTTCCCATCACCAGCAACTGACACATCTCAATGGCCGCTGTCAGCTGTTGGTCTTCATTCCCAGTTGACTGCAGGCCCTGAAGAAGCTGCTGGGCTTTGTTCACTTAAAGGACAGACAAGACACTTTATGTATTGTACATGTATACAAATGTTATTGATGAATTAAACAAACTCCAGTCCTGTTACCTATAGCTCTTAACAAGTTGTTTCATATTCAACGTTTTAGTATTAGACAACTCAACAGTTTACACATATATAACTAATCCCTTTACTCACTAGATCCCCCTCCCATGGTGCGATGCAGAAGTTGATGCATGCGTGGCCCCAGAGCCCCAAACAGCTGTGAGGGTAGACCCCTGGCCTCTAGGAGGGCCTGAAGTCGACCCATATCAGCCTCCTCAGTCTCACTCTCAGAGGTCAGGCTTGCCGTCGCTCCACCAGAACTTGTGGCTAAAATAGAAAAAACTTCAAAGTAAGCTTGTGAATTAGTTCAACAAAACAGAGCAATTAAGTTTTGCATGGGTTGAACACTGTGACTGGTATCTAATGAATTTTACCTGCTGTGGGGTTGGGGGTTTCTTCACTACCCCCGGTTCGTGCTCCCTCGCCCTCTTCTGATGCCATTGCACTGCTACTACTCAAGGCTTCTGTCTCTGTGGTTCTGCCACGGCTGGACTGAGTGGTCGACTTTCCACTACTGGTGCCTTCACTGTTATCTGCCCGGCCCCTGCTGGCTCCCTGGCGCTTAGAGAGGGAAGACGATTGCCTACTACCACTGTATAATATAAAACAATTTTGTGTTCAACACAGAGGACAGGAAATTAAAATCGAACCAATAAATGTCATTTCTGTAATAAAGCTGGTAAAACTTGCTGTAGTATACAATACACATGTTTCTGCTTATTATGATTACAATGAAATCAGTGGAAATTGTCTACAATACAGAATGAAAATCTAAATCTTATTTACAAAAGGTAATTTACATACCAACTTATCATATAAATTTCCACAAACCTGCTACTTGCACAGGATCCCGTTTTTCTGCTTTGTCGTGTTCGCCGTAAGCTGTCAAGCTCGGGCGACTTGGATGGGAAAGATTTTCTACGTCTACCTCCTGTGCTTGATTCACCTAACACAGACGTGTGGGCCTTCTTCCCAGGGGTGAGACTCTTTGATGCTGTCTTTGTTACTTTGTTAGAATCAACAATCACAGATTTTGTCTCTGGATTACTTTTGTTTTTGTCCTCTTTATTCTTGGTTTTCTGTTTCTTTGCCGATCCTGTTTGGTCAGCTATTTTTGGAGACACTCTCTTGGTCTCCTTTGGTTTTTCCTTAGTTTTGTAGTAAGGTATTCCCTCTATCACAGATGCGTTAGAATTGGAACGTAAGTTCTGAGATATTGCGTATGGTTCGAGTGGCAGTTCTACAGACTGTCGCCTGGACGAGAGGCGAGTCGATGAGCTTGCTGAGCTACTGCCCACCGAGTCTAGCGAATTTCTGCGAGGTCGAGTAGACTCACTAGATTCTGTCAGTTTACTACTTTTAGTTGTTGTGTGGCCTTCAATAGAAGATGTGGATGCACGTTTATTTCCTCGCTTTGAGCGAGCTTTCTTACTGTCTTCTGGAAATTGTCTACAATACAAAATGAAAATCACAATTTGATTTACAAGCAGTAGTTTACATACCAAGACGAAATACATGCAACACAGAACTATTTTTCACTCATGATTCTGTTATATTCAAAATGTCCAAAAAGATAGACAAGACAGTTCCTCAGTGGCCGAGATCTATAGACTGGTTCTTACTGTGTGTACTTAGAGTGATGCACCGACGCCCCTGGGATGTGGCGATGATCTGACCCCCCACAAACTTCCTCAGGTTGGTCTGCCATAGGCACAATCCTCAGTCTGGCTCATGCCAGAAAGTTTGACCTGCAAAGAGTAAATATCATTTAATGCATGTTTATACATTATTTTTTTACGGTCGGTGGTAAGGTTATTTGCTGATAGAAATCAACATTTTTCCAACTTCTAAGCTGTAATTCAGTAATCAGTGTATATTTCAATAAGACCAGCAGCATTTTCAACTTGTTTTGATGCTGAGTAAGATAATTATATTATACAGGAAGGCCACAAATGTTCAAAGTTTTTTTTCTATTGATAATTCCTCCAAATTTCCATCAATAGTGGAATCCGTTCTATATTGATGAGAAATTGCCCCAAGATATTGAAATAAATGTAAATTTTTATTGTACATGTAAATATTTCCTTGCAGTGAACAATCACAATATATTTGTGTTGATTTTTATTGCTTTTTTGAAGGCTTTTTGGTTGTGGAGGCATGAAGAAGGTCCTTTATATCATATTACACTCAGTAAGACAACAAGACAAGAAAATTAACCTCAACTCTATATCTTTTATCTTTTACAAACACTTAAGTTTACAACATAGCTCAGTGGGCATAAGCACCTGTTTTTGATCAGTACATCATAAAATAGATTCATGCTCTAGTTTTAAATTACAGTTTTTGCCTTTAAAGGAATTTCAAGATGCATTTTACAGCCAAATACCTTTTGCCTGAAAATTTTATAATGATGCTTATATTTAAAAATATGATACAACAATTATCCCATCCCACCTTCAGTGGAAAAAAATGTGATGGATATAGACACCTTAATATCCAAACCTCTCCCAGATGACTTTTAAAATTTATGTAATTCTATGTTTTGGAACTGAGATCCTCAAGGGGGTGGACAATAATTTGATCCAATTGGTACTGGGTACATAGTGCTCACACGTACAACTAATACTGGTACATGTAATTTTGTTTTATTTACAGTCAATCCTATGGTCCATCCTCATCCTATTACAGATCAAAAAGAAGAAAGATATCTATTGATAACTCAGACACATGATGTCATCATTTGTTTACAATTTACTTACGAACTCTGTTTATCATATCCTGTTAAATGGCAAATGTTATTTTTCTCTATGTCTAAGGAAGTAATAGGGGCTTAGGGAATTTTTCAAAGATCTTATAGACAATGGACATATCTCCACATGCACTGGCATGATCTTTAACAGGATATTTATATAGAGTAAGAATCACAATAAATCTGATTATACAAGTATTTACCCTAAAATCTGATATAAAGATAATCTCTGTGTGCTAATCTACCGATTGTCTAATACTATGGCTATTTCAATAAATGTGTTAGTGTATATAAATACATGTATCTATCATATGGCAACAATTTTACTCATAACTGTATTTCTAAATGAAGTAAATTATATCAATGCTAATAATGAGAAAAACTAAACAGTCTTGTCAAGATAATAACATGTAAGATTACATGTCACGTCTTGCATGACAACTAGCCTTTAATTACCAATGTACAAAAAACTATGTGTACAAAAAAAAACAACAATTACCTCACTTTTGTAAGTTTTTGTTTACTACTATTTCCCTAACGTAGTTATATAAAACCATTTCATCAATCTTATATGTTTCCTTCCTTTTTTCTGTTTCCCTTTTTTTTCAAGTCATTGATTAGTTATAAATGCTGGGTGTGAATTTTTATTTATTTTTAAAAGAGCAAATCTTTTATGACACTTAACTTCATATGTGAAAATATAAATTCTATTGCCATAAATGAAGATTTAGAAAGAAAATATTGTGCAAATCAACGTCTATACTAAATGAAATTAAAAGAAAGCCTACGAAGTGTCTTTATTATCAAAATCATGATTATAGTTGAAGCGACTAAAAGTTAGAAAAGTACATTGCAACATTACACAATGAATTTACTCTGACAAATTCACTGGTTTGGATAAGATTCGTAAAATAACATAGAAAACAGATCAATTGAGAAAACTATTGATGGCGGAACAAATAGGTCTATTGTTAATCTTCTTCCAAAAAATATTACACAACATAATGCTGCACTCAGCAATCAGTCTTTTAGCACTTTGGTACAAAGCATGGCAGGCTCATTCAACCACCGTTACTCTGATAGAATGTGACTTTATGAGTATGACACAACAGGAACACATGTGCAATGATAAGAGCACATTTTTATAGAATATTGTGCATAAAATTGCATAATATAAAAAACCAATGCATTGCAAACATCCAATATCAAATGTACTATTAAAGCTATGATTATAACAGTTTTTCGGTTACATTCATTAATTCAAGAGTCTTGTATACGATATTTTTTTAACACAAGCAATGGAGGTTGCCAACACGTCTGGTGTGCGTACAGCTGATTGAACAACAAATCGTCATTAATTTTCACCGTAGACCTGTCAATTTGAAACCAAACTCATAGATTTGCTCAAAATTTGCCCTCGTTTCCAGTTTTCTAAGTGTTCGTGATGAGAACTTTGTAATATGATACGTATTTTGAAGATAGTTTACATCCTGCAACTTAGGACAATGTTTCGACATTTAGCAATTTTTTTTGCTCGTGGTGAACAAAATTCATCAGGGTTCAAGAAAAAACAAAGAAATATCATTAAATGTTTACAAAATTACCTAAATACGTCGAATCCTCTAAAGAAATTATATATTTTAGGCGGATAAATGGGGTATGGCCTGCGATATTTTTGTCTTCTCGGGCTGTATTTTCATTGAAAATGCGCACGCAGGATTTATGTACGTTTCCGCTTAATGCTCTCCTATCGTTCGAGACTCGTTGCAGTGCGTTCGCGCCCGGTTTTCAATTTGTCAATATCAGATTCTTATGAAAATATCTGAGTATTCGATATGAACGTTAAACCTTCTTTGTGTTTGCAATCAGAATACGAGAAACTCCTCTATAAATTCATAATTAATCAGAGATTGAGTACCACTTATATATATTAATTTTATTTTATAGTGTTTAGACCCACACCAAGAAAGATTTGTGTCGTTGACATTAACCGTTTATTACAATCCGATAAACATTTTAAGAATATATATTTCGCTATAAAAACACTGGTTTTCACACGTAATACATATTATTTTTATAAACTAATATCTTGGCACAAACAATCATACCGTCGTAGACCCGGAAAAATTTTCCAGGATTATTTTTTTATTTTTTTTTTTTTGGGGGGGGGGGGAGAGTGGTACTTTTGTTTTGTAAATTTACCGGACCCCCTCTCTAGATTCACCTATAAGAATTACATAAGTCATTATTTGCAAATATGGCAAAGGCCTATTGATATGCATAAAAGATATACATAGTTAAAACATCAAATAGATTTGAAAAAAAAAATAAGAAAGGGGGGGAGGACTTATTAAGAAATCTTGACAAGCAACAAAGAAAAATGGAAAAAAATAAACGTTCAATATCCTCAGTAATCCGTGGGGGGGGGGGGGGTGAGCAATACTTGAAGCTACTACAGCTAATTTGTTTTTGTAATTTCAATCTACCGAAAAAGCGCGGCCCGGGGGTTGGGGGTTGGGGGAGGGTTGTGTAGAGAGTAAGCGAGGGGATCTTTCATTTACATGTAATTTCAATTTGATTGCAATAGCAACATGATGTGATAACAATTTAATACAAATATACGATATACATTTTTTAACATTTTCGCTAGCCAAGGGTTTCTGATCCGCACCGCTTCTCACGAACGTGAGGAGCGGTGCGGATCAGAAACCCTTGGCATGCGAAGATGATTTTTCAAAAATCGCAGACAATAGCTTTTGTAAGATGTCGCTGCATACAATATCATATAATATATTTTTAAAATGAACTTTTGCTAGAATTTTCGATACAGGACATTTTTTTCTTTTATTTTCTTGATCAAATATATTCGTTGTTTTAATAACACAAAATGTTGCATTTTTCTGCCGGTAAACGATTTGTTTTTATAAAAAGATACCAAATTATTTTTCTTTGGTATTCTATATATCATGAAATAAGTGAAATAATACAGTTATAAGAATCTACGTCCTTATAATTTACATCAGCAGTAAATTAATACTGCGAATTTTCTTACTAATTCAAAACAAAGGAAATAATACAAAGCCCCAACACACACACACACACACACACACACACACACACACACACACCCCTTACACTGCTGCTGTACACATATTTTCTTTACAAACCTGAGATTTGTTTACAAAAATCCATCCGAAACAAAACTCCTTCCCCTCTAGGAAATGGAAGGGGGTGGTGACCTCATAGAAGTTCTAGATATAACGTTATACATAACTCATAATTATATATCAGGCTCGATCGCATCTGGGGTTTTTTTTCTTGTTTTTTTGTTGTTGTTTTTTTTATATATTTCGGAGGGGGGGAGGGAGGGCACTATACAGTTTTACAATATGACTCATTTGCGTAATTCTTATATAAAAACACAATGCGTACCCATTTGATGTCCGATTTGGTTATATGTAAATCTCTCTCTCTCTCTCTCTCTCTCTCTCTCTCTCTCTCTCTCTCTCTACGATACATAATATATAAATATATACATTTTAACATTTTTCATTAATGTATTGTTTTTCACATTCTGTTATTTTATATAAACAATGTTCGATTTGTATTAGAAGAGAAACCAAACCAAGGAAAGTTACATATTTACCTGATATATTGAAATTGATCAGGGAGTGTATGGGAACAGACAATATTATTCATTTCATAAGAACACAGAGAGCTTTTCTGATGACACGTAATTACTGGAAGACATAATCACACAAAATGGTTTAGTGTTTTATTGACATTTCACACAATGCTTTGCTTTCTAAAAATAGAAATTACAAAAAAATGACGATGTACCATTGCATAAAAAAAATTCATTCGTTCATTGATCAGCAGTAACGTTCAGTCCGTTGTATGGTGCTTCATCTGCCTACATTGATGATAATCACTGGATACTGTCTGATATTAGTCTGGGGAGTGCTTTGTTGCTTTATTTTGCTTAATAAGACAGGTGGAGAACGTTTTTACAAAAGGAGAAGCTCAAACCCTACAGTGTTTAGTAAATGTAATATAATACTGACTCAGAAATCGTTAATCATATAAGGTACGTGGAAATTTGTCATATAATTGAGATAGAACTGAATGTAGATTGAAACTAAAAGTCAGTGCCATAAATGCCATAAACATTGGTCCAGAAAAATGCCCAGTCGAACCGTGGAGATAGTACTCAAATGTTACAATAATACGTAGATCTACAATTCAACAGAAAAGAACCTAACCATAAATGTGTACAACTATTCCTTTTTAAATGCGCTCCTAAATCATTATGGTTATGTTTATTAAAAAAAGACCACTCCTTTTAATGTATGGTTATTCCTTAATTAATGTGTAGTTATTTATGAATGTTTATTTATTCTTTAATTAATGCGTTTTTAAATTCAAAATGATGTTCATGGAAAAGGTATATATCACTCAATGTACAGTTATTCCTTAATTATCGAGTTCCTATATCATTCATTAACTGATTAGTTAATTGATACTTCTGAATTCAGACATATGCAATTGTTGCCGACCTGTTTGCAAGTTTTTAAAAGAAGGCTACATAGCTCACATGGGCAGCATCGCGCTTATACATAAATGCATATACATTTAGTGGAATTTTAAAAAAGTGCAAGAAGATTCATACTTTGAAACCCCAACACACTTAACCTCCATTGCATGATCTCCTTGACTCAAAAGATTTAAACTTGTGAAAACCGGCATGCTTCAAAACTAATTTCATAAAGACAACGGCTGTAAAGTAGCAAATAATAACTCACATTATTTTTATTTGCGACTTCTGTAACGTCACGCAAACGTCGAATTAATAATTTTTGAAGAGATGGATATCCTTACGATTAAAATTCTACACGCATCAACGTACTATATGTAAATAGAAGAAAAAGATCGAAAATACACCGTTTACCCATTTTGACGAATCCCAAAATATCTAACCCCACTACGCATGCACGTCATTGCTGGGTATGATGTCTATAAGTCTGATTCTGGTGTGGTATATACAAAATGTCTGCTTTTTAAAATCTTCACTAGTGCCCTATATTGATCAGCTCGTAAGTCCGTCGATGCAACACCATTTGTCCGGAGCATATTTTTACTCGAACTGGTCCAATTAGGCTTTTACTCTACCCACACAGTGCCTATGGTAGAAGATGTGGAACGGCCTTTAATAACATTTCCGGTCAAAGGTCAAAAGTGAAGGCCATAACAGACATCCGTGAAGCATCATTGTCTGCATGAACATTCCTTATTCTCCTTTTGGCCCAAACTGGCTCATATTAATCAACAGATTGCACTTGTGTAGAGAGTGTGCAATAACTTTGAATCAAATTTCTCGGTCAACGGTCAAGATCATCTGTGTAATTTGATTTAAAGATTGTTTGTGGGTAAAGGGTTTGCAGTGAGCTTTGGCCAAGCTTTTTTTTTTTCCAAAAGTCAAGGCCATAACAGATCTCTATAAAATCCGTATCCAAAGGAGATTATCTTTACCTTAGCCTTCTTTACCTTTGTCTGTTAAAGGTTGTGCAATAACATTGATAACACATCATCACAAAGTGGCTGACCGCTGATCGAAACGATATTTTGTTTTATTAAAATGATTTTAATGACAGCAATATGTAACTTACTCAATAACCGAGTCGAGTGGATAAAGTGTCGGGGTGTGATCCGTACATCCCGAGTTCGAATCCCGCAGGGGATTTTGTTGTTACTTACTGAATTAATTTCTTTAGATATTAATTTTTTATCCCCAAACTGCAAATTTTTCGCTTATTTGACATATATACAGTTTATTAATCATTATATATTTCATAATGAAATGATTTACTCTTAATTTGAGTGACTTTTTCCAGGTGTGTTATTCCACCTTAATTTCAGAGGTTAAAGGAACTCGCATATGACGTGTTTCGGAAAAGTATTTGCCTATTTTGCATACATGATTTACGTCGGAAAACAGGTCTTTTATTAGTTTCAGAAAAAGTTCTTATTATCAGTTTAAGAATTACAACAAGTGTTATTTTTATGTAGATAATCATTTTAGAAATTAGCAAGTCTGAGACTTGGGTCTAAGCCCGGGTCCAGATTCAATGAATGATATATTTGTATACTGATCCTAACCACGACGCCATGTAAAGAAGTTCCAGAACGGCAAACTGGTGAAAGAGATGTCGTCATCTAGGATACTTGTTTATCTTTATATACCAGTGTTGTCTCTCTTTCAATGGTCTCCATTGTGAAAACTTAGACGAAGAAAGACAACAATATCCCCTTGTTTTAGTCATTAAAGGACAGAATAGTTATGATCATTTTTACACCATTCAACCTGTTAGAATAAGAACCCTGTAAAAAGATAAAGTAAAATTTTCATTTACTATTAATAGTGCGTGTAATAGTAAAATTTAAAACTAAAACATTTAATCTTTTACTTAATGACAGTGCATGGCTGCAGGAAGTGGATCTGATTGTTTGTTTGCTTAGTACCCGGTCTCCTCAAACAAGTCGGAATTAGTTGTACTTAAACAAGCAAATGATATCTATATGACACGAAATCATTAACAAGAAACAACAAAAGATACCACGAGTAAAATGTCAGTCACCAGCAGCTTTTAAGGTGGAATAACACACCTGGAAAAAGTCACTCAAATTGACAATAAATTTTTTGATTATGAAACATATAATGATAAATAAACTGTATATGTATATATGTCAAATAAGCAAAAAATTGTAGTTTGGGGATAAAATATGAATTTTTAGAATTAAATTAACTACTAGTAACAGCAAAACCCCCTGTGGAATTCGAACTCGGGGTGTACGGATCCCAAGTCCTACACTTTATCTACTCGGCTATGGAGTAAGTTACATGTTGCTGTCGATAAAATCCTTTTAATAAAACGAAATGTCGTTTCGATAAGAGGTCAGCCATGTTGTGATGATGTGTTATTACACCTTAAACGCTTTGCCTGCTTCAAATGTATATATTTCAGTATCTTCTAAGGTAGAGCCAATCTATTAAAATGTAATCAAGCAATTGTTTTAAAATTTTGGTCCTAACTGGCATGTAGAACTCGGAGTATTGGACGTCTTGTCCACCACTAACCCCCCCCCCCCACCCCACTCTAACAGCTTTAAATGTTTTTGTCCTTGCATGTTTTTTTGTTGCTTTGTTATGTTTTTGGGGTTTGTTTTTTTTTTTTTGTCAATTTATTTTCTTACTATCTCGATATGTGCAAGATCGGAAGTTTATAGTAGGTGTAAAAATTAAAAACTGGATGAGTGAAAGCATGATTCTACCTTAAAGTATTGTCAGACCTGAGTAATAATTTGCTATCTTTTGAATGACTCGATTTTTATTTAAGACAAGTATTGCATAAATCAATGCACCTTTGTATTCCAAAGTGTAAGACACATGACAAGGCATTGTGGAGTGGTGAAACATTGGATGTAAACAGGTCTTACTAAAATGATTCACACTACATGTAAGCATTCATAACAGTAGGTTTTCACTCCTTTATAGTTTTGTTGTATAGTATTGTTTAATTTTGTTGATTCCACTACAGACATTAGACTTAATTTGAGGAAACCCACACACTCGTACTGAATAGAATAGGTGATTATACGCGAATTCTATATGAAATATAAAAAGTCTGACCGATGTTGAGTAACATTCTGTCGTGGTGCATGGTTTGATCTACACGTAATTGAATCTTCTTCATACTAATTTGCCTTAAATTCCGAGCGCACATGGTCCCTCCTTTTTCAGAAGAAAAATGTTCCTTTTATTTTTCTGTAAAGAACTGTTCTGACCCTTTGAAGAGAGTTAAAATTTCACGTGCATGACGTTACTGTTTATAAACGATAAACCGTCTAAATATCTTGATATTGACAATTGCCAAAACATTGAAGATTTCGAAGTATAAATGTTATTGTGAGATTTGTGACACCTACTGTTGATATGACCTGATATGACAAACATCTAATGTCTTACAAAAGATTGCATTCATCGCTCACCCGAACAACAACAGCCACAGCTCTGATCAAATCAGCATTACAATATCAAATTCAAAGTATATTGACAATTTACTACAATAGATTTTGCTTGAAAAATGAAGTAAATAAAAAATCTCCAACTTTCATCCACATATTTTTATGCTAAATATCAAGCCCCTTTTGTTGTTTCAGTAGTTCAGTAGTTCTCTTTTCCTAATTACCCCCCCCCCCCCCCCATACCCACCCCTTTAATCATGATTCAACAATTTTTTAATCTGCACAATCTTTGCTTTCACACAAGTTTCAGCTTTTCTGGCTGAATGGATTTCCTGAAGAAGATTTATGAGGATTTTATAAATATTTTCCTATGTAAAAATTCGACCCCCCCCCCATTGTGGCCCCACCCTACCCCCGAAGATTATTTGAGCAAACTTAAATCTACACTACCTGAGGATGCTTTCACATGCAATTTTCAGCTTTTCTGGCCAACTATTCAATTATTCTAAATTATCTAAGATCTAAGGTATGGCCTTTCATTTGAACAATATTGAATTCACTTTACCCAATAATGCTTTGTGCCAAATTTTGTTGAAATTGGCCCAGTGGTTCTGAAGGAGAAGATAAAAATGTGAAAAGTCTATAACAAATCTGACGACAGACAACTGACAAAGGATCACTTGTATCTAACAAAAGAATTGACCTATAGGGGATATCGAGTTCCCGGAAAAAAAACTTTAAAAAATGTTCTACTGTATATATTTCTAAATTTTTCAAACTTTCATTTAGAACCTAGCTTATTGTACTTGTAATTCTTAATATAACCTTCAAAGTTGGCTTAAACATCGTTTTTCCAGTAAAACGGTCTATTTCTGCATGAATTTTGGCCTAGAAAACCATCAGGGCAGACCTGCCCCTTAAAAAAACTAAGATATTTTGATAGGTTTTTATCAAAGGAATAAATTATAAGGAAGATAGGATTTTTTTAGGGCACCCCGCCCTGGGGTCGAAATTTGCAACAACAAAAAAAAATAATTTTTTTTTTAAAAACTTATTTGTATTATAGTGGTTTATATATAATGTATACGTTATACCTGCAAGGTTTGAATAGCTCAGTTGGTTTCACCGCTGGCACTTTACAGCATATCTAAAGGTTTCTTCGTATCCTGGTTCCACCCGTTGACATGCTTTTTTTTCCTTTTTTTTTTTATAAATTATAGGTTTGTAAAAACACTGTTTTAGTTTTGTTAAGAGAATTGTGCACTTTGTAATTTACTCCGATTTTCTTCCTTTATTGCACGTTTGCTCATCAAATTGAAGACATTTAGGAAAAAGGATGTACTGAACTGAAAACGTAACTATAACCGTAACTATACCTTAGTGTAAGCACACTTTGTTTGAGGCCAAGAATAATTCACTCTGTTACTCGAGACAGGTGCCACGTAAAAAAAATCATGCCGAGCAAAAACTGCTGGGTTTGCCTTTCCAGAACATCTTTAGGAAATGGTACGATTATGGGAGAAATACTGCTAAGTAGGCACAGTTCGTTCTTTGCATAGAACGTGTGCATTGGTGCCATTTTATGCCAAAAAATGCAAAAGGAAGGTTTATAGATTGAAAAAAAAATGGGGGTGGGTCAGTTAGAGTTTTCCGTCCCCTTGCCATCCCGACATCAGGTACGTCCTCTTACAAAGGATGCTGTTAATACGGAAAAGAGTTCAGTTGAATGTACAGTAAATGATGATAGTGTTCGAACGCCTCGTAAAAATCCCTCTACATCTACCAACATCACTCTTCCTGTTATTTCTGTTGAAAAAACTAAGGCGACGTGCAATATTTGTCGCAAAGAGTCAAGGGGTTTGCGTAGCATTCCACGTTCAGCACGTGCAAACATTTTCATGCAACGACTATGAATCTTTTTTTCAATCACTATACATTTAGAGAACTAGAACGTAAGAGTTGTATCACTATGGCTTAAAATCAAGAAATGGAACGGAAATCGATATGCTTTTGTAAAGACCGAAACCAATTCCGGCCCTATAGGTCAATTCTTTTGTTATATACAAGTTACCCTTTTGATAGATATCCTAATATGTACAAGCTAAAATCACTAAAACATGTATATATGCATGTGCATATCATAACCATAAACAATATTTGACGTCATCAAAATAGTAATCGGGAGTCCATAGTCGGTGTAAAAAATCAAAACCAGATGCGCGAAAGCGTCGGTCCACGTTCAAACAATGGTCAACCACGTGGTCATATGTGGCTAATACTTTGCCATCCTAAAAACAGATTAAGTTCTATTTTGAAGTAAAATACTGTTTAAATAAATACACTTTCTTTGTATCACATGAGACGGAGTGGTTAAATGTATTAAAATGTAAACAAGTATCATTAACAAATGATGACGTTTTCTATGCTTTTATAACATTAGCCTTCACTCCTTTTCAGCAGCCGTGACCCGAGAAAACCCACACACCCGCACTAAAGAACGATAATGTTATGCGAAATAAATAAGGTACGGGTATTTTCATTAAGTTACTGACAAATGGGAGTGTTATTGTTTTATTTGTTCCTTCAAATTAAATTAACAGTTACTTTTGAGATCAACATCATTTCTCCAATAAAATATCGTTGTTTTCTATACTATAGAGCGTTGTAAATTATACAAGAAACTTGATCTTTTGCACTATTACCCAGTTACCAATGTAAAGCCTGCCATAATGATTGGTCTACTATATTGTTACGAATTTTTGCTTATGTTATCTTATACAGACGTTGTAAACAACATTTTATTGTAAACCTTAGCATGTCAACACGTTAGCTAACGCCAATAGTCTGGTATCCTAGGGTACCCAATTGAATCATTATTATACATCTGTATCAGATATGGCACAAACAACAAAAAGGTAAAAAAAAAACAAAACAACACATATAATATGGCTATTTTGGTCAAACTACTATAACAAGGACCAGTCCATTCATGGACAGCAATCAAACAGTTACTGTGCATGTTTCTTTCTGTTTGGTTACGATAACAATGACCATGGCAAGTCAACTGATGGGTACACAAACCGATGTCGTAATGATAGGGTACATGTATCTTCAATAACGAAAATAGTCTGATCGTTAGAAAGAATACTGAAATAGATTTTCCTTTCCGTCTAAGTGGTAGCATTTGACAAGGTTGCTCAAACAAACGTCTGTGACTGTGTTTGTATGCGTGTGTGTCTAACAGAGTAGACCGAATAAAAACTGTTTTTATTTCTTTTAAAGTACAACATGTATATAAATCATATTTTTCGGTAATACTCGCTTCTTTGACTCCTACTCGTGTCATAAGTCTACCAGAAGCCTGTTTAACAGAGCGTTTAACATAAAGTGATACAAGTATGTTTGGAGAACTTTGGGTAGCGCTTTCGTGGTCATACATATTGTCCAGATTGTTATTTATGTTTTAAAAACATAAACATTATGTTTTTTATGTTAAAAACACGATACGGTTTGTTGTTTTTTTAAAGCATAGACACAAAACGGAACATATGATGGAACTCAAAACACAAATTGAACACAGAAAAAGCGTGTGCGGAGTGTTATACATACACGTGTTATGTACATGTAACACGTTATGTAAGTTGCAGACAAAATACGTCATACATGTTTGTGTAAAACGTGAAAAGCTTTTAGTTGTTACCTTGCTGTCACCTGTCATATAGAATTATAGAGGATGGTACAGGTAATCGAGAGAAAAAGAAATGGGGTAGCGGATTCAGGATTTTGTGTGTGTGTGTGTGGGGGGGGGGGGGGGGGCGGGTCGGTCCACCCGTAACTGTACTCCGTACTTTACCCCATTGATCCCATCCCCACAGAAAGAATTCCGAATCCAAAATATTTTGACAAGAAGAATAAAAGAGAATTAAAAACAAGAATTTTTATCTGCGCGAAGGAGGAAACAGGAACTTGGGACTAACAAACACCTTCGAAGTTTTCTTCTCTTTATATCTGAACAATATTCTGAATTTGTGTAAGGTACTTAGTACGTACGAAAGGAACGCAATCTTGTTTTTCTGAGGGGGGGGTTCCAATGTTTATTTCTCATAAATTAATTATGAGAAATTAGATTCCAATGCAAATTACTGGAAGGAACTTGCTGGAACCTCCAGACTTAGATCCGCGCGCGCGCGCGAGAGAGAGAGAGAGAGAGAGAGAGAGAGAGAGAGAGAGAGAGAGGGGGGGGGGAGACAGAGACAGAGAGAGAGAGTTCTAATGATGATTATTAGTTTTATGAATCATCTATTTAACCCAAATACATCACGATCACGTGACTCGTGATATTTTCGAACACACCTTATTTAACATTCGGGCTTTATTGGATTTGACCAGGCCCCGACCGAAATTATCACCTCATAATACTCAAAGAATGATTCCTTATTCCTTAATTAACGGCGTTGAGGAAGACATTTGTTAGCAGAGAACAAATATTTGTCGCCTTTTCTGCGATGGAATTTGGTGGAGCAATAGGCACCCGAAAGCTAACACGTCAACTTCAACTTTTAATCAGCTATCTTTGAGGGGAAAGAGGGGAGAAAAATATTTTTACACGTGGTTTTGATACACGTGATGCACGGTACAGTACATTCAAAGTTGGTTGAGTACACAAAGACGAGGGTGGTTCCAATTTGCGCGACCTTGTGACATTTATTCCGCCAACAATAATTTAAAGTTTAGCAAATTGAATGTAACGTGCTAATGTAATTGACATTTATTGTCGACATTAATTAACAGTAATTATTTCTTGTGTAAATTGTATGATGCAATGAAGGATAAGCAACGATACTATTGATCAATGAGTTTTATATTTTTTAAAGGAATGATATTTTTGAATCAACCTTTAAATATCAAAGATTACGTCATCATTGCGTATTCAGTATAAGTTATAAGTATGCTTACGGCGACCTTTATCAAGTGTTATTGTAAACAAAATTTAAAAAGTTGTAAATTTCTTTTCTTTATTCCAAATAGAAAATAAAGAAATAAATATGTACAAGTTTATATGAAGTTTCCCAAACCCACTAGTCAACATCTAGCGTATCTTTGGTAGTTTCCAGTTCTCGGTCTTCGCTCCACATTCGATTGCTGACAACATTTGAAGTGCTAGTGACGTTATTACGCCTGTCACACATTTGTTTCGCTTTCTTTTTCAGAACCTTCCTAAAATTCTGTCCACAACCCACAAAAATAAAGAAGTAGACAGAGAAGTTTAAGTAATACAAGACTAGAAAGAAATGATTGAGTATTCTGTCTGTCTCTGACGTCACCGTCGTCTGCCCCAAGAGGCTCTCGAGCGTTACTTTCATTCTGATGGCGTGACTCGGGGTGTGAAGGCAGACGAATACTACCGAAACGGAGAGTAACATCTTGGTAACTTGGGAATATGGCAAGGAGGGTCCGTTTGAGCCGCTGACTTTAGAACTTACACTGGCATATGAGGAACTTTTTCGAAGACGATCCTTTCGTTTCGACACGTCTACCAATCTTACAGCGATGACACAGACGAGAATGATGATGATGAAGAGTGGCAAAACGAGAGTCAAGACTGTGTCTAAATACGTCATCACGACTTCGAATCGCTCAAATTTCGGGAGTGTCTGACAGAACGTCTGCTGCTGTGGATTGGATGTACTGACGCCCAGTGTCCAGAGGGGGTAGTTATACAGCATGCAAGCGAACACCACCCCGAAAACTGTCAGCCTCCAGGCAATGTATGGGGTACAGAGCGAGGAAACTTCTGATGGACGGCATATTCGGATATAGTTATCAACGGTCACCATTACGACAGACCAAACAGACACAAACCCGCAGACATACGATATAAATACCGCCACATGACACACAACTTGCGTATGGAAGATACGGACGTCCACAAAATCCAGCCATGCCACGAACAGCGAAAGGAGGAACCCGTTGTCTGAGATTGTCTTGGTGGCGAGGTAGATACTGCAAGACTTCATCCGCAGAGTCTTGCCCAGGAAAAGTGAGGCAGAAAGTGTGTTTCCAAAAAACCCGACGACAAAGATCAACGGTAGAACTACCAACCGTATAGAATGACTAGTCTGGTCGGGTTCCTCATAGACGGGACCATGAGAAACCGCAACTGGTCTCGTGGAGTTCATAGTACTAGCTGGAATAGTGTGTAAGTCAGTAGAAGCATGTTGCGACTTATAAATGGAACCCTGTGCTATCATTGGTTGCCAACCTGATAATTACCTGACAATCATTTGCGTCAATATATGATCAAAATACTGTATTCTGTATAAAAACAACAATTTACTTTGGAAAGGGGGTGTTTGGTCAACTTAAGCGTCTATAAATTACACAAATAATCTATAAATGGTTTCTGTCGTTTTCTGTCGATGCTGCAATTAAGAATTTGAATGTAACCAGTTTGGTATGGATCGTTTTGCTTGTCAATGACTATAGGTACATGTATATTTAGTGGTGTGTATAGTCGATTTATCTCAAATTAGCAGCTATGATATTGGAAACATTATAGTAGTGCATCTTGCTGATCGAACGGTAATCGTCCAAGACTATACAGAAACTATAATAAATACCCTAACAGTCTGCTGGCCTTCTTCCATCTTTATATATATGAATATTAGTCATTTGAATGCATTGAATTAAATCCTATTTTGGAGTATTCAAAGCCACATGTGGAATTAATTATTTCCTTACTCAGAAAGAACTTTCAAAACGTGGAATAGAAGCATTTTCTTCAGGAGTTTAACTCTGCCAGGTAACGTTCTCCTACAGATTTAACAACTGGGGTTAAAATCCTATAAAACCTTTGTTAAAATTCAATTAGAAATGAAATTCCAATAAAACATCATCTAGTTCAGGAAAGAAATTCTATAGATCTTGTAGGAATTATCTCCATATGTAACTTTGATAATTTCCCTTAAGATATTTGATTAGGGTTCATATTTCACTTTGGTTTTAAGAGGGCTAAATGGTCGTGGCCATTTTTAGGCTATATTTACCTCCTTTAGAAGAAGAGCTCTGTTAAATAAAAAGATGTAGGAAAATGTTCGAATTTTTAAGCTAAAATATTTGGTTTTTTTCTGTACTATATAATAGTTTATGGCCAAAAATATCTTGTCTAAAAGTTTAAGGTAGATCTGATGGTTAATTCGTGGACCATCCAGCCTCCTTAAACTCGTTATACAATGAACTATTAACATCCATGTTTGAATCTAGCTGGTAGAAAACCAATGTATTTTTTCTGCAATGTTCGCTACCATCATAGCCATATGAACCACCAAAGAACGCTTTTTAATGTTTTAATGTTGTCTGAGAATGAAATATAATGGTAAGCTTTTTGACGTATAAGGGCAGTTTTTTGAATGTTGTTTACATCTCTAATGACAGTTTATAAAGCATTTGGTATACTGTTATTACAATAGACTATAAAGCATATAAGACAGATTTTAAATAGCAAAGGATATACTAGTTTTGCTGCTTTTACTATATAGCTCATACCCATCATCAACATTTTCCACATGTACGTGGTTCTGAAAAAGCAGTGGCATTATATTCTTTTTTCCCTGTTTTCTTAAACCATGCAAGAATACATGAAAAGCTTTCTCACTGCATGGCCCACTCTTGTTACATGAATTTCTTTCTCATTAGGTGTGGATTCAAAAACCTTTTCCTAAGGAGATCTGAGGGAGGTTTTCGTTTACTGGTGGGTTGTTTTCAAAGTCCATTTTCGTTCAATATAATTATAGAGTTTGAAATTTCCGCACATACGCTCGTTACTCGTGTTTCGTAGACCCCAAAGTGCGAAGATCTAAATAATGACCTTTGCATTTCAGAGTATTAAAAAAAATTGATAGAATATAATATTAACATAGAAATACACTTTAGACACACTCGGATAATAGGATATTGCTGAATCTCGTCGTGTTTGAATTTAAAGGCATTTCTTTGTCTCAGTTATATTAACTTCATTTCTGTTGTCGCTTACATTTAAAAAAATGTATTGAATAAATAGAACTTAGATTTATAAATAAGATTGTGCAATTAATTTATGTTGTTTTGCATACTATTTTGCATAACGAAGAAGAATTAGTGATTCAGTATTCTTCACCCTTTGAGGTATCGCCAAATGTTGTTCCAAAGACACAGTACCCCCCCCCCCCCCCCAGTTTCTCATAATAATTTTACAAAGGACTTTATCAAACATATTAAGTTAGCAATTACTGTTAATTGATCACTTCTTATAAATTAATTGAAGTTTAATAAGTTTGTATTTAAAATATGTAATATACGCTCGTCAAATACATGTAGACAAAACGTGGTTCGTTTGGTTTAAAAAAAAACCCAAAACAAAACAATTTCCCTGTATAGTATATACCTTGTGGTGTGGCTGGACGTCCATCAGCATTGGTGGAAAAAACTACTGTTTCATATGCAGTATTGGTGTGCCTGAGTCTGACTAAGAAACGATAAAAATGAATTGGTATTTTCAAATTTTTTTTTGCAATCGCTATTGATTTTGGATATTATCGGATATATACATCAATCGCAAACCCGGAATTTTCTAATTTGATCGGTACAAATGGCGTTTATGTCTAAACTTTTCGCTTCCAGTTTGATGGAGAATTTGGAAAAGGTTTTATTTTATCCACCATACTCGACCGCTGGATTGAAACGTTTTTACAAGTATTCCAATAGTAATGAATGTTGTAGTAAATTATACATCGAGTGTCTAATACCAGTGGTGAGATTTATCATAATGTCATATATATATGTGCCAGTTACATGACTGTGTACTGGTACTGTACCAGTTATCGGCTTAACTGAGAGTTCGGGTTAATAGTACACGACTATCCGAGATTTTTTAATTCAGTCGTCTGATTTGAATAAAGAAAAGTAAATTTGTTTGACAACTTTCTTGAATATGTTTTAAACATGAGCTTAAACGATCATTGTTTACCGCTGATTTACATCTTTGCACTTTCAGCAGTGGGGGAAGTGACGTAATAAGTTTAAAATAGAATTTAACCCCTTTCTGATGCATTATCATATCCCTTCTTTGATTTTACATATAATATCACTACATATAACATTTAGAAACAAAATGAATTTACTAAATTCTAAAAAATTCATAGCGCAGTTTAACGCCTGGTTGCACAATATTATGCATTGAATAGTCTACGATTTCGAGTGTTACCGTATGATAACAAACGAATAATTTTATGAGTTTTGTTTATGTATCATAACCCCTACGACCTTTAATCTGACCCCAAAAGGGACATAATTCAAATAAGATTTTGCAGAATATCAAATCAACATGTACAGGGATATTACTTTGTTATTATCGCGAAGCCGATAACTGGTACAGTAAATCGTAAAAACTCGGCAAATTTGGGGCGTGCTAAAAAGCACACAAACAAAATGTTTTGGGTTCTAAAAAATTATTTAACGTAACAGGTGCATAAACAAGAAGTTCACCATTTAAAGTATGTCAAGTTGTATTAAAAAATATCAAGAAATAGGGAAATACGTAAAGAAAACGTTAAATTTTAGCCGATAACTGGTACAGTGCCAGTACATCAAAAGTACAAGTAAACCCATCTGTGTGATAAATACATATGCGTATTTGTTTTCAATATTTATACTAAAATACAAATATGTAATATTTAAGCCCTTATTTTTTTCTCAGATTGGTCCTCAGAGCTTTTGGTGTTTTATATTTTCCGATAATCATTTTAATTTGTGAAAAATTTTGCAAACAGCTTTGTAAAGTGCTCTCAACAATCAACAGTCAATAAAAGATATAAAAATAATATCAGAGACTTGTATATGACATAGATCTCTTGTTATGGTTCATCATACAAATGTAAATATTTAAATATGAACTTAGAAACTTTTGTTCTAACTTTTAAGTGTTATTCCAAAAATGTCCAAGACATTAAGTGATTCCTTGGAAGAGGGGGAAATGTTGCTACATACAGCATTATATATTAAGTATTATACTTTCACCCCTCCCCATTCTGATGCTTTATAACAATGCTCCTAGTCTGTGGCAAATTAATCCATTAAGGAGAGCCATTATTTGAGCTCAAAATTACAAAAGTATTTTTGTTTTTGTTTTAATGTTTGAAATGCGTAAATAAGGTGTTTCTAATGGTTAACCAAAGTCTGAATACATATCTATGTATCAATTGTCAACTTATTATTAAGGTACAGATCTCACAATTATTTGTTATGTAAACAAGTTTCAGGCAGTGTTAGAAAGTTCTGCAAAATGAGATGTCAGATGTGACAAAGAGTATAGAAACTGTTTTAGAATAACTGGGTCTTTAATATTAATGTGCAAGTAAAAAAATCTCATTTGAATGAAATGATTACCCATTTGAATAACTGGATTTAGTAAACAAAATTATGGCATGAGCCTAATTTACATAGCAAATAATTGCGTTGTGATATAGACAGACATTGGTTGTGACCGAGAGTGATGTTTGAAACATCTGTGGATACAGTTCCTTAACCTTCTTGCATGCATGTGTCTTTTCAGTGTCAGTATATCTTAGCTAATCATAAAATCAGTTTGTAGACTAACTTAGAAATATATTAATGATGTCATAGTTGTCGTAGTTACCATCTCATAAATAGTTCATGGATTATTTGCCTGGTGTTCCCACCTCTATGTTTGGTCTCTTTTTGTTTTCTTCTTGTGCTACACAGCTTTATTCCTTATCTAACTCAAGACAACCTATTTCAAACCCACATTTGTAATTTTCCAAGACAAACTGCAAATTTTGTGTATTTCGCATTTAAATATTAAAGACAAAGTCAATTATTGCAAATATATTGAAAATTATTATTTAGTGTTAATGATCTCCGATCCTCAGCCATGTCCAAAAACTCTAAATAATCCGTTTTTTTTTATTCATACCATAAATCAACCTTTTATATAGACAAATTTAATTAGTCCTCTAGTGTTAATATTACGATCAATGTTTCAACGAAATGCTTGGCTTAGTGGTTCCACGGAGATATACTACATATTGGTATAGTGTAAAGGTAAAGGGGTTCGAGCCACTGATGCACCGGTACAACCTTTTTAAAAATAATTTGATCTCAACTTGTATATTTATTCCATTATATCCATTGTGGGCAAAGGACTATACCCAGATAGCAGGACGTCATTGGACCTTTGTTGGGCCAACAATGCTCCTTATGTTGGGCCACCGTATGCATTTAACATTGGGCCAGCGGCAATTTGCTCATCGGCCCTTAATCAGACCAACTTGTTGGCTTATTGTTGGGCCAACGTAACAGACAATATTGGGCCATTGTTGGGCCACTGTATTCTTTTAATATTGGGCAAACGTCACTTTTGTACAGTTGGGCCATTGTAAGCAATTAACATTGGGCCAACGGCAATTTGCTCATCGGCCCTTAATCGGACCAACTTGTTGGCTTATTGTTGGGCCAATGAAACGAACAATATTGGGCCATTGTTGGGCCACTGTATTCTTTCAATATAAGACAAAAAATACCTGAGCAAAAAGAAAAGAGTAAAATATAATTAAATTTTAACATATTTTATTGCTCATGAGTGCACTTCATGAAGAAAACATTTATTTAAAAAAACACATGTAGTAATATATGTATGGTTTTATCCCTGCTCTGTTGTGAATGCACAAGTTCAGTAAACTTAATATCAATAAGCAAGTCTAAAAAAACAAAGAGGGTAACACCACAGGTATGCCATAGTATTTTTCAAAAAATTAAAAATTATGCACTGCCACTTTCCATCTGCTCCCTCTCCCGAGTCTCATTCTCCCTTCTTTTCTTCTCTGCGGTAGTGCCCGTTACTTCCTTCCCCCTTTTCCCATTGATATTGTTCTCAATGTCCTTTGTTTATAGAATCAGCCGTTGCTATGTTTTTTCGAACAATCTCTAAAACTGTAGTATTTAGTATTTAAAAACATTTGTTACTTTTCTCAGTAAAGAGTAAACATACATTACGATTAAATTTATAAGTACATGTACATCACTATATGTTTAATAAGCTTTCAAATAAGAACTTAACAAGAATAACAAGTCATTGAGTTTACATCATTCTTACTAAAGTAAAGATGTTTATACTAAAATAACAGGTAAATGACCTTTTAAATTCTACTTACTTTCAATTACTGTCCTTTAAGACAATCCTTGGAAGAAAAGTTTCCCCCTTTCCCATACATACTTGCGATTTGGATGCCGATATGCAAAGTATCAGTCTCAATATTCTCATGTCAAATGAAAAATGGCGCAGGTATATTACGAAAAGTAGCCCGGATGTTGTTTACCCATGGTGCTTAGCCAGATTCATGACATTGGGCCAACCCAGGGCCGATGTCAACCCCGCAACAAATACTCTCTCTAACTACAATAGTTTTATGATATTATGCCAACAGTTAGCCCAACATTGGCCCCATAATACATAACCAACTATCAATATTTCATGTTGGACCACCGTTGGCCCAATAAAGATAACCCAACGGCGATAATACAACCATATTGTGAGATTGGGCCAACGATGTGCTGCTATCTGGGTATATGGTTTGACCCTAAAATGGCCCCTTAAATAAACATCGTCACTTAACTGTTATTCTTTGTTTTCTTTGTACAGATATACATTTGAAGTTTTTTCATAACTTTCATTTTGATTTAAGTGCCCACAATTTAAAAATATGACATCATAAAGTTTACCTTTTCCCGCCATTTTTGCATTTTTAGCATAAAACGGCTTGTTTTGAAGCAGTTTTTTTTAAAGAAAACATTGAGCGATTGCTTGAACAACCAAAATATTTTCACCAAAGATGTATATTTATCCAGTACTTATAGGTGACAAAAAGTTTGTTCTTGTTCAAAGCGTCACTCTATATTTCCCATTCCAAAAAAGATTGGAAAAATGTCAAATTTTCAATGATTTTTATTGAATTATAAAAATAGCGTCACGTCTGACGTCATATACTGCCTGTGACTGCAAAAAAATCAAATAAATAGGCCAAAAATATATTTTGTATCAACTCTTTTGAAAAATAACACAACAATTAATGTACCTGAAACACTTTAAAAAATTGTGAATTATGGTGGCCAAATTTGACTAATATCATATATAGTTCTTAATGTGCAATAACTTTGTAAAATGCATGGATACCATCAATAATTTTTTTTATTTCATTCCATTTCATTTGTAAAGTTTGAAGGACAAATAAATTTTACTTACTTACTTACTTACTTACTTACTCACTTACTTACGTACTTACTTACTTACGTACGTACTTACTTACCTACTTACTTACTTTCTTTCTTACTTTCCGTACTTGCTTACACAGGGTGAAGCTGCCGATCTGTAGCTCTAGAGAAAAATTTGGATTGATATGTTGTAGATCTTAAATTCAGCTACATTGTGGGAGTAGTTTCTTTACAGCCCAAGAGTTATCTCTCTTGTTCCATTTCCAAATTAACTTTGTTTCTTGAAAACTCTTTTTCAACATCAGAAGAGAAAGCCATACAATGATTACTTAGAATTATGTGAATATATGCTGCAGTATTTTGGATTATGTTCATCTCAATTTGTTTGTTACTTTCAGTTTGTATAATATTATTCTGCGTTTATAGTTTTATGTTTTTTATGTTCATGACTGTATACCAACATAGTGATAGTCAGTAATTGAGTCCAATCCATACTTCCCTTTGCAAGGTCAATCCAAAGGTCAAAAGAGAAAAACCCAACTTTCCCCTTCTTTATGCAACCAAATATTTGGGTGTCCTCACTCTTTCTGAATTTTATTTATTCCTTAGATGTGTATAGGTTGCCCCATCCTGGGGCAATCAAAATACACAACGGAAACAGATTTTGAATGTCAAATAACAACGTCACAAACCTCTAACTGTGAGAAATCTATGGGTTTTCCCCCAAAGATGGCGGCCAAGGGACATAACTTTTGTAAAGTGTGGATTGGTCTATTAATTATGATATAATTTAAGTGTCTTTACAATGTAAATAAGACTTGGTCATGACAATCAGTCACAGCAAATCAATTTTACAATGAGAAACACTGGTGTCCCAATTAAATGTTGGTTTTCAAAATTAATAAATGCAATATAGATGTGTATCCTTTTAATAACATTTCATTGAAATTCAACTCAGATGGAATTTGTTTCCCTTCATCATAAACGTTTCTCCTGTTTTCACTCTTCACAGAATATTCTTAAGTCTGTTTAGTGTGTAACAGGTAATTGTCAAATCCTCGATAAGTTGACAAATTGTTCAAAGGTCAGGGATCGGAATATGGCATCCTATAAAATCCCTCATTGACATAATTTACCTAGATAACTATGTTTTTTGATTGCAGTGACAATTATGGTTTGCACTCCGTGACATGATTAGTGCCCAGGTCCTTTGGTAGCTGTGGCCAGAACTCTGCCAATGTCTTGTCAATCAAGTAGCAATAAGAGTGAAGAGAGATCAAAAGAAAACTGATCCAGCTGTACCAGGTCTCTGCATATTGTCTTTCATTTGTTTCAAAAGAGCAAAAAAAAATCAAATCAATTTGTTAGCAGTTGAAACAGGATCTAATTTAGCTATTTAAACAAAAAGGAAAGAAAAAAGTGCATGTTGCCATTTTATTTCTGTATTGGTCACCGTATTTTTGTGTACTTTTATTAACCGAATTTTGGGGAGAATAAATTTTAGGGAATTTTAATTTCAGAACATTATAAAAATCATCTAAAAGAAGTGCAGGTGATTTGAATTTTTGTTTTTGTAATTATCTGTCTGGTGTCAATTTAATAACTAACTTGTTTATGTTTGATACCTCACCTGTAATTAAGCTACTAGCTCAGTTGCTTTTTCCCTTAAATGGAGGATTCTTGCAAAGCATATGTAGTCTAGCTTACTCTATACCTGGAAGTACAGGTAAATAAGAATTTATAAGATTAAATCTTTCATACCTATGCAGGTAGAGTTAACATTTTTTTTATGAATTTGAACTAACAACAATCGTATTGCATTTGTTGTAATGAAAAAAATGATTGAATTATCATTAAAATGGATATACTTTTATACTTAAAAAACAGAAATTGTGATGTTAAATAGGAAAAACAAACTTATGAATCATCAAACATGTGTACCATGTTCTTTTTAACATTTGATTTAATGCTATTAGCATTATGTAAATATATACATGTACATTATGTATCTTATCTTGGCAATTTACAACTGACACATAAATGTCTTTTATTTTCAAACAAGTTTTTTGATTTAGATTGTAATATATCCTGCGTATTAAATGAATAAAAACATTCACCACGGTACATGTAAGGTAGAGAACCACAAATCATCGGAAGAAGGCCGCATTGTCAGAACCAAAGGATGAATCAGTGATAGATTCTACATATGTGTTTTGATCACGTTGAAGAGTTTTGAAAAGTGGTTATTGTACAAATAATGAATCATTTCCATATTGATATTGCTTTAATTATCAGGTTTGTATAAAACTAGATTAGTGGATTCCATAAATAGGAAAATAGGCATGTTACAAGTGACTCAAGGAAAGGATTTGAGAAATAACGGTATTGGAAGGTATTATTAACAGGAACTCTACAATTTAAGCGGTAGTAGCTAGTGTATTATGCAATGCTATGATTTTGTAACAGTATAAGCCCATTTGCCAGTAACTACATGCAGCTGCTTAGTTGATAATTGATAATCCAGTCAGTTTTCAAGCTTGAATATATGCTAATAGGTTTTTATTAGTAATTTCCTCTGTTGATATCTTTTTTTCCACACATCATATTTACTTTAAAGAATGAAACGATCATCATATACATGTAGTTGTATATTAAGGAAGTGAGAATTAGCAGCCGTTTTTGTTTATTACTCATTCTTCTTTGGGGGTATGATGTTGTTTTATTCCAAAAGTTGTTTCTGATGTAAATATTTACATGTGTATGAGTAAATCAAGCCAGAGGTATATGAAAAATTCATCAACTTCAATTGGCGTATGGCAATTTATTTATAATGTAGAAAAAAATGGCAATAAATCAAATTTAGTCATTTAAAATAAAACTTTAAAGATTTCTTCATGGTTCATTAGTTTTTTGAATGAATGCTGTATGTAATATTGTAAATAAAAATAATAGTCCATCCCTTTCTAATTATGTAAAATGGAAGACTTAAGAGCCCATTGTTAAACTGATGCATTTGTGACTTCAGATGAAGAGTTGTGAATTAAAAATCAAGGTTTGAGTGTCTGGGAGTCCTTAGTCATTTGAATATGAAACGGCAATGTAAAAGATGGATTGAGTGTACTTTGAGGTTTAAAATGCAGCATTTTGCCTTTGATATCCAACTTCTCCCTGCAGTTTGCTCATGTGTGAAATCCAACCCTCACTAGATTCGAGCTATTGGAGATAATTTCAGTAATTTTATGCTCACTTAGTCTCTGAAACCTGAACAGTTGGCAGGGCCCAGATCCGATCAGCCGACCCAAAGTTTCCCTTTAGGTGTGGGTTTGAACACAGATTTGATAAGCACTTGAGAGGATATTGACAATTTTTTCATTTTTGACAGATCGTCTTGTGTATTGATAGGCGACAATTCTGCCAGAAGGCCCTACTCTCTACCCTCGCTGCCACAATAAAGGTCCCATGCTACAAACAGGTACATGTGCGGTCAACCACGCAACTGGCCTGCAGGACATGAATCCGTAAAGCATTGGACACTTGACGTGTTACATTTGGAGGGTGGATGTGGAAATAGAACTGATTAAACACAAAGATGTATGGAAAACCACAAGAGTATTCATAAAAGGAAAACTGTGAGTATGCATGTGCACATATTCAATCTTTTTTAATACCAGCCTTTAGAATTATAAAGGTGCTGCACATAATTTCCCCTCTTTTGGATTTTATATATAAGGAGTGGATGTGGCTTTTTGATATAAATGATACATGTCTATCAGGAATACACAGGATCTCGGCTTCAAGTCAGACACCTGTAATTTAAAATCACAGGTGAATGTAAACCCCCCTCGTCCCTGTCCCTAATGATAAAGATGTGTGATGATTTTGTAATTGGAATGTGACATGTCTTCTCAACGAGAAATCTCTGAACAACCAGTTTGGTGGCCCTCTTTCCCCCCTAAATTAAGCATCATTTGAACAGTGCACACTTATCTCTTCAGAGATCTCGGAACCCTGTAAATGATTCCATTTATAGTTTTTTGGCAAGTTGGCAGTCACTGGATATTTACATATACATTTCATAGTCTATATGTAGCTTTTAATTCCTGATGTGTGTTGCCTTCTTTCATGATGTGGGTGTCACATTGGGTGCTTTCATAGCCTTCTTTTATATGCGATATTATGTTTCTCTTTCTTGGCTTCTCTCATGTCCGACATTTTTTGTTTAGGAGTTTAGCTTGGGAGTTGGCAGCTTTTAATCGAAAATGAATGGCAGACATCGGTGAATTTCCCTCAGCCAGGTAAGGACCAGTTCTGTTACTAAGAGAAAGGAAATGAAAGATGGAAAGTGTATTCAAATATCTACAACATCATTAAAAGATCTTACACTTTTGGGGGGATTTTTGACACTGTTTGGTGAAATGATGCTATTTTTAAAAAGAATTAATGAGAATTGCTGTAACAGAACATTTTTTCCTCCAAAAGTTCATATTCATAAATGATTCAAACACAACTTAAAATTTTTAAAATATTATCTCATAAACCAAAATATGGCGTTTAGGATCTGTGACTGCAAAGTATAAGTTGTGATTCATTGGGCATTCCTAACAGCTATTCAAATATAATGATTGACAAAAAGAAATCACTTGTGCATGTCAGTTTTAACAGGTAATAAATCATCTGTCATTTACTGCAAGCACAAAGAGTGATGGGCTGAGAGGGGGGGGGGGGTAAGAAATGTGGATTGATTATGAATTATCCTCTATTGTTGGAGAAATCAATTTTCAGGAATTTGTTGGTCATAATTGCTCTGTACAATTTTTTTTTGCAACAAAGTTAATCAAATGTCATGATATTGCCATCAACACCTTTATTCTCATACATCTGTAGTTTTTTTTTTTTTTTGGCCTAGAGACAAGAATTCTAAGTAAAAACTCTCTTCCTAGGCTCATATATCTTCTACACTGTAGATATTGTTTGTTGTAAACACCGTTGAAAAACTCATTTACTCAGTAATAGGAAATTCTTTTATGATACTTTGATACCCATTTGAACTTCCCAACAATACTAAGATTTTTGTACAGTAGTTTCCAGGTACGTATGTTTGTGGTATTTGTGGTTGTCAATTTCAATTATAGATACATGTGCATCCGAGTGTCATATACCAATTGAACAATTATTTATTTGATGCATTTCCGAAATTGTGATACATGTAGCTTATCGTAATAACAAGTTTACAGACCTTTACATAATAGGTGAGAAAAAAAGAAGAAGAAAAAATGAATAAAAACCAATCTCAGTCAATGAGTTTCTAGAATTTATAGAAACTTTCATCTACTTGATCCTATTATCATAAATGGTACAGTACTAGTGCATGTACTTATTCTTCAATGACCCCCCCCCTCCCATTTTAATCTAGTGAGCAACATATGGTTAATTTTGTCTCAATCTTGCTGTGATCTTCTCTTTCACTGTGTATGTCTAATAATCTAGTTAAGACAATCAGAGTAGCAAGTTCTGCTCATTATAGCTGGTTCACACTATCACTCCAACGCCTAAGGGGTCTGCATTAATTCATCACCCGCCATCAGCAGCTGAGTGATGACAGGGTCAGGGATGCAGGTTCACCATTGCCTGTGTGTTTGTTTGTAGAACATAAATCCACCTCAACCGATCTACCATCTGTTTTTTGATACAGATCTGTGATATGCATCATAATCTTAGCATTTTGCCTCCTGCATCGAAAACTGCAGATTTGTCATGGAAACGAATTACTGGCTATAATGACTAGAGCTGGATGGGTAAAAGTTTGGTAATTACTTTCGAAGGGCTGCTCAAAGATGGCTGTACAGTTTTTCTGGGATGCTAAAACTTTTCGCTTTCGAAGGTGAGCAGATTTGGGTTTTCATTTAGTTTATGATGAGTTTATTTTTATCAGAAATACAGTTACACTCAATGTAATGGGGAGAATTCCTGAATTTATTGCAGCAGACATTAACTTGGCAAGAAATAATTTTCCTCTCATTCCAACAATGCTCTTTCTTTTTTCAAGAAAAAAAGGGTATGGAAAAAAGAGTGAGAGAATCAATTTCTGTCTACAATGCATTGTTATATTAGCTAATGTTAGTTTAGAGGGTAATGACCACAGATAAGGCAGCCATAATAAAAATGTAAATATATGTACAAAACAACGAGAAAATGATTTTGCCACTAATAGGGTAAAAATGAATGAAAAAGACATTTACATTAATAATCAGAAGCATGACAAAAGAGATTGGGAGGGGAATGACCAGGTATGGCTTAACAATAATGGATGTGGACTTTTACCCGTGGTTCTGATGACGCAGTGTTACATTTGACAACTGTCTCCAAGTCTCACCAACTGGCGGATAGGCCAAGTCAATAGCCATGTAACTTTAGATTCAAGTGTTTAAATAATCTAATGGTTATAGAAGGAGATTAGAGGGTCTAAGGGTTGTGACTTTTGAAGTTTCATTTTTTTTCCAGGTTCATGTTGAAAGCTTTTGTAATTTGTTCATAGGTGGTCCCCTTCATCCTGTCTAAGGTTATGTCCCTTGAATGGGGGAAAATTATAGGGAGTTGACGTCAGAAATAGTGCTGTAATGAGACACGTTTACAGGATTGAGCAATACAGTATAAAAAAGATACTTTAAGACAAGCCTTATGAGGATTTTTATTTTTAAAATTTTTTTCCCTGGGACGTTGATAACAGTGTTGAAATATTTTAGAAAAAGTGAAATTATAGTTAATCTTAAAATGCAGATTGGTTCATACCTTTGGTAATTCTCTTCTTTTTTTAACTGAACTCCCAAAACTTTGATATATCATACACTTTTCTTGAGATGCTCAAAGCCAATATATCAACATCACTTAAAAGATGTTAGAACAATAATATTGCATATGGCATTTACTATAATTCATTATCACTATACTCCTAGTAGTTTCTTTCATGACTCAAACTAAGTCAGCTCTTTATCTCATCCCAGGAGATTGACAGGTTATATGATACTTCACAAGCATGCTAATTCATTAAGATGAGGAGCCCTTTAATTATAGATATTCAAGCTTGTTTATTTTTATAAAGCATGTGGCATAATAAGAAAAAAATCAAACGCTAAACCAATCTACAACACAATGAAACCATTGCATTTTCTAATTAAAAGAGGTGGTACATGGATTATTGATGAAAAGAATGTTTCAAAGGAACGTGTTTGAAGTAATATGCTAAATTTGCTAATACAATTGTACTTGTGTTAGTAATCAGATCGTCCATATTGTCAAGCTTTTGATGCTGGGGCCTATATATGTAAATCATAAATGAAATTCCTCCCAGCTTTATTTCAGTTGAGAAAGAGAGTCAACAGAATTTAATTAAACCTTTAGCCCCAATTGACACAGTCTACGTAAACCGTACACGGCTGTGTTGGCTCAGGACAATACGGTTGAGTTTTCGGTTCTATGAGATGACTTGCACCGGATTTGTGTATTTTAAATTTTAATTACCGATTAAAATGTCGGCTGATTTACTAATTCATGAAGGGCTGGCTATAAAATCGGCAGAACAAACATCAGGGTATATAGCCCGTGTACAGTGTTGTTGAATGGACTGATTAAGGAAGCACTTTTACTATTCATTTTCTGTTAGACTCTTTGATCTAGCCTTAAAGGCACAAGACTAGGGCCCCAATCTTTGATTACACAACATGTTTGACTGTTAAAGATGAGAGGAATCCATTAGCTTAATGTCTAGTAATTGTGTGTTTTTTGCTGTATGATTTATATTTTTTTGTAATGTTGGTACAGCAGAACTTGTGCTGCAGCCATTAAAGATAAGTCATTGACTAATGCAATGAAGCATATATGGCTAAGAGTGATATCTAAATCTAAATGTGAAGAGATAGAGAGCAAAAATCCTAGCGTTCATTTTTAAAGAACATGTACCAGGCATTACGTTGATGACATGTATATTATTTATTAAAATTCATCTGTGTTGAAGAATTATTGAGATACTTTAATGTTATAATGTTCAGATAAAACCCTCTGGTACGAAGTAAAAGGAGAATTTTTTTTTTTTCGAGGAACATTATAGTAATTCTCTATTAGTATCATTTGATCTAAAACTGTCTTTAATTCTTAAAATGTGTTTAATAAAGCTTTATTACCCTTTAGATATAGATCCCAAAATTTATGGGTTTTGAAAGTACAGTCAGATTACTTTTCTCTTAACGAATTTGAATTAAGATATTGAATTGATAAACTGTAAGGTCACATTTGATTTTCCTTTTGTTGAACCTGCTCTAAAAGCGTTTATTGAAATCTTGTTACCTATCAAAATATTGTACCTAAACCATAATTCTTTGCACAAACTTTTGAAAACCTTGTGAAAATATCAGTAAATACACTTTGTAGAAGTTGGACTTTGTATTTGATTTGGTAAATTATAGTCCTGTGTTTAACTAGCTAACATTTATTTATTACTTGTGTAAAGAATTAGTTTATTAAACTTCAAAAAGGGATTCAGGTGCTTTGAGAGGCAAAATAACATGGGAGGAAATGTATTAACAGTTGATTATAGTTGCCAAGGATTTCAATATCAAAGTGGACAAAAGAGAATGTTTACCAGACTGTGTTTGCATTAAATATTTATCATCTCGGCACAAGGAATAGTGTCAAACTAACATGTTTCTCTCAGCATTATTTGACTATCTATCACCTTTTCATGCAGTTAAGGGATTCCCATCTTTTGTCACTTGCTGCCTTTTTATCGTTTCACCTTTATATTAAATCTATTTTCATCTTGTTCACCTGTGATTCCGAAAAAAAAAGAAGAAATCTTCTCTCTTTTATTCCCCCATTCCAATTCAGGATTTTTTAAGGCATGCAGAGGCAAAATAACACAGCCATATCAATTGAATGGGTATTTTTCTAATTCATCGCCATTTAATAATGTCCGCTGTCCAGAGAGGGCCTAGCGTTTGATTGACGGGAATCGTTTGATCCATGGTGCATTGTCGCGGGTCATGATTTCACCATTGTCCTAATCATCTGCGGCCAGACTTGCCTATCAGACTAGACGCTTACAAAGGATTACTGTGGATTATACTGAGGAAGATTAGGCTCAGCAGGGTCCTTAACTCTTGTTTATTTTGACACCCTTGCCCAAGTTTTTAGAATTTTTCACTGGAGAGGACTGTTATCAGACATATGTATTGTATGGTGTTATATCTAGAGTAGATTTATTTCTGGATGGCCATGAGTTTTTAATTGCTCTGATTGAGAAATTCAAGTGTGGGAACTTGCGAGGAATAAGAACTATTTTCTTCAGAAAATTATCAGTGGGAATTCTAGGCCATTTAAAGTGTGTTTAATGTATTCTTTTCTTTAAAAGGAGATACATGTATTTTAATTTTCATAGATCTACAGATGTCCTACTGTTAAAAGTCCTTGAAAGTTTTGACAGTCAAGTAGCTTTCAAAAAGAAGACTACTAAGGAATTTTAACCCAAAGATAGTCTGGCGCATTAAAGAAAAAAAACCAACATTTATCTTAAGCCATGGATGATATACATATTAAGTATCTCTTTTGTGTGCACGGAGATCTTTTGACTTTGGCTTTGATTTCAATTTCGGAGAGAATGAGATCGTTGAGTAGAGGCTGATACCTCTAACACCCCAGAAATCGGAGAATACTGAGGATCCATCTGGAGAATTAGATGAACACCTGGGAATCACACCTGATAAGTTGCCGTGGAAACTGTATACTTTTTTTGGTGTCACTCAGGATTACTTCTTTCTCCTGTCCCTCTGTAAAATCACCTTGTTCATGCATTCAGGTGTTGTGAAAAAAATTCTAAAAGCCATTCCTTCAAGATTTATTGAAGACGCCAGGTATGGTATATCGACATTTTAAGACTTTTTTAACCCCCTTTTTAAGTTGAAAATGCATGTGTGGGACAGTTACCTAAGTTTAAATCACAAGGTTTTCAAAGATTGTGAAATGTTAAATTTAGCATGACATCATTAAATCCGATCTAATTAATCATGGACTCTTCCCTTTAATGGAGTGACAAGTAAAAAGAAGTGTGGAATCCATTAAGATCTTCTATCTCAAATTTATGAGGTAGGCGCAATGTTAAAGATGTAAGATGTTTCTCATTGTTGTGCAAGTTATTTTTTCTCAGTTTATTACCTTTCGTATGGTTATGCATTTTAATTGACCCTAAGATAAAAAAGAAAACGAAGACTCGTAGACTAGGCAGGATGGTAATATTATTAATCTGTGGATGTTTTCCTATCAAAGAGTGTCACTGTGCGGTTTTAAGTTGGAGACAGTTTCTGACGTGCATTCACATTGTGTTCTGGTTAATTTACAAATTCTTCGCCTAATTTTTTTTCGCTGCTGTTGTTCCAGACATGTATTTTTATTACCCATCCGTTGGCCATTAAATAACAATATCAGCATCCTATGTTAAGACTACATTTTGTCATCTTAAAAATTTAATGGCCACACTTTGATAGGATAATTAAAGGCACCCAGGCACCTTTACTGTCAATACTTAGGGAGGGAATGCACTCTTGATTCTCATACATAAAGGGGAAAACCACAATCACAGACAAGCATTGTTCTCATGTCTCTTGAAATCAAAGTTTTTGGCAGAGAAAAAAAAGGAAGAAAGTAAGGTTTCTCTACAACCTCTTTTCTAAAAGTGAACCATTCCAGTGTACTGGCACTGTGGGTAAATATCCTGTGTTTATCTTTGGAATATTCCAAATTGTGGGAGGTGCATGTCAAGCAGGGATCATGAAAAACTCTTGATATGCAGGAGGGAAGAAATGTCAGATTTTATCAGAAAATTTAGTTCCTGTGCTTCTTTGTGTGAGTGTGGGGAAAAGCAGTGGCTTCTGGATTCAGTAGACAATGGAGACCAAAGCCAGGAGGCATGTGTTCTAATATGTTTGCATGTATGGATTGATACAGAAAATCGATCTGTTGTGTGATTATGGTTCATGGTTCAAATTTTGGCATTTTCATGAATGGGTAGGTTATTTTTTCACACATGGAAAGTTGCATGGCTAGATTAGGGTTCAGTAAATGCAGGAAAAACAAACAATTTGTCTATGGTGATTTTACTGTAACAACTTATCAGGACCTTGCATTTAAATGCAGAGTACATGTACATTGCATTTAATCATTGTGTCAATCTTGACAATTCTTTTTGTCACCTCTTTTTCTGGTGGCCAAACAGCCTCAGAAAACTGATAAGACTTGAACAATGTCTTAATCAAAACCAATGATATAATTTCCGATTTAATTTCTCTCCAAGTAAAAGAATGAAATTTGGCTGAATAGGTTCTCTTTAGTATCAGCCCCTTGATATTCTTTTGCATGTTTTGGAATATTAGCTATGTATTGTTTTTTATCTTTTTGACATGTTTAAACCTTTAATTTTCCAGCCCATCCGATGATTGTTAAAATCAATACATTCGGGTTATAGTGTTACATTCCATCAACTTCTCAATGGGCAAGGTGAAGTCCCCCTTTAATGAGTTGTCAAAATGCTTTTCATAAGCGGGACTGAAGTGTCTCTATCGCGAGACTGCATACCCGGGCACTGAAATCTCGCCTCAGATATTTGTCATTTGCGAGTGGGAGGAAATTCTAGGGAAAATTGTATATTATTGATATGGGTTGATAAGGCAAGAAGATTGTCATGAAATGGCTCTCAAATTCTCTAACAAGTAAGTGCAAATCAGTTCTTGGTTTTCAATGCACAAAAAGTATATATGTACATTTATTCATATTTTGCGCAATTATTTGAAGAAATAATTTATGCATTCGGCATTAAAGCTCAGATAAATTGGTTATTCGTTTTCGAATGCAGTATCAAGTGTTTTCAGTAATAAAGAGAAATAATCCCTGGTGATGAAGAAATTTATGTTCATATGAAAATATAATTTGTTAAGCGCTAGCGCAAGGTCACTCATTGAGCGATAAAAATTATCTGACTTGTGATTCTAAAGAATGAATTTTAAGCAACAGAAAGCTATTTCAGAAAAATGATGTTTCTGAGTAAGAAAAGGATTACTGTAATGATAAATAATGTTCAAGCCTTTTCTAAATTATTTTTTCCATTTTCCAAATGAGAGCAAAAATACAAAAGAAAGCCCTGGCTAACAAACCTAATTACATGTAATTTGTGAAATGTTTTCCCATATTTTAATTCTTGTTTTCTCTGAACTGGTACAATATGAAACCAAGTTGTCTGTGAAATGCTCCTTCCGAGTACAATAGCTCCAGGCTACCTTCCTTTGTAGATTGATCACCGTCTGCTGTTCTTGGCCCCGCCTTTTGATTTTTTTCTCTTCGTACTTTTCCTAATCTTGAGGACCTTGTAGGTGATTCGGTTAATGAACAGCCTCGGAGTTGTAAGGACAGCGATCTGTGTGATTATCGAATATCCTCGTGTTGTAATGACAGGCCAGGCCTTCTCTTCTCTTCATGGTTTCCTGACTTTGAATATAGGGGATGAAAATATTAACAGAAGAGGGAAGATCTACATCTAATTTTGGATAACAGAAAACATTTGCACTTGTTTCACTTTTTTAGGTTTAGTGTTTCACCTGCTCAATTTATCACATTGAAAGGGAATCTGTTGGTGTTAGCCAGATAAATCGGTAGGAATGTCAGTCGGATGTAAATGTAGACTGGTACTGCTAAATCCATCAAGATCGGGTACCAGTCTGATGGTCCACCAAATAATTCATTGCAGGTAATTGGATCACCATTAAATATAATTATAGCTTCCGACACACATAGATGTTTTTGTTCTGCAGCGACTTCCTATTGTGTTTTGATGTGGTTTTCGTGTAATGTAGCCAATATAACTTAGTAAAATGATTAATTTTTCTCCCATCAGTAGATGGGTTCTTATATTCTTATATGTTCTCAGAAAATGGGAGATTTTTTGGTGGTACATATCAGGTACTGCACTACCTGTTCACTTCCTCTGTTATCAGAGTCTGTTACTGATAGGCTGGCAGACCTTCTCAATGGGCTGCTCTCTGAAATCTTGTCCCACTATTATCATGATTATTAATTTGGTTACAAGCCAACTAAAAAGTTTAAAAAATCTTAGCATTATTTAATCAGCCAATCCACAGAGGAGGTTAGTGAAATTTTCGGAGAATTTAAATTGATATAAATCAAGTTAAAATTTCTTAATTAAATTCTTCTTTGTTGGTGATTTCATAACTGAATTTTAAAATGTGGAGGCTGAAAAGTTGCTCAGATTTAAGTAGTTGGAATGTTTTCAGAAGAATTTAGAGTTAAAGGCTCTGTCTTAGTTTTCCATCTCAGTTTATTTATAGAGATTTAGCAATGCTGTGTGGTGTGTTAAATCTCTAGTCCCCCTGGTAACAACTAACAGATGCCCCTACCAGGGGTTTAGGTCATGTGACCCACTATTCTAGCCAAAGGTTCATTAATTCATGCTGGGTTCATTTTCTTTTCATTATAAAGAATAAGTGGCATGTTTTTCCACTTGGATGGAACAGGAAACATTTTTTTTTCCTTTTTAAAATCCAGATTTTCATCATGTTTGTTTATTACCCATAACCCCAGGGGGATGCTATGAGAGGCATGGGAATTTTGTAACGAGATATTTTGGGAAGGAAACAAAAAACATGTTTTACTGAGTAGTTAAGCAGGAAACAATTATATCTGTAAAAGAAATATGCAACAGATTCAGTTTTGACATGTTATTCAAGTGTACTCCTATTCAGTGGCTGGAGGAATTTTTCCCTTTAAAATCATATAACACAGGTGCTCTCTACTGATGCAGAAATACATGCACTACAGGTGCTCTTTACTACAGGTATACACCGTAATCTACCAATGTCCAATCTTTGTCATCCTGCACACTTTGTATGCATGAGAGATACATGTATTGAACTTTTTAGTTCATTCCCAACTGGAATAACACATTTGAAAATATTAAGAGCAAAAAAATCTGCAACTTTTAAAAATTTGTTGTTGTTGAAAGATCATGACTTTGGAGTAGAATATGATCAAAGTTAAAATATGTGTCAAAGGTCCAAAGTGAAGAAATTTACTTTAAATTTGAGATCAGCAGTTTCTTTGGATGGAGTGTCATTGTCTGTATCAGTTGACTTCTGTCTGAATAACTGGGGTATCCTCTTTCCTTGTTGACATGCCTTCAAAGATTGCCATATGTTACTCCATAAGGTCTAGGTTGCATCTGGAGCATGAAATTTTGTGAATGCCATTATTTCTCCATGTAGGAGAGTATATTTTGTTACTGATTACTAGAATGCACACAATTTGTAGTAATGTAATCATAAAAAACTGTGCCACCAAATTCTCCACAGTGCATGTGCATTTGATGTGCCAGCTCAACACCAACGCTTTGTATAATGATAACATAATTCTGTCTGGGGACCAGTAATCTCCCTTTGATCCTTGTTTTTATTACCTCCCCTGACTGACTTGCTACATTCAGTTCTATGGTTGGTGATGCAAGGCTGGTGTATTGTAATCATTTTCATAATGGACTCTCCTTCCCTTGGGTCCACTCCCAAAGGCTGCAGCATACTGGTGATTATTTTCACAGCAATTTGATACTTATTAATGGACTCCCTGCTCCTGAACACTGTCTGCACACACAGCTTTCACTCTCATTACTGCTACAGCAATATTTCACACAATTTCTTGTTGTGTCAGCACTGGAACATCTGTACAAAATGTATGTGTGTGATGTCACTGATGTGATAACGGGCTTGTGGAAGGTTATGGCGTTATTTTTTATAAAATGTGGTTATGTCTATGATCATAACTCATCTATGTCATTCAGAGAGGACTGAGCAATGCGTAGTTAGTGGAACAGTTAATTTGTAATTTACTGAACTCAAAACCAGATAGTTATAAATTTTAATACAAGTGATAAATAATTTACTTTCTTTATGTTAATTCCTCTTCAGAGAGATATATGAGGCCAAAAAGGTTAGATTTCAAAGTTGAAGTCTTTGGTTCAAATCGTTTACAAGTTTCCACACTCTTTGTTTTGACTGTTGGAGCATCAGAGTGGTATTGTATGGAATTCATCCAATGTGTGAACACTGCTACTACATCGGTGTGCTGTTGACATTACACACATTACTTACCTTGTTATTTTGATTTCTCTCCATCTCTCTGACACATGGCAAGTTCATATTGTAAATGGCTACCATGTCTAGTGCTACTGGCTATTTAGGTCTTGGTCGTTAGAGTGCAGATTCATTCATTTCTGGTGTAAATCTTGTTACTGTTTTATATTATTAATGTCGTTTTTCTAGAGGATTTTTAAAATACTGTATTCATCAATATAGATTCATATTGTTCTTTCAAGAAATTTTTAAACCTTAAGTTTATCTTTTTTCTTTTCAGCTGTGGAATATAAATGGTTGCTATGACGAATCGTAGCTACTCCAGCTCTGATCTGGGTGTTCCGGACCGGGACTTCTCACCCCGCCTGAACCATCTTTATTCTCCGCTATCAAACTATTCAAATATTTCCCATGATGCATCTTACACTGGAAGTCAGCATGGGGGATTCCATGACATGTCTATCTCTGAGCACGAATTTGCGTCACCGAGACATGATGTTGTTTCCATAGGACAAGAGTACAAATCCAGTGACTATGACGATTATTCACACATAAACTTCCCCAGCAGACGGGCGAGGAGTGGGGCCCCAGACCCACCCCTCAGAACCAGTAGTGTCACGTCCTTTGCCTCTGACTACATGCAGAGGTCATACCCTAGCAGCAATCAACAGTATTACAGTCACCGTAGCAACAGTACTCATCATAATTATAGCCAATCAAGGAGGAAGACATGGTCCCCCTCTCAAATCAAGAAGGACATGGTTGGAGGAGGACATCGAATGAATCTCATGAATAGCCACCCGGTGCCTGAATGTCATGAGGTCAATAGGTCAGATGACAGTGAGGCTGGACCCCCAAAGCTCACCCCTTTTAGTGGAATGCTAACAAAGGTAAGTTTAATATGATAAAAAATATATATATATTAGCTAAAACTGGGGTAAAGTACGTCTTTGCAGTAGGCCAATATATTTACAAGTAGGGGACTGACAAATTTTCCAGATATTTCTTGCAAGTGAGCAAAACTAGATTTGCTGTATCGATCAGGATTAAATGAAATTGTTATCCCTATTACCATGATGTTTTTCCTAGAAGAATTGATCAGTCTCTACAGGACATGCCTAATATTAAAGACTTAAATGTAGCAAGAAATAAATGGCCTCTCTTTATAATTGGATTGCCTGGTAGAATTTCTATAAGGTTTGTAAAATTAATGGTCATGATCTAGAGTTCAGTGGCAGAGCAAGTTTGTAGGGGAGACTAATATGTAAGGAGGAGTGCATGTGTAGGCAAATATTATACAGCAGTTATTGGCTTCTACCCAAAAGTAGATAAGGAACTGTGTTTTAGTCATCAATCTGCACTATCTATAACTGAAACTGTTTATACATGTTGGCAAATTGAAAATGGAAAAGCCCCAGAAAGATAAATAGACAGAATGTACTTGAGCTTTTCTGCCTTTCTCACCTTAAACAGAGTGGCCGTTACATCACTTCAAATGAAGATGTAACATTTGGGGAAGATAAACACCAATGACCCCTGAAAACTGAGTTATTGACAGATAGGTAAACATTATTGTATGGGTTTAGCCTAATTGATGTTGAGATTGAGTCCACACCTCACCAGAAGAATCGGCAGCTTTCTCTCTGGTGGCCAAATATTTTCTTTAATGGACAAAAGAGATGTGTATGTCCCTGGTCCCCCCGGGGGCACCTGCTGTATAGATCAGGGATCTGGTTCTTACGCTCGGGTCCCAGCTCTCCCTGAAGATATGACAATCAGATTATAACTAAACAAACAAAAGATAAAAACACTAGAAATCCCCACTGATAGGTCCCCGATTATTGGCAATAGGCATTAATGTGACTTCCTGTGAACCGGGTGGAAAGGTGGGAAAAGTTTATTTATCAGGGGTACATCGGAGAGGACACCTACAGGCTGATGGCCGACTTCTGCCTAATTCTGTTCTAGTTCTTCAGGGGAGTTTTGTGTGTTTTTGGCGACTTCTGTGGGTCACCATGATGCATATATATGTACCGGTAAGTATGGTATATCTAGGAATGCATTGATGATTGATCTGAAGGGTTAGACTACACCTGATCAAAAGGGGTTCAACAGGGTTCAATTGTGTATTTCATAATGTTGAAGATGTAGGTATAATAATGTACTTGAAAGAATTCAGTTTAGCAGCAATCTGGTGTTAAATGATAAGGATTAATGGGGACCTCAACAACTTGGATGAAAATTGCCTTGTTAGTCTGTGTGTTCACACTTAATTTGCACTGTCCAAATGATTTTAAATTTTATTGTGGTGATGCCACCACAGGCAGTCAGAAAATTGAAATATCAAACAAGACTCTCAGTGTTCATCTCTCTTTATCTCTTCAATTGCCCAAAGTTGGATGATAGACTTTGCTGGTGAAATAAAACATGCCAGTCTTAAGTGTTGTTGTTCATTACCTAATGAATCAGCAATTCTTAAGTATCACTATTGCGCCAGTTTTGGTTGCAATTTTTTGTCCCCCGCCGCAACGCTGAGCGGGGACATAGAAATGCCGGGCGTCCGTCCGTGGGTCCGTGTGTCCGTGGGTCCGTGTGTCCGTGTGTCCGTGGGTCCGTGTGTCCGTGGGTCCGTGGGTCTGTGGGTCCGTGGGTCCGTGGGTCCGTGTGTCCGTGGGTCCGTGTGTCCGTGCGTCCGTCCGTCACACTTTTTTGTAAGCGCTCTCATGCCTACAAATTTTGACAGATTTTCATTACATTTATACCAAATGTTTATACACCTATTACCTTGGTCAAGTTCGAAAATCAGCATTGGTCGATACTTTTTGTTGGAGTTATGGGACTCTGACCACAATAATGACTCCGTTTTATCCAAAAATTGACCTTGTAAGCGCTCTCATGCCTACAAATTTTGACGGATTTTCATTAAATTTATACCAAATGTTTGTACACCTATTACCTTGGTCAAGTTCGAAAATCAGCATTGGTCGATACTTTTTGCTGGAGTTATGGGACTCTGACCACAATAATGACTCCGTTTTATCCAAAAATTGACCTTGTAAGCGCTCTCATGCCTACAAATTTTGGAAAAAATGGGTGGTCGGGGTTAAAAAAATGTTCCTCCCAACCTCCCCACACATTTAATTATGGAACAGCCCTGAATGATTGAAAATATTGCAATTTCATATACTGTGAAATCATTAGATTTCGTGGTGGTTCAATTTTCGTGGAGTTCGTGGGTACCTCTCATCCACGATTTAACATCCTACACGAATTAATAAATAAGGGTAATAAAATCATATTTCCTTTGTAGGTTTTAGAGAATACACGAAATTACGTCCCCACGAACCTGTAAAATTTAAGCAATCCACGAAAATTGGCCCCCACGAAATTTAATGATTCCACAGTACAGTATACTAGTATACTGCTTGAACGGCGGGGGACCCAGGAATTCTATTCTTGTTCTGCGTCATTGCAAATTGAATCCTTGCTCTTATGTTATCAGACTTCATAGACATTGTTATCTCAGGAAATTGGTGGCAGTCTGGAAAATCTGCCATTTCAGGCTTAATTATAATCCTGTCTTTCCAGCATTATAACCCCCATCTCTTCACACATCTGGTCCTAGTATTTGCATAATGGGTACTTTGATAACCAGTATTAATTATGCAATGGCACAAAGATAATGTGCCCTAGGTCCCAAAAATATCCCCTGAAGCTGTTGTTGTATTATTATAGATAAGAAAAACATGCAGAACAATTATAGATGATCATCATTATCTCCCTTGTATCTGGTGAGGTACCTGTCCATGTTTGTGTAACTGTGTATTGAATTTACATGATCCTCAGCGTGATCTCCACATTCCAACGATGACAGGAATTAGATTTGTTAATTAACATGTTCGTTAATGATGGAGTGCAGGTGAAAATTTGGTTCAGGTAATGTCAGTTTGTGTGCTGGCACGTCAAAACAGTTGTTTACATCAAACGGTTTTATTCCTGTTGGTGTGTAAACTCTGCCTTACCATGTTGTCTGGTGGCTAAAAGTAGTTTGCGCACCTGAAAATCTCTGTCGCCCGGTTTGTAGACACAGATTTCAGCAGCAGGAACTGGTTTCAAGGTCAGTTTGAGCTAGTTTGTCTCCCCCCAGTCATTAATCATTGACACTAGATCCTCCATATTTCTCAGTCTCTTATTTTTCCCCCTTTTTTCTGATTGCACGGATATTGTTATGTCAAATGTGACACAAGGGAAATTGGATTTTGATATATGGTCAATATAGTTGTTTCCCTTGGTGTCATATTTTCCCGAGAAAAAAAATGGGGGTTCTTAAATAATTCAATAAAACACTTTGATTTAAAACATGTTCCTCTTCTTTTTGCTTGACTGAAAATGTTCAGCTCTGCATAATACTTAACTCCTCTGTTCTTTTTTATTCGTTTTATGGTTTTTAACAGATACCTATCAAGTTTCACACATCTTTATTGCAAATAATTGACTACTTACCCCAGGATAAAGAATTCAATGAATTAAGAAAGGGCCTGGGGTGTTCTGGTCATAATTCACCTTCTGCATTGTCTGAAAACACATCATCAAAAAAGGAGAATGGATTTTATGTGAAGGGTTTATGGGGATTTAGGGAGTTTCCAATGACCCTCGGAACTTTTCAACTGATTTTTCTCTGGTCATTGTTCATTGGGTAGGTGCCATTGGATTATCTCTTGTTAATCCTTGTTCTGCTTATCTGTAATTAGGCAGTATTAATGCTGTCAAGATTTCATAAGTCAATCACTCCTTGATGAAAAGTTTTGATTTGTTCAATAATGACTTTTTAAATATATTTGTTAGTTGAAGTACTTAAAGGTGTAGAAAAAGTATTTGGGTGATTGAAGTAATCTTAGAAGCTCAATTTTGAAACAATATTTAGAATGCATGCTAGAAACTGTATCACATTTATCAGTTTAAAAAAGAAAACAATCCAAGTACCTTTAATTTATTCTTTTTAGATTCATTTACTGAAAGAATATAAATTAGATCTTTAAATCGCATGCCTCACAACTCTTTGTTTTTCAATTCTGAATGGAAACCTGATCATTTCCTCATACCTAGTACATATATGTCCTGCTATTAAAGTAAGAATGCATAGATTTGGCCTTGTTCCATGTTTACTTAGATATAGATGATTAAGACGAGAGGAATTTGAAAGATGTTTGTCATATATAGGTATAATTGATAAAACTTTTATCCAACAATGGGGGTGATAAAGCCATTATCTAATTGTTAAGGGGGATATCTTATTTATGTGTATAACACAGATTAATCTTTCCTGTTTATTGTCACTGTTATGTAGCAGGCCCAAACAGACTAAGGGTTGTAGGACGACTGGTCTGTAGGCAGTTCCTTAAAATACCCTCAAATAAAAGACTGAAGGAAATATTATATACCCTATTGAAATCAACAATTGTAAAAAGATAATAGAAACTTCATGATATATTTGATATTGAAATCAAGTCTGCAAACAAAAAAAAAGACAATTAAATAAAGGGTTCCCAACAGAAAACCGCATTTTGTTTGGAGACAATTTGTGTATTGTGGTCATGATCTTTTGCTCGTTATCGTAGATTAATGACCTTTGAAGGTCACAGGTCAAATCTTAGCAATAAGAAACAGGTCAGATTATGGAAATAGAAGAATAAAATCCCTTTCCCGCCCTCTCCCCTCCCCTTTACATCCATTATCTTAGAATGAAACTGGAAAATGTGTCTGGTATTTTTTTAATGGTGTCTAAAGTAATGGTTTTGAGAGTACCTGTACATTATTTTGTTGATTTTAGAGGAAAACATATAATAGAGATAATGGGCCTGCCTTTTTGTTGTTGTAGTGCCATTTAATGCTGTGTCATGGGGCATGCAGGATTTATCTCTTGTTATGGGGTGGCAAGAGTTGAAGATAAAAGTTACTTTTATGATTTGGCTGAATCTGTAGATATCAAAAGATAAAGAGGGTAATTTTAGAGGAATTATTGTGGGTTATAGAACAATTTTATTTATCCTTCTGAGGCTTTTACTGTGATAGCAAGGTGTGAAGATGGAATGTTGGTGCAAGATCTCTGGGTAGATGTATTGATAACGCACAAAGCCAGGACTACCAGCTATCAATGTTATCTAACATAAGACCTCAAAACTTTAGAGATTCCCTCCACTTCAAAAACCACTTTTTTTTTATTTTTGGTGTACGTTAAATGTATAGCAACTGAAGCATAGCCATAAAATTGTCACCTAGGCTGATTGCCTTCATAAACCATGTCTTATAATAATTTAGATTTTCCGGCCTTTTCAAGCAAGTTTGCATCTTAAAGGTTAACAGGTTGTTGTCTACGCCGTTTCTTACTTTTTCGACAAAAGTAACTATTACATGAGAAAAAGAAAATTTCTCTACTTCCCACTGACTCAAATTCACCCTTTTCAAAATTTTTGTTGAAATTTTAGATGGTTTAAAAACTTGCAGCTTTATATGATCAAAATGGTTCTCATGATTTTGTATGAAGATTGTGTACACAAGAGATTTATAATTATGTCGGAGTAAATGACCCAGTTATGAGTAAAGTTTTAATTGGCACCATTCCATTTCTGGTATTGGCATTATGTGGGTGGGGCATTGTCTGTCTCCTATCTGCAGGGGGCATCTTTGATGATTCAAACACAGGTGATCTCTTTGAGGTGACACATGGCCATATCATAACCAGAAAATAATATTGATATAGGTGAACAGATGTTCAAATAAGCGATTCGTAAGTATACCACTGTCATTCGTGGAGAAAAGTCCCCATTTAATATATCACTGATTTGAATGGAGAATTTCCAGGTAGACCCCAACAATAATTTTACTCAGGTATGTCTTGGTTTGTTTTCTTTAATCATCTCTCAATCAACTATGTCTGCCATTACATCTGTTTTTAGATGTTATGTATGGAAGATATGTTTTATTGCGATGGAGAAAGTGTGTTTGTTCTGCATAAGCCCTTGATGAAAATGAAAATAGCCGACAGCATGATTAGCAAACATTTTAGGAGAATATTAAAAAGATTGTATCACATCTCAGCTCTCTAGACAATGAGGCAACTGTTTTGGAAGGGCATTTGTACTTTTTTTACGGTTGGATTCTAGTTTAACGCTCCATAAATTTATGATCAGAGGTACGTGGTACATATGTGTGATCGAGAGTGGAAGTCAAGGGTTGTCAATGAAAAATAAGGGGTGGAGACGTCACTAATACATTGTCATATTTTGTCTGATTTTATAGATTTACGACTGCGTGTAAGTGAGAGATTTCACTTGACTGCATTGTAAGTTTGCTTAGCAAGGGCTTCAATTCCCTGTTCACTGTGCCATCGCCTTCTGTTGGACGTAGATTGGGGGTAATTCAGGGGAGCGGTTTAAGGACTCTCTAGGCCAAGTTGTTATAAAAAACACAAAACGAGAGTCCTTGGTTGGAGACGCACCACTTTGTTATTGCCTTCTCATCGGATAATGGGTGGTTTCATGGGTATATCCGGCAAGTCGCACAAAAACCGCCCTCGACTGGCGCGACTGTGACAATTACACAAGGAAGCTCAGCTAATGCAGTAATTGCATGTTTGGAGAAAATTTTTTTGCCCTCAAAAAAATTTACTTTTTCATGACTCCAGAGTCAATATTATGTAAACTTGAGATGGATTAGCTAGCCTACCAGCAGGATTCCATGTGCAGCCCTGATTGTATGAGCCATTCCCTCAGCAGTGTTATAATAACTGAGAATTACCTACTGTTACTTTTGGAACTAAAGGTGGTCATTAAAGACTTAGCTCTCAGCTGATGGGATATTTACACCAGGTGAATTTTATCGACTCCATATCAGAGGAAAGTGTTAGAATCTATCCAGCCCCTATCATTGACACTTGATATCCAAGAAAAAAGAGCAACAAATGAAGGCATAACATCCCCTAGAGCCGCTGGAATTCCTTTTACAGGTGTATATAGGTAAAAATTGTGTGTCATGATGGGGAATGTAGGTAATAGGGCTTAGGTGACGGTATACACATCATAAAGGCACAAAAGCCTCCATTAACGAGAGTCCACATTATCCAGCTCTCAATGAGTCTCGAGGATTAGGCCTGTGATAAGACAGCTGGGCGAATCGACTGACTGTCAACATTGAAGACCTCCATCTGTCCCTGTGCTGACCTCTCGTGGTGGAAGCAGGCTTCGCTATGGAGGTGGAGGAAGATGGAGGGTACTGCACGCTGTCTCCTTCTGCTGAGGTAATGCTACAGGGAGGGGGAGGAGGGAGGGGGGACTTTGTCGTAAGTCTACAGTCTTGGTAGGGAGGGACTGGATCAGAACTGGTAAATTTTTTTTAAAGATTTTTCCCTGAAGCAAGATGCATCAGTGAGGGACTCTGTCAGAACAGAAAAGTGTTATTTATTGTAATTGATGCATCTGATTATGAGCTGGTATGCATTTTTTAGGTGATCATTCGAGAGATCAAGATACACAGCAGTCGTTAAATTGTAAACTGAAAAATAAGAAATCAATTATTACTGTAACAGGGTGTTCTTGGTGAGATACTGCAAACAGTCTGCAAAATATGATTCTGCTCATTGGCAGCTATGACTCAGTCGTTCTATGGTGTACAGATTCTGTTGTTATTTTCTGTCTTTTGACTTGTGAAGTAGAAACAATGGTGTGACATCTTGTTTCTGACTGGGGTTTGTGATTATGGTACAGTTCAATGACAAGGGTTTATGATTAAAGTTTAATGTTGAGGGTGATGGTCTGTTGAGTCTACATCTGTTGCAGACTAATATAAATAGATGACAATTAACGGGCCAGGTGTTGTCTTCGTTAAGGTAAAAGTATCAACAGACATAAGGGCTATGATCATAACAATTTCTAATCTCCATATCAAAGTCTGTTTAGAAATTTCTTTTTTGGTTTTTCTTTTTAAAAAGCTGTTTAGAACAAAATGAGTTTTCTTTAGAGAACTCAGGTGGAACACATGATGAATGAAATGTTTTAGTAAAGGCTATGCAAATGAATGTGTACGAGACGAAAGGGATCGACTCTAGATGACTGTGATGTGTCAAGACCTGGCTTTGATGTGGACAGAGGACCATGCGTTTGTAATAGTGTACTATACCCACGTATGTTGATTCATTCAGCTTCAGGTCAGGATGCTTACTTCCTTATACTTTAAAGCTACAGGTAATACTCTGTCACCTCCCACACCAGGTTACAAGATACGTAACTTTTGTGTACCGGGAATCTTTGCTTCCTTCAGCTCTGTCGCAGGATTATACGCCAGCATCTTGTAGGAAACAGATTTCTAGGTTAATGGTGAAAGTTTTCCTATCATTGTATTTCATACAGATTGAAAACAGCTCTAGGCTTTGATAAGGGTGAGTTGCTGGAAGTTTTCACAACTGTAAAGCATAAGGAATAGTTTACTGGTGCATGTATCTAAAATAATGTTAAATGTGGAATTCTTTAAGGAAACTTCTTTGAGGAAAACCTGTGTCAGATTAGTTACTGTTAAAGATGTGAATGTATTGTTTATTTAGGAAATGTTTCAGCAGTCTCATATTATCTTGATAAGAGTATTCTGAAATATTTCCTTATGCTTTAAATTGTCTGAACCTGGAATCTTTTGAAGTGTATTTCCCTTGGGTCTCTCATCTTAAAGAATACAAGTTACGCTATATACATGTATTAAATTACTTGTTGGTTTCTTTGTTTTCTCGATGCAAGGCGTAGACAGTCATCATTGTCTGGAAAGGTTCGTAATTTATTTAGACTCTGTACTCAGAACTGACCATGTGACATATTGATTGCTTCACCTAGAGTATCCAGTGCTTGGAAATCAAAACAGCCAGCTTCTACTAAGTGTTTGTGTTATTGATTACTCAGGTATGCTTGTCTAAGTCCCTGCTCCACATAGATCAATGATGGATCCTGAATTTGTATTAATTCAGGTATCATTTGAAGCCATTATGGAATAAAAAATCAATTGTCAACCTTTTTATAGGCAGGGGAGAGCTTGTCTTTGTCTCAGGGACAGAGAGCTATAGTTAGCTAGGAGATTGCTGAGTGCCTCAATCACCTTCAGCTGAACTGTGTGGCCTGTTGTTTATACCAAATATTTTGGTTTGTTTGGCTCTGGTCTACCTGTCCGTATGTTTCAGTATACCTAAGTGACCCTCATTATCTGTTGGTTAATGTTTACAACAGGACAATCACAGGTAAGTAAAACATGGTCACGTAATCCGATTTAATTATGTCAACATTCCCATACAATGGGAGATTGGAGGGGGGTAAACTATTCTTAAGTGCGGGCTGTTGAAGACACTTGATGTTGTAAAACTCTCTCGTAAATGAGAGTACACCAGCATAATAAGGTAAATTCCTTTATGTCATTGGTGAGGAAGACACAATGAAAGGTCCCAAAGGTATAGACGAGGGTTTGAGAGCCATGTATAAAGAGAATGAACTTTTTTGTCAACTTGTGAAATCAACTTGCCATCATCAGAAATTCTTTCCTCAGTGATTTTTTTTAAGAAAAAAGAATTTTAAAAAGTTACTTCCAGTGTGGATATCTTCTGAGTATGGAGAACCTCAATGCCTGAACAATTATCTTAGAGCAAATGGCATTCATTCATGAAAGCCGGTGTGCCCTCTGATGGGCTTTTGATGGCTTAGCAATTTTGGGATGGATAAGCATTTTTTTGCCCCCATTTTTTAGCCTGTGACAATGATGTATGGGGATTTAATTGAATTCTGGGTGACTGAACATATGCATGCACCTGCAGTTTTATCATTGAAAAGCACAACAATTTTCAATTTCCATACCCCCATCTAAGAGGAAAAAGTTATCATTTAAAAACCATTATGTATACCTTGTTCAATCATAGCAATTTTTTTTCTAAGTTAATGATGTTTTTCTTTTCTTCTGAAAATTGATAGGTATTGCTAAGCGTGCATATGTCAACTCCAGTTACAGGTTTTTTTCCCATTCATTTGATTTTTTTGTCATCATATTACATGATTGAAATGCAGATATTTTGATAAGTTGTTAAATGATCTTTGATAGTATGCAGAGCAGGGGGATCTTTATGTATTTGTTTGACAGGTATGACTGGGAATAGCAAGTCACCTTAACCCTGGGTCCATGCTATAATCCATCTTAATCTCTTCATATTTCATAATCTCCTCTGTAATTAACATTCACTTGCCAGATGATGTTATTAATTAAAAGATTCATTTCTGTAATCTATCTTGCAAGTTTACATAATGGGTTCGTCAAGGTGTAATAATTAATGTCCCCTATACACCTGTATGTTGTATGAAATTATAAGTCTTGTGTCCTGTCACATAGAGAAAACATGAGGATTTTTTAATTTCTTTAAAAAGTAAATTGTATCAAAAGTGAACTCTCTATTCATTAAGGGGGTAATAAAACTTATCTAAATGTCTCATTTTTAAACTCTCAGTTTCAAAATGCGTAGTTTTTTGCTGACAACTTTTCATTCTGCATAATGTACTTGAAAATTATGATACATGTATTTGAAATAGGCCTGTCACTAAATGAATTTTCTTGTATGTAAATGTTTACTTGCAAAGAAAATTGAACAGAGTCTGAAATTTTATGAATTCAAAAATGATAAAGTACATTCATATCATTTATACAATGTTGACTTTTTTTCATAATTCACTCAGAAATGACATATGTTTGATTTCTGGTCTTTATAGGTACTGAAGTGTGTAAATTTTGGGCCACTTTTTCCTTTCCCTTAAAGTTCTAACACATTATCAACTAAACACAGGTTTTTCAATTAGCCCTTGAATGTGCATGTTCTCTTGAACCTTATCAGATTTGATAAAGGGAGATAATTCACAAAGGGGCCTAATTCTGTGCCATGGAAGTGTCAGCTATGATGTGTCATTGGGTGGTTATTTAAAACTCCAGCCTGATTATAACCAGCAATTACGAGTTTTGGGTGCAATCAAGATTTTGACAGACATGCAGTCCGTGAAATGAAAGGGCTACTGTTGCCAGTGAGCTAAATTGATATTTAAACTGTTTCTTTATATGTTTTTTCACCTCCTTTTCCTCCCCTAGATTTTGATTGATATGTGTTGTGCATGCACTTCTCCAGAACTCTGCTATTCAGACATTATGGACCTTTGATATTTTTTCGTTCTGTTTTTTCCCTGTCTGAAAAAAAAAGTGATGTCATCTGTACCAAGGTGTTTTGATTGAAGGCACACAGATTGACAAAGGGCTTTGGTGTAAGACAAAGTCTGGGCTCCAACTAAATTTGTTATGAAGCATGTCCATTTTAGGAGAATTACCTAATTACTGCACAGACAATAGAGTTATATCCTTTTTTGTTCAGGTAAATAATTCATATGTAACAGGAAAAACCCCTTTCCAATCAGTTTTTATAATAATCTGTATGTAAACCTGGAGTCTTATCGGTGAGGAGTTGTTTGCACAAGTAACAGTATCTATCACTTGATAGAAAAGGCATCTAATATATGTATCGTTTGTTGAATTATTTAACAGGACTATGGACTGGCACCCACTTACACGATAAATGGCTGTATGCAGGTTTTTTGCCATTAAAGTCATGATGATAAGAACTTTATTGAATGCGTACATTAATGTAATTTTTTCTTTTTTTCTAGTCACCAGCTAAGGGCATAATCCGGCCGATTGCCTTCAAACCGGTGGTCATCTCCAATCACAACTATGTAAATACTCGTCATTTTGACCAAAAGACTCCGCAGCAGGATGATGGCTATGGGTCTCAAGACTACCCGATGACCAATCAAAATGCAGCAGATATGTCACATGGGTCATTGCATATGGATAGTGACAGGTCAACAAGTTACTCTAGTGACAGTCAAAAATTGTACACGCCTGAGCGACCTGAATCCACACGTTCTTCTTGCATCAGTCACGCTTCGTCGATGAGGATGGAGGGATACATTCAGACTCCCTCTCCCAGTGATTCCGGGGTGGGGGAGCTTGAAGCTATGCTGAAAGAGAAAGATGCTGAGATCAATACCTTGAGGGATGTTATGGATAAGAATGAGCGTGCCATATTCCAGGTTGGTATTGTCCAAGCCTATGTTACCTCAGATATCACAAGTGAAAGAAATACTAAATGCTTTGAAATCAAAGTAAAAAATAAATCAAACTAACATCTGTATAATTTTATTGAACTTTTTCTGTCAGGTCTATGAGGAGAAAAAGCACTCCTGGAGTAAAGAAATCAAGGAAGTCCGAGATGAGTACGAAAAGAAATTGAAGTTGGAACAAAGGAAGGCGTACAAAACAGAACAGACACTGTCCCTTCAAGTGTACAAACTCCAGCAGGAGAAAAAGACTTTGATTGAGAGAGTGGAGGAAATGCAGGCCCAGTATAAAAAACTACAGCAAAAGTGTGACTCTTATGAGAAAGAGAACGACGGCCTGCGATCACAGGTGGTCAACGTCTCATTACAAGGGGACAGAACTGCGGAAGACATGGAAGATCTCCAGAGCCAGGTGGAAATTCTAAACCAAAGTCTCTCTGAAAAATCTGTGGAAATTTCTGAGCTCCAGTCAAAATTGCAACATTATGAGTCAGAGAGTCAGAGGAAAGACTATCAACTCGGTGAAAAATTCAGAGAAGTTTTGGCAAAAACTGAAGAACTGAAATCCTTACGTGCTAACCTTCGCAGAGTCTCCAATAACAATGTGATGGATATACTGGACTGCAGCTTTAACAATAGTGGTGAGGAGTTCTCTGCCCCTGATTTGGGGGACAGAACCTCTCCCTTGACAAGTAGTAGGCTTACCTCCCCTTTAAATCATGGCCTACCACGCTCCTCCCCTCTCAGTAACAAATCTAGTTCTTCTCTCAACAGTGAGTCAGACAAAGACAAAGTGATTACACAACTCCAGAGGGAGCTGGAAGAGTTGAAAAACGGTTTAGTGGGTAAAAACGAAGTGTTTGAGAAAGAGAAAGAACAATGGCTGGACGAGAAGAACAAAGTTATTCGTTACCAAAAGCAACTGCAGCTGAACTATGTGCAAATGTACAACAAGAACAAAATGCTCGAGGCTGAAGTGGAACAACTTACACTAGAGCTCGAGAGTCGCGACATGAAATTAATGGCAATAAACGGGGAGGAATCGATGTGTTAGCTGCCGCACCTTATAGAAATTTACAGTGCTTCTATGCAAATGTGCAGCCGACTTTAAGATCCCAATTTTGAGCTGTTTCTCAGTTTCATAAGAGGTGCAAACAAAAAAATGTGTTCTTTTTGACATTTCGTAATACTTAGTGTGAGGAATTGCGCTAGCATGCTCTGTATTGGTGAAATAGTATTGGACAGTTTGTCAATACAATGACCATAAAATCAATTGCATTAGACAGTTTGGTGAACGAGTAATGTGTTTGAAGTGTGCATCAATTTTTCAGCAGACAAAAATTGAGTCATACTGATTTTGGCATCCTTTCAAAAGTGTCCAAGATTATAAGAAAAGCTAATATTTGAAAAAAAAAGTGTGCTAGTGAGATTCAAAGTGGTGCTGACAATTTCCTTTTTTTCTCAAAAAGTATATGTTTGTAACCAATTGCATACAGGTCATCCTCATTACCAAGGACACAAAGCATTAAGATTAAATTTGATACCAGATACGTTAGATGTATAATCTCAAGGCAATTTCTACCCAAGGAGGGGTAAAAAAGTCTTGTAAGTGATATATGGCTGTTTAATTCTGAAGTTAGGAATGACTCAACTTCACCAAGCTTTTTTGTGCCAAATAAAGGATTAGTTATATAAACAGAGAAGTGAAATCCAAATAGCATGTCTCTGTTTTTCATCTCAAGATGAGAAGACAACAAAATAAATGGATTGAGTCAGATCTATAAATAGATCAACTTTTTTTATCTAGTGTAAGGTAGACAGATAAATTTCTCTCAGATTCAATGAATACACTGTAATTACCTACAATATACACCTGTGATTTGTGCCTACATTGTGTCATATATAATTTTAAAAGCAATACTTGTATATATAATTGATCTACAAAATACTTGTGTACTCAAAAATACACTATTTTCAATTTTAACACAAAAAGCATGTGAACTACAAATTGACATGTTTTTTTTTATGATGATTTGTTGATATCTTGATGAAAATACATATTTGGAGACCTCTTAACACTGAACATTGAAAAGATATTCTGTTTTCTAGTCATTTCTTTGTTGTTACTTGTACAGAAATACTGTCATATTAAAAACTAAAAAAAAACTTTTCTTTTTTATGTTGGAAAATTTGTAGTACATGCACTGTGGTCTCATCAATATTTATGGAAATTAATTTTCATGGATAAAGTAAAAATCACAGTTTCAAAATACCTCAATTCGTGGCCAATGATCCTAGTATCGATTCAATACAATAATTAATCAGATATTGGATTTCAGTGAACATTTAATTAGATCAACTTAACAACGAAATCCAATTGATCAGATATTCAACAAATATTGATAAACTACAGTAATCAAATATATTTTTGTATTGGAAATCATAAATTCATTAAGCTCAGTGATATAACAAAGAGTTACAACAATTTTTGTTAGAAGAACCTCTGATCTGCCTCTCATGTACCGTATTGCACAAATCTCCACTTTCTAAATACTGGTATTTTCAATTACAACATGGCAAACCTACTATAACTTTGTAAAATGCCCTGGATACTTAATTAAGTTATCTTTCTTTTGAGTTTAATTTAATTACAGGTGTACATAAATACTTTGAGCCTATGATCAGAGAACCTTAAATTGTGTTTTAAATTGCTGATATCCCTGTATTTCATTCTGCATTTTAAAAACTGTAAATTCCTTATTTACGCTAGTACTTGATTCCGCGATACCACTGACTGAATGTTTTGTACCAAATCACAAGAATATGAAACTGCAAGCACCACTTCTTTGGCTATAATTTCATATACCGGTAGTTCAAAATTGTCAAAAAAAAAATAAAAGCGAGAGGGTTGCTTCTCACGATTTTACATGGAAATTATTTCCTCGCTATTCATGAGGAATCTACAGTATTATGATAAAAGACACTGGTTCAACAAATGGTTACAAGTACTGTAGTTATTTTACCCAGGGATTTTGTCTGGTTTACTATCTATCGTAATCTGATTAAGATACAAGGGTTCATTTCTTTTCTCAAAACAAACATTAGTACACGCAATTCAATTAAACAACCAACCATCCAGACAAGATGGCAACTGAGTGCAAAAACAATGCACCACAATGTAGCCTAAATTAAACCTTTTATCTCAAACAGTTGGCCTGGCCATGATTTTATAAAAAAAAACATTTATTTTTAAAAACAAAGTTTATCTATAACGACACTAATTTTATTTATTCATCTCACTTGCACTTAACACTCTTAGTTTAGAGTTTTAAATCAAATACCCCTGTATATTCATATAGTTTATTGCATTTCTATGTCAGTCCAATTGCTTTTTATACCTAAGAGAAGTGAGTCCCAAATAATGTGTCATCCCAGTGCAGAGTGATATAGAAGCAACACAAATGATAGCAAAACTTTCGTTCAACTGCTTTTGGGGAACATGTGATGAAGATAACTGACTTTGATATTTCATCTATAATTTATTTACACTACAAAAACCTAAATGTTTTGGCAGTAACTATACCCTATGCAACGAGTTTCCTATCTTTAAAGGAAAAAAAATGTTTTAATTATTATGATTTATGATTGACTTGCAGGAAAGAGACAAAGGCAATGCTTATTCACAGGCTAGACAAGACTTTAAGTAGCTGCGTAGTTTGACAAGATGGAGTTATCTTTCTTTTCAGAAAATTAAGATATGTCAAGGGCAATAACTCCAACTCATACCTGACTTCTGACAGAGCCACTATACCGGGTAATAGTAATTTGATGAATTCTCAAGTGGTTAACACATACAACTGTATCTAGAGAGATTTTATATTATAACACATATCTATAGAGATCTTGTATCATAACACATATCTAGAGAGGTTTTGTATGTAATAGCTGGAAAAAAATACATACTTTTAAAATATTCTGTAATTGTACCTTGTGCTTTACATTTCTTTTTGTTAAGTTAATGGAAACAGGTTGCTGTAATAATGCCACTCCCTCATACTGCCACAAATCTAGAGATGATCTAATTACTGGCATGTACAGTTGTACATTTGGTATAGGTTCTTTGAATCTTCTATTTACAGCAGTACTACATGTAGTATCAATTTGCAACGTCCATGCATGGGGAAAATTCACTTGTACCACAAGAGTATGTTTTGAATGAAATAAGAGACATGGTGCTTTGATATTAGAGGGCTTCGGGTCTTTAAATCTTTTGGCGATGTTACTATCATTTATCAAATGACAGAATGAGAGTTTGGCATAGCCTTGAATATTACCTAAAGAGACTTTTAAATCTCTGCATTTTCTACATAATTACCATATACACTTCAAATGTTTCATTAAAATTGAGGCTATTCAAAAAGTCGACAGGCTTTTCAAAGAGAAAATAAATTTAAAACTGTTGGAACTAATGCAAGTTCATCTTAACATCATAACACCACGATGGAAAAAATTGAAAGAGTTAAATAAGACTGTCAGAAGAAGCATCATTCCAAAAATGAGAGATGAATGAATCTTTGCAAGGTCTCTTCCAGGAAAGGTAGGAATAACAGTTCAATTTCTTTTACCTTTATGTAAATTAAGGGTCCTTGACACCTGATGACTTTTACTTTTTATGACAGTACTTTGCAACATGGCAATTTCAACCCGTTGTGAAACTTGCTATATTGCCAAATTTGGTTGTCTATCTCTGTAGGGTAATGGATATAGCTTCGGACAGCTGACCTGCACGAGTTTGAATTCAGCAAGGGCATTTGTTTTTATGAATGGCAATAATTTTTTTAATATTAAAAGTTGATTTTCCCCCTAAATTTGAATTATTTTCTGTCATTGTCAAATAGAACGCATGCTAGAATTCCATATCTCAAAGGAATATAGAAGTTTGGGGTTGTATGAGAAACTTTCCCAAAAGGTGTAGAGGACCCTAAAATGCAGTGCAATTCAAATATTATGATATCACTTAATACATATTAAATTAATGATTGACAACATAAGATATATGATGATGACAAATACTAAAACCTATTTACTGATCCACAAAAAATTGTGCAAAATATGTTCTGCTCCTGTGGTGTTTATATACATGTATAATATAGCAAATTGAGTGGTAATTTTGACAGTTTGTCAATAGAGCTTATAATATATTTTTAAACAATGGTAATACCGGGTAATCTAGCTAGAAAATGAAAACTTTAATAGAAGTGATTTGCCTTGACTACACATTACTTTTATCCAGAATTACAAAGACCAAATACCAGTAAATGAAACACTAACAAAAGATACTATAGTCCATAGTATATATATGTACATGTTTACTTGTATTTTACTGCATGTTTTTTTTTTTGTTAACAATTAGCAAGTAAGTGTATTGAATTACACAAATAAAGGTTTTTGCAAACAATTCTCTTTTTAATGCCAGTGGAACTGGGATATATATGAAAGTTTCTCTCTCTCTCTCTCTCTCTCTCTCTCTCTCTCTCTCTCTCTCTCTCTGGGGTCAATTGTAAAAGCATGAAATATCCATTTGATCTACATTTTCATGATTGTTGTCCATGAATATTTTCCTCACCTATCGATCTTTACAAACTGTTTTTTATAGTTTAAGAAAATCAACAATGCTGAGCTACACCTGTTATTCAATTTTTGATTCAATTTAAATTCCAATAAAAGAAAGTTTAAAGTGCATGTTCTTTTATAGATGTAAATTCAAGATAATTGATAAATGAAATGGGACTGTTTGTGTATTGATTGAGTTTATGTATTGATTGAAGTAGCCAGAAATTCGAGAAACATCATGCAAACCCAGCTATGTGTTCAGTTCTGAAGATTGAGAGAGAGAGAATATATACCTGTACTCTAGCAGGAATTTTCAAATAACCTATACGGATATACACAGTGTTTTTCTCATGTCAGGAAATGACATTTTGTTTCGTTACAGGAAAACAAGAAAATTCATTGGCATCTCTAATCCACAGGTCAGTAACCTTATTTTATTCTGTTTTATTGGCTGACAATCTATTTATTTGTTCATTTCAACCGATTGACTTAGAAAATCTGTTTGCATGTTATGATATGAAGTTAAGTCTTTAGGACTTAATTTGTGGCAATTCACTTTAGTTTTGAAAAACCTAAAACCTATAGTTTGTATGAACTTATAAGCTTATCTTAACAATACTTATCAGTAGGTAAAAAAATCAGCAGTATTTTGTACTAAGTAACTGAGTAGGTGTGTTTTGTGTGTGAGTTTGTGTGTGTGTGTGTGTGCGGAGAGAGAGAGAGAGAGAGATATTTTAACTTAATTAAAAAATCAATTCTCTAATAGATTCGAGCGGAAATAACAGAAAATGCAAACTCAAACTACGTCAACATCAGACCAAACCCTACATGTCACCAGTGTCGGAAATTGGTGGAGGAAGTTAAGCGCCTCAGACTCCTCCTCAAAGAGGGGCTTGGATCAATGCAGTTGAGGAATCCTGGCTGGTATAATGGAAATCAACTCATCTTCATGGATTTTTTTAAATTTGTTTACATAAAACTTGTCTGTTTATTTAGAATTTTTTAACTCAAATGTTGAATTCTTAAATCTCAGTTAGTTTGATAAAAATTTTTACGACTTTCTATGATAAATAGAAGACCTCAAACTTTAAGCATAGATAAGATCTTGAGGATTTAGTATTGGGCAATTGGTTTAAAATTCTTAATCAATAATTGGTTTGTTGTAGAAAGAAAAAATAGATAGAGTTTTTTTTACCTGTATTATTCATAAACAGTCTTTAATTTTTATAGAAAAAAATCACTGCATTATTTACATGTTTATCTAATTCTAAATGATTGACAAAGGAAAGATGAGTATGCAGAAGATCCAGAACAGATCAGTCCACGGGTCAATGCTGCATTTGTCTACAAAAAGAGCCAGTCAAAGGCAGAAGAAATTCAACAACTGCGCAGTGAGGTCACTCGCCTCCAGAGGGAATTACGCCTCAGGTCAGAGGAGGTCTACAGACTAAGGGGCATTGATATCAAAGATACCAGCCAACATCAGGGAACCAGCAAACCAAAGAATGTGTAAGGAATCATTGACATAGTATTTTTTATCGATAATTAAAAAAACCCAAATAACTATACTGGATATGGAATAAGAATGACAAAAACCAGTCTTCAAAACCCTCGGTACAATTAAAGTAATTTAGAAGCTAGGTAGTGACCGAAGCCATGAAGGTCAGATTCAAAACACTCAGATTTTTTATTTTATTATGGAAATTTAATAGAAGAGACCACCACACTTTGGGGGACATGGACAGCAAAGTAAAGAGCGTGTACTTACAGCTTTACCAGAGGGAGTGGAGCCAGGCTTACGCCCACCAAAAACATGGAGGTGTGGCCAAGAACATCGCTCATGGAAATTTGCTGAATATTATTCTGGTAGGTTCTGAAATCACAGATGATATTTCATTCACATTATTAGTTACATACTTGGGAAAAACAAAGTGCTTTAAATTCGTAAAGATTCGCAAGAATTTAATATCTGCATGATATTATAAAAAGCTTTTTAAAAAGGTATGTATACCGTTTTAAAAACATGATTCAACAGACAAACATGTCACTATAGTTTCATCTAATTGTTTATACTGCATTCATAATCAAATAATTTACTTTTTTATTTCAGTTGTCCTTCAGCCAATGTAGAGAGATAGCAGATGAGCAGTTGACACAGATTCTACAGGCGTCCTCTCTGTGGACCCCCAGGACTTCCCCTCATTCCTCAGAAAAAACCCCGCCTCAGTCCACCGCAGGCAACAAACAGAAAACGCCTCCTCGCGCCTCACAGCAGCAAATGAAACGAAGATCAGTCACAGTAAACTATATATTTTACTATTTTATAATAAAGACTGCACTGGATCATCATAACCATTTTAGACTATACAGTAAACAACTTTTATTCTAATGACTTTATTTTATGATGAATAATTATATAGGGATAAATTCAATGGTTACAGAATTTATATATATATATTTACTTGGTTCAATGAAATTACACTTTATAAACAGCGAAACGGTTCATAAAAATGTTCCATCCCAGTTTATCTGAGTACAAGTTTTATAGCTATGAATCTATTCCTTACAATTCAATTCTTTATCATTGATTACAGAAATCAAGATGAATTGTACTTATAAAAAGCAGTACATTAAACACAAAATGTAAACTTCATGCAGATTGATTATACGTTTTTTGCTTTTTGTCATCAAAAAAGTTAATACATTGAAGTAAATTTTTTATCAAGCCAATAAAATAGTGCCTTACAAACAGATCTTGAATTTTATGATGATAAATAATTCTGTGAGGACCATTTCATTGTGACCATGCCTATGTTTATAGTCATAAACAAATGATAATGAAAGGCTTGTCCACAACGACAAATATTTGTATCAATTAACAGTCATGTTCTTAATTGCCAACCTTGCACAATTTTTTCCCAAGCTTCATAGTACTGAAAACCAACTTTTATTTGCCTGCGAGAAATTTTCGTGAGTTTAAATGCAAGAGCAAGGTACGTTGTTGCGAATATTTCTCACTGCAAACCAGCCCTCAAATGTTTTGGTATATTATTTTCTAGAAAATCTAATCTTGATCGCAAAAATTAGTCGCTGCTGTGCAAACCAGTTTATCTCATGTAAATCGCAAAATAAAGTCGTTGCAAATAAAAGATGGTCTACAGTACTTAATTTAATTTTCAAATTTTCAGATTATATGGAATTGTTGTTACTAAAAATCATATTTAAATATTTTGAAGTTGATCTGAATGGTTATTTGTAGACTGCCCAGCCTACGCGGCACACGCGTGTTAATCACTTAATATTGTGCTAATTATAAATTGTTCTGCGTACATCTTAATAGGTTCTTCAACTAAATTCTTGCAAATGAAAGTCTTGATCCCTATTTAGCGAAAATATCAACCATGGCATGATCAAGCTTAATTACATCTCATATTGAAATAACGGTATGCCTTCAGTTTAATTCAAAGGTGTTGATTATTCAATTCAATGCATGCATATTCTGTTAATTGGTTTTTTTATTTAGATGTAATCTATCAGCCATTGATAAAGCACCCTCAGGTCAGTGGTCACGAGTCCACTTGTGGCCTTGGTGGACTCAGACTCCCGACTTTGTGAGGATGGTACACGTAATGCACAGCTTTATCACCCTGTGTTGGCCATTGTAGGAACCAATGGGTGGAAGCAGTGTAACCAATAGAAAACCCATGGGTTTCAATTTGTGGTCGCACCCTTTTTCAAAAAGGGGGGAGGGGGGGCTAGATAAGACCATCAATTAAAATTCTTGCATGTCTACGATAATTAAATTTAACCTAACTCTTTACACAGAAAAACTGACATTACTGTAACATATCAGACAATCATCACTTTGTTTATTACAGACTCAAGATGACTCAAAGCTCTCCAATCCTTTGTACAAAGATGCAGTAGCATATCAGCGCAGAATCTGTGAACAACTTCTCCCCCATGTTCAACAGGTATTCTGATGATTACCACATGATTAATCAATTATTGGTCATTTAAAAATATGTACTGGTAAGATGTAGGAAACTGATTTAAATTGGTGACCCAGGATTGGAAATACTGGTAGCAAATTGATATCAACTATGAAAAACTTCCTGCCCGCTTCTGCATAAAACTGTTCTCATTGGGTATCAGTCAGAATGATGACACAATTCTTGATATACATGTACCAGTATTAATTGCTATAAATGTACAAACCAATATCAATTAAATACCGAGCATTCTTTTCAAGTTAATTCCATTAAAGGGGCATGGTCACGATTTTGGTCAAAAAAAAATTTCCGGATTTTAATGTTTACAATGCTTCAGTAAGGTATTTTTAATAAGCAACAAAAAGTTGAGTGTCATTCGTTGAGTTAGAAGCGAGTTACAGAGCTTACAATTCTTTGCTATGTAAACAAAGCTTTTGTTTACATTTTGAACGGTGAAGTGAAAACTCCATTTTTAGACCGAAAATGAATGTGGTAAAAGTTAAGATCTGTTAATTTATGCTTAAAATGAATGAGAAGATGGAAAAATCAGCTTATAAAAGAACGTTTACCGGTATATTGAACTAATGTAAACAAAAACAGGGCACGAGCCTTGTTTACATGACAAATAATTGTGAGCCCTGTATCTTGCTTATAACTTCACTACTGACTCTCAAATTTCATTTGGTCGTTGGAAATGCATTCTTAAATCATTGTACCGTAAATAATAAAAACAGAAAAATAGAATTTTACCAAAAACGTGTCCATGCCCCTTTAAACTGTGAAACACTATTAGGTCTTTATTTGAATATTTTTAAACATCATCCAATATTCCTTATTAAACTGAATTATATTTTTTCCCCCACAGAGAGTGTCATCTGATATCATGAAAGTAGTGGATCTAAGTCCAGCCATGAAATCCAGTGCTGTTATCAGAACCTACACAAACTGCTGTATACAAACTGCCTGGAAGATTGCCATGGAAACAGACAGAGTCCACCTTGATAACAGCGTAGTCAGATTTTCTGACTTTGATACAGTCAAGTACGACTTTTACGATGAGGAGTTGGAAAACTTTGACTATGTTGTGTGGCCAGCTCTACTCTCAGGAAATTCACAATTAATTGCTAAAGGTGTTGCTATGGCTACGTCAAAAGTTAAATAATGAGATAACAAAAAAGAAAAAGAATAAAACACAGGATAAAAGACTGTTAAAACAGTTTACTTCATTTTCCTGTATGTGTGAAGCCAGCAAGGCCTTAGCAAGTACTTGTCACATTCTCCATAACAAACTGCATGGGTGACCATAGTTAAGTGTAACTCCCTTTTATGTATGTTTAAAAAATTTTACATGTCAAATTGTATTCATATTGCGACATCATAGTATATGGTTCAACACTGTGTTGCTAACTTGCTATGTTTAATATTTTAAACACGACTGATGAAGACCGGTAACACTGTAAAAATATTTTGAAAAAGTGTTTTTTATTTATACAAATCTACCATTACACACGTTAAGGTACCTCACTACATCTAGACCTTTTTAAGACACTACATCACAAGATGGCGATTTAAATGTTTTGTTAAACTGTTTATATCGTTCGATTGAGTTGTATATCGTCGTAGCTCAGTGGTTAAAGTATTGGGCTTCTGATCTGCAGATCAGGAGTTCGAATCTGCCTGAAGCTTTTTTTCATGTTTACTGAATTAAATTTTCGAAAATATAATTTTTCATCCAAAATTGCACATTTTTTTGCCTATTTGACTTAAATACTTCTTATCTATTATGATATCTATCATAATCAAGTAATTTTCTGCTGATTTAAGAAAATATTTCAAGGTGTAGTGAGCCACCTTAAAAAGTTTCTTTGTTTCTTGTTTGGAAAAAGATTGACTCATCTCATCCATCAATTTGTGTACAATGGCTTAATTAAGCAAAACATGCATAACCAAACAAGTTTGTTGATTCTTTTGGCAGAAATAAAACAACAAAACAAATTCTGCTTTGTATCTTTTATTTACAGATTTTCTAGTGTGGTGATAGATATTGGATGATAATAAAATAATGTTATTAACAATGATTTCTAAAAGAGTGGACACAACAAACAGGAAACAATTATGGTTAATTCTTCAAGACAACAATCACCCTGAATTATTGAAACAGCATTCTCCGAAACCCATGGCAGCAAGGAAAGAAAATCCATGGATTACTGATGATGCAATAACAGTCAAGTCACCAAAATGGCACCTTCTTTGTATTCTGACAAAGATTCAGAAGCAATAACTTTAACTTTACCCATTTTACTATACATTTGCAGTAACCAATTTCATGTTTAAGATAACAAATATGCAAGATTATTTTGATTTCTCAATATTGGTACATATATTTTTGCATACAAAAATTTCTACATAGAGGTCTACTACAACACGTCCATATTCATGTTCATGATGTATGGGGTGAGCAGATTTTGATACATCAGACAACATTTTTGGAATATTTCGATAATCTGGAGTGGTCAGAACACATCGGACCTTTAGCTGCCATAAGCAGATATAATGAAATAACTGAGAACTGTTAACATTCTGTAAATGTATACGCAAAAATTACTAAATAATAACAAAATGTCCAAGACTTACTGACAGTTTCTGATTGAGTAACTTCAGGAAATTTACATATTTTTACAGAGCAAACACTGCATGACATAAACGTGATATAGTTTTCTTTACAGACAGGAAACAAAGTTAAGAGGGAGAGAAAAGGGGGAAAAAATAGAACAGACAATAACAATCTACAGGAAATGTGGACATAATTTCATTTCTGATTTCTATGCAAATATTATAAATACCACCTAAACTAATTAAAAAATACAGTAAGTGGTTCAAGTAAAATACAAACAATAAAAATTTGAAGTTTGAATAAATATATATTGTACATTACCTTCAGCCCCCCCCCCCCCCCCAAAAAAAAAAAATAATCGTTCTCACAGGAAAACTCTATAATACAGAAATGACATATTATCTCATTTCTCTTTTTTAACTAATTTTACTATCAAGCATCAAGCTTAGAATTTTTTAGACTTTATGTATGCTTAAAAACAACCAATGAGGGAAGTGTCCATATCTATAGAATAACCCTTTTCCTGCTAATTGAGTTGTAATTGCTTTAACAGTCAGGACTTGGAAGATTCCCTGGTTTTATCTTATTTTTCTGCATTAGAACACACATGGTGTACAATGGTTTCGCCGGCATTTGTTGCCTGTACATCAGATTCCCTGAGTTATTTTCAAGTCACTCATGTTTTCACTCTCAATTTTTAAAGTCTGAAAAAAAAAGTAGAATCATCTCTTTTATATACACTAGTCAAAGTGCCTGTAAGTACAATTCAACAAAATCTATACAAGTTCCGTTAATACAGTGCAATAATGACAACCAATCCTACCTTTTCATTGGCTAGATGAAGCAGACAAACGAATGCGATGGGAACACTAAGGTTCTTTGCCATGTGAGTAGATACATTCTGAGGTAGATCATTGAGAAGTTCTTGAAATGACAAAGTGCCATTCATCTCTGTTCCCACACTGCCCTCTTTGGAGGAGTCAGGTCCATTCTGAAATAACAAAGATGCAAATATAAATCAGGTCCATATGCTATCAACTCTGTGAAGATTTTTGCTGAAAAGTTTTTGTCAATTGTCAGTAGTTTCCCTTGCCTCTGTGAGTTTGTCTTTGGATCCTGCTGCCTCAGGCTCCTCAGTTGATTCACTAGCTGGACCGTTTTCACCTGCCTTCTTGGATTTAGTGGTCAGAAGATGCCAGATAACCCCCTTTAGTTTCTTAACATCCAGCTTCTTTGCTGTCTTTGCATAGTTAATGTCTATCTTTGCAACCTAAGAATTACAAGGATATCAAAGAATTCATAAAATCAAACCATTTTATCACAAATGCCGACATAAAATCAGACTTGAATCTTTATTTTTCTATGTTTGACTTTTCGAAACAAGAAATGTAATTCTAAAAACAAATACTCATACACTTATAAGATATATTACATTTTAAAGCGATTTTCGGAATAAATTTTATAAATTTATCAACAGTATGCAAGTCCCTTTTACCAGAGGAATATAAAAATCCTTAAAAATCAAAAAAGCATAAACTAACCTTATTAGGTTGGGAGACGAGTTTATCACCCATCAACGTTGTATTATTGAGTGAACTGTCAGGTTGCATGGTGTAATCATCCTGACTGAACGTGCCCTCACCCGCTGTAAAGTCGAATCCACCGACAGCTTCATCATCATCGTCCACCTCCTAGGAATTATTAGGTATATGAATGTCAGGCTAAGAACAGGTGCCCCAACACATTAACAACAAAATCTAACTCCCAGAATTCTTTATCTGGTATATTACCAGAAATGAACCCAGAAAAATAAAAGAAATCACAGAATTCTTGCCAAAGGGAAATTTAAATCAGATAAAACATCAAATACATGTATACCGGTATACAGGTAACTCTCGATAGCTCGAAGTCCATGGGACCGAGGAAAAACTTCGAGGTATCAAGAGTTCGAGTTTTCAAGAGTTCGGAATTTTCCAGGTTGACCGACGGGTTTTAACATTAGTCTCACCGGATGTTATGATTAAGCCATTTATTTAGTGCTAACCTTACGCACTTGCTTAAACAACGTTTTCTTTTTAGTTAAATATACAGACCAGGATATTTTTAAAACTAAATACAAAATAACAAATATTGAATAAATTTATGATACACAATAATTATTTATTTTATGCATCATATTATGATCAGATTGCTCAGTACTACTTGACTGCGAGACGACATGTCGTAAATTAGGTAAATGAGTATCACCATGATCACCCATTGTTCCCACTCTACGGGTCCTTCACCAGCTCTAAGAACTTGTTCAGCAATAATCATTATAATGCCAATGATGCTGATAAGCATAATTTCTACAGTTTTATAATTCAAAAATTTTGACCATGGCTAAAAATTATCTTTTCGTCTCAATTAATTTCTCATTTTCACCGCGTCTCCAAATTATCGTAAAACGGTCGGTGTTAATTATAGATTAGGTATCGATATGGTCAATCATCAAACAATTATCACCTGGCAGGACAAGTGTCGCCTGAATAAACACCCCGTGACACGGGTCCCGCGTCTAACGCCTGGAGTCATTTGAATGACCAAGTAGGTGTTAATTAGGTAACGCTTGGATATACACAGCCACTTCGAGGTATCGAGAGTAAAAAACTATAGATTATGAATAACGGGACTGCAGTTTGACTTCGAGGGATCAAGGGTTTCGAGAGATCAAGAGTTCGAGAAATCAAGAGTAAATTTGCTTAGTTATATAGGGAAAAAAATCGGGACCCTAGACTCACTTCGAGCGATCAAGAACTTCGAGCGATCGAAGTTCGAGCCATCGAGAGTTACCTGTATATAGTATTTTATATCATTCTATAGTCTGTCCCACGATATTTATGCAGCACATTTGGACGATTTTTAATTAAAATACTGGTACCTGTGAAAGAATGATGAAAGGTCCAAGATTTCTTCATTAACACATCATCATTTTTTACTCCAAAAAATTCACAGGAACGGAAACAGATTTCTTATAGATATTTATAATGGGAAAATCTGATATCTTTAACCATTCTGAAGTCACTCGGAATACCTTGCACAATTTTTTCAATGTTATTATCCTGGGCACTTTCAAGTCTGTTGCAATGCAAAATCCCAGTAGACTTTTTATTTTTAGCTGACAACCTAGAGGGTGCGTTTCAAAGGAGAAATCTTGGGATTTTTTCATTCTATTGATAAACATTATACAAACCCTGAGGTATTTATGAATAACAAATAATTGAAGAAAATGTGCTACATAAACATCTTGGGACAAAGTATAGCACACACTTGAGCAGAAAATTCAAAAAGGTAAAAACTACAGATATGATGTTTGTTGTTATTCAAAATTTATATGGACTCCTTGTTGAGACATTTCTACCCCTCAAAAATTAACTCTACAAACCTCGTCTCCCTTCGGACAATAGTTCTCCTTGTCATTGGGATTTTCATAGTTGTAGTTTTCTATTTCCTCATCTACATCTTCTGATACTGTGTCCTGTCTTTTTATCTAAAACACAAACACAATTATATGAAATTTTAAAAATCAAAATTTGGAAATGTAATTTTATATACTAACAGCAAGTTTCATACTAAAACATTGTATCCTAAAAGGAGTAGCAGATTTTATAAAACGAATGTCTACCTCTATTTAAAAACATTTCTAAAGCTTATAAATCTATAGTCAAGAGTATTTTTGCTCAGAAGATTCCTATACAAAGTTTTTCAGCCTTTACAACTTACCATGACCTGACTTTTACAGAAGAGTCTGAACAGTTTGTCTGCATCATAATGGAGATCCTTGGGTAGAGTGTTCTTCTCTTTGCTGTACTTGGTGAGTGTAGATTTGGTTAAAGTCAAGGACTTGGAGGGCTTAAAGTACTTAGCAAAGTCTTTCTCCTCCTTCACTGTGTCATAATCTATGTCTAACAAGGCCTTCTTGTTTTTCTGTGTTTTGTCCATTTGAGATTTTGTTCTCGGATCTAAAAAGACAAGAAGATTCCACCAATGTGCCTGGTATGTTATTTCTTTTAAAAATTTAGTGTTCATTCATGGTATTTTATGTAAATGTATTTGCACTACCTGTGTAATAAGCAAGATTAGAATAAATCAGTTACAATTTTGTTAAAATATCTTCATATCCAAGAAATCCTACTTTGCATGAATATTATTAGATCTTATTTTTTTTTATTGAAATCTAAACCAATATAACACCTAAGTACAAATATATCAATTATATTCATGAAATACAATATATTTTTTTTCAAAGAAAGAAAATTCAGAAACTGTATGATGAAGAAATCAGAATCTTTGTCTTAACAACAATTCAAATTAAATTCTCATAAAGGCTTAATTTATACAAGTATAAAAATATATACAATTTTTTCATTAAGAAATAGAATATATTTCCCTATAGTGGCAGTGTAAAGAAGACAATGAATGGATCCTGTACCTTTGGACAGAGGTCCGATTCTCCAGTGAGCTGGACCCGCCCACGCCCTCAGTAGAGCCTTGTTGAAGTAGGAGTAGTCCGAGGGCTCTGACGCCAGCACACTCAAGAGAGTCCCTGTCGTCCCATGCCTACAGAAAACCAAAACATTACATACACTTATCTCATAGAACCAACCAATGCATACACTTATCCTACAGCTACATGTATTTAATCAGGGATACTTCCAACATGTTATGCAAATCCAGAGAAAGCAATTGGCATTACATTTATTATTTTGTCATGTCAATAGATACATCCCTGTTTTAAAACTGAATTTAGTGTAAATGACCCTTATGTTTCCAATCTTTAAGTATACAAGACTGAGTTCATGATGCTAGACAGCTTACGTGAGATCTCGGATTGCGCTCTGCATCAGCTCCGCGGCTTTACCGTCTCCTATACATATGGATTTCTCTGTTATCTGGTTATCTCCCCCTGTGTCCCCATCATCCTCTGTATTAACAGTGAAGAGATTCCATAATAAAATAAACAAGTAGGCCATATACATTGCTCAAATACTTAATTCATGAAAATAACTGAAACAACTATAAATTCTGAGGCATTGGGTTACATGTGCAATTAAAATCCATCTGGATTTCATTACGAAACAAAAACTACAATGGTGGATAAAATTGTAGTTTTTAGGGTTTATTTTAAATTAAACAAAAAGTTCTACAGCAAATCACAGAAAGTCATAAAACCAATACAAAGGTGATATCATTTTTGGAACTCGTGTCCAATCCCATGGTTTTGAAAAATACAATGAAATACCTTCATACAAATCCAACCAAAAGAAACACTTTACTTGGAATTTCAGTACAATGAAGTAGTGTTTGAATTTTTTAATTGAGAAAAACATTTTATACTTCATTATAGATGGGTCAAAATACTAAAACAAACAAGACCAATCCCCCATGTACCTGTATTATCTTCCCCAAATGCTCCCTCCACTGCCATGTCCTCTATATCGGCAGGGAGATCGGCCATGTAGTGCTCCGATTCCTCGATAGGTTCTGGCTCTGCGTTTATATCAAAGGCGTGGGTATTGGACCCAGAGGGTACCACTGATGTCTGTGAAAAGACATAGTGATATTATATAATGTCTAAACATCTAAATTTTGTTAAAAAAAATATTTGTAAAATCATTTGGTTTCTCTTGCTTCATATTCTATCATTTTTCGGTTAAAATAATGTTAAGTATGCGAACAGAGGGCTTGTTTCTGTCATGATCAGTATATGTGGATGGTCATACCTCCATAGAAGAGTCCCAGTTACTGAACTCAAAACTGGAGAAGGATGGACACACTTCTTTGGAGTTAAGGTCAATTCCTCTAAACATTCCTACAATGATATTATAGGCGTAAAAATCTTGCCTTTTTCATACTATGGAAAAAATCATGTGCAATAACAAATCTGGGTAATAAAAAAATGACTGTGCAATTACAATGATATCAAAGATCAGTTTTAAATAAAAGCCTACCTTTAATTTCAGACATTTCTAAAGGTTTTCGTTGCGATACATCAATGAAGTAATCAACTTGAGCAACATCAGACGAAGAGTCTAGAACAAGGTCTTGGCGATCGTCAAAACAGCGCAGATTGTTCAACAACAAACCACTGCTGCCACCTTCATCAAACGCCGCCGACATCACTTTAAACAAAGGATCCACCTGTCAAAAAGCACAACACATACAATAATCAAGATGCAAATTGACTTTCTCTGCCATTTTAACTGTCAGCATTGTTCAATTTTTTGCATTTCATGATGCATTGTACAATTAATCCATGTTGCTTGCTTAGTATGGATTGCATTTGTTGCAATACTTTTATTAGATTAACGAAGACAAAAACTAATGAGAAGAAAGACAACTTTTGCATTTCTAAAGAGTACAGGATAAAATACTAGTCATTAATAGAGATTTTGAGTCATCCTTTTGACTTCTGATTTAAGATATAAGCAGGTACTTGAAACTACATAGATGTCAGAAAGTTCAACACAGCACAACACATGCTATCTTTAACACCATTGTGTACTTTTCTGCTATCAGTTCAAAATTATCTAATTATAAACACACTGCAATAGGTGACATAAAATATTGAATTATATGTACATCTTTAGAAAGAATTTTTTTTAACAAAGCACATTGATAGCAGACAGACAATTTCCGTCAAAAAAAGATGAACATCACTTACCTCAAATTCCAGGTCTACTTTACTGACGTTGATGTTTTTCAGGTTGGACTCGATTGTGTTGTTCTTTTTTGTCTACAATATGAAGATGCAAAGAATATAAATCAAAGTAATTCTTTTAAAACCCATTCTTTCATTACCTTTTACCTCATTAAGAGATCAATTCAAATACATGTATAATCTTTTTGATAGACATTCAGTATCAAAATCATCCATCATACTATAATGGATTATTTAGAGATTATATAAGACATGATTAACATTTGTATGTATGTAGTGTACACACCCTTTTCTTCTTCTTGACTTCCTCAGGCTGTTCCTCTCCTGGCACACCATCCTCTTCCATTGCCTCCTCTCCTGATAAAACACCATATACCCATATACATGTACATTATTAAAAAAATACAGAGAGAGAGAGAGAGAGAGAGAGAGAGAGAGAGAGAGAGAGAGAGAGAAAGAGAGAGTTTTGTTTGGAATTCAATTGTTCAATCATAAATTTTTTTTTTCAAAAAATAATCATATTAATAAAAGTACACTTTGCTCTACAAATAGATTCAAGATTACCATCTTCATCAGCTTTGGATTTTTCCCCACTACGCCCTAATCCAGTCAAGACTTTATAAGTCTCAGCATGGATGGCATCCACTCTTCCTGCATAGATCTTTGCACTAGCATCCAGAGTGGTACTAGCAACCTATAGGTACATACAATTAAAAACATTAACACAAAGGTAACTAAGGTAAGGCAACCATACATCAAGAGAATTTTTTTCTACACTTCAAACACATTAAAATCTCATACACCAATGAAATATGGAAAACGTTCATATTCACAATGAAACTTGAAAGTATAGAGTTTCATCCCTTTATTTTACGTAGAATGAAATATTGAACATTATGAATTCAGAAATGTTATAACAACAAATTTATTTGTGATGAGATTTTTAAATAAAATTCCAGATCATTTTTTTGCTTGAGAAAGTATTACATGTACATGTGCATTGTGCACAAGTCTGAAGCGGCCTCATTCAAAACATTTTCCTCCAATCATACCTTTTAAATGGTTTAACGAGTTACCTGAAAATTGTCCAGTTCTTTCTTCTTCACCAAATCTGACATATAATCAATTAAATGCAATCCAAATGCATTCTTGGCATTGATTTTCTGAAAGAATTAAGGCATACTGATTATCAAAGCAACTTAATCTATACTAGCATACCTTTTCTCAAATATCAATAATTTTAGCAAACATTTTCTAACATTTTTTCAAAGTAAAGATGATAAGCAGGTACTATGACATGGTGATGTATTAATTTTTCTGAAACTTACATTTTCTGCAGAAAGTTTTATACAGCTGGAGTAATGATCTGCAAGTTGAGTGGCACTGAGTCCACTAAGTGGCAATGACCGTCTTCTGTAATGGGGAGTAAAAACTAACTTCTCAATATAAATTGTTTACACCCTATACATAAATATTGGTTGTAGGAAGCTATTTTTAAAAAAGGCAATCTTGAATCCTTATCTTTATCTTATCTGCCAATACCCTTCATGAAAAATTTATTATTGGAAAATTATATAAAACATATTTTGCACAATTGAATACCAAACACACAGTTTTCCATACACACTGAGAATTAAGAAAATACAGTAAAGGTATTCATGCCTTTGTAAAACATTGTTGAGGTAAATATGTTACCTTTCCCCTGGAGATGCTGGACTACCAACTCGCTGCTGTAGCTGAATAATTCTGGAGCGTCTCCGCTCTCTTTTTTCTGCTGCATCATCGTGCTCTGCCGTCAACATTGGGACGGGACTTTTGAGACTCACATGCCGACTCGAGGCAGGAGATATGATGTTTGAGACAGAGTTAAAAATATTTGGTGTAGTTAATGGGGATAAAACCTCCCGCGCAGATGGCATGTTACTGCAATGGAAAAAATATCTCAATGAAATTCAATATCGCCATTCACTGAATCAATTTACTTTATATCAGCTGAGTTTAAAATAAAACTATTGTCATCTTGTGTACAACACAAAAAAAGGAAAAACCTGTTGCAACCATCCTTTTATCATTTGGCAGAATATCTCATCCATAATAAATCACAAAACATGTCAATATAATTTTTTTTTATGTTGCTGTTTATTTTGGTACTCATTTTGAATACACTTCTATATCCCGAACCCGACATTAAATGAGCAAAAATTACCAAGATAGAAAAATAATTGGATATCAGATAATAAATGCAACTTTAAATGTTTAATAAGCCATTCAATTTAAAATCTGATGGATCGTTTGTTTCATGTTCAGATCTGTGATTCAAGATAATTAACATTGATCACACCGGTAAGTTAATGCACTTTCAAAAGTTGGATATTCTTAATACTTTACTTACCGAGAAATGGATCGCTGGCTCTTTTCCTTAAGAAGTTTGATGAACCATACTATTTTAATCCACGTCGAATCAGTTTAAACATTTGCAACATTCGATATAATGAATAATTTTGTTTTTAATGATCTCTGTTTTGAAGATTCCGCCTTTCATTCACAAGTCACGCGTCCTCTCGCGAGAATTGTCTAAATTGACAAATGGGGAAAAGAGAACAACAATATTCCGAATTGAGGTTCTACTTTCGAGTTCACGAAAACGCGCCGATTGCACGAACAGGTTTCATTGATTTCTGTTATTATTTTTTGGAAGTTGAATGGAAATTTATTTTAAAAAGTTGCTTTTAATGCGACTTTAATTTTTAATGACTGCTTGTGAATTTGGATGCAGGTTATTATTGAACAGTTGAACATTGAATATATATTGAATATGCCTGTTGATTAAAGTAAAAAAGAGAAATAGATGTTTACATTGAATATTTAGCCATTCAGTATTTTGTTATCTGGTGATAAAAAATTGTAAAATATTGTAGATGAATCTGCAAGAGCAAGAAAACCCAAAAGAGGGACCCTGAGGTTTCTCAGGAATCAATCTATTATAAGCATGGGATCCCCCAAGAAAGTGATGGTGTACATTATGCCACAGAAGATTCAGAAACAAAGATACAAAGACATGATGAAAGCTGCATTGCGACACCACTTTATAATGGCAGAAGAATTCAAGTACTGTGTCATTTTAAGGATCGAGTTACATTAGTGAAACTCTTATACTAGCTCTTTTTGACACATGTTCATTATAGCATATGGGGTACAGACGTCTCGGCCCAACGACACCTTGGCCCAGGGCGGTTGACACCTCGGCCCAGACGGGTCGGCCCAAATCTATTGACACCTCGGCCCATGTAAAAGACACCTCGGCCCAATGAAAATTTCGGTTAAAAATGTATAAATTTAAAAAAACATTGGCAGATAATTACAGTACTGTATCTATTCATTTATGTGGTTATAATAATGCAGCGCCATCAATTTTCATTTCGTATGAACATTCTTTAATTTCGTGCTACTTAAAAAATACTATAATCTACGGTTAACGTTACACAGTAGCTGACGTGCTGAGCTGACCACATGTGCGTAACTACGGTTTGTGTCTTAAATTGATTCAATTTAGCTAAATATTTCTGATCAAAGTAATATAAGAATAATATATAGTTCATTAAGAAATATTTTTCTCTTATATTGGAAAACTGGGTTGTTCAATATCCACCAGTGTGGCAACGCACTTTGAAAAAATTACGCACTTTGAACAAATTTTTCAAAGTGCGTTAAATTTTGGACCAAGTTAACCCACTTCGAAAAATTTTTTCAAAGTGCGTTATGAAGGTACATCAACATTTTTTAGTATCGAGACACTTAACGCACTTTGCAAAAAATATGTATAAATCGCAAATTGTGAAATTAAATTCTTAATTTGTTGATAGTATGATGATTTATTACACTATTGAATCTAATTTACCGTCTATAAAATCGGGGATAGGGGTGGGAGTGGAGGTTAACCAAAGATACAGGTCAATTACCAGTGCTTCATTTCATTGATTACGTACAGGAAGGTCCCCTACCCCTCTTTTTTCCTTCCAAAACATGTTTGATATTCAGCAACTTAGAGTAAATGTATAAAATCGAAAAAAGGAATACGCTTTGTTGTAAATTAAGTACAGCGATATTGAAAAAAGAAAACGAGCTGGTCAAACAATCATTTCTCCAATGGTATGTCAAAGAATCTATAAGCGTTTCAACATAAACCCTCTTTTTAAATTCTAATTAAAAAAATTAAAAAATCCATGTACATTGACAAACATTAAATTATTATAAACTTAAAAACTGATCCTCTAAAAGATCATGTTGTTTTTGATAACCATAACTAACGTATCCTTTTTTTTAATCATGTTTGTTTATAAGCAAATGCAATTGAAAACAGTTGAAATATGTTATACATTATCTCCATTATCAATAAATAAATTAAATAATTTTCGTTTCTGGCACAGCACAATGTACCAGATAATTAGTAAGTTTGCTGCATACACAGAAAAGGTTCTTTATGTAAATTGTCGAACTGCGTAAGCTTATGAGAAAAGGAAAAAAATTCTAATCTAAAAACTGTTAATCAAGTTAGCTGAGAATGCAGTGGGTTCTTTCTAAAGTATATCCCATTAAGCTACTCAAGGTTAAAACAATTATTTATTGTATCTGAAATTAAATATTATTTCGACTAAACCCTGAACAATTTTTTTTCAAAGTGCGTTAATATCGACGATATCAACGCACTTTGAAAAAAAATATTTTTTTTCAAAGTGCGTTGACTTGGTCCAAAAATTAACGCACTTTGAAAAAAATTTTCAAAGTGCGTTGTAACACACCAGGGTATATGTCGCTTATATCAACAGTGATTCTTAAATCATTTGATAGACAGTCAAACCCATTAAGACCGTATTAATTCAGCAAAAAAAAAAAAAAAAAAAAGGAAAAGAAATAGGATTACTTTTTTTATTTATCATAATAAATATTGAAAAATAAATAGAAAACAAAATGTATGCATAGAAAACAAAAACATATACAAAGAAACATCGTCTATGTTCCATTGAACATTTACTGTCACTCACCACAACACTGTACATTTGACGGCATAATGTCATCAGATTTCACGGCACCGAAAACACAGACGTCCGCCAACATCTGTGAAATCTTCTTGAGGGCCTTCCGTGCGGACACCTCCCCCAGTCCTAGGCGCTCCCACACCACCCCTGACACGCGTTTGAGACTCAAAGTCCTCTTGTTTGTTTTACTATTAGCACTTAATTGTCGTCATTTTCATAATTTTAATTTCTTGTTTGCTTAACAATTAGCAGTTAATGGCCTCGTTTCTGCTAATAATTCAATTTCTTATACAAGTATTTGATATGTAATATTTAAATAATTCCAACATATTTAATTACAAAACTATATATAAAAATTATATATGTGTGTGTGTAACAAAATAAAATAAAAACATGAAAATCATTTTAATTTTATTTCAATTTTGCTTGAGCCGAGATGTCTTTTACGTGAGCCGAGGTGTCTCAAATTTTGGGCCGACCCGTCTTGGCCGAGGTGTCCTGGGGCCGAGGTGTCGTAGGGCCGAGGTGTCGTTGGGCCGACATGTCTGTATTTCTAGCATATTATGCATATTCCATAAATACACTGTATATTGAAACACTGTATATTGAGAAATTTACTATCTTCTGGTTGCAGTAAATTTCTCTCAATTAATAACATAAAAAAAACCCATAGAATTTTAAATTGATGTAGAAAACTGAAGACTAATAGAGACAGAGCGAGGGAGGACATTTATTGGATTCATACCTTATTATTAACTTTAAATATTACAGAGACAGTGTCACCCACATAATAACTGAGTACGAGACAGCTGCCCAGGCCTTGAAGGTGCTAAAGGTTACAGAGCTCCCTCAGCACACTCGACTCCTGAAAGTCAGCTGGTTCACAGACAGCATCAAAGCAAGAGAACCAGTCCCAGTCCAGGACAAACATGTGATTGCTCAGGGAGGCGATGCTGTGAGCTTAATCATTCTCAATTTGATTTTGAAAATTAAGAGATAGATGTTAAAATCCACGAGGGTTGCTTCTTGCAATTTCACGCGGATATTAATAATTCCTCTCATTTAATAAGGAATCAACAATATTCTCTGCAAACTGATCTTTTCCCATGTTTCCAGATAACTTTTCTGAATTTTTGTCATTCTTTATTTTGGTCTTTATTATGTGCTTCAGTACAAACGTATTTGGTGTAGGTGTTAACTAAAATTAGCCTTTTTACTTGTATAGTCATTTATTTAATAATAAAAAAAATGTGTAGCAATGAAATAATGTACATGTACCTGCAAACTTCATGCATTATCCGCAGAAAAGTAGATTGATGAATATAGATAAAATTTATATAACATTTATTAGCCTGTAGTATTGAAGTTCAAATTCATGATGTAATATTATTATACATGTATTCATAAATCTGTAAATGTTCTGCATTTCTCATTTCAGCCATGATAACAAATATGTCTATCCTGTAGATGCATTACTTCTTGTGTAGGTGGAGTGTAATCAAATGTCAGAGCCCAAAGTGCAGAGTCCTGTCCCAGAGTACTCCTGTCAGAGATCCACTCCCCTCACACACCACAACTCAAGGTTCTGTGTAAGTAGTTTACTTACTACAACTACGGTTCTATGTACGTAATTTACATTTACATGTAATGATACACTACGTAGTTGTACAACTCAAGGTTCTGTGTACATACCGGTAATTTACATTTACATGTAATGGTATACTTCAACTCAAGGTTACTCATCTTCCCAAGTCAAGGTTTTCTGATCTGCTCTGCTTCTCACAAACTATGTGCGCATACATGTGCATGTAATGGATTATTACAACTCAAGGCTCTGTGTATGTAATTTACATTTACATGTAATGGTATACTACAACTCGAGGTGGTGTATATGCTATTTACATTTACTGGTACATGTATATGACTCTGATGATTTTAGCTTTGAATCTACTTTATAGTTTTAACTATAAATATTTCTTACTGCTACTTTCTCTTTTTAAGCATGATAAAACTTTATTCTGTATTAAAGTTTATTTTAATATTTGAGTATAAATTTATTTACTTGAGGATTATTTTTATAATTGTATAGATTTGATAAAATGTACTGTACTTCATTAGGCCTACATAAAACATATGCTCCTAGAAAGGTCAAGGAACAATAAAGCTTTGATACACGTGTACAAGTTAACAACAATACAATTGTAGGAGGCGTTGGAGCTCCTCCAAGACTACGCTGAGATGAGGGAGGGAGATGACAATTACATGAGGGCATTGGCATGGAGACGGGCCTCCTGTGTCCTCAAGAGCCTCAAGTTTCCTCTGACAAGCATGGACCAACTGAGGGGTGCCAAAGATGTTGGTAAACATGTTCAGAAGGTCCTGCAGGTAACCTTTCAATGAATGATTTCAACTGTAAAACAAGAAAACATATTGACGCAAGCGTCAAATGGGCCGCAAAAAATATAATTGTTGTATGAATCATCATTGGTTGTTTACATAAAAAACCCACCACAAAGAAGAAAATAACGACATACTCATTTTTATGGAAATTTTAATATATTTTCAGCAACACGTCTCGAAGTTTAACATTTTATTATTAAGAACCGAGTTTGTTACTTTAAGCATTTCTAACGGTAATTGTATGACCATTGCCATAGTATAAAGTAATGGAGAACACATTGATTTGTACATTATTCTAATACAATTTTATCATAAATTATATTTCAGTATGCAAGTTTACTTTTGATTCATAAAAATAAGCATAATATTTATTCTATAAAAAAAAACCCAATCCCGCAGAAACGCAGTTACAATTATATCTAAATGTATATCAAATAACGGACCGCCTTCTGGCGGCCCGTAATGAGTCCATTAATTGCTTTAAATGACAAAACATGTACATGTAACAAAGTTCCATCACAGAGTCAATATACAAGTACTGATGTACACCTGTAATTTCAATTGTAAAATGAATCTATTTATTAGCCACTTTAGGGTCTTAATCCAATAAACACTTTTAAATTAATGATAAAACATGTACATGCCATAGTTCCAGAGGTTACGTCATAGTCTCAATACACATGTACAACGTACCTATAATTTAACAAATTTAAAAAGAAAAGATATTTAATGTTGGTGCAGAATGAACATTTTCTATTCAAATGTGCAGTGATTTAATACTATTTTAAATGATATATAACAACATGTACATTTTATATATTGTCAGAGTATCCTGGACCATGGGACCAGTGATGAAGTAGAGAAAGTCAGAAATGATCCTTGGTATAAGAAAATGAAGGTATAATTATGAGAGAAAAAACATAATTTGAAAAAAAAAGGATAGATAATTATTATAGATAAATTAATGCATTGTAACATAATATTATTATCACTGCTGCGACCCGGGGTTGATCCCCATGATCGACAGTGTTTGTATGTGACAGGGTAAGGTGGTCGCCCGCTTGGACACGTGGGTTTTCTCCGGCTTCCTCCCACATCAATGACCCCTCGCGCTAACATCCGTGCCAACGAGCGATATTAATATATGTTGTAGAACTTGTTTATCAATCATTGTAAAATAAATAAAGTTCTTTTTTTTTTTATTATTATGACTGTGGTTGTAGATTTTCACAAAGGTATTTGGAGCTGGTACAAAAACTGCTCAGGAGTGGATCGAAAAGGGATGGACAACAGTGGACGAGGTTCGACAGAATCATGCTAAAGGAGACTGGAGACTTAGATTTGGTAAGACTAATGATTTTATAGACAAATTACTCAACAACATGAACTTGTTTTTTATGACATTTGCTGTCTAAACTGGTTAAATTTTAACTTTTAAAAGTTAAACATTGGGTTAAAAACTACCGGTAATAACTGTATTATATAACATATTCTACTAATTAAGCTGATTTATTAGCGAAACAAAAAGTTCCAGTTTTAAAAGATTTATTCATTACTGTCAATACAGACATGTAATTTCTCTGATACAGGACTGGCCTTTCACGAGGAATTGATGGAGTTGGTTACTCGCTTGGAAGCAGACAACTTCACAAAGTTCATCAAGCATCAGTCTGAAACTATTCTGCCTGGCGTCTCAGTAGAACTTTGTGGAGGATTTAAGCGGTATGCTGAATCTTTATCTGGTTCCTTAGTGTAAATAGTAAACACAGCATCTGGTTGTTATAATTTAAAAATGATTGAATGTACCTTAGCTTTGAAAATTTAATATTTAGTTTTGACATATGTAGCCATTGGCAGAAAAGCTAAGTTAATATTGGGTTCCAGCCTTTTAAAATCCTAGTCTGTTTTCTATTGTAGCAATCTTTGCAATACATGTAATCTTGAAAGTAGATCCTTATATAACAATTCTACAGTCAGGATATTCTGTGGTGGTTCATGAACATAACCTCTAAAAATATTTGATTTGTGTTTTCTTTTTCCATTTTAGTGGCAAAACTCATGGACATGATATAGATTTACTATTTACGCACCAATCAAAGGGGAAAGAAGTTGGTTTTCTGCCTCGGCTCCTATCTGTATTGGAGAGCAAGAATCTGATTTTGTGTGGAAAGTGGAACAGAAGCACTTACACAGGGGAAGCAATGTATTCTGACTCAAAACGCACAAAGAATAATCAACTGGATCATTTCGAAAAGTGGATTGGCATAATCAAGTTCCCAAAGAAGTGGCGGAAGAGTATTCCAGAAGAGGAACTCTCTAGTGAAGAAGGTGAAAATGTTTCCTCTGATTTAAATAGTTATGAAGATTTAGAACCGACCAAAAAGAAATTAAAAACTGATGAATCATCTCCTGAGGACATCGCTGCACAGTCTCGAAGCTGGATTGCACGACGGGTAGATCTAATTATAGCTCCGTATGACCAGTATTTCTATGCACTTGTTGGCTGGACGGGAAGTAAACAGTTTAACCGAGACATCAGAACATACGCAAAGAGGACTCACAACTATGCAATGACTAGCCATGGGCTTTATGATTTAACAAAGGTAGAGTTTACTTTATTACGTAACAACTTAGCTAGTTAAATGATTACTGACTATTGGCTAACTAAGTGATCTTTTACTTGGTTTCATAAATATTCATTAATCCTCCAAAAGAAAAACAAAGTTCTTTTTCAAGGCATGAAACAAATACAATATGATATAAAACATGCTACTACTGTAAACGTAATACATCGCGGGGGTGTTAAGGAAGCATATGGAATCTGAGTTACATGTAATTTCGTGAACTCACAAATCTTAGTTATAATGTACATATTTAAATATTTAAGCAACGAAACGTAGACCAAAACTGAAATAAAAATTACTGGAGACAGTTTTTTATCACAAATTAGATTGTATAACGTAGATTTACACATTGATGACGTCATGACTGAAAGTTGAATGTCGTGTAAATTTGATTGGAAAGCATTGTAAACAGATTCAAAATATAAGTAATCTAAGAAATTAAATAAAGTATTTGGTGTGATTTATTGAGAATGGAATACAAGAATACTGGGAGGGATGTTAGTTTTATCAAATATTCTCTAAAAGGTATGTAAATTGGCTTTTATTTCTCGGCCAGGCTTTCCTCTGTCGTTGTTTATGATATAAAAATCCGACTAGAACAACACTACCCCGTATTTATTGAACTTCCAGTTTTACATGTATCGATAGTTTGATCAATGTTTAAATTGAAAAGTGCTGCTAGAATCCTGTGTTATGTGTTGTTCTGATGCAACATACCGTTTTCCATGCAAATTGAATAAAAGTTGGGAAGGTTTTTTGAGAACCAGATGAATAACTATTTATTTAAGGAGAATATAGGATTCTAGCAGCAGTTTTTATAAAGTTGAACTGTTTCGCCTTCACTTGATAGGTTTTTTGTTTTGTGGAAACCGCAGGGTAGTGTTCTATCTCATTTTATGTTAAGGAGTATACATAAGCTATTTATAGCTGTCACGTGATAATGCACCGATGTGGCAGTGATGAACTACCCAATTTTATTGCATTGACATCTATTTCAAAGGATAATCCTAAGTTTTTGATCTGATTCAAAACAGTTATTTAATCTCAAGATTTTGAATATAACAGTCTAAATAAGAAGCTAAATTGCCCATATGCTTCCTTAACACCCCCCCCCCCCGATTGGACCGTGTATTCTATTTAGCGTTTTTGGCAGAAAACGGCGTCCGCTAATCAAGTACATCGCCAAATGTCAAATATGTAGATAAATAGGTACATTCAGTAATGCACTAAATCAAATCTAACTTGTTTAAAATCATTTCCGCCAAATATTGTACATGCCAAATATAAAATGTTTACAGAATTCATGAGCATAGGTTTTTATTTATGCAAGAAATAAATTTAAATTCCTTAACTAAAGTATGGAGGAGGGAATCAGAATAGGGCTTAGAATGAAACTGAGAAAAGTTCTATGAGTTGATCAATGATCAGTTAGTATATGTAAGACTGGTCACTGAATTCTACAGGTGAATTTTGTCCTAATTCATGAACTCTTTTTACATGTACTTAAACTATTTCTTACTAAACTCAAAATGTGAAACATCATATTAAATGAAATGTAGTACTACTTACTTCTATTTAATTAGAGATCTTCCTCGAGGCTATTGAAAACAGATTGTACAACCTGTAGTGATTCTGATTTGATTTCTTAGTATTTTGAATTTAAATGATACTTTGGATTGTATTTTTATGAATTTTACGTTATCATTCCAGAGAAAGTCATTGCCAGCAAAGTCAGAGAAGGAAATATTTGACATCATTGGTGTTCCATACTTCCCACCAGAGGAAAGGAACTGCTGATTACCATACCTCTCAAAACCCAATTATCTAACTCTTCTAGGAGATTGAGCATCAGTATGCTTAATAAACATATTCAGTATAAGATTGCCATATATTGTGATATCCATGTTAGAATTTCAAGGGCAAGTTACTTAATTTTTATAAAAATGTTAAATGGAGATTAGGTATGATTATTTTGAAATCCATCAATATATGCCTGTGTAAAATATGTTTTTATTAAAACAAGAAGGTTGATGCATGATTTACACAATTCATGTTAATCAAATTCTGTAGACTAGTCACTCATGCATTACCACTTCATCAATGACAAACATAATTTACCATCTATAACTACAAATAACATCTAATATTTTTTTCTCTAAATAAGTGCACAGATTTAAACTTTCACCCTGATGGTTTAACAAAAAATTAGGAGAAGAATACTATTTTAATCACTATTTCAATCATGTTTAAAAGAAAATAATTTAATTTTATTTGTAACAAGCATTTTGATTGGCTAAACACACAGAAAAATTTTTATTTTGTATAACCTGGTTAGCTATGTAGCCACGCCCCCTTGACAACCCCATATTCATGCGCGTGTAACAGATTTTTTAATGTAAATTCAAATTTTATGCAAAAATAGGTAATTTCTATCTTTAAAAATTGATTTTTTTATCTTTTAATTAAATTGTAAGGAATGTTTTTATTTTTGCCCAGATTATCCGATATAACCTGGTTTGAGATGGTGCACGCTTTTTTATAATCCGCTTCGCGGATTATAAAGCGTGCACTGCCTCAAACCAGGTTATATCGGATAATCTGGGCAAAAATTTTAAACATTCCTTAATTGTTTTTTCCTTTACATATGATTGATCTTTGCATCTTGTATTTCTATTAATAATGAAATGAATTTAGATGTTAACTTAATTATGGATCTGTCTCAGGAATAATGAACACTGTGATACATATCAATGCCTTTATTATGCTATGTGTACTTTTAAATATTTTTAAATGTGTCATCTTGTAGGTCTTGTTAGTCAACAACATGTATATTTATTTTTATTTGAAACATGTATATTTATTTTTATTTGAAATTTGTATTATTTACAGCAATATCAATGGTTTAATGTTCTGTATTAATTTACATTTCGAAATAAAAATAATAGGTTCCTTTTGTGTGCAGTTCCTTATTAGTTTTATAGATATGCCAACACATTCACACTCAGATATGTTTTGCATATGGATGTGATTGACCACAGCTTGAAATGTGGCCCTTAATTTTATTGTGTAATAGAAAACAAATGTATTTTCATGAATTCTGAGACAAGTATTTTTATTTTAAAAGATACTGAACACTGGTGCATATCTCAATCATCTAGCCCAGTCAAAGCACGTATATGAATTTTTTAAAATTTAAAATTGACTCGCAATAACAACGATGAAAAAAGGCTCCCTTTTAACCTTATGATTAATTCTAAAGTGAATGGTTTCAGTAGATTTGTGGCAGTGTATCAGAGTTTTAATTTTTGATTGTATGCTGATTAAGGGTGATAAAAAACTTAAGAGATCTATTTATGTATATATCAAAATTTAAAAGCCAAGCACAATCAACAAATTTTTACATACTTTACAGTTTGGTAATATTTGACTAGTAAAAGAGCTTAAGTTTTAATTGTTGCTATTTGGTCCCTTTGACATGGTAACTCAGAAAAGATAAAAAACAGTATTTTAAAGCTTATTTCAAGATCTATCATATGAAAAAAAATTGATTCCCAAACTTCCAAATAAAAAGTGCAGAAATGGAAGTTTTGGAAGTGTTACCATGGTACCTAACAGAAATTCTAAAGATTATTTTCTTCATTGGAATAAACATCAAAATGCTAATCATGGATTTTTCATTCACTTAAATGGATATGCAATAGAGCTGAAAAATAAGGAAAACACTAATATTATGAGGTATTTTTGAACGGGTCTTACATAATTGATATATATTGTTTAGAAAATTAAAAAAAAAAAAACTCTGAATTTGACAAAAAAATTTCCGTTGCTATGAAGTTTTCAAAAAAAAAAAAAAGAAATAAAATAAATAAAAAAAAAATATGCGTGATTTTCTATGCTTCGTTTATTTCAATATTAAGAACGTCTGTATTGCATAACAATGCTTCTTTTGGTAAATTATGAAAAAAAGGCAAAAGGTAGCTTTTCATAAATAGCAACAAAAAACATTTGCTAAAATTGTTAAAATCAAGAATCACAACCTATCAAAATCACCTTTAATTTTCCTGTTGGGCCCCGCTTTGTTCATCTGTCCATCCGAGATCGCTTGTCAGGAGCATATCATTCTCCCCTTGACCTTGAATGAAGTTTGTAGGTCAAAGGTCAAGGTCATATTGGACCACGCAAAAATCCTTTTTTCAGAGCATATATACTTTCCACTTAGCCCTATTTGACCCATACTTCACATAAACAGAGCTTTTGAGTAAAGGGTGTGTAGTGACTTTGAACCAATTTTCAAGGTCAAAGGTGAAGGTCTTAGCAGAATTATATGAAAAATACTTGTCCGGAGCATATCTTCTCTCTCTCTCTTTGCTCCAATCTGGCTCATACTTCATCCACAAGGTGTCTTTGATCAAAAGGTATGCAATGACATTGAATGATGTTTGTAGGTCAAGTGTCAAGGTCATATCAAATCACACAAAAGTCCTTATACTCTCCACTTAGCCCTATTTGGCTAAAACTTAACTTAAACAGAGCTTTATGGTTAATGCCATGCAGTAACCTTGAAACAAACCAATGCGAAGGGCATAGTGGATCTCTTTATAATCAGTTTTAGACTGCGTAGATTATTTCCCATTTGCTTAATCTTGCTAAGATTGAACAAAAAATGTCTGTATGTAAGGAGTAATGAGATTGAATTAAAAGTGGTATGTCAGCTGTAAAATTTCTAAGTAATACGTCAAGGTCAAAGCAAAATTCTCTGAAATTCTTTTCATCCTATTGTCCATCATTGAAGTAGGGCCCTTTGAGATGGTCCCCATCTCAATGTTGTCTACGTTTTCCTATTTTTGGACTTTGTTACCATAGCAATGGGTGTCATTTTTCATATATGATAAGGACATTGACAAGAATGTAACGTTTTAATTGTAACCCATTCGGGCTGATGAAGAATTAAAACAAAAATATTTCAATATTGCAGAAAAAATTTACATAACCCACGTTAGCGGGTTATTTATTTTTTTTCTGCAATGATCGCTACCTTCACAGCCCGCATGAATCACCAAAGGAAGCAATTCATTGGTTATATTTACATCCTAAAAAATTATTATTTCATGGAGTCCGTGATTTTTTTTTTTAGGTTGCTGAAGGTTTCGACCGGTTAGGACTGGATCGTGTAGACTTAAGTGACTGTCAGTTTCCGTAAAGCTATGAATCACAATAAGTTTACTCAAGAAATAGAGGAGATAATACTTAGTGGATGTAAATATATGGTGATATTCTTTAAATACTAGTAATCTTCTCCAGTCTATAATAGGAATATTGAAAAGATAACAAAGATTGCTTTACATCTTTGATGATATACTAGTATATGAGTGGAAAAACGTTATATGGATTCAAAGCACATGTAGTTAAGATTTGCAAGTTTTCTATCTGAATTTAGCCTCGGCTTTCATGACAACGGTAACCACCAGCAATTTTAACTGTTTTTTGTTTTTTTTGTTTTTTTACACCAACATGTAGTTGTATCCATCAAGAAAATATAAAGAAAATTGTTGACTATGAGTATACAAGACAAAGCCCCCCAAACAAAAACTTTTCTTAAGAAATCATATCAAAATCACTTTAAAATCATATCAAACTCACAAATTCATGATTTTGTTCTATGATTTAGACATGATCCATTAAATGAATCATACCCAAATCATAGGTGACAAATAAGGAAGTATGATCCTGATGTGGTTTGTTTCTTGGTTTTGAGTCTGCTATGATTTTCTTGTGATTCTGGTATGTGCTTTTATCTTAGAAGGTAACAGAGCATGCGTTTGAAATGATTCGTTAACTGCCAGATAAACTGACCACTAAGAATTAAGATTACTGCATAACAGGAAGTTGAGTTGCAAATTTTGAATGTTCATCTTGGAGCCTAAATGTGATGTACATGTCAGGAAAATGGGTTATTGTTGGGCATCTAGCTCTATCTTGGCATATTGATAAAGTGAATTTATGGAAGTATTTTTGGGGGAATATATTCTTATTCACTTGAGGTAAATAATATTTTATAAAGACTAATTGACAATACACTATCAAGTGATTTATTAAGTGAAGCAAGCAACTAATGTATGGATGTATCAATTTAGTTCAGACCGGGAGCTACAGACCTGCAGCTAGGTTTTGAAATGCACACGTAATATTTTAACTTGTACAATTCATGTAATAATTGCTAGAAGAGTTTGAAATAACTATATACAATTATCATCTAAATTATGGAAGACTTTGATCCTTTGTTCTAATTCAAATTACATTGCCTTAACGATATAGTTCATGTGACATATATATGTATACTATTTTTCATATTTCGTAATTGACAATGTATTTCAAATATTAAAAGGATATAATTGTCTCTTGCAAATTATAAATTAAGTGTTCAGTATTTTCTGTAAAGAAATTATTGTATAATTGTCCTTTAACAGGTAATACCGGGATCATGGTTTTGATACGATAGTTGTTAGTTACAACAGATCATACCAGGACCATGGTTTTGATACTATAGTTGTTAGTTACAACAGATCATACCAGGATCATGTTTTTGATACGAGTTGTTAGTTACAACAGATCATACCAGGACCATGGTTTTGATACGAGTTGTTAGTTACAACAGATCATACCAGGATCATGTTTTTGATACGAGTTGTTAGTTACAACAGATCATACCAGGATCATGTTTTTGATACGAGTTGTTAGTTACAACAGATCATACCAGGACCATGTTTTTCTTGCAATTTGTTTAGTTTAACAGATCATCCCTGAATCATGATCCATTAACTCATTTGCATGTGAAATTTTCCTATACCGAAATCATCTCAAAACCATGATTTACACACAAGTCATTGATATGATCCCGTGGGCTAATTTTTCTGTTTGGGGGCCGGCCTTTATCAATTTTGATTCTTACATAAAATTGACACTTCTTACCTCCAGTAAGAAAATATTTTATTTCACGGATTTTTTTGTATTGTTTGAAAATGCAGGTATTTTGACATAATCAATATGATTGAACACGTTTTGATAACCCATTGGTTCTACTTTCTTTGGAAATATAACGGTTGTCACGCATACAAAAAATTCGTATGGAACGCCATAGTTGCCTAAAGGTATCATTGTACAAACACATTCATTCATTCTATTATTTATTCATTCATTCATTCATTCATTCATTCATTCATTCATTCATTTATCCATTCATTTATTCAGTCATTCATTCACTCTTTATTCACTTTAGGCTTTTCAGCCCATCAGTATTCATATTTATACAATACATATTCCATACAAATAAGCAAATGGAACAGGAAAATAAATAATATAATTAAATTAAGGTAACAAACTATTTCGTAATTTTAAACCATAATTTATATACTTTCCAAGATTATTAATAATTTTTACATTTTCTGGGCTTAAAAGTTGCACAAGTTTGAACATTGAGGGTCTCCTCCAAAAATAAGGTTTCCTCGGGGTGTCTATTTCAACTGTTACCCTCCCAAACAGGCACTATTTATATTTTACCAAAACTCTAAGAAACTTTTCTTCAAACCATCACTCAACTACTCCAACAAAGACAACAATTTCTTGCTAACGCGAAAATGAGTTAAAATAAAGGTATAAGATGTCAGTTCACATTTGTAATGTATGTCATGCAGCCGAGCATATTAATTAGAATACGGATATTTGATGCAGTGTTCAATTGATCTATAGGCAGAAAGACATTTTATAACTTACCTTATTATGAATAACAATAAGAATTTTCTCCGGAAATACCAGAACTCAGACGATATAAAATAAAGCCATGGTGCGTGGTGATCAGATTCAATACCGAATTCATTTGTGAACGGAATACCGTTTTATTACCTTTACAGCCTTCCTTAGAGAATAAACTAGTTCCAAATCGAAAGTACATGCAGAGAAGTGATATTATTCTCACGTTAAATAACGTTAAATACCACTGCTTTACAAATATTTTGTAGATAAAGGTAAGGAAATTTATTATTTTTCTTTTCAGAAACAGTATTTTAAAAATTATTACAAAATTAATCTATTGTGCAATAAGACATTACAAAACGCTTAAGGGTGTCGTTTACTCAGGGTTTGAGTTCTCAAATTCGGATTATTATAAAGTTCAAAGTCTGGAGTAAAAATTGTTCTAAACACAAAAAGTATTTATGAAATGAATTATTATTGACATAACATTCGATTTTTCTACTATATTATGGAATTAGGCTCAAAGAAAAATTTACTTTTAGCCAAACAGATGAAATTCGGACTAAATTTTGCAGATTTTGTTTTCCGCTCAAACATTTTTGGCAGTACTCTAATATTAAAAGTTAAGATTTTATATTTTAGTCTTTATAATTTCGCATATTTTCTGTTGGGTTTACCTCACTTATTCATTAAAATTATCGTATGGCACGAATTGCAAAAATATTGAAAAATGCTTAAAAACGATAAAAGACACCATATCTCAAAATTTTGATCATTGACCTCATTTAAATTTTATGCCAACAGAATAAGGTGAATATACGTAGTTTAATACTATAAATGTTTTTGTGTTATCATCATTCAATTTGTTGTAAAATTTGATAAAAAATGGCTAGAGATTTAAAAACTGATAGAGGAAATTCGGATTGGAATATTGCTGAAATTTTAATGCTTTATATCTATTTAGTGCCACCACCATTCATAAACTGTATTTCATTTTTCAAAGTGTTTAATTATTTCTAATATTTTCACAATTAGGAAATTCTCAATCGTAGTGTAAAATTTTATTGGATTTTTCTTGATTTTTTGAAATATATTCAATAGCCATTAACTCAAAAACTAGGTCATTGACCTACTTTTTTGAAAGTGAAAAATATATATATAATATATATCGCAGATCAATTTTTGTTCAGGACGACAATAATTCAATTTTGCTCCAATTAAGGCTTCCTAACGAAATTTCCACAAAAATATGACGAACAGAAATTTAAAAACCATGATATTTTTGTCATTAGTAGAAAATAACATTTTCGAAAAAAAAAATTCAACATGAAAATTGCAGCTCACATTGCTTTAAGCAGCTGTTAAGGGGGATGTGCGGCCATCTTGTACATTTGAGGATAAGAACGTAAACATTTCTTGAACTGTCATATTTCTGCCCGAAACTGACCAAAACGGTTGCCAAAAGATATAAAAGCAATAAATATGGCTTACAGTTGAATTCCCTGGCTGGAACCCTGACTGGAATTTGATAGTAGCTCTTTGTCTTTAATGTAATTAAACATATAATTATTAGAACAATAATTTTTCCATCCTACACAACGAGCTTGTTAAAGAAATAGCTTGTTTAATTAAGATATTTAATTTATCTTAGCTTGTCGTTATATTAGACCAATAACTCTAAAATGTAATATAAAGGCCTAATTAATATTTTTAGAATGACGTAACAATTCTTTACTTATTGTAAGCATTTTATAAGTTTTTGCCCGAGTGCTTTTCTTTTTTTTAGTGTAAAGGACACAAACAGTCCATCGCATTTCACTGTTTTCAAAGATCTTATTAAACGATGCACTTAATTGCACATTCAAAAATATATATAGCAATCGTCTAATTGAATTCAAGTTCTTGAATATCATTTGTTAAGCAAAAAAGTGAGTCTATTTCCAAATTAGTTATCTTTCCACAAACACATCATCAGAACAAATCAAATACCGAAATTAAATATTTTGACCATTTGTTTGATTTCATTTTCCCACAATTTCATAACGTACTTGGGATGAAGAAAAATAGTGAAACATCAATTATAGAAGAATCAACAAATCAGTGACATTCCCCACCTCTTTTAACAAAGAAAATGATTTCATTTTGTTGAAAAGCCTTATTATCATTTAAAAGACACCTTTTGTCATTTAGATATTGAGACCAGAGCATCTGTTTTAATTTGTACAATGAATCATTTGTACAAGTTCCCTGCTCCGTTGGAGGTTTCTGACTTTGATCCGAAAAAGTTACAGTTCCTCATCAGATCCCCTCCTGATCAGCGGGCACTAGAAATACGACTGGAGGCTGTATATGGGAAGCCCAGCTGGCCTAAAAAGTCCAAATCTAATTCTCTCACTATAGCATGCACCTTGATGTCTGAAACAAAAGATTTCCGAAAGCTTGCTCGAACTTGGGAAACAAAAGTGAAAGAGAAACTCGACGAATTTTTTGATCTTCTACATGTTTGCAAGCACACTACATTACCAGAGGCTTACAGTTTGGTTTTAAATGAACTGAAGTCTCTAAACATCAGTAACCCAGATGCTGTGTCTGTTATTTTGGACAAAAGAAATAATGAAATTAATGTGACGGGTCATAGGCAGACAGTTATAGAGTTGTCCAACAAAGTGGCCGATATCATTCTCAGGATCAATGCTGAACATGGATTTATACAGGGTGAGTTTACCATACATGGAAGATCTTTTAAGTCGAGATTGCATATTGTTTGCCGTGTTAACGAGCCGTTTATGACTTATATGTGAAGTAAATCCAGCTATTTCCATTCATTTATACATCCAAACCAGAAACTGATGAATCCCCCGAATACTTTGAAACTTGTATGTAGAACAATTTTATTAATTTGTTTTGCGTTTTCTCTCTATATGAGATTAAAAATCTTAAAAAATTGTTAAGTCCTATTTAGATCACCTTTTAATTATTTTTTATATGCTGAACATCATTATATCCGATCTAATTAATTAATCATTTTAACATCATGTATTCTTTACCAATCTGATGGCCGGTAATAGTTGACAAATGCACAGAAACTTCGTAGCAATTAAAGTTTCTTTTTTCTCATATGTAAAACGTCATTCTATTTCACATTATTGACATTTTAAATGATAATCAACAATGTCTTCTTATTCACAGGACCAGACGTATTGGACGTTTCTGATATTGCTATGTCTCAACATTATGTTGAATGTCAGACTTGTGGGTGTTATTCCGAGTTTTACTGCAACGCCTGTCATCAGCGGATGTGTGGTAAATGTCGAAATGAACATCTGAGACACCCTGATAATACCCAACACGACGTATGCAAATACGAGGACAGAAAATTCATGTTTTCTTCCGTTCCATGTAAAGTTCACCCAAAGCATCAGATGGTCCTATGCTGCAAAAAATGCCAACAGGCGATCTGTGCTTTATGTACAATAAAAGAACACGATGGCCATGGCTTTTTGGATCTTGAAGATGTTTACACCAAGAAATACAAAACACGCACTGAGGAAATTCGGAGAATTCGTGATGAATTTCTTTCGGATTCGCGTCTTCGTCTCCAAGAATCAAGGAATGCAACACTGGAATTAAAAGGAAACTTGGAATTGATGAGAAACAGTATGAAAGAGCAAGCAATTCTAATTAAGGGATTGGTCGACGCCATTTTAACAGAAAATCTACACGATTTACACAGTTACGAAACATCTGCTGTTGAGAAACTGGAAAACCAAGAGAAGGTTATAGAGACCTATGTTACTCATGTGCAAGATACATGTATGTTGGAAGAATATAAAAATTCAATGGTTTTTGGAAATCCCGTTGAGTTTTTGTCCGGTATAAATGACACTCTAGATGTGAAATTCGAGCCTATCCCCGAAGTCCAAAAACTAAGTCCAGGAAACTTTTCCCAAGGAAAATTAAACAAGGAAGAAATACGTAAACAATTTGGGATATTAACAAAACAAACAAATGAAACATGAGTTGTTGATTATAAAAATATGAAAATTCATATAAAAAAATCTTACCATTGACTCAACGGAAGAACTGGCCGTTGAATACATATTTTTGCAAAGGTACAGAAATGTACTTTTTTAAATGTTTTTTAAATTTCGAATTTTGTTCATAAAATAACAAGTCCTTTTCGTTGCAAACAACAGCCGCGGCAGCTGGTCAATGCCTTACGAACATTTCAGTTGACGATCTTCTGACTTGATATGCAGAACAGAACTGTTGTGTAGATGATTCAATTTGACACAGAAAACACATCTACAAGGAAAAGAGCTGTCATAAAATGGAGACTTAAATGTGCGAAAAGGGTTCCCAATTAAACAGGAACATTTGTTTTGCTTTATTGAGTTAATATTATTTGATAAAGAAGTACTCCAGTAAGAAAAAGTAAAATAAAAAGGATAGGTTTTTCTTCATCAGATTTATGTGCGTGCGTGTGTGTGTGGGTGGGGTGCGGGTCAAAAGGGACAAAAATGGTGGTTTGACATAAACTGCATGTAATACCAAATTCAGAATAGAAAGAGAAGCCTATACACGGAAGTTCAACTTTGTTTGAGCAATGTTAATTTTTTTTATTTTACGGGTTTACAATGTTTGTGACTTGGCTATCTTCAACTCTATGCAAGAGTTCTGTTTTTTTAAAACTTGCTATGTTTGTTTAATAATTTTAAATTTGTAACTAAGTTTTGTATGTTTATCTTTGGAATTCTACATTAGTAAATGTTGATGTTGGAGTGAATTTTATTTTTTTTTTTTTCATTTTATAATAGTTATCATTAAGTAAATGAATACACAAACATTTATATTACACTTTTAATTTGTTTTATGCATTATATATTTCATACAGTATAACAATATTTCTTAGAAAAGTAATTATATTGTTATAACATGTTTTGGTTTGTGTAAAATTCTTATATTATTTTGTAACTCTACTTCATAATAAGTTACTTTACATTACTAGGTATTTCTTGTAAATAACATGTTACGTTTAAGTTTAGGTATTCGAGATCCATTATTATTAAAACATTTATTTAAATCCTCAAAACTAACCAGTTCTTACTAAAGGTATAATTTCATTATTATAAATACCAGTAATCAAGTTTTGTGATGTTGTAATTAGTACATTGATTGGTTTCATTGCATTGTTGTCGACTGTAAAAATCACGCAGAAACCGACAAATACTTCAGGATACCCGATGCTAATAAATTGGTTGATAATTATTATTTTTCGTGCTTCCATACATAACGCAAGTTGAGACAATATAAGTGGGGTTGACTTGTCCAGGCTGTTTGGTGTACGTGTCTTTGTTTTGAACTAGGAAAACTCTATTTGGATTCAACAGGACTAGAATATTTGAGAAATGAATGGATCAAGGTCAGTTCTACATGTATAAATAATCTCTCTCTACAAAACGAAAGTAAAATATGCTGTTATTTTTTATAAAGTACTAAGCAACATTAATATACCTTGCGATATTTGGATACAAATTCAAAAATATAGCTTAGCGCATTTAAATCAATCTGATTAAACGTTCTAAATTATTTTTGTTTACACCTATTAATTTTCTATAGAATTCTACATATCACATTTTCGAATTTGTGATAACGCCCACAAAGCAACTGTTTAAATGATATCATATTCGAAAAGGTGATATCCATCACCTATTTAGCAATAAATTTAGTGATATTACTTTTGAAGAAGGTGGTGTCTTTTAGTCGAAAACGTAAGTTTTTAAAAATGGGTGATATCGCGTTTTAATCCACTTTAGTTATTTCAATTTGAATAAGTGATATCACCTTATCAAATTAAGGTGACAATCTATGATTATCAGTTTTGATATTCATTATCACAAAGTTACCTAGTATTTCACTTATCTAAATAAATGATCACTTAAGTAATATAGTAAGCTTATTTTGTTTTAAACAATAAAATGCTTTCTTTGATGATTTATGCGGAAAATGAAGGTGGAAGATTGCAGAAAACATACATAACCTGTGTTAGAGGGTTATGTAATTTTTTTTCTGCAATGATCGCTACCTTCATAACCCGCGTGAATTATCAAAGAAAGCCTTTTATTGTTTATATTTACATCTTTCTTTTAAAGTGGACGTTGGTGTAATACACCTAGATATGAAAGAATATGTGAAAAACGCACAAAACACGAACTTTGTGATAAATTTCATTATATTCTTAATTGTCCGTCATTACAATAAGAAAGAAATCAATACTTACCAGCAAGTTCTACCAAAAAGAAAAAATACTATTAATACTTTTGGTTTTGAGATTGAAATAAATGAATCTGAAATCTGAATCTTTAACAAATTAACAAATTTATTGAAAAAAGTAAGAAAATGCACTTAATGACGGTTAATGTACATCAGTACGTTAGTTAAATGAAACAGCCAAATCGTCTTCTATGGGAATTTGAGTATGACATCATCATGATTATTTAGTGCAGTCCGTGATTTTTCTTAGGCTGCTGTAGGTTTCGACCAATCGATACACGGGGCGTGTAGATTTCAGTCTGGCTGTTTCTATAGAGCTATGAATTAAGTATAAGTTTCTGTAAGAAATAGAGGGTATTATGCTCGGTTGATGTAAATATATCATTATAAATTGCATGTGTGTCATTATAAAAATAATCAAATTGGCTTTTATTGCAATATAATAATTTGAAGCTGGATAAACTTAGCAGTCAAAGTAACTGACCCTACAGGCATTACTGTAAAATGAAATTCAAAATCAATGATATGATCGTAGTGATTCGGCAATTTTAAAACTGTAAATTAAATTGTTTGTAAATAAAATTGAACAATGGAAGAATGCAATTTCTGATAATGTTTTCGAGTTTTTCTAGGTAACAACAGATTAATTTGGTTTTAGTCTATTTTATCAAAATCATGTTATACATACATGTTCTTTTATCATTTTATGGCGTTATTTACAAAAACTACGTTTGTCTTTACATTTTTTGTCATAAAAAACCCAGTGCCATATTGTAAACTATGCTTTTAAAATGTTTGATAGATATAGGAAAAGGAAAAACAGCTAGGAATAGCTAAAGTTCTATACTATCTATGGTCAAGATAATGTGATTTTTTGGGTAAGGCAATTTTTTATGGTTCGTAGCTCTGAATTAACCTCTTTGAAAAGATTACTTGCATCATGAGATTTTCTTTGATAATTACATGTACATATACAGACAAAATAGATATCCATCTGCTACATACACATCCCAAAAGGAGAATAAAAAATGACAATAACAAATTGTCAACCGTCTACAATCTCAAAACTCCATAAAACGAAATAAAAATTCAAAGCAGAGCAACACGGACCTCTAAAAAGATAGAGGTAGGATCAGGTGCCTAGGAGGAGTGAGCATCCTCTGCTGACCGGTCACACCCGCAGTGTGCTCTTTGTCGCAATCGAGGAAAAAACTCCCGGAAAAGTCCGTAGACAATTAGGTGATTAACTATGGTCTAACAATTAGTATAAAAACGTCAGTCAGCATGCGACCAAGTGGAAGATTGTATTAGCTGACAAGGTCGTTGTATCCACTATAGAACTTGAGAAAAGATGACTTCACACGAGACTGTTGATAGTCCTGTTTTATCAACTTGTTTGTCAGTAGCTTGCCTCGCCTTAGAAACTGCTCATACGAAGAGCATGCTATTGCGTATCGAATGTGTTAACTATGTGTTTATAAGCCATTTTTAGACTGCTGTTGTGATTGTTTTGTAAGTGACCAGACAGTCAAACAAGCAAGGGAAATAGTGGTGCGTCCGTGTGCCAGATGTCAGTTGACAGGTACATGTATGTTGATACAGCCCTCTAAGATCAGTTTATTTCCTATCATTTTACTTCTCAAACAAGCCTCTTTCACTGTACTTTTGTTGAAAAAGATTTATAAACAATGGTTTACCTAAATCATCTATAACTTATGCATATCTTATAATAATTGTACAGTCTAATTATTAGAATTTTCTCTGGTTTATGCTTTGTGAGGCCCTATTTTACAAATTTACATGTACATCGGATGTCATCCTGAAGAACTAAGAAAGCATTTATTTATTTATCAAACAAGTTAAACAACAGCTACTGTCAAAAGATTCTATATTAAGTTTGGCTGAAATTGGCCCAGTGGTTCTTGAGAAGAAGATGAAAATGTGAAAAGTTTACAACAACGACGACGACGACAACGACAGACAACGGACAAATTGTGATCAGAAAAGCTCACTTGAGCCTTTGGCTCAGGTGATCTAAAAAGCAATTAATATGAGGTTCTACATGTTGTTTTTTGTGCAAATTATGCATACAAGAACAGAGCAATGTCTTTTTAATCACTCAGAAGAGCTGTCGAACTGCGCAGCTGCAGACTTATTTTGAAGATTTAAATATCTGAAAAAATATGAAGAGGGTTCATTAGTGTTCTCTCTACAACCATTTGTTGAGAAAAAGTTTTTGCACATTTATGTTGTAACTTTGCCTTAAAGTAGGGTACCCTATTTTTATCAGTTGGCATGGAATCTGGTTTTAGAACAAGAAAAATCCAGTCTAAACTTAGAACTCCTGTGTCTATGGAGACACATTTACGTTATATTTTCTTAGAGAAAAATAAATATCAATTCAAAATAATCTGTGTTGAATGTGCCATACATCACTAAAGTTTGTTTTGGATTTTTTTTCCAGTTCTATAAGTATAAATGTAAGTAAATAAGTGGGATAGAGGTCCAAAAAAGTGATTTTATTGTATAAAAAAATGTACATCTATTTTTTAATGAAAATATAGCTTCTATGTGCTTTGATAGACACAGACAAAAATATCTCGTGAAAATTGATAATTTCTAAAACCCATTTTAAGAATAGGGTACCCTATTTTGAAACAACGTTGCAACCTAAATAAGAAAGCTTAGACCTTTTCCATAACAAATGGTTGTAGAGTGGACAACACTGACTTGCTTTCATATTTTTTAGTCTTGAATTTAAGTCTGTAGTTGTGCAGTGCTAAGTGATTCAAAAATGAATCGTTCTGTTTTTGTGTGCATAATTTGCATACAATACAGCATTTAGAACTTCATATTTAATGCTTTTTTAGCTCACCTGAGGTGAAAGCTCAAGTGAGCTATTCTGATCACATTTTGTCCTTCGTCCGCCTGTCCGTCCGTCTGTCTGTCCGTCCGTCTGTAAACTTTTTACATTTTGAACTTCTTCTCTAAAACCGCTTGGCCAACCAAATTTGGAACAAAGCATCCTTATGGGAAGGCAAATATAAATTGCAGAAATGAAAGACCGATCTTCATTCAAAGCGGAGAAAACCTCGAAACTGTAGAAAAAGGGGGGTGCATTTTTAAAAATCTTCTTCTCAAGAACTACTGAGTCAAATTCAACGCAATTCAGCAAAGATAATCCTTATGGAAAGGAAAATATAAATTGCAAAAATGATGGGCTAATTCTGTTTCAAATCTGAGTTATTACGAAAATAATATTAAAGGAAAGGCGTGTTTCAATCAGTTTATAGCTTCGGGTTCGGTATTCTATACGAGTCTAGGTAAAATGGGTAGGCAAACCCGGGCCGGGACAAAATAAAAGCCGGGGCAAATCGAGATTTTTTAATTTACGTCGATAATAATGAACCAATGTCATTGAAATTTTTAGGATATGTTACAGACCGGTATAATTGTATTCGCTGTAAATATTGATAGACAACAATGCGTATTTTGGAATTTATTGACGATTGTTGATTTCCAAGTTGGTAAAATGGGTAGGCAGACCGGGGTCGCCATTTTACCTGTTTACGGGTTTGTCATGACAAAGTTTGTGGCCTTAAAAACTTAATAATTCATCTTTAATTCCTTACTTCTAAAACGAGGCAGCGATGACGTATGATAAAACGGGTCGATCTGACAAAGCTGAATTTGTTTGTTGTGTTACAGTTCGCTGAGAAGGGAATCTTTCAAACATGCAAAATACATTGGTGCCGATTTTATGTAGTAAATATCTGTAATTCAGTATGATCTTTTGCGTAATGGTTGACTAAAGCAATGTGTTTTGTTGAGATGCTCAGCATTTTCTCGAGTTTATTCAGTTTAAATAGAGTTTAATCTCGCTGACGGAAATATGTAGGTATACATATGATTCATTTTGAAAAATAAATTGTGCTCTTTTTTTGGTTATAGTGCATGTTTCTTTAATATGTTTAATTGTTTACAATTTCTATTTACTAACCATATTTGAGTATTTGAGTGTTAAACTTCGAATCATAAGCAAGATACAGAGCTTTGCTCACAATTCTATGTTTGTACACAGATCTGAGGCCATTTTTTTGTTTCCATTTTAAATGCTGAATAGGAAATACAAAGTTAAAAATATTAAGCTAAATGTAATAAATTCATGTGAACAAAATATGACTCAAACCTAGCATAATTGTAAGCTCTGTATCTTGCTTATAATTCTACGATTGATGCTGAAATTTTGGTTGATCATTAGAAATGTCTTGCTAAACGTTAAATACTTGTACAAAAAAAAAATAATGGGTGATATGCTGTAACTACTCTCTGGGGGCCCCTCTTTATACAATGAATAATATAAAAATCTACATCAATTTTGATAGTTTTCATACACGAAAAATTATCCTGGTTTGAAGCCATTTTTTTTTTATTTTTGAATAAAGATGAAAATAATGGGTGGGCCTAAGTAAAATAGAGTGATATGCCTGTGAATACATTGATTTTTATAGTTCTTTAACATGTCACGTGACAACATTTTTCATTCAAGTGTATTCAACAATCAAGTGTGAGTAAGGTTATAAAAGTCACGCGAGTTTCCGCCAGGTAAACAACAGTCGTTTTATTATAATGGGGAAAACAAATTTTAAAAATATTTAAATGTTTTTAATTTGAGGAATTGAGCGCATTGAGGTACAATTTTCTTCTTCACATCAATAGGAATCTTTTTAATAAAATACAATAACTAGTAAGTAGTTGAGGAAGAAAATGTACCTGTATGCTATCATATATTTTGAACGCTTTATAAAGTGGGGGAGAGGGGGAGGATCAGTCCGAAATATTTAGGAAAATGGAATTTAAGTTAACAGTGTACCCCTACCAAATGTTTAGTTTTATATCTTGCGTAGGATTTTCTTATTCTCGGTAAAAATAGTATTCCATAAAGGTACAATGTCAAAGATTACGTGTATGCAAAAAAAGTGTAAAATTCGAATACTTTACAATATTTGTTTCTCGTTATTCTACCGAGGGGTCATATGCACACTTTCTTTTGAACGCCCATTTAAAGTCATTGTTGCTCAGGTGAGCGATGTGGCCCATGGGCCTCTTGTTATCTGTTGGCAACAGTTTTGGTCAGCTTCTGGCAGAAACAAACCAGTTCAAAAATGTTTACATTCTTATCCTCAAATGTACAAAATGGCTGCACATCCCCCTTAGTGTAAAATAATGCGAGAAAAATAAGCATTTATTATATACGCGTGTGGGATAAAATAAAAGTCCACCTCGGGTCCAGATTTAAGGCCTGGGACTCGGCAGAGCCTCGTCCTAGATCGTGGATCTTGTCACCTCGGTGGAATTTCACTATCCCACACTCGTGCTAATGAATGATTCTAATATTCCTAGTATATCAAATGACAAAAAAATGTTTCATTTGCAAAACATCGCTCTTTATTTCCCATTCATACAAAGATATATAAGAAAAATGTCAATATTTGACTGATTTTGAATGAATTACAAAAAATAGCGTCACTTCTGTCATCATATATTACCAGTGAGTGCAAATAAATCAGATAACTAAGTGAAAAACATATATTATATAAATAAAAAAAAAAAAAATAACGTAACAATGTAGGACATAAATTTTTGGATCTTGAAGAAGTGTACACCAAGAAATACAAAACACGTTTAGAGCAAATTCGGAGAATACGCGATGAATTTCTCTTAAACTCGCGTCTTCGTCTATGAGAATCAAGGAATGCAACCCTGGAATTAAAAGGAAATTGGAAATAATGAGAAACAGTATGAAAGAGCAAGCAAGTCAAATTAAGGGATTGGTCGACGCCATTTTAACAGAAAATCTGCTCGATTTATACAGTTACGAATCATCTGCTGTTGAGAAACTGGAAAACCAAGAGAAGGTTATAGAGACCTATGTCACTCATGTGCAAGATACATGTATGTTGGAAGAATATAAAAATTCAATGTCTTTTGGAAATCCCGTTGAGTTTTTGTCCGGTATAAATGACACTCTAGATGTGAAATTCGAGCCTATCCCCGAAGTCTCAAACCTAAGTCCAGGAAACTTTTCCCAAGGAAAATTGAACAAGGAAGAAATACGTAAAAAATTTGGTGTATTAACAAAACAAACAAATGAAACATGAGTTGTTGATTATGAAAATACTTTTATTATAAGTGTGTAAATATTTGACCCTCTAAACACTATATTACAAATTAATATTCGGCATAAAAATATCGGTCTTCAATCTTATTTTACTAATTGATATACATGCAATTAATATTTTAGAGTAACGTTAAGTCAAATAAAGGGATTTTAATACATATATGCAGGCATAAAATCAAGATCATAATGTAGATATACGTGTATAAAATTTATGCATAATACTATTTAATGGCCAAATAGCATACCACTCTATTGAAATATGTACATACCTTAATAAACACACTAGTATCGATTGATGCAATTGCATTTATATTATAATTTTAATTTGATACATAACATTTATATAACGGTTTTTATTTGATATATACTAGTAGGTTAAATTTTCGTTACAATATAAATATTAAATCTTAGCAATGCTATTCTTTATCCTATTCGAATAGGTAATATAATTGATTCTAAAAAATATGTACTATCAGCTATTGGAACAAGCGTTGACACCGATTCGAATATGTGATATCATCTCTTCAAAGTGAATTAGAAATTTTAGATATGTGTTTCTTTTTCCGTTTTAAGAGAATCTCATAAACATGATATAGATTTATTACAGTATATGTACCCACCAATCAAAGAGTGGAGAACTAGGTTTTCTGCCTCGGCCACTATCTGTGTTGGAAAGCAAGAATTTGGCCCGATGTTATAACACTTTTTGGGAGTTGATTTTTAATCAACTCTCCTATGCAGTTACTCTGGCAAACCGAAAGTGAAACAGTGTTTGGACCTAAGCACAAATCATCACCGCTGACAAGAGTTAGTTCTTGAAATAATAGATAAATGCGGTGTAATGTATCCTGAACCATTGTTTTTCAGGAAAACGTATTTATAAATACCTTGAAAATAGTCAGATTTTAAATAGTACGAACAATTTAGATATTTTTTGTAGTCGTATGTATTCCTACGCCAGAGCGTTCAACCAGACGCTCGGCTGTCTCCGTAAATCTCCGACAAGCAGAGAGTCTCTCTTTGTAGTCGGAGATTAACGGAGACAGCCGAGCGTCTGGTTGAACGATACTAGAGTTCAATATTGCTTGAATCCAGACATGTGTACAATTTTTAGAAATATTTTGATTACTGATACATGGTTTGATGGAATTAATTATATCTTTAAATATTACACAATATGATTCATATGGGGTTTTCTCGAAATTCTTGTCGGAAAAGTCCGAGAATTCATATTATAAAAATGTGCGTGATTTAAATAGAGATAAGAAATTACTTGTCATGCTAAATAACATATCGTTGATTCTAAAATAAATAATAATTATCGATAAAATCAACTCCCGTCAGTACTTCAGTACTTTGATTTGAGTACGATCTTATACTCCATATCGTTATTAATCAATATTAATCAGATGCACTTGTGGGGTCCCTTCTTTGATTTTAGTGAAAATGTAAGTTAGTTCTAAACATTACAAAGGATGCGGGATGCATAAAATTATAACACTTTCTATTACCCACTTATTAATCATTTATCATTTATGTTACATACCACAAACCTTGGAAAGCGGAAATTTTTTATAGAATAAGCGGTAAATCAGTGGCGGATTCAAAGGGGGGGGGGGCGCTGCCCCTCCCCTTTCCCCTAAATTTGTCAAAATAAAGTTAAATCATACCCTTCTGCCAAATAATTGAAGAACTTGCGAGTCTTAATTATCATAATTGTTTTTTTTTTGGAAACTCATGGGATTTCTCTACGTTAGACTGATTTTAATTGTGTAGTATGAAGAAAACCCGTGGGTTCAGTAATGCAACGTACAAAGAAAACCCATTTTGATTACGCTTTCCTTGGGTTCAAATGTGATCAGTCACCTACCTTTAAGTAATTGATTATACTATAGCTAGTGTTTTTAACGACTCTTCCATGTTTATTATAATACAAACTGGCATGGTTATATTTTTTAAAACTTCATTTACTTCATCCCATTGAACTTGATTTTCTAAACAGATTAATTTACAGCCATTCGAAAGAAAAAAAAAAAGAAAATGTTTCTTATATTTCTGGATGGCAGTGGGATTTGTGGGATAACTGCAGGTCTTAAATCTACAAACCTTTAAAAATTGTAAATAACTTCATTACTTTAAGTATAATCACGAGAAGAAATATCACAAAAGTCTAAATTTGAAGACTTTATTTTTACCCAACAGAATCTCTAGAATCCAGGAGCTTCCGGAGCCGGCTTTGCCTCCTGGGTCACCAACAGGGCTTTGACCTGGACCAACTGGGGATCTCAAGGCGGCCCCCGGACCCCCTGCCTTATACTGGCGCCCCCTCTAACTTCAAATCCTGGGTCCACCCCTGGTACTTAATATTTCAAAAAGGAGTTGGTGTGTGTGTGGGGGGAGGGGTTCGAATCCTACTTTATGTGATATGTATATATGTGATATGATATATATATATATATATATATATATATATATATATATATATATATATATATATATATATATATATATATGTGTGTATATGTGTATGTATATATATATATATATATATATATATATATATATATATATATATATATATATATATATATATATATATATATACACACACTTCTAATTTTCATAGAGCAGCTTCGAATTCTGTCTGTGGAAAATACTGGCTATTAAAAATCGCTTTTCCTCTATAGTGTAAAAAATGCTGTGAAAATGTGATAATTAAGAATAATTTTGTACAAGAATCATTTCGGTTTTTTTTAAATATCAAAACCGTTAAAAAAATAAAAAGCTATTATGAAAGTTAACAAATCTATCTTACTTGAAATTTAGAAACTAATCAAGAATCAGCAGTAAGTAATTAAAACGCATGTTAAAGGGCATTAGATGATTTTTAAATCATTTACTTAAATGAAGATTGCAAATTTTCAATTTTTATATTGGCAATATTTTTAAATTATGACGTACATATTTGGCTTCCTATGTGACCTTACATACTAGCTGCAGAGATCTATTTATTTAATTTACTGCCGGAGGGTAAGGTTTCCATTCCGAACCATCTACCAGTATTTGATTTTTATTTTCCAAATATCAAAGTCATTTTGACCACAGAACATCACCTACCTCATGATCTTTATTATTTATTTCAAATTAAAACATCGAGAGCATAAACATCTCTAAGTAAACGTTAAGTGAAATGCATTATATTTGGTTTATAATATTCGATTATAAACGCTCGAATATAAGGACGGTGGGTCCCAGTGATCCCATAGACTTAAGTCTTATATTAGTGTCTTTCCACAAATTATTATTTAAAAATAAAATTTGGTGTTATGACATCAAATTTTATTCCTAAATAAGCATTAATGGAAAGACATTAAGTAGGATCGATGTATATATTCTACTTGAGAATTCGGGTAATTTACAGTTAATTAAAATAAAGCTTGTTTATGTAAAACAATTTTGATAACACTTTAATTAATTATAACACGCATGATGGAAGATAGAGAGAGAGAGAGAGAGAGAGAGAGAGAGAGAGACCGTTCATTACCTCGTTCCTTTAAAAGTTGTTTATATCTACGCCCCCTACCCTTTTTTCCAGAAACATTTGACATAATCAGAATTTGTTGATAAGTTTCCCAATAACACTGGATCTATCCAAAATTATAGATGGAGACACATCTCCATACTTGAAGATGTAAATGTAAATAATATGTTACATTTTGTTGATAGATAATTAATCTGAATACATGTACAGTTTGAGTTCATTCCAGGACTATTTACATGATTTACCGTGCTCTATCTTACTCCAGACACGTAAAATTTCCTCCACCGGATTTTGGAGTATACTCCAAATAGTACTCAGCGGAGAACGTACTCTAAAACTTTTATAACCTCGGATTTTAAAGTGGTACTCAGTGGAGCACATACTCGGAGTACGGAGTACGAGTTTGAGTACGAGTATGAAAAAAGTTTAATAACCTCGGGGCCTGATTAAGCTATGGAGCTTTCTCAAATTTTAATCTAAATTAAATGTAGTGCAAGCATATTAGATTGTTACATATTGTAAAGTTTGTGTGTTATAAGATATAATTTTACCATCATAGCATGTATATACATTAAAATGGAATTTATTTACCATTTTATCAATGAAATATATATATGTATGAAGATGAATTTAAGGAAGAGCTGCAACCAAAACTATTGTAACAGGTTTATCCGTTGATGTTTAAATAACAAATCAACACTCCTGTTGAGGTTCGTTAAACGGGCCTTTATTAACACCAGTTATAGAAATAGATATGACCCTGTAATAACAATATAACAAATATAAATATACGGCATAAAACACATAAGCTTTAAGTAATTACGTATTGATGTACAATCAATATATTCAAGTATTTTATCTTTATAAAGGGAAATAACTCATACAAGTAAACTACACTTTACATAGTATCTCCTTTATATCAATTTACATGTATTTACTCTTGAGTCATAAAACCATTGCCATAATTATATAATGCATACATTACATTATGATATTCTAGGCATCAAAACATACACATACCATTCTATGGGAATAGGCCCCATGTACAAGTTGCAAGTTCAATATGACGACTCAGTTTGCATGTGCATTCTGTAATTAATTATGCAACTAGAACTATTACACTATCATAAAAGTGGTTTTAATTAAAACACATATAGGGAGACTTCAGTTATTATAACTATTTACACTTTAACTTATTATTTCAAATGTCTCTAGATCACTCTCACTATCCATTCAAATAGAGAAAGTGCAAAAGAGTTATTTTTTATTTTCCCGATTACGACAAAGAGCACACGGCGGGTGTGACCGGTCAGCAGAGGATGCTCACTCCTCCATGGCACCTGATCCTACCTCTATCTTGGAGGTCCGTGTTGCTCTGCTTTGAATTTGTATTTCGTTTTATGGATTTTTGAGATGGTTGACGGTTTGTTATTGTCATTTTTTCATAAATATGATTAAATACTGATTTGACATTTAGTAAATATATTAGAAATGATATAAATATTAGTGATTATAAATTAACTTACCAAGAAGAGATGTAACTGTCAAAAATGTCTCTAAACTTATATTAGATCTACTCTCTTCAAACTCTTGACAAAGATTGAACTAAAACCCAAAGAACTTTTGAAGGGAAAATCCACCAACCAACCAATGAAATTAAAAGACACAACTTAACTTTGACAATAATATAATTATTGCCCTATTAAGTTGTCATTAATGAATGCACACTAATATATTTTAAGATCCAATGAATGATTATTATAGAATTCAATATATATGCATTCAGAAAATCATAAAAATATCAAAATGAAATGATATATGTAATACACATGTAATTAAATCATAAAATATGAGACTGCTACACTATCAAAATGCTTTTTAGATATTTCGCTTCATTAATGTACAATTAAATGTACGTCGTACAAAATAAATGCAAATGTAATAGCTTAAATCCCTACAAATTCAGTATTTAGTCAAATACGACCCATGCTCTCCATCATTTAAAGTCACGAAATCAACGTATCTCTTTTCATTGGATGATTCAGAAGCACTTATGGGGTCCGACCAATTTTTGAATTTAGTGAGACTAAAAATGCAAAGGATAGGGGATACATGAAAATATAGCACGTTCTATTACTTATTTTATTAATATATGCTAGATATGCCACAAACCTTGGAAAGGGGAAACGTTTATGATTTTAATCTTTATAGAGCAGCTATTGTACGTCGAAAACATTGGCTTTCCTATAGGGTGTCAAAATGTTATGAAATATGATAATTTAGAATTATTTTGTACAAAGTTTATTTCATTTTTTCGAAACACAAAACCGTTAAAAATAATCAAAACATAGTCTGAAAATTAACAAAAAGCAATGCTACCTGGAAATATAGAAACTAGACAAGAATCAGCAATGAAGTAATTAAAGAAGCATGTTAAAGGACATCAAATGTAAATTAAAAAAAAAAACCCGCAAATTTTCAATTTTGTGTTTGCAATACTTTAAAATTATGAAGTACACTTTTGGCTTCCTAAGGTGTATTTTTTTAATATAGGTCAGAACTTTTATTTTAATTTTCCCGCCGGAAGTTAGGGTTTCCTTCCCGAATCATCTATCAGTATTTGAATTTCATCATCCAAATATTAGTCATTCTAGTGTTGTAGACTAGTTTTTCTATAAATTACAATCGTTTTTTGTATGAATTTGAGAAAAACTTCGTAAACCGTTTTAAAAGGCCTGCAGATACATTTTGATTACCCTTATAGTCTTTGGTAGTTACGAACCAAACCGAAAGTACACCAGTGAATTGACACCTCCTATTGACTCCTGTGCGGTGATATCGTTCTAACGTTAAATACAACTTTTCTTTACCAGTGTTACCTATAAGCAGGTAGGCAAATATAACTTCATTATAGAAAGCGTGTACATTTTAAAATCACCACAAAGTGACTTCCTTGTCCAATAGGCCTATCCAAGTGAGACATATTCAGGTTACAAATTTTAACCTTTATCCTTTATTTTGCACTCTTTCAATCCTGTACAAAGATTGTATCTTTCAAATGTATTAAGGGCCTAATAACATTATTAGAATATTCGAAATGTTTGACCCATCCTGTGACCTCATGTTTGTGGGACGTGGAGCTGAGATCGACCTTCTGTATAAGTGCTGGCACGTTATAATTATGTTTTATTTCTTCGGTATGCTGGCTATCATCTCACCACGTAGCTCGACTAAAGCTGAACACCGCTCGTAAATAGGCACTGTCCGCCATAGTTTTCTTTCAGCACTGCTGTCCCTACAACCCCTATATAAGGCGAAGACCTCTAAACAGTTCAAAGTATTTTGCTGTAGAGCTAGTCTCACCGATGTAGACGTACACTTTGCCTCGCCGTGTTACTAGGTCGCGAAGAAATTATCAAATTTTACGCACTTTTTTAAAGCCAGGAAAATACTAACATCAAATAAATTGGTCAATGCATTATTTACAAACAGAATATGCACATGAATAAGAAATAAATGCATAAAATCCAAAGACCACGAAAGGAATACTACACGTCGGCCACGTCGGAGTTTCAGGAGTGCAACTGAAACTCGTGGCCGAGATGTAAGTCCGCAGGTTAGACCTCTTCAGCGAAGTACTTTGAACTGTTAAGAGGTCTGCGCCTTATATATGGGTTGTAGGGACAGCAGACGTAATGAAAAAAAGAAATATGGCGAACAGTGCCTATTACGAGCGGTGTTCAGCTTTAAGCAGTTTTGTAGACATAAAGCTAGGACTGGTTGTCATGGCCATGTAACATTAAAAATTTTAACGGTAGAAGAATCCAGTCCACTGTCCACAGTTTTTGTCAAAGTTCAAAACTGAGTAATCATTTTGTCAGATGCAACGTATGTACATGTAGTAACTTTAAGGAAAATAATAATTTATTGATAATGTGACCTTTAAATTTCCGAATAAAAAAAGTTGTATCAATTTCAACAATTTCGATAAATAGTTTTACTATTTAAACAATTTCGATAAATAATTTTACTATGTAAGTTTTATTATTTCTAAAATACTTTTTGACATTCAGATTTGGGCGCACAGAACACCCGCTTTGTGAAATGAGTCGTTCATACAAACCTCAAATAGAAATATCTGATCTGGATCAAAAGAAGTTACAGTTCCTCATCAAATCGCCTCCAAATCAGCAGGCAGTAGCGAAACAGTTGGAGGTTGTTTATGGGAATCCTATCTGGCCTAAAAAGACCAAATCTACCTCTCTCACTGTAGAATGCACCTTGACTTCGGAAACAAAGGATTGTCAACAACTTTTAGGAACATGGGAAACGAATGTGAAAGAAAAACTAAACTTATTTCTAGATCAGCTGCTTGTTGTCAAGCACACTACTTTACAGGAGGCCTACCCTTTGGTTCTAAATAAGCTAATGACCCTGACTATTCGGAATCCAGATACCGTAGCCGTTGTTTTGGAGAAAAGTAGCAATGAGCTTTACGTGACGGGTTATAGACAAGCAGTCACAGATGTGTCCCACCAAGTCAGTGAAATCATTCACAAAATCATGGCTGAAAACGGATTTACACAAGGTGGGTCTATCATATATGTAAGAATTGCCTCTCAAATTAATACCACTGGTTCAATTTCATCGGTGTTCGATGCATTTTTTACTTTATATAAAATGGTTATGTATGCCTTTAAAAAAAATGAGAATCTATATTGTATTATAGTATATGCTCTGTCAAAAGGCGCTTTGTATGATTTTATATCTCTAAAGCCATTAAGTTTCATTCAATCAAACATTTATGTCTGATGCATTTTCCTAACCTTTTGGAGCACTCCTATTAACTTCTGTTTATTCATTTATTTATAAATGTAGAATATATTAAAAAATACATTTTCCTTCCTCTCATTTGTAAACGACATTACATTTCACACAATAGACCTTTGGAAATGATATTTCTTCTGTATTCTAAGAAGTCTGCTTTAATTAAAATGAATATAAACGATATTAATTTTGTTCAGGAGAAGACGTACCCGACCTTGCTATGTCTCAGCATCACATAGAATGTCAGACTGAGACGTGCGGAAGTTATTCCGAATTTTACTGCAATTCCTGTCATCAGAGGATGTGTGGCGAATGCCGAGATCAACATCTGAAACACCCCGATAGTTCCCAACACGAAGTAAGCAGATACGAGGATAGAACGTTGACGGTCTCGTCCGTTCCATGTAAATTACATCCCCGGCAACAACTGACCCTGTGCTGCAAAAAATGCCAACAAGCGATCTGTGCTTTATGTACGACAATAGAACACGATGGTCATGGTTTTTTGAATCTTGAGAAGGTATACACCAAGAACTACAAAACACGCATTGAGGAAATTCGGAGAATTCGCGATGACGTTCTCCCAAAATCTCGTCTTCGTCTTAAAGAATCAAAGAATGCAACACTGGAAGCAAAGGAGAATGTGGAAATGTTGAAAAACAGTATGAAAGAGCAAGCAAATCGAATCAAGGTATTGGTCGATGACATTTTAACTAAAAATCTACAAGATTTACAGAGGTATGAAGCGTCTACTGTTGAGAAACTAGAAAATCAAGAGAAAGTTATGGATTCCTATGTTAATCGATTGCAGACTTTACTTGAAGAATATAAACATTCCATATCTTCTAGCAATCCCACTGAGTTTTTGCCTGAGATGTTCAATACCCCCATTGTGGATTTAGACCCTATTCCTGAAGTCAATAAAGAAAGTCTCAGAAACTTTTCTGGTGGAAAGCTGAACAAGGATGAAATAAGTAGACAGTTTGGGAAATTGACCTAACAAACAGATTATATATGGAGGCTGGGAGGTCAACAAATTACCCATCAGATCGACCCTCAATCTTTGGATCTTTACAGTTAATATTTACATTTTCAATTGTCTTTGTCTGTGATAACATTACGAATCCATTTTGAAGCCTATAACCCAATAATTTCATAAAAAGCTGGGCGACACAAAATGGGCGTGTCTTATAGCGTAACCGAAACATGGTATTGGCTGCGTAGTAATACATAGCATGTGCTACATGTAAAAAATAGTGATTTTAAAATTTTGTTTTAAACTGTAGAAATTGGAAATAATATAAATATAAGAAATAATAAATCATTCTTTTAATATTATGAGGTGATAATTTCGGTCGGAGCGTGGTCAAATCTATCATAAAGCCCTTCGGGCTTTATTGGATTTGACCACGCCTCGACCGAAATCATAACCTCTCAATACTAAAAGAATAATTCCTTATTCCTTAATTATTTACGATTTAGACAAGAAAGATGAGTTAAAAAGATTCCAAATATTTTAAATTCAATAATTGATTATAAGCCTATATCTTCATATAGGGATCTTCTTCTAGTTTAATATTCTCTAAAATGACCACGGTCATCCATTTACTGCAAACTTATTGAAAATAAAAATATTTTGAAATTGTTGTGCTTTTGAAGCATTAGAACTTATGAAAATCGTCATAGTTTAACCGTTAGAAATACAACATTCGAATGTAATTTAATAAGGATATTCTTTTTTCAATCAAAATACTTTTATTATAATACATTTTACGAACAGTAGTCTAATATGGTTTTATCTTCAAATGTCTGGATTCTATTTGTTTTTTGTTTTGCACTATAGCATATTGCTTACGCGGTCTTCCAACTCTATTCCACTCAAAGTTCTTTACTACTACCAAAGGTCTTTGGTGCTCGTCAGATACACTACATTTGTACATGTTTATATTTCGGATAAAACACTTTGCCGGATAATTATGTTAGTGCCAAGGTAGCATTTTTGCACCCGCTTAAGATGTAGCTTCGGAAAAATCCATAAATACCAAATGATAGACCATTGTCTAGAGAGTATATAACCACTTTTGTTTTAGTGTGTTTCACCTGACAGGTGAGATATTTACCTTTTAAAAATTAATATCCTATAGGAAAATGATAACTCCAAAAGGAGAAACGATTGAAAACCGAAGTGACGGTTTACAAAGTGATACCCATTATACCCGGCGTCTTTTAAATAGAAATAGATGTAAACCTTCTCACAAATACTAAAACAAAACAAGAAATTGCTTTTTACCATCAAATTATGAAGATTTATTTTACTTTTTAAGCAAAATCTATTTTGAATGTGGTACTGTGTTACTGTAATGCTGATTTGATCAGAGTTATGGCTTTTGTTGATCAGGTGAGTGATGTGGCCCCTGGGCCTCATGTTTCTTATCTTGTTTGAAAAAAAGTTTGTATAGTATATTTATACACATGTATGTGTTTTGTTTGTTGCTTTTTTCTATTTTGATATATGGTTTCAATCAAAAATATATGTTTTGACTTTAAAAAAAATGTATTTAATTGCATTTTGTATTTGCAATTAAAAGAAAAATTCAAAATATTCTTCTAACTACGAAATTAGCCTGGTAATGCACCCTGAGTTTTTGGGCATGAACAGGTTTTAATGCAAATGAAGAGAAATGATTTATCAAGGAAAATTATATAAAACTAAGGTACGTCGCATCTGTCCTTAAGTGTAACTGAGTTCACTGGCCTGATATCTAGTATTATATAGAGTGTTACTGAGTTCACAGGCCTCATATCTAGTATTATATAGAGAGTAACTGAGTTCACTGTCCTAATATCTAGTATTATATAGAGTGTAACTGAGTTCAAGGGCATAATATATAGTACTAAATAGAGTGGTACTGAGTTCAAGGGCCTGAAAACTAGTATTATATAGAGTACTAAGTTTACATCCTCATATCTAGTATTATATAGAGTGTAACTGAGTTCACGGGCCTCATATCTAGTATCATATAGAGTGTACCTGAGTTCACGGGCCTGATATCTTAGTATTATATAGAGTGGTACTGAGTACACGGGCCTGATATCTACTATTAAAAGGAGTGGTGCTGAGTTCACGGGCCTCATATCTAGTATTATATAGAGTGTTACAGAACTCATTAGCTTGATATCTAGTATTATATAGAGTGTTAATGAGTTTACGGGCATCACATCTAGTACTATATAGAGTGTTACTGAGTTCACTAGCCTAATATTTAGTATTAAATAGAGTGGTACTGAGTTCGTGGGCCTGAAATCTAGTATTATATAGAGTACTAAGTTTACATCCTCATATAGAGTGTTACTGAGTTCACGGGCCTGATATCTTAGTATTAAAAGAAGTGGTACTGAGTTCACGGGCCTCATATCTAGTATTATATAGAGTGTTACAGAACTCATGGGCTTGATATCTAGTATTATATAGAGTGTTACTGAGTTTACGGGCATCACATCTAGTACTATATAGAGTGTTACAGAGTTCACTAGCCTAATATCTAGTATTAAATAGAGTGGTATTGAGTTCGCGGGCCTGAAATCTAGTATTACATAGAGTGGTACTGAGTTCACGGGCCTGAAATCTAGTATTATATAGAGTGGTACTAAGTTCACATCCTCATATCTAGTATTAAATAGAGTGTTCCTGAGTTCACGGGCCTAATATATAGTATTATATAGAGTGTTACTGTGTTCATGGACAATATATCTAGCATTAGATAGAGTGGTACTGAGTTCACGGGCCTGATATCAAGTATTATATAGAGTGTTACTGAGTTCACGGGCCTGATATCTAGTAATATATAGAGTGGTACCGAGTTCACGGGCCTGATATAAAGTATTATATAGAGTGTTTCTGAGTTCACGGGCCTAATATCTAATACTATATAGAGTGTTACTGAGTTCATGGGCAATATATCTAGCATTATATAGAGTGGTACTGAGTTCACGGGCCTGATATCAAGTATTATATAGAGTGGTACTGAGTTCGTGGGCCTGACATCTAGTATTATATAGAGTACTAAGTTTACATCCTCATATTGAGTGTTACTGAGTTCACGGGCCTCATATCTAGTATCATATAGAGTGTACCTGAGTTCACGTGCCTGATATCTTAGTATTAAAAGAAGTGGTACTGAGTTCACGGGCCTCATATCTAGTATTATATAGAGTGTTACAGAACTAATGGGCTTGATATCTAGTATTATATAGAGTGTTACTGAGTTTACGGGCATCACATCTAGTACTATATAGAGTGTTACAGAGTTCACTAGCCTAATATCTAGTATTAAATAGAGTGGTACTGAGTTCGCGGGCCTGAAATCTAGTATTACATAGAGTGGTACTGAGTTCAAGGGCCTGATATCTAGTATTATATAGAGTGGTACTAAGTTCACATCCTCATATCTAGTATTATATAGAGTGTTCCTTAGTTCACGGGCCTAATATATAGTATTATATAGAGTGTTACTGAGTTCATGGACAATATATCTAACATTAGATAGAGTGGTACTGAGTTCACGGGCCTGATATCAAGTATTATATAGAGTGTTACTGAGTTCACGGGCCTGATATCTAGTAATATATAGAGTGGTTCCGAGTTCATGGGCCTGATATAAAGTATTATATAGAGCGTTTCTGAGTTCACGGGCCTAATATCTAGTACTATATAGAGTGTTAATGAGTTCATGGGCAATATATCTAGCATTATATAGAGTGGTACTGAGTTCACGGGCCTGATATCAAGTATTATATAGAGTGATACTGAGTTCACGGGCCACATATCCTGTAATATATAGAGTGGTACTGAGTTTACGGGCAATATATCTAGTACTATATAGAGTGTTACTGAGTTCATGGGCAATATATCTATTATTATATAGAGTGTTACTGAGTTTACGGGCCACATATCCAGTAATATATAGAGTGGTTCTGAATTCACGGGCCTGATATATAGTATTATAAAGAGTGGTACTGAGTTCACGGGACTCGTGTCTAGTACTATATAGAGTGGTACTGAGTTCACGGGCCACATATTCTGTAATATATAGAGTTGTACTGAGTTCACGGGACATATATCTTGTAATATACAGAGTGGTACTGAGTTCACGGGCCACGTATCTAGTATTATATAGAGTGTTACTAAGTTCACGGGCCACATATCCTGTAATTCAGGATATTCCTGAGTTCACGGGCCTAATATATAGTATTATATAGAGTGTTACTGAGTTCATTGGCAATATCAATTTATAGAGTGATACTGAGTTCACGGGCCTGATATCTGGTAATATATAGAGTGGTACCGAGTTCACGGGCCTGATATATAGTATTATATAGAGTGTTACTGAGTTCACGTGCCTAATATCTAGTACCATATAGAGTGTTACTGAGTTCATGGTCAATATATGTAGCATAATATAGACTGGTACTGAGTTCACGGGCCATATATCTTGTAATATATAGAGTGTAACTGAGTTCACGGGCTTCTCATCTAGTACTATATAGAGTTGTACTGAGTTCACGGGCGACATATCCTGTAATATATAGAGGTACTGAGTTCACGGGCCTCGTATATAGTATTATATAGAGTGTAACTGAGTTCACGGGTCACATATCATGTAATATATAGAGTTGTACTGAGTTCACGGGCCATATATCTTGTAATATATAAAGTGTTACTGAGTTCACGGGCCTCGTATATAGTATTATATAGAGTGTAACTGAGTTCACGGGTCACATATCATGTAATATATAGAGTTGTACTGAGTTCACGGGCCATATATCTTGTAATATATAAAGTGTTACTGAGTTCACGGGCCTCGTATATAGTACTATATAGAGTGTTACTGAGTTCATGGGCAATATATCTAGCATTATATAGAGTGGTACTGAATTAACGGGCCTGATATCAAGTATTATATAGAGTGTTCCTGAGTTCACGGGCCACATATTCTATAATATATACTAGAGTGATACTGAGTTCATGGGCCTTATATCTAGTATTATATAGAGTGGTACTGAGTTTACGGGCCTGATATATAGTATTATATAGAGTGGTACACTACGGTCAACGCGGTTTGCGTATTTACCGCGAGTCCTCGTGGTGTGAAATTGATCGCGGTTTAGCACAGGTAACTCAGGTAAAACCGCGCATCCTCGCGGTACAGCTTCTCACCTTGTCCACACCGTCACGGTACTGTGAAACCAGTCTCAGGTGAAAACTGTTCTTGTTTTTAACGCGAGTTACCTCCCCCAATTTCTTCTCATATGGGAAATATGATAAAGGGAATTGATTAATATCAATTCATATTCCTTTATATTATAAATGGAGTTGATTGTTACAATTTATTATTATTGAAAAAAAAGTGGGGGAAATAAAAATAACGTGTAATTATGCTAATACAGAATTTTGTATATTTTACATATTTAATCATGGCACATTCATCGCTGACAATTATCGGTTATCAATTAATTCAATTAATTAATAAACATTTCACCAAATTATCTTAATTAGCCTCGGGGAAGGGGATACTAATGGGCGTTTCATTTACAATTCTTCATATTTAATTCTTACCTTCAAAACATACCTTACACTTGGTCATTTCTCTTAATACGTATAAAGAATTCGTTTAATGAATAACAAAGTACATGTAGATATAAAATGTTTTAAAATTCACTCGCTTATCACCGCTGCGACCCGAGTTCGATTCCCGTGATCGACAGTGGTTGTATGTGAATGGGTATGGTGGTCGCCCGCTTGGACACGTGGGTTTCCTCCGGGCACTCCGGCTTCCTCCCACATCAATGACCCCCTCGCGCTAACATCCGTGCCAACGAAAGATATTAATATAAGTTGTAGAACTTGTTTATCAATCGTTGTAAAATATATAAGGTTCAGTCAGTTTAAGAAAATGTTAATGGTAAAATCGTGTGTATTTAAAAAATGACTCTCCTATCCGATTTGGCAAAAGTATGATGTTCAGTGGGTCGCCAAGTATGATGGTCGTTCAAAACCCGGGATTTAAAAATATAAATGATCATATATTCTGGGGAATCCATCACATGTTAAAATTTCGCAGTGTCGGTTGACCAACAGAGGAAGGGGAATTGCGTAACATTACGTATACAGTATGTGTATACAGAATTTGGGTGGTTGCCGTCGGGGTGGGTGACCTGCAGCAATTAGTATGACTTAAGGTCCGCTAAATAGAGGTATATAGTCTGTTCTTACAAACAGCGAAATTTTCTTGATAGAATAATTCAATTTCAAACAAATGAAAACAAGTGTTTTTCAATTTAAATTAAAAGAAATTTCTTCTGCGTTATTATAATACAATGTTTACAAAATACATCTATGAAATTACCTCTTAATGATATACTTTACACTCGATTAAAATACAATTAACAAACAGACTATAACCAGGGTTAATCAGGAATGGAGCTAGTATTTGTACTTTTTAAAATGGTAAAAATGTGATTGTTTGAATGAATGTAAATTTTGAATCATTATAGGAATCATATGAACATACGAATTGTGTGTTTGTGTGCATAAGTAAAAAACTTCTTTACACGATATATGATTCATTATTTATTCCTCTAGTCATGTTAAAATTAAGAAAGTTTTATTTTTCAAATTTCTTAGATTTTTATATATTTTGATTTTGGAGAGAGAGAGAGAGAGAGAGAGAGAGAGAGAGGAGAGAGAGAGGGAGAGAGAGAGAGAGAGGTGTCTCAACATTCGATAAGATTTAATCACACGGCATGTGGTCAGAGCACGGGTGCTGTCACAGACAGGAAGTGTTATGTAATAGTTATACACACCCGTAAACGCAGGGATAGCTTTTCTATAAATTGTGCTGTACTTGTGATTTTCTATATAACTGTCTGAATCATGCATTATTTTATCTTCATGCGGTAACGATAAAAAGTGTTTATGATCAGGGGCTTAATATATAATTATATATACGCCCCTGGTATAATATATATTTCTGAAAACGCCCGTTACGACAACTTGTGCGCTTATGTAGAGATCTGCATTTTAATCAGAATGCCGTTACGGCTGCATGTACTACTTTACCAGTTCACATAAACTATTAGTTGTTTGAAATGAGAGAGAGAGAGAGAGAGAGAGAGAGAGAGAGAGAGAGAGAGAGAGAGAGAGAGGTGTCTCAACATTCGATAAGATTTCTCACGGCACGTGGTCAGAGCACGGGTGCTGTCACAGACAGGAAGTGTTATATATATATGTAATAGTTATACACACCCGAAAACATAGGGATGATTGTTTCAATGTACCTGTCTGAATTATGCATTATTTTGTGTTCGAATATAGACGGTCTACCTAAAGCGCGTACGATATTTATTGTCGCCTTCATATAATAACGCGTTATTGCATATATTAAACTCCTTTAATATTTTACTTTTTTCTGAAAACGGCTACATGTATTAATACTTTACAGGTAACTTTTGATAGCTCGAACTTCGATCGCTCGAAGTTATTGATCGCTCGAAGTGAGTATCCGGTCTCGAAGTTTTTCCCTATATAAATAAGCAAATTTACTCTCTTAATCTCGAAACCCTTGATCCCTCGAAGTCAAACTGCAGTCCCGTTATTCATAATCTATTGTTTTTTAACTCTCGATACCTCGAAGTGGCTGTGTATATGCAAGCGTTACCTAATTTTAACACCTACTTGGTCATTTAAATACCTTAAGGCGTTAGACACGGGACCCGTGTAACGGGAAATTTTATTCAGGTGACACTTGTCCTGCAGGGTGATAATTGTTCCATGATTGACCATACCGTTGCCTAAACTTTAACACCGACCGTATTAAGATACATGTAATTTACATAAATGTACATAAAATCTTATTTATTTAAAACGAGAGAGAGAGAGAGAGAGAGAGAGAGAGAGAGAGAGAGAGACCGGAAAGTAGTTAATGAGTTAAATAAGAGTCAGATTGAGGGTAAAACATACAACTTGAGTTGATGCCTACGGTAGCGACCTCATAATAGTACATCGCGTAATATTTGTCTTCTTAAATTCTGTGGCATATTTTCAACTCATCATATGCAAAAAAATAATAGTTTAAAATATTACTAATTTTCAAGTACACGTATATGCATGAGTTGCGTAATACATTGCTATGTTTGGGGCTCTTGTACAATATTAACAAAATACATGTAGCAATAGTTTTCTAGAAGTTTTTGTTAAAAACAATTCAAAGAAAATAATGAATTTTCTTCTAATAATATCTATATCTAAATTTTAACAATAATTAAAACAGCGCTTTTTTTTCTTCTTCTCGGTTTAATCCCTGATACCGAACACACACCTGTTACGGTGTCTTACACAATCGCGGTAAAATCGTGGCCCCGCGATCACCGCGATCACAATACCGCGACGGTGTATCGCGGAAAGGATTAAAACACCATCACGGTGTCGCGGGAAAATACGGGATCAGTGTTGGCCGTAGTGTACCGAGTTCACGGGCCTAATATATTGTATGATATAGAATGTAACTGAGTTCACGGGACTAATATCTACTACTATATAGAGTGTTACTGAGTTCACGGGCCTTATATCTAGTAATATATAGAGAGGTACCGAGTTCATGGGACTGATATATACTATTATATAGAGTGGTACTGAGTTCACGGGCCTCGTATCTAGTACTATATAGAGTGGTACTGAGTTTACGGGCCACATATTCTGTAATATATAGATTGTTACTGAGTTCACGGGCCTCGATTCTAGTATTATATAGAGTGTTCCTGAGTTCACGGGTCACATATCCTGTAATATAAAGAGTTTTTCTGAGTTCACGGGCCATAAATCTTGTTATATATAGAGTGTAACTGAGTTCACGGGCCTCGTATCTAGTACTATATAGAGTGTTACTGAGTTCATGGGCAATATATCTAGCATTATATAGAGTGTTACTGAGTTCACGGGCCTGATATCAAGTATAATATAGAGTGTTACTGAGTTCACGGGCCACATATCATGTAATATATACTAGAGTGGTACTGAGTAACGGGCCTTATATCTAGTATTATATAGAGTGTAACTGAGTTCACGGGTCTGATATATAGTATTATATAGAGTGGTACCGAGTTCACGGACCTGATATATAGTATTATATAGAGTGGTACTGAGTTCACGGACCACGTATCTAGTACTATATAGAGTGTTACTGAGTTCATGGGCCTTATATCTAGTAATATATAGAGAGGTACCGAGTTAACGGGACTGATATATAGTATTATATAGAGTGGTACTGAGTTCACGGGCCTCGTATCTAGTACTATATAGAATGGTACTGAGTTTACGGGCCACATATTCTGTAATATATAGAGTGTTACTGAGGTGGCAGGGGATAGTTTTTTGCTCGAGGAAATGTGAGGCAGATAGTGCTCATATATGTGATCTAGTTTTTCAGTGGATTTTTAATTTTGCTAAAATTGGTTTGCATGCAGGGGACACATGGTCCTGACTCTTGAGAATTTTTATACATTTCAGAATAAAACAGGTACAACTTACATATAGCACTGTATAGAATAGCTAGGGACGGTCTCAAAATTTTCTGAAAAATTACCCTTTTTTCACATTTTCACGGGTCCAGCACCACGCTCCAGTCCCGAGCAACTGCCATAAACTACCATAGAATTTGTTGATTAATGTATACCTATGCAAATAATCACCAATTAATGGGGGGTCAATCACCTTCTTTTCGAGTGACATTTCGTGTTCTGAACCCACCCCACTTTTCAAGCACAAAACCGAAAGTGAACATTTTGGCCACAGTTTCGCATTTTCATTCCATATCTGATGAAAAGTGCTACCAGTATTAAAGTGTCATATATCAATAAAATTGACATTAGCTCCTCTATCCACAAAATGAATGCAATAAATATTCTAGCAATTTATACCCCTCAAATAACCAGCCAAACCCCAGGTTCTCCCTTTATTTCAAAATTTTGACCGGGTCTTTCGTTCGAAACTATCCCCTGCCACCTGAGTTCACGGGCCTCGTTTCTAGTATTAGATAGAGTGTTCCTGAGTTCACGGGTCACATATCCTGTTATATATAGAGTTGTACTGAGTTCACGGGGCCATATATCTTGTAATATATAGAGTGTAACTCAGTTCACGGGGCTCGTATCTAGTACTATATAGAGTGTTACTGAGTTCATGGGCAATATATCTAGCATTATATAGAGTGTTACTGAGTTCACGGGCCTGATATCAAGTATTATATAGAATGGTACTGAGTTCACCGGCCTCGTATCTAGTATTATATATAGAGTGTTACTGAGTGCACGGGCCACATATCCTGTATTATATAGAGTGTAACTGAGTTCACGGGCCACATGTCCTGTAATATATAGAGTGTTACTGAGTTCACGGGCCTCGTATCTAATACAATATAGAGTACTAGTTGTACTGAGCTCACGGGCCTCGTATCTAGTACTATATAGGGTGGTACTGAGTTCACGGGCCACATATCCTGTAATATATTGAGTGGTACTGAGTTCAGGGGTCATATATCTAGCAATATATAGAGTGTTATTGAGTTCACGGGCCTAATATCTAGTACTATATAGAGTGTTACCGAGTTCACGTGCCTAATATCAAGTATAATATAGAGTGTTACTGAGTTCACAGGCCTCGTATCTAGTATTATATATAGAGTGTTCCTGAGTTCCCGGGTCACATATCCTGAAATATATAGAGTGGTACTGAGTTCACGGGCCATATATCTTGTAATATATAGATTGGTACTGAGTTCACGGGCCTAATATCTAGTACTATATAGAGTGTTACCGAATCGAGTATTATATAGTCATTTGATATAAGTACTTTTTACAGTGGTAAAGTATGGGGCAAACTTAATTTTTAAATCAATTATGATATAAATAAGAAGTTTCATAAAGCACATTATTTTTACGGAAAGAATGTTAGTTTAAAACATTTAGATAGAAAAAGTACACAAAAATTGCTTACGTATTCAAAAAGTGTGTTTTCAATCGAGTTCACGGGCCTCACTGGTAATGAGGTCTCTCCCGACCATGATATTACTGCAGGGATGAAGGGAACTACGTTGGATCATGTCTGAGAGTAATTGGAAAGATCGTTTGTCCCCACGTTGTCTTTATGTGTACAGCGATGATCGAGAAAGAATAAGAGCCGAGGAATTCGTGGGGGCTGTGGACGGGGTTGTCGAGGCAATTTCTGTACCTGACCCAGCAGATCAAAGGGGCGGAAATAGGTTCATAGTACTCCTTAACAATGAAGGTTTGTAGATAAGGTATTCTTTAAAAAATTGATTTCCTTGTGTGTGTTTTACTGTCTAATATGTAAAGTCCGTAAACTATTTACTGTACACTTTTAATTTAAAATAGAAATGTTATAAAAGCAAAACTTTCAAAACAAAAGTTAAATAGAGAATTCAGTATGAAATATATTATTGATTTAAAAAAACTGAAAATGTATTTAGTCTGCAAACTACATGAAATTTACTTCATGAATGTGCAACAAATAAGCAACTGAGATTGTGAAAAATATTAAGACAGGCAATGCATAATCAATGCCATGCTAACTGGGGTTAAAGCAACATTAAATCATATAAGTGAACAGCTGTTGTATGTTTCCCTGTCATGTACATGTATGTGGTCTGGGAAAGGGGGGGGGGCATATACCGGTAGCTATTGTCAGATCTTCTGTTTATTTGTCTTAGTTCTCTATGTAATGAATAGGGTACTAGTAATTTACAATATATGATGACCACTTTTTAGCTCATAGAGACTAAGTCAGGTGAGCTTATGCTATACCCTCGGCATCCAGTTATAGCTTTAAGAGCAGGTTCCATATCCAATAGTGTTTGTCAAACTGTGAAGAGAGCTATTCGATTGTCTCCTTTTTTTTTGTATCCAGACCTTTCATATGATATTGACTAATATTCCAGGGTTCGACATTAACCTTAGTCCGTTAGTCACAGACTAATTGATTTTGAGTCGGACTAACAAAATTTCTGTCTAATCAGTCCGGTTGGACTAATAAAAAAAATCTGCTCAAAAATTGTGTAAATTATCGATGTGCAAAGCCACTGCAATTGTCGACAACTTAATGGAAAACGCTGACTTTATTTTTAGCAAATTGTCAGATATATGATACATTTTGGTGATTATAGAGTTACCGAGTGAAAACAACAGAGGTATGCAGGATGTTATGGGTGATTTAATTATTTTTTTGCCCTAAGGGATGTCTGAGAAAATAGATGGTAGCTCAGCGCGCTGATCTATTGCACAGATTTATTTTTAACATTTGTAATGGCGGTGAACAGTGAATATGCAGCTTCTTGCTATGTACTGAATAGTACAATACAACTAAGCCAGTGATTAACCTGTCAGAAAAAAAAATCAAAAAAATTATTGTGATGTATGATACCCACCCCCTCTTACAAATTCTAATAAAAAACACTGTTTCATATTAGACAAAATACGCTAATGCATTTCATTAATTTTTGATGGGCAAAACAATTGCCTGCGGACTAGTTAAAGTTAGCAGGCACTAGTCCGGCTGGATTAATGTATCAAAAGTTAGTGTCGACCCCTGTATTCTAATTCATTTTGCATAACTGGTATTTAGCTAAAATATACATATTTTGATCATATTTCATACACTCAAATATAAATAATACACTCAAATATAAATAATTTTTTAAATAGTTCAAATGGCATAAAGTTCATGCAAAGATAGATATCATATTGGTAAAAGCAATTTAACTTTGTCTTTTTCATAATATGTACCTTGATTTGCAGTTACCTAAGATTCTTTTATAAATGTTTAATCAAACTTTTTAGTATTAAGATATTAAAACTTTGTTTCAGAAAATAAAAAATGTTTGGAGAATCATGGCATTATCTACCAAGGAAGACGTCTGAATGTTGAAAGCTGCAACAACACCTGCGACATTCCAAATGAATGGGAGAGATTCGTGGTATATACATATGTCTTACTGGCCAAACTTTTGATTATCTGCCACAGTCCTTGACTTTGTTGTTGAGGTTCATCAATCATAAAAATCAGTTGAATACATAATAAATGAGTGTTTAATTTTTAAATGACAATTTTCTTTTTATTTGAGCCAGCGTTTGGTCACTTTGGAAAATTTGAAGATGTCTGAAACAATCAGTCTAAGAATTCAATCATGCCAAATTTGAGTTGAGGCATACCTTATGAACTAAACACGTTATTGATTGTATCCATGTAAAATGAACATATGCTTTTTATAATTGCTATAATCCTTTTATAGAATGGCTTATTCCATGAGCCTCTGCAGTATCCACCGAGTCAACAATCAGACCAGGAGAATGATGTATATGCCAATATGCCCAACATACCAAATATTCCTATGCCTAGTCCTCAGCAATACATTGGTCAACAAATGTCTGCACCCCCAGGACAACAGAACCCTATGAATCCTGGTCCTTATCCATTCATGCATCCATTTTACATCCCTCCTAACATGTATCCGCAGGAAGGAGCAGTGGGACAGAATGTACCACCAGAAGCCGGGAACATCCCTAATCCCCAGCAACTGTGGCTACAAATGCAGCAGTTGCAATTATTTTACCAAATGCATGTTGAAATACCTGGTACAGAAGGGGCAACTGCTGCACAGCCGCCTTCCTACACTCCTACAGAGGAAAAAAGTAGCGCAATGCGAGACTCCCTAGAAAGTACTGGTATGTCAAAAAACTTTTTATTTGGGATGTCACTGAGTATTTGAGTACTCTATTGCTTATAATAATCATATCATCATTGACTGAATTTTTTTTAGTCGATTACTCATTTTAAAGTGAATTGAATTTAAAGCATCTTATATTTTTTGATGTAGCAGTTTTTTTTAACTATGAATAAAAATGAAACCCAGCTCTCTTTTCTGTGGATCAATTTAAAGTTTTGAACAAAGTTACTTATGCATATACATGTAATCATGTCTTTGTTGACATCAATTAAATGGGTTTCTTCATGTTAGATATCAGTTCAGTGAAAAATTGGATTATATGTTTGTAAGGTTTAAAGATAACAGTAGTTATCTAAAGTTGTTATTTTTTATGCGGTTATCATTAATTTTTAATTGTTGATTAGGGAAGGGACAATGACAAGAATGCCTCAGATGATATGTAGCATAACTGTGTATGTGTCACAAGAAAAAAGAAAAAGCCAGGAAATTTGATATCAGATATTAACATTAACATTAAATAATTTTCAAATTATTTTTACAAATACTTCTAAGTTCTAAATATTTATTTTAATTTTAAAGACACAATATATATTATTTTGTTGACATTGTTTCAAATAAATCAAAGAGTAATCAACTATCGCTTGACTTAAGCCCCCAATTAATCGACTAGTTATTTAAAGTAAGTTTGACATCCCTGGTTTTTATTAATATTTTTAGTAAAATGTTTTGCATCAATGGATAAATGGATTAAACTTGGTGTTGTTAAGCAAATTCTATGATAGTCATGAAATAATCTCATAACCTAAATACAAAAAAACAAGTTCAAAATTTCCTGATTGCCTTTGTTAGAACATCTGATTCCGTGAAATGAGGTCCATAGTACTCCTTTATAATGAAGGTTTGTAAATAAAGAAATCTTTAAACATTTTGGTTTCCTTGTGTGTGTTTTAATGTCTAATCAGTAGAGTCCGTAAACTATTTACTGTATACTTTTGATTCAAAATAAAAATGTTATAAAAGCAAAACTTTCAAAACGAAAGGTAAATAGAGAATTCAGTATGAAATATGTTATTAATTTTAAAAAAACCTGAAAATGTATTTAGTCTGCAAACTACATGAAATTTACTTCATGAATGTGCAGCAAATAAGCAACTGAGATCTGGGATATACGTCCCTGCTGAGATTGGGAAAAATATTTACACAGGCAATGCATAATCAATGCCATTCTACCTGGGGTTAAAGCAACATAAAATCAGATAAGTGAACAGCTGTTGCATGTTTCTCTGTCATGTACATGTATATGGCCTGGGAAAAGGGGGGCATATACCGGTAGCTATTGTCAGATCTGTCTTCTGTTCATTTGTCTTCGTTCTCTGTGAAATGAATAGGGTACTAGTATTTACAGTATATTATGACCACTTTTTAGCTCATAGAGACTAAGTCAGGTGAGCTTATGCTATACCCTCGACATCCAGTTATAGCTTTAAGAGCAGGTTCCATATCCAATAGTGTTTGTCAAACTGTCAAGAGAGCTATTCGATTGTGTCCTATTTTTTTTTATCCAGACCTTTCATATGATATTGACTAATATTCTTACAAATTCATTTTGCATAACTGATATTTAGCTGAAATATACATATTTTGATCATATTTCATACACTCAAATATAAATAATTGGTTGAATAGTTCAACTGGCATAAAGTTCATGCAAAGATAGATATCATATTAGTAAAAGCAATTTAACTTTGTCTTTTTCATAAAATGTACATTGATTTGCAGTTACCTAAGATTCTTTTATAAATGGTTTAATCAAACTTTTTAGTATTAAGATTTTAAAACTTTGTTTCAGAAAATAAAAAATGTTTGGAGAATCATGGCTTTATCTACCAAGGAAGATGTCTAAATGTTGAAAGCTGCAACAACACCTGCGACATTCCAAATGAATGGGAGAGATTCGTGGTATATACATATGTCTTACTGGCCAAACCATTATCTGCCACAGTCCTTGGCTTTGTTGTTGAGGTTCATCAATCATAAAAATCAATTGAATACATAATAAATGTGGCTTTAATTTTTAAGTGACAATTTTCTTTTTATTTGAGCCAGCGTTTGGTTATTTTGGAAAATTTGAAGATGTCCGAAACAATGAGTCTAAGAATTCATGCAATCATGCCAAAAATTAAGTTGAGGCATACCTTATGATTTAAAAACATTATTGATTGTATCCATTTAAAATGAACATATGCTAATTATAATTGCTATAATCCTTTTATAGAATATCTCATTCCAGAAGCCTCTGCAGTATCCACCCGGTCAACAATCAGACCAGGAGAATGATGTATATGCCAATATGCCCAACATACCAAATATTCCTATGCCTATTCCTCACCTTGCTATGTCTCAGCATCACATAGAATGTCAGACTGAGACGTGCGGAAGTTATTCCGAATTTTACTGCAATTCCTGTCATCAGAGGATGTGTGGCGAATGCCGAGATCAACATCTGAAACACCCCGATAGTTCCCAACACGAAGTAAGCAGATACGAGGATAGAACGTTGACGGTCTCGTCCGTTCCGTGTAAATTACATCCCCGGCAACAACTGACCCTGTGCTGCAAAAAATGCCAACAAGCGATCTGTGCTTTATGTACGACAATAGAACACGATGGTCATGGTTTTTTGAATCTTGAGAAGGTATACACCAAGAACTACAAAACACGCATTGAGGAAATTCGGAGAATTCGCGATGACGTTCTCCCAAAATCTCGTCTTCGTCTCAAAGAATCAAAGAATGCAACACTGGAAGCAAAGGAGAATGTGGAAATGTTGAAAAACAGTATGAAAGAGCAAGCAAATCGAATCAAGGTATTGGTCGATGACATTTTAACTAAAAATCTACAAGATTTACAGAGGTATGAAGCGTCTACTGTTGAGAAACTAGAAAATCAAGAGAAGGTTATGGATTCCTATGTTACTCGATTGCAGACTTTACTTGAAGAATATAAACATTCCATATCTTCTAGGAATCCCACTGAGTTTTTGCCTGAGATGTCTAATACCCCCATTGTGGATTTAGACCCTATTCCTGAAGTCAATAAAGAAAGTCCCAGAAACTTTTCTCGTGGAAAGCTGAACAAGGATAAAATTAGTAGACAGTTTGGGAAATTGACCTAACAAACAGATTATATATGGAGGCTGGGAGGTCAACAAATTACCCATCAGATCAACCCTAAATCTTTGGATATGATCTTTACAGTTAATATTTACATTTTCAACTGTCTTTTTCTGACATTACGAATCAATTTTGAAGCATATAACCCAATAATTTCATAAAAAGCTGAGCGACACAAAATGGGCGTGTCTTATCGCGTAACCGAAACACGGTATTGGCTGCGTAGTAATACATAGCATGTGCTACATGTAAAAAATAGTGATTTTAAAATGTTGTTTTAAACTGTAGAAATTGGAAATAATATAAATATAAGTAATAAGAAATCATTATTTTAATATTATGAGGTGATAATTTTGGTCGGAGCGTGGTCAAATCTATCATAAAGCCCTTCGGACTTTATTGGATTTGACCACGCCCCGACCGAAATTATCACCTCATAATACTAAAAGAATGATTCATTATTCCTTAATTATTTACGATTTAGTTAAGAAAGATAAGTTAAAAAGATTCCAAATATTTTAAATTCAATAATTGATTATAAGCCTATATCTTCAAATAGGAATCTTCTTCTAAAGGAGATTAATATTGTCTAAAATGACCACGGTCATCCATTAACTGCAAACTTATTGAAAATAAAAATATTTTGAAACTGTTGTGCTGTTCAAGTATTAGAACTTATGAAAATCGTCATAGTTTAACCGTTAGAAATACAACCTTCGAATGTAATTTAATAAGGATAGTCTTTTTTCAATCAAAATACTTTTATTATAATACATTTTACGAACAGTAGCCTTGTATGGTTTTATCTTCAAATGTCTGGATTCTATTTGTTTTTATTTTGCACTATAGCATATTGCTTACGCGGTCTTCCAACTCTATTCTACTCAAAGTTCTTTACTACTACCAAAGGTCTTTGGGGCTCGTCAGATACACTACATTTGTACATGTTTATATTTCGGATAAAACACTGTGCCGGATAATTATGTCAGTGCCAAGGTAGCATTTTTGCACCCGCTTAAGATGCAGTTTCGGAAAAATCCATAAATACCAAATGATAGACCATTGTCTAGAGATATATATAACCACTTTTGTTTAAGTGTGTTTCACCGTACAGGTGAGATATTTACCTTTTAAAAATTAATATCCTATAGGAAAATGATAATTCCAATAGGAGAAACGATTCTCCTACAGGAAATATTGACAATCCTATAGGATTTTCTAAAAATCCTATGGGAATTATGTTTTCTATGGGAGAAAGCTATTTCCTGTTGGAATTTGACTCAGATAGGTAGTTTTCCTATTGGAAATTAAAATTTCCGATCGGATTTTATCAAATCCTTTCGGGATTGAAATTCCTATAGGAAGTTTTTGTATTCAGATAGGAAATTTCTAATTTCCTATAGGAATAATGTTTTTCCTATAGGAAAAATTATTTTCCTGTAGGAATTAAGTTTTGAAAGGTAAATATTTCACGTGACAGGTGAGATACAATGATAACAAAGTGGTCGGGAACTCTTCAAGCAATGATTTATCATATGGCATATTTGAATTTTTCGATATATGCAGCTTAGACGGGTGCAAAAATGCCACCTTGGCACTGGCATAATTATCCGGCACAGTGATATATATATGAATTATTAAAATTTGATTTTGAATTCCCTGGCAACTTGGCAAAACTGACCGTTGATCCTATGACTGTCTTTGCACACAAACCTTTCATCAATCATAAATAATCTATAAAAAGTTTCATCATATGTGCGCTTTTATTTGAAAGTAAATGTAAGCTTCCTTTGTTGCAATGGCGGTCGGAGAAACAGTTTCAAATAGCCATCATGATTTTAGGAAATTCCATACACTCACAGCTACCACGGCCAAAATTACATAATATAAATAAGAAATCTACACAGTGCCTAAAACCATATAAAGCTTTAAGTTTTATAAGTTTACCGGTCGTTGAATTCTTTGAATAACGATGTGTTCATTCTCTCTGTAAAAAATCACTGGCCGAAATAAAAAAAACAACACAGCTGCATTCTAGCACGTAATGGATGGTTTCTTGAGGGTCTTTATACAAAACGAAATTTCAAAATCATTTATATCAATTTTGTAATGTGTAAACGCATTATTTCTTTACAACTTTCTGTTAAAAGATCATAATAATTAGATATTAATATCATGCATTTCACAACAACGTTTTAACTCTTCTGTGTCTTACTTGCAGCCAAAAAAAAAAAACAAAACAAAAAAAAAAAAAACCAAGAAAAAAAAAATCCAAACAAACATATTCTTTACTTTCTCTTATAATATAAATAAAAAATCGTATAAAATAATTGGTGTAGCGAATGTTTGTGTTTTAAAAAAAAAATAGTTTTTATGTCTTTGGTCAACAATTCATTGTTTGTGTTGCTGGCAGCAACTTACTGCATGGTTCAGATTCCGCTGTCTTTAAATTTGGTCAACAAAATTAATCTTTTCATTAAAGTTGCTGGTTCAAATTCCAATGCGGGCTCTTCAGATAAAGTTAATTAATGTTGTTTCACTTCCACCCAGAAGAAGATGTGCACTGTGTAAATACGGAGTCGGTGTGACCAATACAATACTTGATAATGGAAACTTCACTTTCAAATACCAAATGACGTATACCTGGAAAGTGCTATATAATAGTATAACCGAAAATGTGGTTGATTTGGATCACCTTCTATATTGATTTGGGTACTCTTGTGTATGTTTGAAAATGCAGAACTTCAAAATTAAAATAAAAAGATTAGCACTTTCCATACAGTGTATACACATAATAATTACCACTTGCATTCTGTTAGATTCAGCTTAACACGCTACTGTTCGGAGTTAGAAAAATGCCCACAATCTTTACACATGTAGAACGTTGTTGTGTTTTGTGTAAAAACAGATCAATTGAAGACGAAACACATTTTATTTTTAATTGTTAATTCTTCGAAAATTAGAAACTCTTTCTTTCATAGTGTAAATTTAGATAAAAATTTAGATGAGACTGTCAACTTAAGTATTATAATGGAACAAAAAATCAAAGACAAACTGCCAAATATCTCAATTTAATTTATTCAGTAAGACAAAATTATCTGTACAAATCAAAGTAAATTCATGCGCTCAATCTACTGTATATTTTATTTGTATATTCTAAGATTTCAAATTGACATATACACTGTAGGTCCAATGGACCGGATGTAATTCGATTATGTTTAATATGGCACTGCACTATATAATTTTGACATACACATGTCACTATAATAAAATAGTTACTTTCTTACTTACTGTAGAATTATTCATACTAAGATATTTTAAATATTTAGATCTTTAGATTTAAATAGTCTATATTCAGATCCATCTTGCAATAAGGTACATGAATATTATTTTTAATTACTTTGTACATGTATATGAGCAGGGACGTATATATATACGTCCCTGCAGAGACATAAATAACAGTCTCTGGTCCCTGATATGATTCATGCGCGGATCCAGAAAATTTTTCCAGGGGGGGGGGGGGGGGTCCGAAGGGTAATTGTGTTTTCCATGGGGGGGGGGGGGGTCCGAGGCATATTTGCGATAATTTTACTATGTAAATTTAATAAATTTTCATTTTCCAGGGGGGGGGGGGGGGTCGGGACCCCCCCCGACCCCCCTCTAGATCCGCGCATGTGATTAGTCCGAAATTTCTTACGTTTACATGGCCAGGAAAAACGTCAGATATTTCGGACAAGTATATGATATAGATTTAATTTCTTAATAAAAATTATGCTAGGTCAGCAATTTTACAACACCTGTCTAGTTACGAAATTTAATCGGGCTCGGGAATCAGATTTCAACTTTCTGAAATTGGGAGTACTTAGAAAATTAAACGAAAACGAAAGTAAATTCGATAACCATGGCCATGATATTACTACAGGGATGAAGAGAACTAGGTTGGATCATGTCTGAGAGTAATTGGAAAGATCGTTTGTCCCCACGTTGTCTTTATGTGTACAGCGATGATCGAGAAAGAATAAGAGTCGAGGAACTCGTGAGGGCTGTGAACGGGGTTGTCGAGGCGATTTCTGTACCCGATCCAGCAGATCAGAGGGGCGGAAATAGGTTCATAGTACTCCTTATCAATGAAGGTTTGTATATAAAGAAATCTTTAAACATTTTGGTTTCCTTGTGTGTGTTTTAATGTCTAATCAGTAGAGTCCGTAAACTATTTATTGTATACTTTTGATGTAAAATAAAAATGTTATAAAAGCAAAACTTTCAAAACGAAAGTTAAATAGAGAATTCAGTATGAAATATGTTATTAATTTAAAAAAAAATGAAAATGTATTTAGTCTGCAAACTACATGAAATTTACATCATGAATGTACAACAAATAAGCAACTGAGATCTGGGATATATGTCCCAGCTGAGATTAGGAAAAATATTTATAGTCTGTCTGTTCTGCCACAGGCCCATTTTCTACGTTGAAGTAAAACGCCCAGCTTTTTACATTCTTTATTCAGCCAATATAGCAGGAAATTTACGGTAACAACTGAAATTTAACAACATATAGACATTCTTACTATACCTAATATAATTAGAAAAATTTATCACACACTGCACTTTCATACACACTTGCCAAAAATCTCGAATGAAGTTTTAAATAAATAGTCAGAAAATATTACAAATATGTAGGTGTAAGAAAAAAGACATACATCGTTGCGCCTTTGCACCACGAAAATATGGATGACGAAGCGTCCCTGACGCTGTAGAGGGTCTTCAAAATGGATCTGTGCGTCCCAGACGCGCGGGAAATAATGTCTCCCAGAAACAGCTTACCGGATGTAATTATCACCAAGTAAATTAGGAACCCAAAACTGACTGGCACCGTAAATTCCGGTGACGTTACACTGTCCCAAGTTATTGCTTCCATCTCTTTTTGATGATTTTTAATTAGAATACACATACCTGTGAAAGAAATGCTGTTGAAATCGATAAAAGGGAAAATATCCAAGATATCTTCATTGACAAATTATCATTTTTCACTCATAAAAGTTCACAGGAACGAAAACAAATTTATTACGGAGATTTATAATTGGGAAATGTTTACATCTTTTCTCCATTCGGAAGTTCTTGGGACACCTCGCACAATTTTTCAACGTTATCATTCGGGCGTAATAATGGCTGATGCAATGTTAAATCTCCTTAGACTTTCTATTTTTGGATGTGTATTGAAACCTGAAGCGGTAGAGGGGGCGTTTCAAAACAGATAATCTGGACATTTTTCATATTAGTGGATGAACGTATTTTGAGCATAAAGGTATTTATTATTATAGAAATATCAAGCGAAAAGTGGTGGAAGCAAAAACTCGGGACAGAGTATAGACAGGCAATGCATAATCAATGCCATTCTACCTGGGGTTAAAGCAACATAAAATCAAATAAGTGAACAGCTGTTGTATGTATCCCTGTTATGTATATGTATATGGCCTGTGAAAAGGGGGGGGCATATACCGGTAGCTATTGTCAGATCTGTCTTCTGTTTATTTGTCTTAGTTCTCTGTGAAATGAATAGGGTACTAGTATTTACAATATATGATGACCACTTTGTAGCTCATGGAGACTAAGTCAGGTGAGCTTATGCTATACCCTTGACATCCAGTTATAGCTTTAAGAGCAGGTTCCATATCCAATAGTGTTTGTCAAACTGTCAAGAGAGCTATTCAACTGTGTCCTATTTTTTTTATCCAGACCTTTCATATGATATTGACTAATATTCTTACAAATTCATTTTGCATAACTGGTATTTAGCTAAAATATCCATATTTTGATCATATTTCATACACTCAAATATAAATAATTGGTTAAATAGTTCAACTAGCTGGCATAAAGTTCATGCAAAGATAGATATCATATTGGTAAAAGCAATTTAACTTTGTCTTTTTTATAATATGTACCTTGATTTGCAGTACCTAAGATTCTTTTATAAATGTTTAATCAAACTTTTCAGTATTAAGATTTTAAAACTTTGTTTCAGAAAATAAAAAATGTTTGGAGAATCATGGCATTATCTACCAAGGAAGATGTCTGAATGTTGAAAGCTGCAACAACACCTGCGACATTCCAAATGAATGGGAGAGATTCGTGGTATATACATATGCAGTGTGCGAAATTAACGCCTGTCCGATAGTCCGAATCTATCTCATATCGCATCGTGCTATGCCGATCCGAATCGAAAGCAACCGAGTTGTCTATCCCAATTTTTGTTTTGGCAGCTGTGTGTAAACGAGGTTTTACAAAAAAACTTTTAATTTTTTTAAAATTATTAAATCGAAATAAAAATAAAATTAGAATTAATAAATTTGCATTTATGTTTTCTAGACTATCTTTGTTCAATATTGTTATTAATTTCAACATTTAGGTGAATTTTGAACATATTTTGTATTGTGTAACTATATTTACCCAAATCTTACTACATCCGCCATGTTAAATTATTTAACCGCAGAAAGCGTTGTTAAAAAGCGCAAGATAAATAATCGAAAGGACAAAATTTGTTGTTAATACTTGTGGCAATCCCATTTTTCCAAGGTCTATCCCAAATCTAAATGGGATAGTCCTGTGGGCTATTTCATGCATTTTGTTAGAACCGTTTTAACAAGAGCTTGGACTTTGGGTAGTACGTGACAAACTCCGATTTGATGAAGGCGGGGTCTACTCGTTGTTTACTGTCCAGTCATTGGCTAATAGATATGAATACATTGAACGCAGTGACACTCGTCCGACCTTAGCCAGGGATGTATATTTCGCTGAAACAGCGTCAATTTCACACAGCAGAGCAGATCTTGGCAAACAACTTTCCGGTTTTGACAGTCTATGAATATTAATGAGCTTCTCTCAGCGAATTAGAAGAAAGGAGGTCAATATTTGAAAGCTTGTTTTGATGAGTAAACTAGATAGTAACATCCCACCGAAAGTCCAAGCTCTTGTTAAAACGGTTCTAATTTCGCACACTGCATATGTCTTACTGGCCAAACCTTTGATTATCTGCCACAGTCCTTGGCTTTGTTGTTGAAATTCATCAATCATAAAAATCAATTGAATACATAATAAATGAGGCTTTAATTTTTAAGTGACAATTTTCTTTTTATTTGAGCCAGCGTTTGGTCACTTTGGAAAATTTGAAGATGTCCGAAACAATCAGTCTAAGAATTCATGCAATCATGCCAAAAATTAACTTGAGGCATACCTTATGAATTAAAAACATTATTGATTGTATCCATTTAAAATGAACATATGCTAATTATAATTGCTATAATCCTTTTATAGAATGGCTCACTGCAGCAGCCTCTGCAGTATCCATCCGGTCAACAATCAGACCAGGAGAATGATGTATATGCCAATATGCCCAACATACCAAATATTCCTATGCCTAGTCCTCAGCAATACATTGGTCAACAAATGTCTGCACCCCCAGGACAACAGAACCCTATGAATCCTGGTCCTTATCCATTCATGCATCCATTTTACATCCCTCCTAACATGTATCCGCAGGAAGGAGCAGTGGGACAGAATGTACCACCAGAAGCTGGGAACATCCCTTATCCCCAGCAACTGTGGCTGCAACAAGTGCAGCAAATGCAGCAAATGTTTTACCAAATGCAGGGTGGAATGCCTGGTACGGAAGGGGTAACTGCTGCACAGCCACCTCCCTACACTCCTACAGAGGAAAAAAGCAGCTCAATGCAAGACTCCCTAGAAAGTACTGGTATGTCAAAAAACTTTTTATTTGGGATGTCACTGAGTATTTGAGTACTCTATTGCTAATAATAATCATATCATCATTGAATGAATTTTTTTTTAGTCAATTACTCATTTTAAAGTGAATTGAATTTAAAGCATCTTATATTTTTTGATGTAGCAGTTTTTTTTTTAACTATGAATGAAAAAAATAACCAGCTCTCTTTTCTGTGGATCAATTTAAAGTTTTGAAAATGTTATTTATTTAAAGATAACAGTAGTTATCTAAAGTCATTATTTTTTATGTGGTTATCATTAATTAGGTCACCTGAGTCACTCAGGTGACCTAATGGAATTGGTCTCCGTCCGTCGTCATGCGTTGTGCGTTGTGCTTTAACAATTTTACATTTTTAATTTCTTCTTGAAAACTACAAGGCCAATTTTTACCATTTTTGGTGTGAAGCATCTCTATGGTAAGAAGAATATAAATTGTGAAATTCATGGCTCTACCACCACCAGGGTGCCACGGGCAGGGCCAAATATAAAAAAAAAGCCAAATTTTCAAAAATCTTCTTCTCTACCCCCACACATGTGAGGAAAAAACTGATTGCATGGTTATGATGTCCATGAAGCCCTCTACCAAAATTGTGAATTCATGGTCTCTGGGACAGGGGTTCAGGCTCTAGGGTGGGGCCAATATGGCCATATAGTAAAAATGTATTAGATCTTAGAAAATCTTCTTCTCTACTCCCATATATATTTGTTAAAAACTAAATGCATTGTTATGATGTCCATGAAGTCTTCTACCTAAATTGTTGACTCTAAATCAACTATCATTGGACTTAAGCCCCACAATAATCGACTAGTACGTTACTTAAAGTAAGTTTGATATCGCTGATTTTTATTAATATTTTAAGTAAAATGTTTTGCTTCAATGGATAAATGGATTAAACTTGTTGTTAAGCAAATTCTATGATAGTCATGAAATAATCTCATAACCTAAATACAATATAACATGTTCAAATTTTCCTGATTGCATTTGTTAGAACATCTGATTCCGTGAAATGAGGTCCATGTTTATTGACAATCCTATTTTCAAAATGAATACTAATAATTATTTTGGGTGTACAGTATTCCAATGGCATATTGTATGCAAAAAATCTAGAGCTTTGAACAGGTCCATTTCAAAATCATAGCCATCATAATGCATTTCATCTTTATTTTTTTGCTCATGTTACTAATTTTAAAAATAGATGTAATTTAAGAAATGTGGAAACTTGTTGATGTAGAGGAGAGGATATATAAGTATATGCATTATGGGTTTTTTTTAGCCACTAAATCAAAGCAGAGTTATTCAGACCTTCAAAGTAGTGATGGAGAATCAGTAACTCCCAGTGCTCCAGACGAAGAGGTCCAAGAGGATGATGAATCGGTACAGGAGACCAGCAAATCAGGTGTTGTAATCATATTAGAAAATGCTCTGTCTATGTCTTCAGACAAGAGTTTTATTCTAATAGTATGATGCTGATTTCCTGTATGTATTTTTATTGTTTTATAGAGGCAGCCATGTTAAAAGTGACGAACATTCCGGATGGAACTTCCAAGGATGCTTTGCTGTTTTTCTTTGAGAATCGTCGGAAAAGTGGTGGGGGATCGGTAGAAGACTTGGAGTATGACCCGGATACAAAGTCAGCTGTTATTACTTTTGAAGACCCTGAAGGTGAGATTTCCTTATGTCATATGATTTTGATTTATATGTTATACCTATTGGTGTTTTGGTCAACTTGAAATACAAAATGAAATACACTGTTGAAAGCAGTAAGAGGTTCTCAAAAGAGGAAAAACTTTCTGTGACTGAGGTACATGAAAATATTATCGAGTTCATGTGTTAAAACCTGTCACAAGGATTTTATGTAACTTTTATTACATATGAATGAATCGGAAGAGAATTACATGGTAAATGCATGACTATTATTGATGGTTTTGTGAAATCTGAAATCTTTGAATGAATATCAGAGGAGAAAAATTTTAAGGGAATTTTTTGTTAATTATGCTCAATTAACCTTAAATGTATGCAAGTTATAATTGACTATCATGTAAATCAGCAGAACACTTTTCACCCTTATGTTTTTAATATTTTTTTATTCAATAGCTGTGAAAAGAGTTATTGGAAAATTACCAATTCTTTTTAACGGAGTCCAAATTGGTGTAGAAGAATTCCGCCCAGATGTTAGAGTTGATGACTTTTCAGAAGAACCTTGCGAAGACTCAGAAAACATCCTGGAAGTTCGGGGCGTGTCCTCTAGGACAAGTGATGATACAGTGGTGATGTATTTTGAAAACACTCGTCGATCAGGGGGTGGAGAAATAAAGAGCATGAAATCAGAAGACGGGGTCTTCTATATCATATTTGAAGATGAACAAGGTAATACATGTATTGCACATCTCTGGAATCTTTATATAGATATGCTATTTAATTATTAATTTTAGCCTAATGGAAATTAAATGTACCTTAATTATTGATGTTTCTTAAAAAAAAGATAAAGGTTAATAGACATATTTGATTTGAATTGAGTCAATATTCAGTGGCTAATTATCACTCTTCTTTTACTTTATACTACTCCAAATAAAATCTTTTTTTAGCTATTGAAAAGGTTCTAAAAAAACAGCACAAGATTGATGGAACAGCCATTAAAGTGTGCCGGTATGTTCCACCCCCTCCACCAAAGCCAGTGCCAGTGTACTCCAACAAAGTCTTCATAACAAACATCAGTGAGAAAACAACCAAAGATGGACTGGAAAACTTTCTGGAGGCTAAAACCAACATAACGCCTGTCAGTATCGAGTATGGAGAGCTCGAGGGGACAGCTCTTATCACGTTTGAGGAAGATATAGGTCAGTAGCTATACTGAAGTTGAGATAAATGTTATTAAGGTCTTCCATTTCCAACGGAAGACCTTATAGTGATTGTAGTGTTTTTTCTTTCTTTCTTTCTTAATATTATTATTTTTTCCCCTTTTTTGTCGGCAGAATATCTCAGAGATGACTAGAATAGATTTTTGTGAAATTTTCAGGTATGATAGAGAATGATAATATCTCGAGGAGTTTTTTCCATTTTTCAAAATTCATTTCCGGTTGTCTGTTTCCTGTCCCGCCACCAAAAAGCTTGTCACCTCGAGATCTCAAAAACGACAGACATTTACATTCAAGTTTTGTGGGATGATAGACCTATATGTGTAAATTTGTTTAAACTATTTTGTTTTGTTCGTCGTAACTTCCGGTCATCACCGGAAGTAATTTAAAAATTAATTTTTTCTCGTATTTAATTTATTTTACATTGAAAGAATATATAAGTATAAATCCTTATATATGTCATCTATGCGATGTTAAATCAACAACAAAATTCTACTTCCGTTGAGATATCTCATATATCTCAGGTAGCTTTTTTAAAACAAATTTTGTACCTGCGAGATCTCAGAAACTGTAAGTGATCAAGACACAAAACTTTTATGGATGATAGACATTTGATTGAAGATGTGTTTAAACGGTTTCATTTTGTCGACCGTCACTTCCGATCCACACCAGAAGGGTTCAAACAAATCAAGCTGTTAATATGTTAAACTGTTTTCCTTTGATAATTTTAGTCAGCTCTATTAATAATATTGTACGATAGGCAAGTACACAAAAAATATTGAATTTATTTTTCATTGAGCACTTCCGTTTGTCCGTTTTCTGTCCCTAGACAAAAGACCTTATTTCAACAAGATCTCAAAAACGGGAACGACATGAACAACAAAACATTGTCGGTTGATAGACCTATGTATGTACAGGTTTTTACACTATTTTGTTTTATCCGGCGTAACTTTCGGTCGTCACAGGAAGTACTCCAAAATTTGATTTTTTAAAAATGTTTTGGTTATTTTGCATGGAAGTATCATTTTAGGAATAGAAATACAAAAGGTCATCTACACATGGTAAATAAACGAATAAAATCTTCTTCCGGGGAGACATCTCAAATATTTCAGGTAGCTTTCTTTTATAAATTTTTTGTACCTGCGAGATCTCAGAAACTGTAAAAGATCAAGATACAAAACTTATATGGATGATAGACATTTGATTGAACATGTGTTTAACGGGTTTCATTTGGTCGTACGGCACTTCCGGTTCTCACCGGAAGCGTTCAAGCAAAAGAAGTTTTTTTTAAAGGAATAGATTTTTTAAAACATTTTACTCAGTGTGCTAAACAATAAGGTACCATAGGTAAATGTACTCAAAATATCTACCTGGTACTTTTGATTTCTTTAATTACTTCCGTTTGTCCGTTTCCGGTCCCGAGACACGAAATCTCATAACTAACAAAAATTTGAACATCCAGACTTTAAGGAAAGACAGAACAATGTATGAAGACATGTTTACTATGTTCCGTCTGATCAGGCGTAACTTCCGGTCGTCACAGAAAGTACTAAAAAATTGACCTTTCGTCTTTTTGTTTTGTTTTACTTAGAAATAAATACTAGGAAATTCCTATACAGTATACATATATTATATCTAGTTTCTCTTTACAAGAGAAATGGATGCATTTTTTTTTACAGATTAAAACATGAAGAATGGAAGATCTTTTTGTTGCTATAGCAACAAGAGTCTAGTTTAATGATTCTATTATTTTTAAAACAGGTGAACTCTTCTGGATGCAAAATACAAATTGTTGATTGACTGTTTAATTGATGCATCAATTATTTTGATGATAGGTGCTAAGGTGCATGTATATGTCTTCAATTCAATTAAGTCAAGGTTTGGCACAACATAGAAACTACAGTATATGATTTATTATTTAAACAAAAAATTAGAATGGTATAACTTCTAATGCTAAAGGCAAGGGGAGAGAAGTACAGTGTTGTATTTGTATTTTAGAACTAATTCTTAGCCCCTTTTTAATGTCTTTTTGAACAGATTTTGAGAAACTTCAACTGGCTTGTAAGAAGAGAACTCTGGACAAATCTCACCTTGAAATATCTCGAGTCCCTATCACAAACTGTGCCATTGTACGAAACATCTCAGAGAGGACGTCTCGAGATACACTTGAATTTTACTTTGACAATGAAAAAAGAAGTGGGGTCAGTGGAGTGATGGATGTCAAAATGCTAGAGGGATTCTGTCTGGTGTATTTTGAGGAACCGGAAGGTAATTATAACTCAAACAATATTTTGTGGTATATAACAATTAAATTGATATTTTGACCCAGCTATCATTCAGAAATAGGTGACCAGTTGACCACTTTCAAAAAAAAAGTATTTTAAATAGTATCAATGAAGAGAAAATAGAGCTGCTGTTAATTTGAGTTTGAAAAACAAAGGAGGGTGCTCAGTCAGTAGAGATATCTTGAGCTGTGTACTACTTCATTACTTGATTTGACGAGGAAAAACAACCATTTTTAAGTTGCTTTAATTAATTGTAAACTTAAAAAGTATTAACACATCGTCGGAACCTACAGGTTTTCTATCCATTACGCTGCTTTTAACAAGCAGTGTAACGGATAGAAAACCCATGGGTTCCGACGATGAGTATTAACATTGCCCGACAAAATAAAAAGGATATAAACCTCAATTACGGTACTATTCTACATGCTTTAATGAAGTTATTTTACTTTGGTTATCAAAATTATTTGCAATGGAAAATCATGTTTTAAAATCTGTGTTTTAATTGAATGCAAATTTACAAGATGCTTAAAGCTATTTTAAAATGTGCATGAACTACTTACAAGCTTGTCTATTGGTTATAGTGTGGAATCATTTTTTCTTACAGCTGTGGATGTTGTATGCAGAAGACCTCATCGAATTGATGAACAGGATCTAGATGTGAAGATATATTATGAATGCCTTGGACAAGTAGAGAGTGATGATGAGCCGTTTAAATCCCCTACTTCTTTGGAGATTTCTGACTTTGATCCGAAAAAGTTGCAGTTCCTCATCAAATCGCCTTCAAATCAGAAGGCAGTAGAGAAACAGTTGGAGGCTGTTTATGGGAAGCCTATCTGGCCTAAAAAGTCCAAATCTAATTCTCTCACTGTAGAATGCACCTTGACCCCAGAAACAAAAGATTGCCGAAAGCTTGCCAGACATTGGGAAACAAAAGTAAAAGAGAACCTCAGCAAATTTTTGGATCAGCTACATGTTGTCAAGCACACTACATTACAAGAGGCATTCCCTTTGGTTCTAAATGAACTGAAGTCCTTAACCATCAGTAACCCAGATGCTGTGGCTGTTGTTTTGGAGAAGGCTAATCATGAAATTTATGTAACGGGTCACACTCATGTAGTGAATGATGTGTCCAAACAAGTGTCTGATATCATCGTAAAGGTCGACCAAGAACTAGACAGAAAGAAACAGCAAGTGCAGGAAGAGAAACCACTCAAAAGGCACCTAGTGCTAATATTACAGTTTTGCAAGTTTGAGCAGGAACTGCAAAAGAAATATAAAGACATTTCATTGAAATATGACATCAGTAAAAACTTGGTCAAATTTGAAGGACTTAGTGGAGAGGTCACCAGTGCCATAGTGGACATGTATGAATTTATATCAAAAGTTGTCAAAACTGAAGTTAAACAGTTTTCTAAGCTTCTACAGCAATTCTTGCAACAACAGCCAGTGTACATGTATGTAAACTCTAAGATGAAAGAGAGAAACATCATTGGGATTTGGGAGTTCTGTAAAGGAGAAGAGACATTGACAGTTTTTTCAATGTCAGATCAGCAGGCTGTACAAGCAGCACATCTCATAAAGGAGTCTGTAATAGAAACCCCAATTAAGTTGGAAAATGAGTCCAAAGCTTTACTTCCAACAAGAGAATGGCAGAGCAAAGTTGAAGAGATTGAGAATAATGGGCAAGGTTTGATTAAGATAATAGCCCAGGCAGACCAGGGGAGAATCATCATTTTGTGTACAGACCAATGGGAAGGTTTAGCTCGGGAGTACATTGAAGATTTTATGTTAGCAAATACCATACATGAAAAAAGCTTAAATTTGGATCCAGCCATGATGAGATACTTACAGATGAATTGTACAAATGACCTTGAAAATGTTGGTATTAATCTTCAACAGGAGAAAGTAAATGTTGTAGTAAGTAATACTGGTATTGTGATAAAAGCTACTAAACCAGGACTACATCAAGCCAAATACGCTATTGAAAAAATTGTAAAAAGAGTGGAAAAACTGACACATCCAATTAATAAAGCAGGAATAAGGAAACACATGGAATCTACAGCAGGACAGGAGAAACTAAGAAAAGTTGAAAGAAGCGAGGGAGTTGTGATACAGGTCAGTGATGAAAGTGCCTCTGATGAAGACACTAGTAGTTCCTGGCTGACAACTGGTGCAAATCGAAAAGAACTGGCAGTCTGTGTCACTAAAGAAGGAAAGAAGATCTCGGCCATGGTGGTGGATATGTTGGAGCTAGATGTGGGTGTGATTGTGAATCCAGCTAACAAAGACATGAAGCACATTGGAGGTATCGCCAAATTCATTGTGGAAAAAGGTGAGAAACTACATGTACATAATCCATCATTTGCCCTTTTGCTTTCATTCTTATATTGTAAAAACATGCAATTTAGAAGTATCTGTTAAAAAAATTCAAACAGATATGAAGTATTTAAATGATTTTATGAATTAGCAGACTTCATAAGCTGCATTCAGTATTGTTGGTTTTTTTCCAATAACTGTATCAACAACATAGTACAAATTAAAGAATTTAGGTTTACTAAGTACACATAATGTTATCAAACTTTGTAGGTGGAAGTTCTATTCAGGATGAATGCAATGACTATGTCAGGAAGAAAGGTCGATTAATGGAGGGGCAGGTGTTCCTGAGTGCTGCAGGGAACCTCAAGTGTAAGGGAGTCATCCACGCGGTGGGGCCGGTCTGGCAAAATGGAACCAATCAGGAGGAAGAGTACCTCAGAGAGGCGGTCTTTAAGAGTCTGGAGGTGACCTCCGAGAGTCGATTGACGTCCATCGCGTTCCCAGCCCTGTGTACAGGTGTGTTTGGTTATCCTGTGCGAGAGGCCACCAGGGTTATCGTGGTGGCTGTGAGAGACTTCTTCAAAGAAAACTCTGGCTCCCCAGTGGAAGCTGTGTACTTGTGTGATGTGAAAGTGGACAACGTGAATGGATTTGTCACTGCCATGAAGAGGGAGCTAAAGGATGTCACAGTGAAGTCATCAGAGTCTGGCAAAATTCATGTCCCTACTGGTAAAGTCTTCCTTAGTGAAATATTAAATCAGTAATTATATAATGCAACCTGTATAGGGCTAAACTGCTTGGCTGGACTTTTTTATCTCATAGTACTGGCCTTGTAACTTTCATGAAAAATTGGAAACAATCTACTTTTTCAGTTAGCAGTAATTTTATAAAGAATTTGTCACTGTTTTTCTACATACTGTAGTAAGTTATGAAAATCAAATCAATTTTGAATATGTACAATGACTAGCAGCAGATATTAATACATGTAATTGATCAAAAAGCTAATTATTGTGAAATACACATCACTGATTTGTTTCGAAAATTAAAGTTTAAGGAAGATACAAGATATTGAAACACGTACAACATAATTTTTTTTCTTTTAGCCAGGAAAACTGTAAAGGCGGTACCCGTTGCAGTTGGTAACATTACCGTCCATATTGTCAAAGGACAAATTTCTAAACAAAAGGTAGCTATACCATGTACTGGTAGTTCTTTTTTATTTGTGACTGAGATGCTGGTGTACATGTATACACAAGCATATGTCATGCTAAATCTTAATAAACATTATATTCATAAGTAGGGATGAAGATATTTATTGCTACAATTTCGGATGTATCTACCAAAAATAAAAAATAAAAATAAAAATAAGATAATTTAAAAAATCATCAATAGTGATTTTTTTGGCAAAACAAAAAATCACTTTCATTTTTGAAAGCAAGTATTATTGTGATAAAAATATACCCTGTTTAATTGCAATGGTACTCCAGAATTACATGCAAATTACATGTAGATGTATGTTCTGTGTACAGTGGCCTCCGGGTATAAAGAGCTCGGATATTACGAGGTACCGCTTACAACGAGATGATTTTTTGGTCCCAGATTATTTCTTTATTATTTCCTTTTAAAAAATTCCGGATACAACGAGATCGCTTATAACGAGACTCCGGATATAACGAGGTACTCGCGGCACGCTTGATTGCACACGCTAGTCCCAGGTAACTAACGGTATGGCCATTAATTTTCACAGGTATGTATACACATGACAATAGATTAAAAGTATTCAGAAATAATGATGAGTTGTTTTTATTGCAAATGTTCACAGTCAATATATGGCTTCGAATTCAATAAAGAGGAAAGTAATTTCGCTAGAAACAAAAGTACTTACATGTATTTAGAAATAATTAACGAAGTTTAAAATGAATTATAAACAAAATTGGAATGTAGAAAGGACTATGAATAAGCTTGAAGTACATTTAGTACGATTAAAAATAACCATAGATGTGATTTTAGAAAGCTTGGAAGAGTTAGCGGACTTGTTAAGAAAAGCGCGTGACTCTAAAAATAGCCATACATACATTAAGCTTTCCCATTATGTCGGTGTTAATTCACTGGTTACGGTATTACGACAGAGATACTAAGTTAGTAAAATTCGGAGTGAAATTAAAAATGATGACCAGACAGAAATCGAAAAAGGTGGTGATGATATCGGTGTGTCAGCAGTTACTCCAGAAACTCCAGAATTTTCTACCGACAAAAGATGCGTTAAACGCGGTAACGATTTTACAAACTTTCTTCATGCAGAAAATGCAGAAAACAGACATCGAATATTCCAATTTAGTGTTTTACAAAAGCTGATTGACATTATTAAAACTTACCAAAGAATTAAATAATAAAAAAAATAACAACCGTCCATCACACAGTTTTTGTCTCTCGTGAAGAGAAAGTAACACGTCTTTACGATTGTACATTAATGTTAATTATTTCATGGAAATTTACATGAATATGCTGTAAGTATGTTACTTTTGAACAAAGTTTGAATAAATATATTTATTTCATTATTAATTGTTTATAATATTCATTATTACTTGTTATTTGAATTGTAAAGTAAAAACGAGCCCGTGTCACCTTGGGAAATGCCAACCTCGGATATAACGAGTATCGGTTATAACGAGAAATAAAATTATGTCCCCAGCATCTCGTTATACCCGGAGTCCACTGTATCTCACATTATACAATTCGTGGTGGCTCAATTTTTGAGGTATTCGTGGATAGCTCTTGCCCACGAAATTACATACTCAACGAAAACTAATTATAAAAGATTGATTTTACCATCTGAAACTAAAAACTGATGCATCCACGAAAATACATCAAATAACGAATAAACAAAATTATACCCAAAATCCACAAAAAATTGGCCCCCACGAAATTAAATGAATCCACAGTAGTTATTAACTTTTGTACATCAATACTTATAGGTAGACGTGGTTGTGAACACAACATCTAAGGATCTTAAGTTGGGGAATGGCGCCGTCTCTGCCTCCCTACTGAAGGCTGGGGGGCCTATATTACAGCAGGAGTGTGACCAGAACTACCCACAGGGCATCCAACATGGCGATATAGCAGTGACATCTGGTGGTAACCTGTATTGTCAGTCTATTTGTCATGGGTCACTTCCTGGCTGGGATCAACAGGGAAAAGCATTGAAGGTATGGTTAAAGAAGATATTTATCTGGCTTTTTAAGCATATCATTTGATATACATGTATATGCTGGGTGATTAAGCAGACAAAATCCTGATGGTTCGAAAATTTTCTAGTGTATTGATTCTTTCTAAAGAGACAATTCACAGACATTGTTGTGTTTTTAAAACAGAACTTGCATTTCATTCATTTGTTTGATCACTATTTTGCAGAAATTCCGAAAGATAATTTTAAGATAGCCAAGGATCAACATTTTGACTAAAACTATCATTATTAAAAACAGAGGTTAATGCAAATGATTTGATAATTTGTTTGATATTGTATAATTATTTGATAACATCATCCTGAATGTCCTCTAATGATTTACTTTTAGGTTTTGAGGGCATTCATGGAAAAATGCTTGGCACATGTGGACCAGAACCAGCATTCCTCTGTGGCCTTTCCTGCCATGGGAACTGGAAACCTTGGTTACCCGAGGGAAACTGTTGCCAAGGAGATGTTCAGCATTGTGTATAATTTTGGTTCTAACAATCCCAATACTACAATCTCTGATGTCTACTTTGTGTTGTATGATAGGGATACAGAAACTGTGAAGGTAGGTACAGCTGATGATATCAGTGTACAATTGGTGTTGTTGGTCTGAACATATTTTATTGTATATGTAATATATAAGTGGGTTTAAACAAAAGTTCTAGCAACTTACTAGGTCCTCGCTCTTGTTAGGCCAGACACCTTTTTTAATGATGCTTGTTAATATGTTAGATTCATGTATTTCAAAACCTTTACAACATTCTGTAAATGGGTTTCTGTTAAAATTTGTCCTCAAAATACTACAGATTCATAAGGCCATAAGCACTTTTTATTGTATCATAACTTTGTAAAAGTTGTGCAAGAATACTGGTTGTTAATTTTATGTGGAATCATTAGATTTCCTGGTTGCTCAATTTTTGTGGAATTCATGGGTACCTCTCATCCACGAATTAACATCCTCCACAAATTATTAAATTAGGGTTTTTAAATCATATTTCCTTTCTTAGGCTTAAGAAAATTAATGAAATTAAGTCCCCAGGAACATGTAAATTTCGAGCATGAAAATTGGCCCTCACAAATTTTAATGATTCTACTCTATTCCTGTCTGTAATCACTATCTCAAATGTAAGAATCAATACAGCTATCTGAAGGTTAATGTTCTATTAATAGTTTGATATGGAAAATTGCAATGTTTCACGTGATAATTATATATCAATGTTAACTGTCAATTAAAATCGAATCAGGATAGTTTATAAGTCTGGAAAATAATCCATTCATTTTATATAATGGAACAAGAAAAGACAGCATTTGGAAATAACTAATATTTGGAGGGGGTATCAAAGACTGTTAATTTTTATCTATTAACTGTTATTTATTAAGGACCATTGGTGAACAGACTTGTTAAGATTTTGAAGACATTTTGACCCATGATGAAAAAAAAAAAAAATTCTTTAAGGCCAAAAAAAATTAATCATTAGTTTCTCAGGCCAAATTTTTGAAATGTTGATGAGGCAGGCAGTTTTTTTTTTTTTTTTTTTTTAAGACACAAATTTACAATGACTGTAACCCACCTATCATGATTTATTTGTGTACTCATCAACAGATATCCATCAAGCTGATACATTGGCAAAGTTTAAATATTCTTTTTCGTTTAAACTAGCTGTTTCTGTTTCCTTTTCTGTTTCCTTTTCAAACGATGAGTTTTTGCAGATGAACAATGAAACTTGGACAAATGGTTTATGCCCCTGCTTCATTTTTCAACCCATCTTCCTTGCCCACAGTAATAACACAAGTCTGAACTGAAATAGGGGACTGCTTATGGCATTTCACTAGTTGAATTTGCCATATGAAAATTTATCAAATAAAGCTTTCATTTGGGATGTTTTCTTATTGATCTTCAGTGCCTGGGGAACATGACAGAAATCAAGGGAAAGTAAATTAGTCATAATAAAATTATCAAACAATACAATTGTTCTTTATTCCTGCTACTAGGCAATATTGCAGAAGCTTCAATTTCTGTAGTGGATCTGTTTAATTTTAAAGATAACTGTAAACAAACGGTTTTATGATTTTTTTAGCATTAATTTGGCATAGTTGTTAACTAATTACAAGTTATCAACTAATTGCAAATATCAGCACGAAAGTTATAAACATTGGTTTTAATTTTCAGTGCACAGTATGTGGTTGTATCAACCGTGATATTTATAACCTCTAAAAATAAGACAGTCGCTAGTTTTTAATCACAACAGGGGTTATCTAAGGCTATGAAAATGTCTTTTGAATTAAATTATTACCAATTTATTGCATTTGGGGTTAATTTTTACGATCGTGAACTCAGAATACAGGGTGACTTCTACCTCTCTGAGGAAGTTCTGGCGAAGTTACCGACCACAAAGTGAGTACTTATATTTACATATAGTGTATTTAGCCCAAGTCGCCCCCTAGGTTGGTCACTGGGTAGATGTGTCATATTTAAATCACGTTTTCACTTTCAGAGACAAACATTGTTTACACTGATTCCATAATAGAGAAACCAATAATGATAAGATATGAAAATTCCGGAAAAATAGCGATAAAAAAGTTTGATGCGGCGGTGATTTTGCTGATGCGGCGGTGCCTGAGAAACAAATCATTAATTTTTTTTGGCCTAAATTTCTTTGTACATGTGTAAAAATATTTACCATGCTTCATTTACAGGCATTCGAAACTGAAGAAAGGAGGCAGGGAGGAGGGGGTGGAGGCGGTCGCCATGGGCGACAGTTAGGGCCCAAGTCTCAGAATCCATCCTCTGACCAAAGCAGTGGTAAGTCCATCTCATTTCTGCTCCATCCTAACCCTTTTAACCCTCATATTCTGTTCCATATCTCTGATAAAGTCAAGGATATTTGCCCAGTTAGTTCAACCGGTAAGCTCTCTCATTGTTTACTGTGCTTGCTAAATGGGCAAATGTCTTTACATTTATCAGGTTTGATGGAAGAGAGGATTCCACCAGGTCCAAGAAAATTTCCTGATTTCTACTCATTGACAAGAAGACAGGAGGAGAATATACAAAGGGGGATTTATGAAAGGTCACCATTACAATATGGAGAGCCAACTTTTGATCTTGGTGAATCTGATTCTGAATCTGAAGTTGATGAAGTTGGTGAAATTAAACTTCTACCTACTCCTAGTGCCAGAGTTAATGCTGGTAGGTACAGAAGAATGCAGTCATCTCCTGACCTGCAAAGACTTAGGGCTAGAAAACCAACTTTACAGAAATCCTCATCATCCCCAGGAATGAACAAAGTGTACTCGTCTGATTGGCTGGATGACACAATTATGGATAAAGCAATGGCTATAGTGAAGCAATCCTATCCAGAAATAAAAGGCTTACAGGAAACTTGTGTTGCCTCAATACATGGCCAGCATGGTCTGAATAGGCAGCCAGGGAAGTTCTTGCAGATTATTAACACAAAGGGCAACCACTGGATCCTGCTGTCAAACATGGGATGGGACCATCATCATGTACGAGTCTTTGACAGCTGCTACAGGATTTTGAATGCAGACACTAGGAACTGTATCGTAGCCTTGGTACCAGTGTCTAACAACACCATCAAAGTTTTGATGCCCACCTATCAGAGACAAGAAAACCGATCGGACTGTGGATTGTTTGCTGTGGCAGCCATGTTTGCTCTTGCGCTTGGCAAGGATCCTTCTAAATGCTACTGGGATACTAACAGGATGAGACCCTTCTTGCTGGAATGTCTGCAGACCAATACATGCAGACCTTTTCCTCCCAGCTCAACTCGAGTGAAACAGTTGCGGGAGAAGGAGTATGATATCACCATCTGTTTAAAATGCCAGAGCTTTCCCAGTGATAACCCTGCTGTTGGACTTTGTTCTGTGTGTCAAAATCACTATGTTTGATCTTTTGGAACTTTGTATCTAAATTTTTATTTGTGTTGTGTGTAACAGTTCAATATTTTTAACTACTTCTTAAAAACTACATGGTCAATTCTTTTCAAATTTGATATAATGCATTTTAGGGGTAAGGGAAACATAAATTGTAAATTTCATGACTCTTGCCCCACAGGGGCCCTAGGGGCAGGGCCAAAATGGTCAATCAAAATTTGATCATTTCTCAAAATATTTTCATTACTTCTGCACAAAAGTGTCATTGCAGTAATTTTCAAAGTAGTATGAATCAGTCCATTTCTTGGATTTTAATTAAGTTAAACTGTACTCATCATCACAAAACCTTGACATTGTGAAGATGTGTGTTTGAATGATTAAAAACTTTTCTTGCATTGATGATGTCTTATCCTTGGCAATTTTTGATAACTCATAGTTATTCTGGAATTATTTGTTGATATCATGGATTTGGCTTTATGTTATGTTGGAAAATGTGTACCGGTAATAATCTTATAATGCTTATAATACCATTTGGTAAGCATCAATGACTTTAGCTCAGTTATACATATATCATGTAGAAACAGAAGTATTTTTATATACATGAAACGAATGTGCATTTGAAGCTCTGATTTAGTCATTTAAAACTTTCACACAAATCTCCACTTTCCAATATTTTCATACATTTCAATTTCCCATTACAACTGTTTGTAAAATGCTTGGATATCATAGTACATGTACATGTAAATAGTCTTTTTTAACATCTATTTATTTGTAATTTATGAAGAACAAATAGCACCTGTGGAATCTGTGATAATCTTTGTTTCATTTTGTCATATATTTTCTATTTTCTGTTAATCTGTTATAATTATGATTTAATTTTTTATATAAATCATGACTTAAGTCTGTAACATAATTGTGATAATTAAAATTGTGATAATGCATTATTGTTTTACCAATATTTTATAGTTTAATCAGCTAAATATGTATCACTGAACTATCAAATCTATGTTTTTCCATCAATTATAATTTGAGAATTTCATATTTATTGTCACTTTAATAAACTAATAATTTAAGATGAAGCTTGGTAAGGAAAGTTTATACAAACATGAAATATTAAAAATTACAACAATTAACATTTGACAGTCAGACACATACAGTGTATGTACATATTTTATATTATTATACTTTCATGTTAAATACTGAAATCTGATTGGTTTGGACGCAGTTGACAATCTGTTCCCATACCCTCAGCGTCAGCAACACACTTAGCAATGGGCCGATAGAACGAATTGTTACATGCGCGTAAATTATGCGCATACGGTTCGTCGTATAACTCACGTCTTTTCTTTATAAAAGCAGTAAAATTTGCTATAAAATTAAGACATTCAGTATAATAAAATAAATAGTGCCTGTTTGGGAGGGTACCAGTTGAAATTGACACGTACCCCTCAAAAACTATTGTCAACCTCCGCTTCGCGTCGGTGGACAATGGTTTTCTCGGGTGTCAATTTCAACTGGTACCCTTGACACCCCTCGAAAACCATTGTCAACCCCCCTTAGCGTTGGTGGACAATGGTTTTCTTGGGTGTCAATTTTAACTGGTACCCTCCGAAGCAGACACTATCTATATAATATTTTCATGGTTAACTTTTTTTCAATATTAGATTAATATCTGTCTCTCAGATTTATTTATGGCCGAAGAGGTATATTTCATACATTTTTCCCCTACAACTATTAGAACATGAAATATACACCCATTTAATTGAACCAATTTTAATCTGTAAAACTGTCTTTATTAAAGAAAAACTTAATAAAGGTTTTTAAAAAATATTATTTTTGGTTACTTTATATGTATTTTAAAATCCACATTTTGATATCTAAATGTATGGTATATGAATGTCAGAACTTTTAACACGTGCAGTTGAATACACACTGCACTGCTAACAAAGAAATAACATTTACACAAGGGCTAAACAATAATTATGTGTTTCTCTGATACATGTAATGTTTTTTATACCCCCACCATGAAATTGCTGGGGCATATACTGCTACCCCATTCCGTCATTCCGACATCCATCCTTCTGTCATTCCATCATCATTCACTTTTTGATCATCTCAGCAACCGTTGCACACATTCAACTCAAATTTAATACATGGATGTGTCTTATGAATATACAGGTTGGGTTCAAATTTGGTTACGGTGTGGTGATTTTGCAGAGTTATGCCTCTTGAACCTAAAAAGAAAATGAGTAATTTTCAGGGATTTATAACTTATTTTGCAATCAAACAATTGTTATACTAAACTTGGCATTCGTGGCGTTATGACACATCTAGTTTAAATTTTTATATTCAATTAATACATTGTATATGCTTCATATTATACTTTTATTGATGACATATCATTCAAGTAGTACTTAATAAATATTCTGATGTAAACTTCATGCTATAACAATATCTATGCATCAACCTTTATACAAAATAAAGTTGCAATCTTTAAATTTGTTTTTGTTTTTGTTATGTTCTTATTTTAATATACTGAACATGAAGAGTAACTTTTTAAAATTCAAATCATATAAGTAATAAATTCAAGGTTAATAAATTACCCATCAAATTATCTTATATTAATTATTTTTAAATATGAAATTTTAGGCAATAAACTATCTTTTAGTAAAGAAAATCCCAAATATTTTAAGACTTCAAATTTTAAAATGTTTAATTCTCATCATATGTAAGTATTGGCCGGCGCATTGTTTAGGAAGAGGGTTTTTTTCTATATCTTTATACAGAGCTCTTCTCATATAGACCAATAAAGTCTGAAAATGGCCATGCCCATCAAACCCTTTAGATTTCTAAACTTTTCATTTTATGTACATTCATGATAACGGTTTTTACCTGTGGCTTTGATTGTAGACAAAGGAGCCTCAGCACAAGGAGGTAGCTATAGAAACAGTTCAAACAGCGATCTGTCTGACTCTGAAGAACTTGTTATTGACTTTGGACAACTGGAGTTCAGAGTTTATAAAGGGGACATCACTAGAGCAGATGTTGATGTCATTGTAAACAGCACAAATCCCCAATTTGATCTAACAAGAGGTAAATAAATTCATAATTATAAATATGTGCTATTGAGTTAATTGCAACCTTTCAGCTGTAAACAGTATATGTAAATGTTTGCCTTTGAAACTAAACTGATGATTGAATGGAGATTAATAGACTTAATGCATGGACAATTGAACTTCTTTATTTGATAACTCTCTATGAGAACCCATGTGAGATACCCGGTATGACAGGATATCCATTTAATAAATAATGCAAAATAAATGCAATATAGGCTGTAGCTCTTACAAAATGATACCAGAATAATCACACAGACTATTGCCTATAAATACTATGGTCGGCAATTGATTTTGTATTTTTTTTTAAACAAAAAGATAAAAGGTGAAATGGATAACAAGAATGTGCAAGTTTAATATGAGTCAATCGTACTAAATTGCAGTTTAATGCTTTAGCCTTCATTTTGATTTTAGGTTTGGTATCAAAGATCATTCTTCAAAAGGGAGGAAAACGAATGGAGAAACAAGTGGAATTGCATAGTATGTACAACTACCGACATCTTCTCTTTTGTTGATATTTAAAAGATGTATGTACTTGTGTTTAAGGATTTTTACACAATTAAATGTAGTTGATGAATAATTGTTCATTGACATAAAAAAGCATGTTGATATGCAGTATTTTTAATATATTCGATTAGTGCCTACTATCTATTCAAGATATATTACTAAAGTCAGGTACTCTTTACACAATTGCGCTGAAAAATATAGTTCTGTTCATGATCAGCAGATACAACATTACAATAAATGTTTAGAGTATCGATGTATATGTAATACGTGGAAGAAAACAAAATTAACGTAAAATTATTTTGAAAAAACACCCCACCCCAAGAAATGTAAATGTGAGGTATTCATATTCCTACGCTAGCTGCCTCCTCAGTCTTTTTCACGAAAATATAGGTCATTCTTCGATTGACAATTTTTTCACTAATGAATATTGCTTATATTATTACAATAATTATATTACTTTCATGATTATTGTTCGTTAGTTATCACACAATCTATTTTAATTATTTGCTGTGTATCACTGAGTGTGTGTTATTTCTTTCTTTATTTTTATACGACGGAATGGTTACGCAACACCTGCACCATATTTCTGGTCGCACTTGTGTAGACTGTTTTAAAGCACATATGTGTGCACTGTTTGCTAATGACGGGTGGCAGTATTTAATACGGACGTACATGAAGAACTATATACGTCAGTTTCTTAACAAGTTCAGTGATTTTAACTTAAGAGATCGGCTGAGCACAGTGAAAATTCAAGTAATTTAAAAGTCGAATATCTTGGATATGGGGTAACCCATATCCATTCTTGTTGATAGCTATAGCTGTTAATAAACCAAATAATCCAAACTGTGTTATTTAACTGTTATCATGGTTATTGAACATTTTATATGCTGACCTTTTTTTTAACAAAATTGTCATTGATCAAAGGTTTATTATTGGATTGAAAACTTTTGATAGATTTTCATGAAAAAAAAATCAAAAAGGGAAGTTAATAAATATATGAAATCATGTTTTTGTTAATTTTCCATAGAAAATGAGTTGGTGACAGAAGGCTTAGCTTTAACTACAGCAGAGAATCTAAATTGCCAATATATTCTCCATCTTGATGCTGAGACCCAAAATGAATCCTGGGAAGAGAAGATAAAAAAATGTCTGCTAAAGATTGAGAACTCTAATGTTGGTCAGTCCGTGGCATTCCCTACACTTGGTCAAGGTAAGAAAACTAGTCAGAGAAATTTTTGTAGCCGCTTGGTCCAATTACATGACTGTATACAACCTATTTTATGAACCTTGTAAATTTTTTCAGTTTACACATGTACAAACTAAATGTATAGGCATAGAATGAAGTACAAAATGTGTTAACTTATATAATGTACCCAAGTATTTGAAAGGTTAAGTGGTGACTTTGCCCAGTATAGAGTTTTTTCCTGATGTTTACTGGGTATATTTAACATAAAATGAAGGCTTTGACATTTTTATACAAACCTGTATTTAACGAGGCCAGGTCTAATTCGTTCTGCCCTAGATTTTTTGATGAAATTTCTTACATGAATTTCTACTGAAATAATATTCATTTTAAAAGAAAAATATCGGACATTTACCTCATCATTTGTTTAAGGGGTAATCTCAAAGTTTGTTAATTTTTAACAAAGGACCCTGTGGGATTTTGCTTGAATTGTATCAATTTTGCACATTTTTTTCATTTTTTTTTTCAAACTTCTGCCCAATAGATTTCCTGTTCTACATATGAAAGTTATTGCTAAAAGACATCAAATGATAAAAAAAATTCCTTTTACACCCTGGTTTGTTCCATGGGTCTTATCAAAGTTTTATTTGTATGCCCAATTTCTTAGAAGTTGTCGGACAATGGCTATTTTTTATTTGAAAAAGGTGCAAATAGTGACCTTTACAGGTTTATTAAAACATTCAGACATATTTAAGTAATAAAAATTATATAAAATCAAATATTAAGGGTCATAAATACAAAATACATGGTCACTCTCTTGAAATGTCTGCTAAATGGTTGTGTGATGCGTACAGAGTGTGTGTTTGTTTGTGTCTGTGCTTGTCACTCTCGCTTTCAGCACCACCCCTGGCTAGCAGTTTACTGTGAAAGAGTAAGCAATTGTGTAAGTCTTCTCTGCCAGGTATAGCTTCTCCGCAGCTAGACCTATGTGGCCCAAATATGGGACCCTCCTCGAGGTAGCAGATGAAAATTGGGTACCTACGGCCCCAGGCAGATCCACAGGGTCTTGGAGGAAACTAGGCCCCTAAATGCACAGTATGCATGGCCCAACGGTTTTTGGATATGCCCTGATGCCTGCAAACCTAGTTCCCAGCTATGGTTTAAATTGTTCCACTGCCTTGCGGACGGGTTGGGAAAGTCAAAGGCTACGAAAGAAAATCCAGACAGAAAATCCAAGAGAGGAAACTCAGATAAAAACCTGGAGGGAATGGCTTCATGAGCTGTGGCAAGCAACCATTCTAGAGAAAGGTAACCGTTATTACAAATCCCTGGTCCACCAGGTTGGAGGTTGATCAAGGGGGTAATCTCCCCTTCTCGTGAAAACTGACTGATTACGGATACGAGGACTAGGAATACTTCCAACTTTTCTTGAGGCATCAGAATACCAGCAGCAAACTGCGTACATGAATGCAACCAGTGAAAGCCAACTGGAAGCTGGGTACATGAAGAGTATACTGAGCACGAGAACCAAACTTAGGATTGGCTTCTGGAATGTCCGTACCATGTATGAGACAGGAAAGCAAGCTCAAGTAATCAGAGAAATGAGGAACAACAAATTACACCTACTAGGAATAAGTGAATGTCAATGGACAGACTTCGGAAAGAACACGACAAATGGTGGTGAAACAATAATAAACTCAGGCAGGAGAGATGGTAGACATCATGAGGGAGTAGCAATTGTTCTGAGTACCGTAGAATACCATCCTGTTAGTGAGAGAATGATAAGAGTAAGACTCAAAACAAAGCCTATTAAAACATCTATCATACAAGTCTACTTTCCTACAAATGATGCAGAAGATGAAGTGAAACTGGATTTCTATGATGCACTACAGGCTGAACTAGAAAAGATTCCAAAACATGATTTAACCATCATCATGGTAGATTTTAGTGCATAAGTAGGCCAAGACAACACTGGATATGAAAGAGTCATGGGAAAGTATGGAAGTGGTACCATGAATGAGAATGGTGAATATCTAGCAGAGTTTTGCGGTAACAACAACTTAGTGATAGGTATAACATTATTCCCACACAAAGAAATACACAAGTTGACATGGGTTTCACCTGGAGGAAGCGACAAGAATCAAATAGATCATATAGTTGTTAATGGTAAATGGAGAAGATCACTTCAGGACTTGAGAGTAAGACGAGGCGCAGATGTAGGCAGCGACCACACCTAGTAACTGCATATCTTAAGCTCAAGCTGATGAAAACAGTACCCAAAAGCAGCAGGAAAAGATTTGACACTGGTAAATTAAATGACATCAAAACCAAGCAAGATTTTAGATTGGAGCTAAGAAACAGATTCCACATCCGACAGATCAGTGATATAGATGAAGAACAGATAGAAGAGCACTGGCAAAAAGTGAATGATACGTTTACCAACACAAGCCAGAGAGTCATAGGTTTTTAGAAAGCAGGTACATAAAGAATGAATAACACCAGGTACATGGAAACTCATCGACAACAGAAAAGAACTAAAAAAGAAAGTGTGCAACACATTCAGAAAGAATCAAAGTGAAACTGAGAGAATAATACTCGAACAGTAACAGAGAAGTAAAGAAAGCCACAAAGATGGACCGTAAGAACTTCATTGAAAACATGGCAAATGAAGCTGAGAAACCAGCATCTGAACAGAGAATGGATGATGTTTACCAGATCACAAAGAAGCTATGTGGGCAAAAGAGAAATGCATGCATGCCAATAAGAGACAAACAGGGCAAAATGATAATATCCGAGAAAGAGCAAGAACAAAGATGGAAAGAACATTTTGAGGAGATACTGATCCCAACAGCAGAACAGAAATATCTGAAGCAAACACCAATTTGGAAATCAATACAGATGAACCATCAAAATCAGAAAAAATCGCAACTATCAAGAATTTAAAAAACAATAAAGCCCCCGGTAATGACAACTAACCAGCTGAAATCTTCCAAGCAGACCCTATCTTAGCAGCAGATATTCTCTATCCTCTTTTCTGCAAGATATGGAAGAACAGTATGATACCAACAACGTGGTCTGAGGGTAACATCGTCAAATTAACAAAAAAAGGAGATCTCACAGACTGTAACAACTAGAGAGGTATTACTCTACTTTCTATACCAAGCAAGATCTTCAGTAAAATAATTGTAAACAGAATTAAGACAGCAGTGGACAGCAAGCTAAGGAAAGAACAGGCGGGCTTTAGAAAAGGAAAGAGCTGCAATGACCAAATTGTTATATTAAGAAACATAATAGAACAATGCACAGAATGGCAAAGGCAACTCATCATTAATTTCATTGACTTTGAAAAAGCTTTTGATAGTATTCACAGAGATAGTTTATGGAAAATCCTGAGGCACTATGGTATACCATCCAAAATAGTCGACCTAATAAAAGCATTCTACACAGAATTTAAATGCACCATAGGTAGCTTTTCAAACACAAGCTTTCTTGTGAAATCAAGAGTGAGACAAGGATGTGTAATGTCAGCCTTATTATTCATCATAGCAGTAGACTGGGTAATGAGATCAACCCTCAGTGAAGACAACACAGGTATCAGGTGGACCATTTTCGTCAATCTAGAGGACTTAGATTATGCAAATGACCTAGCTTTACTATCCCATCTGGAAACGCAAATGCAAAGAAAAACATCTAATTTACAAAGTAATGCCATCAAAATCGGTCTGAACATCATCATAAAGAAAACTGAAGCATTACCCCTTAATACAAAAAGCTCACCAAAAATACAACTTAATGGAAAGGATATTAAAAACACATCCCATTTTACATACCTTGGAAGTGTAGTGACATCAGAGGGAGGTGCTGACAAGGATATAGTAGGAAGATTAGGTAAAGCCAGAGGAGCCTTTGTCAAGCTTAAGAATTTATGAAAATCAAGCAGCATCAGCAGACGCACTAAGATCAAGATATATACCAGCTGTGTACTATCTGTCCTAATGTATGGTGCTGAATGCTGGAGGATGACAGAAAGGGACATAAATAAACTATCAAGTTTTCATAATGGCTGCCTCAGAAAGATCTTGAAAGATATTTTTACCAGCAAAAATTTCTAACAAAAGTCTACATAAAATAACAAGAACAACAAACATGAGGACATTACTTTGAAAATACAGATGGAGATGGATAGGTCATGTACTAAGAAAGCCACCAAATGACATCACAAGAGTGGCTCTAAGATGGACTCCAGAAGGATAAAGGAGGAAAGGCCGTCCAAGAACAACATGGAGGCGTACTGTCGAAAAAGAACTAAAGGACATGAACCTTACCTGGGGAGAAGCAGAAATGATAGCCAAGAACAGAGAAGAGTGGAAATCCCTAGTCCTTGCCCTATGTGCCTCCGGGTGCAACAAGGACTAGGTAACTATAGGTAGGTAGACTCTCTTGCAATACATGTATTGAGCTTTATTTAGTCGGGGCAAGAAAACGTAACAGAGGGGTAGGCTTGCTAAATACTATTCACGTTTTCAACCCAAGCCCAAATATAGCTTATACTTCAAGACATTTATATTTATTCTACAATATAATATCAATTTTACGCCTCGAACGAGCTTTTTTCGACATATTTCGCTGAATATCTGCAGTTGAAACCATGGTGTCAACCAAGCAAAAAGATGACGTCACAATGCAAATAAAACGCTACGCAAAAGCGTGCGTACTCGAACTGTACTTAAAGGTTAAATCAAAGTGTGCGGAAGTGGTTTGGCTTATCAAAAATTAGTCAATTTTTTCAGTTATTTTTCATTTCTTGTTTGTTTCTCTATGTAAATGATGCATTTAAATTGAGGTGAATCAACCCAAGCATGTGGGGAATGAAACAAAAACTATTTGTTTACAGTTCTATGACAATTGTACATCTAATATTAATGGTATTCAACTCAGTTTTATTAACTTTATGTATAAGTTTATTCAGATGTAAACAGGCATGTAACATTGTTTGTTATAATAATATTTTTATAAATACCTTTCCACCTTTTCAACATCTGCTGCTCTTTGCCTGAACATTTGGTGATTTAAAATAACAGAAAGAGTAAATTAAGATTTGTATTAAAAATTAAATGATACTTTTAATGCTCATAATTGGACCAAGCAGCTTAGTTAATGAATGAATAATATACTGGTATGCACAATAAATACACAGGTAACTTGGTAAAGTTGTTTAATATGTATTTATGGGGATATCTAAAAAGGCAGTGTACAGTAATATAATGCTTTGACATTAATTCAGAAATAAATTTCTTCAATTTTTGTCTGAGAGAGAACTGCTTTTACACAGACTACTAAAGAAATTCTGGTATGAAATTAATCATGTCCTTTTCAGCTTTTGGATTAAGTACGGAAGATCTTGCAAAACACTTTTTCAAGGCCATCATTAATGTCAAGGACAAAGTCTCCAACCTCAAACAAATCCATGTCGTCATCTTTGATACCAAGAATATAAGGACGTTTTTAGGTTCATTCCAAAAGTGTTGCCAGAGTTACTCTTCAAAGTCACAAGGTGTCTTAAAGACAATTTCAAAAATATTTGGATATGGTGAGTCATAGTTATTAAGGAAAGATAATTTTCATAATACATGTACATGAAAAGCTTTATACAAATTTCACGGAAATTTATCTAAATATACTTATTAATCATTCTGATATCTCAGACAGAAGATCCAACATCCACCATTATTAAGATTTCTTAACCATTAAGGATTTATTTTGCAATGTAGGATCACTTACATGTTTAAAACAACATGGAAAATACAAATTTTAAAATTAGAAATTTTTAAACCACTTCCTCAAAGTAAAATGAGGAAAATTAAAAGGAAGAAAATTCAAAGTTAAATAGTTGTATAAATTTAACAAGTTCTACAATTTATAAGTTTGTTTAAAAATATTGTTTTGCTTAGACGCTCCACTCTTAAAATAAAATCTTGACCTTATTTTAAGAAATTATTCTTTAAGTATTCATATTTAAAAATCATGCTATAGTAAGGACATTCCTGAAAAATAAAGATGATCAGGAATCACTTTGGTCACAGTACCAGTAAATTGTTTGTTAGATGCTTTTGTCTAATGATAATAATTTTGCTTACACTAATAATTTCAAGAGCACTGTAGTTTATAGATAACTTTCAAGGATAAATGAATAATATACATTTGTTTAGGTATCTTTAATTGGTGATAAATTTATCATTCTAGTTAAGATATCTTTAAACTATGATAAATATTAATTAGAATTTTATTAATGATAATTAGAATGCGATATAATGAAAGACATTGTATTTAACTAGTACTATTGTTCAGAGGGCTTTTCTCCATATTCCTTTAACTGAACACCGCTCATAAATAGGCACTGTCACACAGGTACCTGGTATATAAACCCTTCGATTTCGTTACACCCGATTGCACACCTGAAACTCGTGGCCCACGTGTAGTATTCCTTTCGTGGTCTTTGGATTTTATGCATTTAATTCTTTTTTTATGTGCATATTCTATTTGTAAATTATATTTTGACCAGATTATTTGATGTTAGTATTCTCCTGGCTTGAAAAAAGTGCGTAAAACTTGATAATTTCATCGCGACCGAGTAACACGGCGAGGCAAGATGTACGTCTACACAGGTGAGGCCTGTACAGCAAAATACTTAATCAAAACTGCTCAGAGGTCTGCAGCTTATATAGGGGTTAGAGGGATAACGGTGATGAGAGAGAAATATGGCGGATAGTGCCTATTTACGAGCGGTGTTTAGCTTTAATGCTACATGTATGTACAAAAGCCACAGAAACCATTTATATCTCCACTTAAAAAAAATATGTAGCACTGGTACAAGATACATGTATATTAGAGACCAGGGGTAATTACACTATTAAAATTGAAGAATTATATAAATATGTAATAAGGGTATATTAAGGATCAGTGGTAATTATACTTTGAAAATAAATCGGAGGTAAATAAGATTGAAATACACGTAAATATCATGTGCATTTATAGCGATATTTGCTTTTGTCTATATATCTATGACAAAGCGGCATTAGTCTCTAAAATAATCGCTGTTCACGTGTTTATGCCTGAAAACGTAAACAATGGAGAACTTAGATTCACAGATGATGAGATGTTCACATTGTTCGGATGTCATTGGCCTTTAAAGACTTATCTACATTGCTTGCAAAAATGGTATTGATTTAGTCATTCTTCATATATCTTTTCACAGTATTTTTTAGTTGTGCTAATTATTGAAAATCTGTCACTTGGAAAGACCAGTCTCGTATTGCCCTATCTTTAACAGATACCCCAGCATCCTGATATTTTGATGGTGCACGAGTCCCTAGTCCCAAATCCATGAAAACCTGATTCAGCTAGAAAAGACTGTGTTTTTTCTCTTCAAATTCTGTGATGTTATCGAAATAAATATTTGAATTATTTCTGTGCTCTTTAGTCTTATCAAATTAGTTCTCAACGACAAAAAAAACCAGAAATCACTTTTTCTATTTTATTTGATATTGCAAGCTGTACATATACAGTACGCACAATGAGAAATGTAAATATCCACATTAGAAATTTGTTGCATAGAAAAAAGGTGGGTGAATAATGTGTGTAAAATGCCTATATAAGGACGGATGAGATACTGAAAAAGTAAAATATCAACAAATCTTATGGTTTTTTTTTTTACAATGAACATCGATTTGTAATCCTTAAATATGTCCAATAATTGAAATATGTAAATTTAAACTGGCATGTGCATATCAAAACCTCCAAATAGTGTCGTTTTTTAGAACTTCAGTGCCTTTTCTTTTATAGTGTAGGTCTGTGCTCCAAATTTTTGTCATAGTCTAAAAAGGTCTAATGGAATATACAGATTTCAATCAACAAAAATGTGGAGAGAAGCCCCACTTTATCTTATAAATATCATTTTGTATCCCAACAATTAAACGTTTTAGAAAAATAATACAAGTTCGTAAAATCGTGTCCAAAGTCGCATAGAGTATTTAAACAACTCAGTTTATTGAGACTGAAATGGCTCAGTGGATAGAGCACCAAATATTAGGTTGAGTTATATATACAACTAGACTTTTTAGTTTGTGGGTTCGATACCACCAAAACTTAAGTTAATATTTTTTTCTTATCGTTTGTTATAAATATTCAAAACTGGATATATTTAGAAATTGTGCTTTTTCCAACTTGTATTACAATAATATTATCAAAAAGATTTAATTGGAAAAAAAAATTTGAAATTGATTTTACCACTAAATCAAATTGGCATTTGTGTTATTTTATACAACCCTCTTCTTAAAAAAAATACGTTATGAAAAATCAACAACATTATACAGATACCAGTGGCGAAACAACTGTTTGACAATTGTTTTTCTTAAATCAATAGAATTTAAAAAATTATAAAAATAATGTTCCAAAATGTCTACTGTCAAAAGATTACTGTAACCATTAAGCAGAATTGAAAGATAGTAACTTAGAGCACATGTACTTTAAATACATCTTTTGTTATTATTTTAAGGTATCATTCTAACACCAGTCTAAATATACAGTATTGAATAAAACTATCAGTATGATTGTTTATCTTATATAAATTGGCATTGATGAAAACTATGTGACAATGCACACGTAATGTGATGACAGTCTAAAATTTGTTGCTAACATTCTGAATATTGTTGTTGCTATATCCAAGTTTTTTTAAAACAGTCAAAATGTAATTCCCAACGACGTATAGTAATTGAGTATATGTCAATTTATGAAGACTAGAGTTGCCAGTATCAATATTAAGGAACAAAAAAAACCCTTTTTAGCTCACCGAGACGAAATCGGGGGAGCTTATGCCATACTCTCGGCGTCGGCGTCGGTGTCCGGACCTGGTTAAAGTTTTTGTTGCAGGTCTTGTATCTAAGTTATTACTTGTCCTATCTTCACCAAACTTGCATGGATGATGCATCTGGACCTACATAGGGACTTGAAAGACTTGGATGCTGAATCTGGGCCATGAATTTCAGATGCTGGAGGAGGTTAAGGTTTTTGGAGTAGGTTAAAGTTTTTGGTGCAGGTGCCCTTTGATAGCAATTTCTAAGTTACTACTGGTCCTAACTTTACCAAACTTGCATGGATGGTGCGTCTTATGATACTGATGCATCAGACAGGCTTGAATGCTGATTCTAAGCCATAGGTTTCGGATGCTTGAGGAGGTTAAGGTTTTAAGAGCTGGTTAAAGTTTTTGGAGCAGGTGCCTTCTGATGATTATATCTTAGTTATTCACTTTACCAAACTTGCATGGATGGTGCGTCTTATGATAATGATGCAGAATGCTGAATCTTAGCCATAGGTTTCGGATGCTGGAGGAGGTTAAGGTTTTAAGAGCTGATTATATCTTAGTTATTACTGGTCCTAACTTTACCAAACTTGCATGGATGATGCGTGTTATGATACTGATGCACCTGGCAGGCTTGCATGCTGAATCTGAGCCCAAGGTTTCGGATGCTGGATGAGGTTTTGTTTTTAGCTCACCTGAACCGAAGGTTCAAGTGAGCTTTTCTGATCACCCGTTGTCCGTCGTCCGTCCGTCCGTCCGTCCGTCTGTAAACTTTTCACATTTTCGACTTCTTCTCTAAAACCACTGGGCCAAATTTAACCAAATTTGGTACAAAGCATCCTTATGGAAAGGGGATTATAAATTGTTAAAATAAAGGGCACAGCCCTTTTTAAAAGGGAGATAATTGCGAAACAGTGAGTATAGGGTGTGTGTCTTTAAAAATCTTCTTCTCAAGAACCACTTCACCAGAAATGCCAATATTTACACAAAAGCTAGTGTATATAGTGAAGATTTTAAATTGTAAAAATCGTGACCCTCGGACCAAAACTGGGGCCCTAGGCGGGGTTCAAATTTAACATAGAAATACGTAGGAGAAATGTATAAAAATCTTCCTCTCAAGAACCATTGCACCAGAAATGCCAATATTTACAAACAAGCTTGTATATATAATGAAGATTCTAAATTGTAAAAATTGTGAGCCCCGGAAAAAAAGTGGGGCCCTAGGCGGGGTTCAAATTTTAACATACATGTATATAGGAAAATGTTTAAAAATCTTCTTCTCAAGACCTATAATGCAACAGTTTGGGATATTACTATGCATACATCCTTAAATAATGTAGATTCTAATTTGTAAAAATCGTGACTCCCGGACTAATATTGGGGCACCTAGAGGGGTTCAAAATTTAACATTTTAAAAAATATATAGAAAACATTTAAAAATGTTCTTCTTGAGAACTACAGTGTTACAGTTTGTGGAATTACTATACATGCATCCCTGGCTTATGTACATGTAGATTCTTAATTGGTAAAATCGGGATCCCCGGACTAATACTGGGGCCCCAAGAGGGATCAAAGTTTAATATAGAAATATATAGGTAACATGTTAAAAAATCTTCTTCTTGAGAACTACAATGCTACAAGTTGTGAGATTACTATGCATGCAACCTTGGATAATGTAGATTCGATAGTTTTAAATTAGTGACCCCTGGACTAATACTGGGGACCCAAGATGGGTTCAAAATTTAATGTAGAAGTATATATGGAAAATGTTTAAAAACCTTTTTCACGAGTACTACAATGCTTCAAAATTTGTCAGATTACAACGTAAGCATCATTAAATAGTGTAGATTCTAAACTATAAAAGCTGTGACCCTCGATCTAATACTGGACATCTAATGTACATGTAGATTCTTAATTGGTAAAATCGGGACCCCCGGACTAATACTTGGGCCCCAAGAGGGGTCAAAGTTTAATATAGAAATATATAGGTAACATGTTAAAAAATCTTCTTCTTGAGAACTACAATGCTACAAGATGTGAGATTACTATGCATGCAACCTTGGATAATGTAGATTCGATAGTTTTAAATTAGTGACCCCTGGACTAATACTGGGGACCCAAGATGGGTTCAAAATTCAATGTAGAAGTATATATGGAAAATGTTTAAAAACCTTTTTCACGAGTACTACAATGCTTCAAAATTTGTCAGATTACTACGTAAGCATCATTAAATAGTGTAGATTCTAAACTATAAAATCTGTGACCCTCGATCTAATACTGGGGCCCCAAGAGGGGTTCAAAGATTAACATAGAAATTTAAAGGGAAAAATTTTAAAAATCTTTTTATAGAGAACTACAATGCTTCAACTTGTGAGATTACTATGCAAGCATCCTTGAATAATGTAGATGCTAAATTAATAAAGCTGTGACCACTGGACTTATACTGGGGCCACAAGAGGGGTTCAAAGTTTAACATAGAAATATATTTGGGAATTGTTTTCAAAAAGTTTTCCTCGAGAACTATTATGTTACAGTTTGTGAGATAACTATGCAAGGATCCTCAAATAGTGTAAATTCTAAATTGTTAAAGCCAACCATATACCTCGGACCAATACTGGGGCCCCAGAAGGGGGGTTCAAAGTTAGAAATAGCATATGCTACGAAATAGAATGTTACAAGAAACTGTTGTTCAGGTGAGCGATGTGGCCCATGGGCCTCTTGTTTGGAACAGGTAACATGTTTTATAGATAATAGCTTGCATATTTGATTTAACTATAAAAGAATCCCAGAGGTAGCTTCAGATGCAGAGTCTGATCTCCATTATCGGTATCAAGGATGCTATAAAAATCTACCTCACTCAAACCTGATTGATAGATGTGTGTGTTGTAAAATGATTAAACATGATTCCTATGATATAGTATTGTATGATATGATAACTATTGTTTTATATGATACAGTATTTTATCATATATTGTCAAAAGTTATATGATATGATCTAATATTCTATAAAACATTTTCTATATTATGATATTGTATCATGATACTGTCATGTATAGTATTGTATATAATAATACAATATTGAATTATATGTTTTGTATTGTATATTATGTTATCAAATGATATTGTTTCATATAATAATGCAATATATAAAATTGTATCATATAAAACGATATTGTATCATATAAAATATCGTAATATATGATACGATATTGTATAATATGATTTGGTTTATATATTATAATTATAACACATGCAATATGTATTTTATGATGTTGTAATATATAATATTTTATCATATGATACGGTATTGTATAATATGATATTGTATTATTTAATGTATTACTATATCATATGATATCGTATCATATGATACTGTATCATCTGATATAATGTATCAAATTATATTACATCATATGATACGATATCATATTATGTATCAAATACGATACAATACAAAATCAAACTATATTATACAATTTAGCATCATATGTTATAATATTGTGATGTATTACTTGATATGATATTGTATTATATAATACTATATTGTATGCTATTTATATTATATATTATGATATTGTATTATGTGATCAAATACAATATTGTGTAACATGATAAAATGTCATATCATATGTTACAATATCATATTGCATCATTATTTATTATATTTTATATGATATACATTGTAAGTATCATAGGATGCAATATCATATTTTATATTATTTTTTTGATAAACATTGTATCTAATTATAATACCATATGTAACGAACATACAATTTTTTAATATATGATATACGATATTGTGTCAAAACAGTATCCTTGAATATCCAAGATCATTCACTATGATTTTTATATAATATGATAAAGGTGGTCTCATAAAGGTGATGCCTCATAAAGGTAATGCCTCGTCTCAGCGAGCTTTGTAATCTGTGATTACCTATGGGGTTTTTTTTTTTTAGAAATAAAAACGTTTAATATTATGATAAATACAGCATTTGTTTTGAATAAAAATTCGTTTGCTAAACCATGATCTAAATATGAAGCTAAAATAAAAATGAATTTAGTTTTGAAAGGAATGTGATACATATACATTTTAGCCCTGCATCATCCGTATCAGTAGTAGATGGACAATATATCAACAAATAATATATACTTATAAATTAAGGCATTTTGCCAATAAACTTCGAAATGCCTGCACCCGAGTAACTGCTCACACCTTTGGCATTTTAACATGTGTGAGTTGATGTCCGTAAGCTATAATTGAATTTTACCTGATAAGTAATTATTGTAAGATAAATTAGAAACCTACTTTCATTTTCGATAAACCAGCCCGAAATAGCAAATATGTGAGTAAGGTGGTGGACACGCTTTGGCGGATCCAAGTCAGTGGGAGATTATGTAAAGAGTGAATATACATCATGGGAACCTATTTCGGGTATACATAAAAATTGAGATTTGACAAATGTTGAATAAATAAAATGAGCCAATTCGTTTCTTGAATGTACGATTTTTGTTTTGATGAATAGAACTTTCCAGAACGGGGTAACCAAGAACGCGGTTTGGCTAATTAACGTATATTGGAGAATGTAGGATGAGTCAACATCTGCTTTGTGGGCAGATCGGACATCTGGTTAATAAATAAAATGGGCCAATATTAATTTTAATATAATTTTATTTTTAATGGAAAGAACTTTACAGAACGGGATGCCAAAAAATGGGGTTGACTAATTAACACTATGGCGAAAAGTGCGTACACGTTTTTAAATAGCATATACATTTTTTATACCACGACACATTGGTAGTAAACCTTATAAATTAATTTGCTGCCATTTTTTATCTAAATTTCTTATTTTGGGCAATAATAAGTGAAATTTGACATAAATAACAAAGTTCTAAAAAGAAATACCACGATCTATATACCCACACTCTGGTTTGAAATAAGATAATAGTCTATTTTTTTTCCAGTCAGCTGCAACAAAAAGAATTAAGACATTGTACATGTTCATGTGTATATACTCCATTTCAGCTTAGATTTTCATCCCTGTCCTCTCCTCTAAATTTTCAGCTACGCAGTTGCTTTTTTATTTCAATTTTATAGAATATTTTAAGAAAAGCAATTACGAAAAATTTCGGACACAATACATAGGAAAATGAACAAAAAAACCTGGTTCAACATATTAAGCATTGTATTATGATATAATATGTAAATATATTATAATATAATATGTGAATTATTGTTAATCCCCGCGCTTGCGCGGGATATCATCTAGTATCTTTTAAGGACTCAGCTGTGAATGGCCTCTTCTAATGCCCTTTTTGTTTAATAGATACAAGAACATGTAAACTTCTCGAGACTTACTACTTTAAGGCTTCTGGTAAAGTTAGGCAGCTGTTTTAATCTCACCTTAGGTTAAACTTAATTGCATACTTTTTCTGATCACATTTTGGCGGCTGATCTGGCCCCGAGGTTATAAAACTTTTTTGAGTACGATCTCATACTCCAAATCGTACTCCGTGCTCCAAATCGTACTCGTACTCAAGGTATCGAGGTTATAAAACGTTTTCATACTCATACTCGTACTCCGGCTGAGTACAAAACGGCGATTTTCTGAGTAAGCTATGGAGCTTTCTCAAAGTCGTACTCAAAACATTTAATCTAAATAAAATGTAGTGTAAACGTATTATATTGTTACATATTGTAATGTTGCTGTATTATACGCTATAATTTAATCATAATTACATGTATATTTACTAAAATGGAAAGTTTTAACCATTTTATCAATGAAATATCTAGATATAATGGAGGTGAACTTAAGAGTAAGGGAGAGCTGCAACCAAGATTATCAAAATAACTTTTAGATATTTCGCTTCATTAATTAATGTACATATACATGTAACTGTACGTACAAAATAATTTCATTGAATAGCTCGACTTTTTAAGAATTCTGTTTTTAGTCAAATACGACCTCATTTAAAACCAAGAAATCAATGTACATGTATCGTTATTAATCAATATTAATCAGATGCACTTGCGGGGTCCCTTCTTTGATTTTAGTTAGAATGTAGGTTACTTCTAAACATTACAAAGAATGGGGGATGCATAAACGTTTAACACTTTCTATTACTTATTATTAAAAATTTATCATTTATGTTACATGCCACAAACCTTTGAAAGTGAAACATTTTATAGAATAATTAAGCGGTAAATCAGTGGCGGATTCAAAGGGGGGGGGGGTGCTCACCCTGCGCCCCCTCCCCTAAAATTGTCAGTTAAATCATACTCATTTTGGCAAAGAAAATGTAAAACTTGCGAGTCTTAATTATCTTATTTAACTCATGGAATTTTTCTACATTAGACTGATTTCAATGGTGTAGTATGAAGAAAACCGATGGGTTCAATGGTGTAACGTACATAGAAAACCCATTTTGGTTACGCTGTCCTTGGGTTCAAATGTGACAAGTCACCCACAAACCCACCTTTAAGTAATTGGTTATACTAGCTAGTCTTTTATAATACAAGCTGGCATAGTTATCTTTTTTTAAACTTCATTTGCATCGTCCTAATGAACTTGATTTTTTAAACTGATTAGTTTCCAGCCATTCGAAAGAAAAAAATAATAGGAAACGTTATATATTATATTTTTGCAAGACAGAGGGATTTGAAAACTGCAGGTCTTTAATCTACAAACCTTTAAAAATTGAAAATAATTTTATTACTTTAAGTTCTGTATAATCACGAGAAGAAATATCACAAAAGTATATTTGAAGACTTCATATTTACCCTACAAAATCTCTAGAATCGAGGAGCTTCCAGGGCCGGCTTCGCCACCTGAGGACACCAACATGGCTTTGCCCTGGACCCACTGGGGGCCTCAAGGCGGTCCCCAGACCCCTGCCTTATACTGGCGCCCCCTCTAACTTCAAATTCTGGATCCGCCCCTGATACTAAATATTTCAAAGAGGAGTTGGTTGGTGTGTGTGGGGGTGGGGTTCAATCCTACTGTCTGTGGTATATCTTTATGATTGTTTATTTATTTATTTATTTTTTTCATAAAACAGCTACTGTCTGTGGAAAATATTGGCTTTTAAAAATCGTTTTCGTCTATAGCGTCAAAATGCTGTGAAATGTGATAATTTAGAATAATTTTGTACACGTTCATTTCTTTCTTTCGAGATATTAAGACCATTAAAAATAATAAAAACCTATTCTGAAAGTTAGCAAAAGTTATCAAAAAGCAATCTTAATTGGAAATATAGAAAGTTACCAAGAATCAGCAGTAAGTAATTAAAACGCATGTTGAAGAACACTAGATGTAAACTTAAAAGAAAAGATTGCAAATTTTCAAGTTTTGTATCGGTAATATTTTTAAATTATGACGTACATACAATGTACGCATTTGGATTCCTATGTGACCTTACATACTACATGTAGCTGCAGAGATCTAGATGTGTTCTTTAATTTTACTGCTGGAATGTAGGGTTTCCTTTCCGAATCATCTACCAGTATTTGATTTTTATTTTCCAAATATCAAAGTCATTTTGACCACCGAACATCACCTTCCCTGTGATCTTTATTATTTATTTCAAACTAAAACATCGAGAGCATAGACTTTTCTGAGTATACGTACAGTGAAATGCATTATTTTGTTAAATATTTGATTATACACGCTCGAATATAAGGACGGTGGGTCCCGATGACCCCATAGTCTTAAATCTTATATAGTGTCTTTCCACAAATGATTATTTAAAAATAACATTTGGTGTTATGACATTAAATAATCCTAAATATACATATATGGAAAGACATTAACTAATTAAGTATATAATCAATGTATATATCTGCTTGAAAATTCGGGTAATTTACAGTTAATTAAAATTAAGCTTGTTTGTGTAAAAAAAAATGATAACACTTTGATTAATTATAACACGCATAATAGAAGATAGAAATTATGAGAGAGAGAGAGAGAGAGAGAGAGAGAGAGAGAGAGAGAGAGGAATTCCAAACCGTTAATTAAAAGATTTTTATATCTACGCCCGATACCCTCTTTTCCAAAAACATTGACATAATCACAATTTGTTGATAAGTTTCCCAATTACATGTGATTTATCGTCTTTGTTGCTTAAAAGTTTATAAATTATAGATACAGACACATCTCCATGCTTGCAGACGAAAGAGGGGATATGTACATGTAAATGATGTGTTACATTTTGTTGATAAATAATTTATCTGAATACATGTACAGTTTGCCTACATGCCAGGACTATTTACATGAGTTACCCTGCTCTATCCTTACTCCAGAGACGTACAATTTCCTCCACCGGCTTTTGGAGCATACTCCAAATAGTACTCAGCGGAGAACGTACTCCAAAACTTTTATAACCTCGGTTTTTAGAGTTGTACTCAGTGGAGCACATACTCGGAGTACGGAGTACAAGTTCGAGTACGAGTATGAAAAAAGTTTTATAACCTCGGGGCCTATCTAACTTTTTGTAAACATTTCCCTCTTCTCATCTAGAACCATTGAGAAAATTTCAATCAAGCTTGGCTCAGAGCATCTTTGAATGAAGGACATTTGTTAAAAAGAAGTAATTGATCCCCTAATTTTAAAATTACTGTAAAAAGTTAACAAAATTTCAATGTTTCATATAGCCATTGCTGTATTTCTTTATTTCTATACAGGAAAGTCGGACCCTGGCGCCGATATTTGGGGGAAAGCACGTAAAGCTCCACGCCCTGTGGAGGATATGAGATCAGTTACCCTGGTCGTGTATGGAAAAGATGTAAATCAAATTAAGAAAGCAATACGTATTATTGAAGATGACGTGGATGATGTATTCAAGAGTAAAGTCTATAGCGAATCTATTATCAAACAATTTTCCACGAGCCAGGTAAATGAAACATATTTTAAATAGTTAAAAAAAAGTTTGATATGAAAGCATTAAAAAGGTAACTAATTGGATTTTAGCTCACAAATATTGAACATTTTTGAATTGAGCACAACTTGTTGCTAAATACAGGGTATTACCATATAGGATACGTTGATAGTGCGTGGTACACGTTTGCTTGTTGCGAAAGCAGAATCATATATACTTTCCATTCTCTCACCAGAGGTCGTGCTACACAAGTTTCGCTTACACCTCTGTCAACGCCTGATGTACAAGATTCTTGTACAAACTTAAACGATGGGCAAAATGTAATTAAAATCTATGTAGTTATTCCTTTTATCTATGAATATGATTATAAATAATTAAATTTAAATCTTTAACGCCTTTATTTATTTTTATTTCAACGTTACTGGAAGAACTATTTTGCGGAGGTAAAAATTAAAATATGATCACATGATCTAGTTTGACAGATGTTTGAAAAATCAGTTTCTTTACGCTACCGATTTATCGATGATTTTACATAAATCAGCAGCAATGTCATCTCCTGTGATGTTTTTAAACGTGTCCTCAAAGTCTTCGCCCGTCGATGACTCCCCTTCAAGCTGATTGTACAGAAGAAACGAATCAACAATGCCACGTGCTCGCCAAGCTTGTTTTTATCATGTGACAGACTATTTTTCCGGCGTTGACAGAGGTGTAAGCGAAACTTGTGTAGCACGACCTCTGGTGAGAGAATGATATACTTTCAAGCACGGCCATATTGTACATTTGAGTATGAGAGTGTAAACATTTGTTGAACTGGCTTGTTTCTATTCAAAACAGACCAAAACTGTTGCCAAAAGATAAAACAGCAATAAATGAGGTTCTACATGATGTTTTGTATGCAAATAACACATTCAAAGGCAGACCAATGCCTTTTTAATCACTTAGGACTGCGCAGCTACAGACTTAAGGTTCTCCGACCCTCAGCGTCAAATATTTTTTCCTCATTAAAATTTTATTTGTCCTTCAAACTTTATATCTGAAATGAAATGAAAAGAAATTTATTGATTGTATTTATTTATAAACAAAGTTATTGCAAATTTGCCCACGGTGGATATAATTGAATAAATATACAAGTTGAGATCAAATTTAAAAAAAAAAAGGTTGTACCGGTGCATCGGTGGCTAGAACCCAATTACCTTTATGTAGTAGATCTCCGTAGAACCACTAAGCCAAGCATTTTGTTGAATAACTGATCGTAATAATATACCATAGAAGACTCATTAAATTTGTCTATATAAAAGACAGATTTATGGAACGAATAAAAAAAAAAAATCCGGATGATTTAGAGTTATCGAACGTGGCTGAGGATCGGAGATCGTTTAATTCAAAATTAAAAAATCTGAAACAAATAAAAGGATCATTAGTGTCCACTCTACAACCCTTTGTTGAGAAAAGGGTCTAAGCTTGCTTATTATCCCCTCGCGCAACTTGTTGCGAAGAGGATATAGCATCGCTACTGTGCTTGTGTGTGTTTGTGTGTGTGTGTGTGTGTGTGTGTGTGTACTCCATTTCAATTTTCTAGTAAATTCCAAGAAAACCCTCATGAATATCCATCAAACTTTGTACACTTCTTTTGCATGGTAAAAGGACAAACCCTGTTGATTTCAAAATCAATTGATTAAGTATTTTTTTAAATTATCGTAAAAAATTTACAATGATTGACAATAGACATTTCCGGTAATTTTATGTACGACTTGAAGTTAATCGCTACCGTATACAGTTCAAATCAACAACTTGACATTTTGGGGGATTTAAATCTAGTAAAGGTAAAAAAAAAACGTTTTGTAGCATTGGAGTGTTAAACGAGTGCCCATAGTTAAAAGTTGAAGCGGGCAAGAGATTTAAGTCTGCCGATTTACATCGAAACAAGCAGTCGACTTTCGGACAAATTTTCCCGTATTACTTACAATAGAACTAGTCCAAAATTCAGTAGAGACTTTGACAGATATTGCACATTTATCACGCGAAAATTGTTTTATATTAATAATAACTGCATATATATCTACTATACTATGGGTTAATTATAATACGACAACTAGCAACTAGAATTTCCATCAGAGCAGACTACAGAGCGCTTGATTTTCAGCTACGTTTCATAATGTATACGGATCGTTTATGTATGCTTATATAAAAATGAATGTCACTAAATGAATCTAAATTATTAAACTTTAAAGTATATGTGTTGAGTTTCTGCTAGGAATAGGAGTTATGTAAACCCCCTCCCCCAATTTATACACCACAAAGCTTGGGGATTGGGATTAAATAGATATTACATGTATGTATTCAAAGTGGTTTAAAGAAATACTTTCTTTATTTTGATCTGATAAATTTACATGTATTTTCCTAAATAACGTATTCCCCCGTACAATAAGTCATGTCGCGAGGGGATGCTCCGCTTAGCGGTGCCCTTGTTTAAGTTGTAACTTGGTCTGAAAGTCTCGAAGTAGGGTACCCTATCCTTAAAGCTGAACACCGCTCGTAAATAGGCACTGTCCTTCGATTTCGTTACACCCGATTGCACACCTGAAACTCGTGGCCCACGTGTAGTATTCCTTTCGTAATCTTTGGATTTTATGCATTTAATTCTTATTTTATGTACATATTCTATTTGTGAATTTTTTTTTGACCAGTTTATTTGATGTTAGTATTCTCCTGGCTTGAAAAAAGTGCGTAAAACTTGATAATTTCATCGCGACCGAGTAACACGGCGAGGCAAGATGTACGTCCATAAAGGTGAGACCTATACAGCAAAATACTTTAAACTGCTAAGAGGTCTGCAGCTTATATAAGAGTTGTAGGGAAAACGGTGGTGAGAGAGAAATATGGTGGACAGTGCCTATTTACGAGCGGTGTTCAGCTTTAAAATGGGTCTCAGAAACCATCAATTCTCACGAGATATATTTGTAATCTATGGAGGTACATTGAAGATATATTTCTATTAAAAATTAAATGTATACACCATACTTTTTTTTATTTAAGACAATCCCTTTTTTTGGACCCATACCCCAATTCTAAAAAGAATTTACTTTAATTCATACTTATTGAACTGAAAAAAAACATCCAAAACAAACTTGGGACTGGTATAAAGATGTATGTCACATTTAACACAGATTGTTTTGAATTGACATTTAGTTTTTTTTAATGAAAATATAACGTTAATGTGTCTCCATAGACACAGAAATTCTAAGTATAGGTTTGATATTTCTTGTTCTAAAAATAGATCCCATGCCGACTGATAAATATAGGGTACGCTATTTTTAGGCAAAGTTACAATATTTATGAAGCAAGATTCAGACTTTTTCTGAACAAATGGTTGTAGAGAGGACCCCAATGAACCCCCTCCATTTTTTTTTTTTAGATTTTAAAATCTTAAAAATAAGTACTGCGCAGTTCTACAGCTGTTCTAAGTGATTGAAAAGCATTGTTCTCTCCTTGAATGCATAATTTTCATACAAAACAACATGTAGTGTAGAACCTCATTTATTGCTTTTTATGTCACCTAAGTCACTCAGGTGACCTATTGCAATTGGTCTTCGTCCGTCGTCGTGCTTTAACAATTTTACATTTTTAACTTCTTCTTAAAAAATACAAGACCAATTGTTACCATTTTGGTGTGAAGCATCTCTATGGTACGAGGAATCAAAATTTTGAAATTCCTGGCTCTATCACCCCAGGAGTGCCACAGGCGGGGCCAAATATAAAAAAAAAGCCAAATTTTCAAAAACCTTCTTCTCTACTTCAACACATGTGGGGGGAAAACTAAATGCATTGTTATGATGCCCATGAAGCCCTCTACCAAAATGTGAAATTCATGGCACCTGGTCAGGGGTTCAGCCCTAGGGTGGGCTAATATGGCCATGTTGTAAACGTGAATTAAATCTTAGAAAATCTTCTTCTCTACTCCCAGATACAATTGAGAAAAACTAAATGCATGGTTATGATGTCCATGAAGCCCTCTACCTAAATTGTGAAATTCATGACCCCCTGAGACAGGGATTCATGTCCTAGGGTGGGACCAATCAATTTAAGAAATTGACAATAAAAATTCTTTCAACCAATGACCATATAGTAAAAATATATTGAATCTTTAAAAATCTTCTTCTCTACTCCCATATATATTTGAGAAAAACTAAATGCTTGATAATGATGTCCTTGAAGCCCTTTACCAAAATTGTGACATCCATTGTTCCTGGGTAAGGGGTTCAGGCCTTAGGCCATGGCCAATGTGTCCACATAGTGAAATTGTTTTGATTTAATATTTTCTTCTGTACTAACACAGTTATGGGAGATAAGGTCATGAGTTGTTATTATGTTCCTAATGTCCTGATGTTAAATGGTGAGATTCGTCGTCCCCAGGCCATGGGGCAGAAGTTGAGGTGAGGAGGGGGATAAGTATGAAATCTTCTTTACTTTCAAAAATCTTCTTCTCTACTCCCACACGTCTGTTAGAAAAACTGAATTCATAATTATGTTGACCAGAATTGTAAATGTCATGCCCTGCCCCCCCCCCCCCCCTCCGGAAAGGTGATTTGACTCAAGAGTGAAGCCAAAATAGTCATATAGTATTAAATTTATCTATATAATTATTGTGGGTTGACTGTATATTATGTGAAAAATTTAAATTATTTTATTCAGCTCTTGAATTTTAATGAAAGAAATGAGTACATATTAAGAAAAGAGAATGAATATAGCTGTCCATTAAATTATAAAGATATCATGAAAGCCTTTGGCAAGAGTTTAATTAAGGGGGCGTGTAACAGTTAATGGAGTTACCTTCCCTTGCTTGTTTTTAATGATTAATCATTGTAAAATAATGTAATTAAGAAGTTAAGATATTAAAAGAGTTAAACAAGTCTTTTTATTCATTAAAACAAAATAATCAAAACATTTTTTTAAGTTTTAAAATAAACAGTAAACTTGTTACATGTAAAAGTAAAGTAAAAACTAGCTAGCCAAAAATACTGAAGTTTGTGGTATGTGTACAATAATTTTTTAATAAATGCCAGATTGTGTCATTGAGTGAATGGTTAATAACTGAACAGGTAAAATATGAAAATTGATGTAACAAAATTACTTATCAGTGGTTTTTTGTTTTTGTATATATAGCCTAACGTGGAGATTGTCTGTCTGGCCCATGGGGATGGGAAGGGGGGTGTTGTTGTTTTTAATAAAACATATATAACGGTCTTCTATAGTTTATCTATGAAAACATATAAATATAAAAGCTATCTTGAAAGTTAACAAATATGGGACAATTATTTCCTATCAATGTCCTTGTTGTGATGGTCATTACCATATTAAAGACTTTTTTAAACTCCAGAATGAAGCTTAATTAAATGCATATATGAGAATCCTCAAAAAGTCTGTGTATGGGCTATGGTACTCAGGTGATCAAAAACGCTTGTTGGCCTTTTGTTCATCTTTTGGTAACAATTTTGTATTGGTTAGTTTCGGGCAGAAACAAACCAGTTCAAGAAATGATTACATTCTTATCCTCAAATGTACAAGATGGTTGCGCATTCCCTTAAGAGTCAAAAGGAATATTTTTGCAAGATGAGAAAATCTTTTCTTCAATGTGTAAAGTCAATCGTATTGGTCAACATTGTTAAAAGTAATTGACTTGTATGAAAAAAATGCTTAATTGTATAACATTACATATTAAGCTATGTGTTATTTGTGTCATTAGGGAAACTCTTATAGCAAAGAAATAATAAATATTTTTTTCTTTAAATAAAACGAAGACAACATTTCATAATTTTAATAAAAAGCTAGCTGGTGCAGAAAAGACTAAGAATTTTTATTGTCAATTTCTTAAACTGAATCGTCATAAATGTTTTCATGAAGATGACAGGCATTTAGACACGATAAATCTCGTTAGCTGCTTAAAGCAGAACACCGCTCGTAAATAGGCACTGTCCGCCATATTTTTCTTTCACCACCACTTTCCCTACAACCGTTCTATTAGCCGCAGACCTAACGAAGAAATAATCAAATTTTACGCACCTTTTTCAAGCCAGGAGAATAATAACATCAATGCATTTTTTACAAACAGAATATACACATACAATAAGAAACAAATGCATAAAATCCATAATACACGAAATGAATAATGCACGTCGGCCACGAGTTTCAGGTGTGCAATCGGGTGTAACGCAATAGAAGGGTTTATATACCTGTGTGACGGTGCCATTTTACGAGCGGTGTTCAGCTTAAAGTTGTTGGGCCTTATTGATCAAGTAAAAAATATGGTCGCTAAGTTACAACAAACCCTGTCTCATGATTTTTTTGCAGAAAAATGAAATTCAGAATTTACAAAAGGCTCACGATGTTGATGTTAGTGTAGAAACTAGGATTGGACGAATAACAGTGCGTGGGTTACTTGAAGATGTTATGAACGCATCAGAAAAGGTTCATCAGATGATAAGGAAAGCAGAGGCTATACAACAGGAGAAACAAGCTGCAGAAATGATGGCAGATTTGGTGGAATGGTGCTTCCTCGATGCAGGCAGTATTCCATCAAAGTTGGAAAAGTACCCACCCAATATAAATCTGCAACTAGAAAAAGCCCTTAGGAAACAGGAATCCAAAGCATCCTTTTGTGACGCTCAAGGCGTTAAATATATTGTGGACTTTACAACATATGAGGAATACCCTGAAAGCGATCCTTCAGATACTGTTAAAGTTATCAGAAAGAGCAAATTTGATGGTTTGTTAAAAGTATACTTATTTTTGTTAGTTGTAGAACACAGAGATATTATAAAAATTCCATGTGTTTGAATAAGATATTACCGTATGCTATTTCCAATAGAAGGAATGTACATGTATTTTATTCCTCCCCAACAATATATATGTGTTTGTCATGTTTCTCTTCTAGACTTATGTCAAATCATCTCACTGCAGAAGTTTTGGTTTAGTTTCAAAGAAACCATTCAAGATTCAGATAAAATATAAGGCAGATTTACATGTCCTTTTGATATATCGTGTGTCATCATGTACTAAAATATTTAATGAACAGCCAAATACCGAAATGATAGTCATCTTTTTGAGAAAAAAAAATTATTAATTTACATTTTTGTAAATGAAGATGCAAATTTTTAGGTTCGTCTTTTGAGCTACCGCCAACTTGGACATCAATGGATTCCAAAGAAAATGTGTCTGTAGTTACTCTGCTGCAGACTAGTCAAGAATATAAAGATGTCCAGAATGATTTTGTACAGAGCACTGGGCATGCTATTGTAAAGGTAGTATACTGAGTATTTATTCTTAATATTCAAATTATAATTTATGCCTTTGAACTAAGTTTTTATTTAGCTTTTACATATGCCAAATCATGTCCTAAAATGGATTTGTAGATAAGTGAAACATATGAAAAGTCAATGAAATATTTTTTTCAATTTAAGAAAATTAAACAAAAACGGTGATGGTAGAGTTAATAATGCCATATAGTATATTGCTCTAAACAAAGATATATATCAGAAGATCTGATCCATATTAGTCACTTTAGAATTTAGAATTAAAATACAATAAAATATATACTTGAAAAGAATTGTGACCAAATCATGTGAAGCTTGAAAAGCTTTTAAAAAGATATATTTAATACTTTCTTGAAAACATTATACAATTTAGATGTTCTTTTACAGATTGAAAGAATTCAAAACAGAATGCTTCTTCAGCAGTACGAGGCTAAGTTAAAGCTACTACAAGGTCAAAATCCTGCTGCTATTACTAATGAGCGAAAATTATGGCATGGTACAGCCAATGAGTCAGTGGCTAGTATCAACACGTATGGATTTAATAGGAGTTATTGCGGGAAAAATGGTAATCCAAATTAATTTGACACAATTGTTTATTATTTAAAGGGGCATGGTCACGATTTGGTCAAATCATATTTTTCTTTTTTCATTATTTACAATGCTTTAGAAATGTATTTCTAATGATCAATTGAAATTTGAGAGTCAGTCGTTAAGATATAAGCAAGATACAGGGCTCACAATTCTTTGTCATGTAAACAAGGCTCGTGCCCTGTTTTTGTGTACATATGTTCAATATACCGGTAAAAAATCTTTTACAAGTGGATTTGTCTATCTTCTTATTCATTTTAAACATAAATAAACAGTTCCTAACGTTTAACCGTTCATTTTAGGTCTAAAACTGGAATTTTCACTTCAACATTAATAATGTAAACAAAAGCTTTGTTTACATAGCAAAGAATTGTAAGCTCTGTGATTTGCTAATAATTCAACGAATGACAATCAAATTTTGGTTGTCTATTAAAATTTCCTTAGTAAAGCATTGTAAACGTTAAAATCCGAAAAATAGTTTTTGACCAAAATCGTGACCATCCCCTTTTAAGATAATGTTTTTGGTATCTTTAAAATGTTTAGAATATCCATAAAATTCAAAACATAAGGTTGTATGTATACTATGAATATAATCATAATGAATTAAAGTTGGGATACAAAATATGTAAGATTTTTATATTACATTAGTTCTATAAGTTTTTCAGCCTATTTTATTTGATTATTGAACAGTACGTTCATTTTTTTCTCAGAAACTTCCAGGCCAAATTTGATGTATGGTATTTACTTTAGATACGTATGATATCTAAAGTAATTGATTGTAAAATTTAAGATCCATATCTTTCAAGGGCCATACATTAAGGGAAACAATGTAATCAATAGAAAATGACTAACAGTTTGTTCATTACAAATTAATTGCATGGTTATGATGAAAAAGGAAGCTTGCACTAAATTTGTAAAAATCATAGCCCTTGATCATGGTTTCTGGCGTTAATTAAGGGTTCTATAGTAAAAGTAAATTAATTTAAGCTCACATGAACGGAATGCTCACAAATTGTGATATTGATTTGCAACCATCATCCCAAATAGTGTAGATTTTGAATTGTTCAAATTGTGACCCTGGACCAATACGGGGCCCAAAAGGAGGGATGTTAAAACTCCTACATAGATATATACAATGTATTGGGAAACATGTTCAATAATCTTTTCATCAAGAACAAAAACGCAACAATTTGAGTTAATATTATATGATTGATTAATTCCAAGTTCTTTGATTGGCTAAAATCAAACATTTAAAAAAAAAATAGAAAGTGATTTTCACCTGCACCTGACGTTTCTCGATATGTTCAGCTATGATTTGTAATTCATTACCTCTAGCTCAGAGGTTCTAGTGGTTAGGCGAGCTCTATAAGTCACATAGTGAAAATGCATTTTTAGCAAAGTTCAAAGTAGGAATAGAAAGTTTCCTTTCTAAAAACTAAAAGTAATATGTAATCATTCTGCTATAGTGTATATTCTGAGATTTAAAAATCATTTGAATTACTTTTCAGCCGTGGTTCATGGAAATGGTGTGTATTTCGCCGTAAATGCTTCTTACTCTGCAAGAGACCAGTATAGTCCTAGGGATTTTAACAAAAATAAGAGAATTTACAGGTGTCGAGTATTGACTGGAGAGTTCTGTCTAGGAGCACAGGGAATGAAAGTTCCCCCAAATAAACCCGGAGCAGCATCCACCCATATATTGTATGATTCGGTGGTTGACAATGTGAAAAACCCGGGAATTTTTGTTATTTTTAACGACACACAGGCCTACCCCGAGTATTTGATCACTTTTCAATGAAACATGGTAAATGAAGGACGTTAAGTGATTATCTGGGACTCGTGAATGGAGATATCATGATTGTCTGGGGATTTATGGATTTTCTTTTCCTGTTAGAATTAAAAAAAAAAAACAATAGCATGGTAATTTTCAGGCATTACAGTGATTCCACAAAGTATCCAGATTAGAATTGCATTCATTAGAATTTTTTTACCCCAATATTGGTATATATAATCATAAAAAATCACGTTATTTTTTTTTTAATCTAACACATTCCTTCTTAGTATATATAAAATCATTTCTCTAAATAAATTTTTACATACGGTTAACATTGATTTGTAAGAGCATTAAAAAGAGTGCATTTTTGTGACCTTTTGAAGTCTCTCTGGTGACACATTATTTTGATTCCTCCTGCACATTTAAACAGTTGTTTTAGACAAAAGTCTACGAAAGATTAAGAGATTCCCGTTTAGAATTATGCATTTTTTACCGTTTTACCGGTAACAAGTTATACACAGAATTTGGAGATATGATCCTCCATTTTACAAACACTATTTGGTTACTAGTACTCAGCGCATATGGTGTAAGCAAGCCTTACTAAATATACCTACATTTTGTAAATCTTCAGCTAGAGTCTCTAGGTATATAAAATGTTTCTACTCCTTTTGTCTTTGACTAGATTGCTTTTAAAAAGAATAAAAAGAATGTGCCATTCATTATTTGTGTGACATTTCATTTAATAAATAGAAGTTAATTAAGAGTTGTATTACTGCTAAATCATTATAAAAAGTTTTAAAGAAAGTTTCCACGTACGTATTTTCATTAATTTTTTTTTAATTTGTTAAAAGAAAGTGAAAAACAAATATTGTCGAAACTTTGCTCATTGCTTTTCCTTTAGCTTTTTCTGTTTTGAAACTATGACTACAGTTGATTCTCATTACAAATTACCCAATAGAACTGGTTAAACTGGACATGATAATGGCTCAGAAATTGTCTTAATTTGTCTAATGGTAATAGTGATAGTGATGACAATAAATGAAGAAGAACAGGTACTAGCGAGGAATTTTTTGAGTTAAAATATACATAAACACACAATTAACCTACAAAACATGGAGAGTATTACAGTGTGGTTTTAATCGCGGAACAACAGGAAAACACACAAAGTATAATGCACATACATTCCTATATATAGCACTTATCCATAATGTGAGTACAGATATAAGCGTTTAAGTACTTAGCATGTGTCTAAATGTTGCCTGCATGGTAATAATCGTTTAAGCAATATTTTAAAACTTTGAAATATAACTGCATAATAAAATTCGATTATCAACAGAAAAAACAAGAGTAGCTTAAAATACATTTATCAAAAATATTTTCTTATAATTACATTGTTCTCACTTTAAAGTATTAATCTTAAATGTTTAAAATACTTAAGGAATAAGGAATCATTCTTTGAGTATTATGAGGTGATAATTTCGGTCGGGGCGTGATCAAATCCAATAAAGGGCTTTTATTATAGATTTGATCACGCCCCGACCGAAATTATCACCTCATAATATTCAAAGAATTATTCCTTATTACTTATATTTATATAATGTTAAGCCATCGTACGATTAAATATTTAAAATATAAATAAACAAACCCCGCTGGCGCCTCAATTTGGCGTCATTTGAAGTTATGGGTTATATAGTACAAAATCGATACGTAGTGTTATCTCAGGCAAAGACACTGGAAAATGTAAATATATCTATATAATGTAATACGATGATCGAGAGAAAAGCAAGAGTAGTTTAACTTCTCCAGTGATGCCTAGGGTTAGTATTCCATACAAGATGAAATAAAGACTTCAAAAATCTGGGAAGGCTTCTCCCACGGTTTTGCATAGAAGTCGAAGGACGTCGTGTGATTGACAATTAATGTAAGAGACAAAGTGGGAACAATGTATCAGAAAGAAAAATGTACACATTGTTGAATGACTGAGAAATCATAAACTGATAATATTGGGTATAAGTGAGACCTATTGAACAGTGCAGAACAGAACAGAGGAGCAATAATTAACTAATCAAACTATGAAATGTTGAAAAGGATTTGCGCCATAAACAGATTTAACATTTTTACGTTCTAATTTAATTAAGAAAGCGTATGAGAAATTAAAAAGCTGTTCTTATCTACGTTGTGTCATATTCTTCAATGAGGCACATGTGGACTTAAAAGCTAGAATGGGGAAATCTTGCGGCTTATTTTTTCACCTTTAAATCATGTTGAAATCTTTTTTAAAGCGTATGAGAAATTAAAAAGCTGTTCTTATCTACGTTGTGTCATATTCTTCAATGAGGCACATGTGGACTTAAAAGCTAGAATGGGGAAATCTTGCGGCTTATTTTTTCACCTTTAAATCATGTTGAAATCTAAGAAAGTGGCAAACACAAGATTAGGTTGTCTATATATATCAACAATAAAGAACTCAAATACCAATCGAGGAGAAATTAATAAAAGACATTGGAGATGGATTGGGCATAAATCACCCAAGCAGCAGAACAACTTAACTATATAAGCCCTATCCACAAGGAAAGTGTAGAAGTAGAAGACCTAGAAACTCTCGACAGAGATACATAGAGGATGATAAAGAGGATAAATAATGCCATGACAGGCTGGAATAGATATTATATAGGGCAAGAATGCCTGGATTAATCTGACCTATGTCCTAGACTGGGTTAGTTAAGACATATTGTTTATGCTATGCCTTACGTTTTAGACAATATATATGACAAAACTCGCTGCACCAATTATTCCTACATCTGTTATCAATTTCAAATATAGTTCTTGTGATCCGTTCATTGCCAAAGGACAACACCACTCTATTCCAATATCGAATGACATTAATCCGATTGATCAAGTATCAATCTAGTGTCTCCATAAACTGACAAAGTTGGCACTAAACGATGAACCCCAATAAAATAATGAACAGCTCTATATGAAGTATACATCCCAAGCAATCGGAAGACGAAACTAAATTGATTTTAATTGTTTTCTCCTCAATTGCACATGTAGGTATTATGTATTAATTTGTGAGTGTGTGACCCACATTTTTCACTTTTTTAAGACAATTTTATTTTTAAATATTATACCAAGCAGCATTAAAAATATCAACATCTAATAAAAAAAAATACATGCTGTTCAAAAGTTAGATACACTATTTTTCAAAATGCGTTGCAGCAGACGTACCTTTCATGTATACATGTATGCTAGCTACTTTTAAAGTTCAGCCTGATAAACATTAAAAACGAATTATTTGCGATATAATTTTTCATAGTTAAGAAACGATTTTGTTAGTGTCTAGATAGTTCTTACGAGGGTTCGATGGTCATGGCCATTGTTAGACTGGATTGGTCACCTTTAAAAGACGAGCTCTATACAACAATATAGGAAACACACACACAGGGTACTGAAAGGTAAAAATTAAGATTTTTATTATGACGCCACAAACGTTGAACTCTGTAAAATGCAACGTCACAAGCGAAAATCAAAGTTCACGCTTTTAGCTGTTACAGTGGCTATTCCATGAATATGAACTTACCCTTAGGATAAACTATGATTTTTAAGGTATAAATCACATTTATAGACAATACAAGAAGTTAAAAATATATTAGGATTAAATGCAGTTATGAGACTATATCTTTTAAGAAAATACTGAGTCAATGCTTAAATAAACCAAAAATTACATTTGTGCAATACATTTTGTATCCAAAATAAAATCTAGGCAATTAATCTTTGATTCTTTAATACTCTTGGGTATCTAGCTGTCAAACTAAGCTCATAGTTATATACAATAAGAGTGCACCTACCAAAAAAATGTAAAGTCAAGGCCCAGCTGTTATTATGTTAAGGAAAAAATATCTCAACTCGAACTATTTAAAAAAACACACAAATGATTTCTAAACTTATGTCAAATCGTTATATTTTAAATCCCTGAAAAAACTTTGTATTTGTTTCAAATATTCCCAATGCAGTCTGTTCTTCTTAGTTGCTTTCCTGATCTGATTCATAAATATCAAAATATTATACAAATATGATTTTCATTATACGTCTATTTTTTCTACCATTTTTTACAGTATGCACGTACTTCTGACAATTTGTATATATGTTTATTCTATATATTTGTTTCTCTTCTAAGAATATATTTGGTTTACTTTGAATGAATAAACTGAACATGAACTTGGTATTTGAGAACTCTGTTTATCATATAGTAAAACTCTTTTCTACAGGATATCTAGCAGACAGATAAGTACAATATACATGATTCTTATTATCAGTTTACCAAACTTATGAAAGCCATGGTCCAAAGGCCAGGTTTAGGATGTAAGAGGGGGATGCTCTATTTACCGAAACAGGAAATTTAGCATTTTAAATTCGTGAATCTGTAATTACCAAAACCAAAGTTCTAAGTGTTCACCCTATATAATTGTTATGCTAGGTATGTACGATACGCAAAGCTTTGATTGTTAAATTATAATGTCCGTTTCTATTGGATGTTGTGTAAAAATCGGCTGAGTGTCTCTTAAGACTTTACTTTTTTTAAACCAAATAACCCCTTGTAATGACATCCTCAAAATTGAAAAAAAGCAGAAAATTAGTTCGATGAATTAACAACTCTGGCTATGGTAATCATTTGTTTTTCTAGCCGTTAAGATGGCAAATTTCCACATATTTGTAATGATGAAAGTTATGCATTATTTGAAAATTAATTAGCATAAACACTTTATTTTATATATTATTTCATATTTTATATTTTCATTCACACAAAGTTTTAACACGTGATATGTTTAAAAAATATTCTGCAAAATCTGTTTTGCATCTAGAAATTTGATTGATTTTAGCATAAAACCGTGCAAATACATTTGAAAAGGCCAAATTTTGCAATATATTACCTTTGAAGAAAACTACATCACTGAGTATCGTCTTTTACAATGTCAGTTACAAACTGAGGACACATATAGACAAACTGCATTGGAATAATGTAAGGAAGAAGGAGTCATCTTTTGACTTTAATGAGGTGATCAACTGCGGTCGGGAGGTGATAAAATCCAATAAAACCCGCAGGGCTTTATGGTAGATTTGATCAACCCGGCCTTATTTTTATCAACTCATAATAGTTTAAGGCAATTATCAGATTGAAATAAAAAAGTCATTGATGAAATGTATTGGACTATTCATTACAAAATCGATGTGTAGTGTTCACAGACAAAGACACTGAAAAAATGAAAATATAAAAGGTTTTATATTCAGAATGATTTTAATTCAGAAGAAATTGTTACTATTGAAAAATTACCCAGTGTTAAGTTGAGAGAACCACCTTAATCACAATATTCAACCTAATAATCCTGTATGATTTAAAACAATATTTAATGTTATTATTCCGCTCTGTTATAATGCTGGCAAAATTAACAATACAGCAAAAATGCATTTTAAGTACAAAAAAATGTCAAAATAAAGGCGCCCTAACTCAGAGGAATGAACACTGACCCATTCTTTTTCTTTGTGTGTTTTTAAATTCATGATGCAGACAAATTCAGGAGTGAGATACCTTAAAATATATTCTGTAAGAATTTTAAACAGTCAGTTTATTGTACATTTTGGAACAAAAATCTAGTTTGAGTTCATTTAAGAATGACAGTAGTGTCAAGATATAACACATTAAAAGATAGATACATCCATGCTATATTCCCTTGAGTCTATGGAAAGCAGTCAATTTTATTTTGGATGAAATATGGGTTTTTTCATAAATAAAATTGTGTGCTGGGATACCGGTATTTCATCTAAATGTCTTATTAAACACCACCCGTAACACATCTTCTACCCTTCTTTTATTCACCATGACAGTTTATTTTTTTTTATCTAAAAGTAATTCAAATACACTGTGTCTAAGGACTAATAAAAATACATGTACTCGATGGAACGGTTTTATTTCTCTTTAATTTAAGGTAAGGTTTGCGGCTTGCCATTTTTAGGAATTGTACCGAAGTTACATACCATTTTGTTCACTATACTAAAGTGTTTTTTCTCATGAAATTCAAATAATTTCGCCGGTCCCGTTTTATAACTACAAAAGGTCAAAGTTCATGATTTCAAATTTTCATGTTGATGAAATGTAAATAATTTCGTGAAAATATTTACATTTTATATGTAACTATAATGGGGTTATTAATGCTTAAATTGTTCAAAAATAATGTCACCTTTTATATCGTGATTCATTTGTTTGAATTTCTAATGAAATATTTAAAAATAGAATAAGTGCAACAAAAGTCTTAATTTTGAACTACTGTTATGTAAACAAAAACATCTTATTTGAAACCTTTCCAAGTCCACCGATTTCAGGAAAAATGTATCTTAGTATATGTGTAATCTGATGTTTCTAAAACATTATTGAAAACCATATGATGCGGACTTTGTTTTCATGAAAATTGATAAAACGCTTGTGTCTTGTTATTTATTCAATGAAACTTTAAAACCCCGCGAAATAAAAAGAACTTGAAATCAATTATGACGTCACATAAATTTTGACGTCATAGCTGAAAAAAAGGGTTGTTGGTGTTACGTCACAATGAAAATATGTGAGTTATCTCCCTGTAACCGCAAACCTTACCTTAAGTCAATTTTCAACATAAGTCGTTTTTACATTTAAATATTTGCTTAGGCGCATTGGTATATTAAAGCGACAGTACAGCTGAAAACACATGTGTGAATATCTTCAGATTTATCCATTGTATTATTAGGAAATATGAAATAACGTTGATTGTGACAGTTGAAGTACATAAAAATTTCTTTTACATACCTAATTAATGTTATTATTAGCTTCCGGAAATTTAAGGGTCGTACAAACCTGAATAATCTTATATCGTTTATTTGTACCACGTGGATTTTGATTGACAGTAATTGACACTTGCTGAAAACTACAATATCTTCGCCCGACTACGATCATCGTGGTATACGAGGTAAAAGGGACTCTCTAAACGGAACACATCATCACTTTCTCGATAATTTATTAATGGCTTACCAATTTCAATTCATTTTAAAATTAACAGACATAAATATGTCAAATTATCCCTTAAGGAGCCTCACTTACAAAAATGAATTTAGGTCGTAGCAACTCCTATGATAAACACGCAAAATACATGCTTACAAAATAATAACTGTGGTTATTTCAAAAACTTTGAACAATTATTACCTTATTTTCTTTGCCAATTCAGTCAAGTAAGCAGGCCTACCCGGTCTCTTACTCGCCATGCTGGTTTGTTTATAGTAAATACGCATGCGTAATGGTATAGAAAGTGGAACCCCGTTGCACGTGGCGATGTATATATGTATAGGTTATACCTAATTATTAATTTTAATGAAACAATTAGATTTTTTTCACGGAGAAATGTGTAATTTTCTGAAAGTTTATACATTTATGAGTAGTACAAAAATACCGAACCCGATCGGAAAATTTTTTCAAGTCGGTTTTTTAATAAGATGCGCCGTACTGTCAACTTCACTTCAGTGTGAAACACTTCTTACGTCTTAGCTGACCAATGAAAACTTCCATTTTTTTTTTGTTCATCTTGAAAATAGAAAAAAATAAAAAAAGAAAGTGGCCGCAGTCTTGTACATAATTTTTTCCGCTTTTATATTAATAAGCAGTCTAAAATTGTGCTATTCGATCTTTGGTGTATGTAATCGAATGCGGCCTTATAGAAATATCAGATCAAACATTTCAAAAACCCATATATTTTACAAAATCTGTAAACAAGGTCCGGGTTCGGCGTTTACAATTACCAAACGCACGTGAATTTTAGCAAACGAAAGTTATTTTTCATACATGGGCTGTCATACATGAATTATTCCGGCGAACATATTAAAGATATTATGTGTATGATTTTTCACATTTCAACAGCGCCAATATGTTATACTTAGCGTATCCAGTTCTTTCAGGTATTTACTATGAACGAAACACAAGTTACGCATTTTAAATTTTACAAGGCTGTATTGCAAAGAAAGTGAAACGAACACCATTATCAAAATACGCTATACCTCAAATTTTTCTGCCATAAGTAATTTATGGGTATGATTTGTATTATTTTTTTAACATTATAGATTAAAATGAACTTTAACGTTATGTTAAGGTTTTTTGTGTTTTTGAGGAAATATTTGAAGTAATTATTTTCACGGGTGTTTCTGGATACTTTTGGATTGATCACATGGGCTCGTAACGAACCTTTCGCCTTTTACTATGTGACCACCCCTATATAAAAATATATATGGACCCTCATTGAATACAAAAGGGATTAAATTATAATCCCTTTTTATTCAAAATAAAACAATTATAATTATGGAAGATATGCATCATTGTTTATAGTGGGGGTACATTGTTACCAATCATTTCCTGTATACTTTTAGGTTCACCTTAAATTTAAAAGCCTCAAAAACACACGAGCTCATTTAGGTTTCCTCTTTAGCTAGTGAATGTATTTTGAATTGAAGAGGATTATAAAGTCCAACTTTAATCACAAAATATGCCAAGGCTATTAAATCTGAGAACATTTTCGAATGCAAACTACTATATTACTCATTGACAAGTGACCATTAAAGATCTGTAAATTTCTTTTTATCAAAAGTTTTCAATGGTTGACCCCTGGAGCTAGGGTGTAGGTATTCCGAGATTCCTGCAGCTCCTTCGCCCCCTTTGATGAAATGATGTTTGCAAACATTATATGATACAGCGAGGGTAACAGTCAGATGAGTTTTGGATTAGGCTTCAGACTCTTTAATGAAGCCTAAAATGCAAATGTAAGACTCCCTGACAGGTCCATATACCGGCTATGATACCCAGGTGACTGTCAAGGCCTGTGGGTCTCTTGTTTTGCTGTGACCTTTCTACATGTACAAAGTTACCTGTTTTAATTCTTCGACAAAACGAATCATTACGTGGTTGTCGCCTACAGATAAGCATTCCCCTTATCGGTAGAGTACATGTCAGATTATCAGGTACAAATCGCTAACCATGGTTGATTGGAGATCGTCCCTTCTGCTCTTAATATATTTTGTATGTAAGTAAATTTCAACTTCATTACAATTTTTGAAAACAGTTTAGATTGTAGTTTGTTGAAATCGAGCAGCTAATTGACCTCTTTCTTCAGTAATTAAATTGCATTTCGCTAAAATAACAACAGCTACAAATAACTGTTTTCAAACTAAAAAATACATATGAATGTTATTAACGATCTGTATGTACAATATCCATTTCCAGAAAAACTAAACCTAAAGTTATTTCAGTAACTTCAGACTATGAATTAATGTTATCAAAAACCTTCACAAATAAATGTAAATATTTTATTTGGGACTTCTGATTCGAGGAAATTATCTACATTATCTTATACATTAAGTATGTGATTGTTGCTTCAAAGTTGAATCTGTTTATTTAATAGATGGAGGCCTGAGTGACATCCAATTTCATTGGAAGTTTTATCCAACCGTTAACCCCGTTGTGAAAGATGGAAAGCGGTCAGGCGAATGTATGGCTCTTCTGTATTAAGTAGGAGAACAAACGTTTGTAAAATAGGCATAGTGAAAGTAATTGATATTGTTAATTGATATGTATTTTATTAACTCATATATATATATATATATATATATATATATATATATATATATATATATATATATATATATATATATATACGGGTACAAAGCCTCTAATTAATATCATTAACTTTTGCAAAGTCAATATTTACCAGTTAGCACTCTCAAATCATGAGTTTGACAATGCGGTTGTACGTTTTAGGGTCAATTTGATACGTGACCAAGAACACATATCATGATAAGAAAGAACATTCCAGAGAAATTAATTTTAGTGGTGCTTGTTTACTGCAAAATATTCCTTAATAAATGATCCAAAATTGATTTCAACGTAATGACTACGAAGTCGGTTTGCATTTTTGCGATATGTTTAAAAATAAGAACTGGATATATTTATTCTTTTGAAGAAAATCTAACAATAAATTACCATTTAATTAATAATTCACAAGGACAAAAGTCATCAAATTGTAAACTATCAATGAGTTTGACAGAAAAAATATATGTACAGCGTTTAACAAAAATGTATGTATGTCTGGTTGATTAACAATAATGGTTCGAATAAGAGATAAAGAGTGCAGCTAGTGGACACTATTGGCGAGTTTAATCGAGTGCAACATTAAATATGAACGATCGAGACAGAGAAGATAAAACGTTGGTCCGCATTTGTGGCTAAAACCTTTATAATGAACCAAACTTTGTTAATCAAAAATAGTGTGTAAAATGCCAAAGCTAGATTTGGATAACGTTGAGAAGGTATACACGAACGTTCAAAATTAAAAGTGTGTAAGCAAGTTTAAATTGCTCGATGATATACTAATTATAATACAAATGATTTTTGTTTCAACGCATAGGAGAACCTTCAGCGTACATTTTATGAAACATGTATACAACATTACGACAAAACGTATATGAATTATACAATTTTTATATTAATTAAAATATTGTATTCATAATTCCATGTGAAAAAAATATACAGAAATTTGTTAATTGAATTAATTGAACTCTAGTTTGTCTGATTTCAGCAATGTCAACGCCCTCGACCCCCCTTGTTACGCCTAAAAGTACGGCTTTTTATATTCCACAATCTAATGACTACTTTATTATATTTCATAGTTGGTTGATTGTAACATTCATTTACTCTTTTTGTACAGGGCCACCAACAGGAACTGCTTTTCCTATAAGCGCGAATTCAGGTTCACCAAAACCACTTCTTTCTTCTATTTCGGATAGGATAAATTAATATTAAGTGCTGTTTATGACTCATGATGTACATTGCACAACAAAATGTAAATGTTATTCATTTTACAAGAACATTGTGTATTTGTGACACTTTTTGCACAGACATTGCTTTTTTCGTCAGATTGTGAAGATAATCCAAGCGCCAACTGTCCGCTCTATAAAAATCCAATCCTCTGTGATTCTCAAGGAATTTACTACCCGTGGGCGCGAAAGAACTGTCCTTTACATTGCGGATTCTGTCAAAGTACTCAGCGTTTACTCTCTGATGTATTGTTAGGTCGCCATAGTAACGTAGTTGACCCAGTTGCTAACGGTCTTTGTTTGTTGTCTTGCTGCGTCCGTTACCATCGCGTGTTTACATTTGAATATTCTTCTCTGAAACGTTAGGAAATATATTGGCCAAAGCGGTGAAGAATCTTTTTAAAAAATTGGGACGAAATTCTTAAGTTAATGGCTCCATCCTCTGAGGCCATTACCTTTTGGTAAAAACTGTAAAAAAGATGCAGTCTTTGGGGGGGGGGATAAGAATATGCTATACATCGTACCAATTGAATGAATTGAAGTGTAATTGTTCTAATCTGTCTGCTGGTACTGTTTTCATGGCATACTAATGAGAAACAAAAATGTCCCTCCTTTCATTATTTATTGGAATCTTTTATTACAGCTTTAATTTTGAGTTGTCTAGCTTTTCGTCTTTGAGTTAATTGTTCATGATAGTGTTATCAATATAACATTCTGTCAATCCTTTGCACTCAAGTGACCCCTAGAGTCATAGGGTATTTTGTTCTTTTTTGTACTTTGATTTTGTTTACTATACATAATTGAGTATAAAGCAGGACAAAAAATACATATATCTGTGGTGATTAAATACATGAATGTTCTTCATATTGTATGTATAATAATTACTTGTTAATTATTTAATGAGTTCATACGTGTGCAAATAGAATCATGCAAAGATGACCCGAGCGTCCAATGTGAATTATACAACGCCACAGCACTGTGCGATCCTCAGGGAAACTACTATGCCTGGGCTCGATTTACCTGCCCTGATTACTGTGGGTTCTGTCGAGGTGAGCGCTGCTTTTCCATGAAATTCAAAGACAGTATTAACTTGATAAGTTATATATTAGGGATGTCAATTTTACTCGGTTGGCTTAGTCGATTAATCGGAGTCTTTAGTCGAGCGATAGTCGAGTACTTGATGATTCATTTGAAACCGCGAGTTCTTTTAAAATCAAACAATGCTACTTCCACATACATCTAATCTTCAACTAAAGAACATTAAAAAAAACTTATGCTAAGTGTATTTGATTTAAAATGAATTGGAAAGTATTTTATCTAAATATCCGTTAGAAAATGTCCTGGCTTTTCCTTTTCTTATTGTGACGCTTACATATAATTGAGCTTCGTATCATCTTACTAGGGAAATCAAATGTGACCTGTTCCACGGTGCCTAATCAAAAAAGATTAATTATTCTAAAAACAAGAGCCCGGAGATAATTATTGATATGATTAAATTTTTGATTATACAAACATCTAATCCAATAAATAACTGATTAGAAGAAATATTAATTATTATTCTGTACATGTCTGCCTAAATAAATCAAAAGGGATCAATTATTAGCCGCTTCAAAAATACACCCGGGACACCGATGGGAAAGAATGTAATTTACGGATCAAACATGTCGAACAAAGAAAACTGATTATATACATTTGTGCTTTTTGTAGAACAGAAACTGCCGCGTTAAGAAAAAATAAGTAATATATTAAAAATATATTCATTTTATTACGAAAAAAATTATTACTAAGAAAATTTTAGTCGATGATCGGTGTGACCGAGCGATAGTCGAGTACTCGTTGACATCCCTAGTATATATTATAATATTTCAGCAACATTTATTGATCTAAGCCAAATAATACATTTTCTTTGTACATGTTCTTAGTAAATACCACCCCTTTGCCATCCACTGTTAGTACAAGCTTTCAACCAAGTCATCCGTATGAAGGTAAGTTTTATAAAGTGTTTTAGGAGAGTTGAACGATCCTGGTTATTTTAGTCTATAGTATTCTCCTTTAGAAGGAGAGCTTTGTATTAAAAATAGGAAAATATTTCAATTCTTAAGTTAAAAAGTTGGTAATTTTTCTTTTGTTATTGATAGTTTATGGCTAAAAAAAATCATAACTTAAATGTTAGGGTATATCTAAATGGTAATTTGCTGACCATCTAGCCTCCTTTAAAATCTAAAAAGCAACCCCTTGTGGCAATAGTTTTATTCGTATTTTGTTTATATTTCTTTTCAGTTTGCAAAGATACTCTGAACTGTAGAGTTTACGATGCGTCTATGATTTGTATCACAAACGGCATATATTATCCATGGTCCTTGAAACATTGTCCAGCATATTGTGGATACTGTCAAGGTATTTATTATGTGTTCAAAAACGGTTCTAGTATTCGTTTGATTCTATTTAAAAAGAGGCAACTTCAATGATTGTGCATTTTTGAAAAAAAATGTTTTGTTATATCAGTTGTTTGCGATAGTAATACCGTAGGCTTAACAATATAACAATCAAACGCACCCATCATAATCACAGAATGAACGGATAAATGATTATAGTTTAAAAGTATTTTTACCTTTTTACAGATAATTGAATTTTGTAAACACATTCAGATGATTACGAAGTTATATATTTTAATTGTTTTGCTGACACATTCCATAATGCGCCTTAATGCATCTTAATAAATATACAAGCAGAACAATTGAAGCATTTATATGCATTGCCATGTTCAATCAAAGTTGTCTACTTTTTTGCATGTATGCTTACACTTAAACATTAATAAATATAATATTATGGTAGGAGCACTGATTTATGGAATAAGGAACGCAACTGGTATAGAGAGACATGGTGTTGTTGGAATGTTGATATCAATCAATCACAATGATTTATAAGTATATATTGTTTTCTGTAGCCCCTACACGAATCGTTCCCTGCAGTGATAAACTGACAAACTGTGACGAGTACCCGCCCGATCTGTGTACAAACGAGCTCTATCGCCTCTGGAGAGAGGACAACTGTAGAAAATTCTGTGGAGTATGCTCAGGTATCAGAAACTGTATGACTGTATGGGCAATGAAACATTTACAAATCGTATGACGATTTTACAGATCCTCGGAAAGAGAACAACCGAAAGAAAATATGTGCTGTATTTAATAATAGGACATAAACATGCCAATTAAGCATTATTTTTTTTCTTTAACGTAAAAATTGAAATTAAAAATGGCCACTTAAATAGCTAACACATTAGGGTAAGACATAAGGTATGCATCTAAATCTTCTTTAAAAAAATTTCCTCAAGGGAAAGGCAAACAATGAAAAATATTACACATGAATAAATAATGAATTCCTCGTGTTCATAAGGACCTTTACATTGTGTACTTCTTCAACATATACATGTACCTCCATTTTCTGACATATATTCTGTTTGCTAATGATATATAAATACATGTATTTGTTTGATTTTCCTTTAATTACGTTGATGAAACAGCAGTAGCGGCCAACTCAGCTTGCGCACAGCTTTCAGTTTGTACATAGTGCATATTGTGGTTAAACTTTCTATTCCAGGTATTGATACTGTTACAGACTACCCCTCCGTGGTTGGATGATCCGACAGTTTTTGGACCTGGCTCAGTGTTGGTTTAAAAAGATTCTTTTCCATACAAGTTTATATACTGATAAAGATCTAATGTTAAATGAGTGTGGTTTAATTTCGTATAAAAGCATGCATAAAAATGGGATCGATATGTTGATAAATAGATCATATTTTAAGTCTTTCGTTATTTTTCGCATGAATGGTGGTATATATTCACAAGTATAAAGCAATTGAGAAACAATAGAAAACGTGTAACTCTGGAAAAAAAACATAGTTTCTGTGAATTTTAGCTTCATTTACCCTTGACTGTCGGCGTGATATTTTTACACTTAGCTTACATCATCCTTGAATGTAGGGGATTCTAGTATGCTAAAAGAATGAAGGGCCACATACTAATGGAAATATAACACAAGACTTAGAAAATCACGACTTGCAAAACCCCGAAACTTTAAAGGTCCAAAGAGGGGTGCAAAGTTTATTTAGAGTATATTGTATAAGAAAAAATCAACATCTCTTTTTAAGAGCAACTTTCCTACAGTTTGTAATAATACTAAGTAAGTAAGTAAATAATTTATTAAAGTGACATGTGTTAGAACAAATTACATATATGTAATACAAAATGAATAATGAAACACCCGGCCCATTGGGCCTATATGTCACTGCAAATACAATTATAACATATATATACACATATTACGCATTGCGTTTTTTTATACAATAATGATTGTCTGTAAAGGAAGGCTTCAGGTAAATATTTAGAGGTTTGTCTCGGACAATTTGACAGTAGAAGAATAATACAGTCTTAATTAGACATTACCAATGTTGGATTATATCCAATATTATTAAATAATTCCGTTCTAAAATGAGAATACTTTGTACAATTCAACAGAAAATGACTCTAGTCTTCTATTTCATTTTATACACAACAATTACATATTCTTTCATCGAGAGGTTCCCCCTTATATCGCCCCGTTTCAATTCTATTTGGGAGTATCCCACATATCTGAATTGTGCAATAATAAATCTTGGAGATTTTGAAATGTTCATTTCAAGGTAATATAATATATTTTAGATTATAAATCAATCACCTTGATATAGCAGTTATTCAAGTTTGTTCAAATTTGACACGAGAGGAAATATCATTTGTCCACATACAAATGCATGTACAGAAAACGTTGTTTTAAAAACTGCATTCGGCAAGCACCCCTGTACCAAACAGGTGTCAAATAATGGATGCAGCATTCAACAGCAATATTCATTTATCGGAGGAAATACGACAAGAAAACATTTCAGTTATGGTTATTACAATTAATAATACAATGTTTATTACGGTTAATAATTATAAATATAATTATGTATGGGGAAAATTCAGTTGTTTTATACTTCCGAATCCAAACCTCAATCGGTTTTAAATCGGAGGTCAAACGGAGATACACATTTTAACTTTAAACGTATCTCAAGTCAGTAATGTTGCCTAAGACATCTATTCTCCATTAATCCGCCCAATTCACAGAAAAAAAAATCTAAAATTTAGTAATTGTCAAAATAAAGTCAAACATGTTCTTATATTTAGTTTAAATATTCAGACCATCATTTTCGACAAAATTACGACTCAGTCTCAATCCGTCTTTATTTCACAGAGGTATGTTAAAGGGGCCCCATAGGACGGATGTAAGCTACGTGAAAACTATGCTACAAGGGATAATTTAAATCTGGAATGAAAATATTAATTGTTTAAGTCAGTTTTTTATTCCCTTTTTCTCATCGATGTGTGCTGAAAAGATTTTGTAACGTTGTCTTTTAAATGAAGTTGTATGCATTACACTGAATCCTTGATCTTTCTCGTTTGACTTGCGTGAGTCAAATTTTAACATACATGTACTTGACTGTTAAATAGAATGCAAAAGTAGCAATGAAGATTCGACCTAGCAGATGTTCATAGTGTATTGTAAAATGTACTCCCGACTACCATTCTAGAAAATAAATTGCCTTTCCTTTGAGTAATAAATTTTCTGTAAGGATTTTTTTGAAGGTAACGTAGCTTACAAAAAAATAAGCTTGAGAGCACAGTAGATTATATGCAGCTATATAATATAAAATTATATTGTATATTTTAGTTCAATTGTATATTTTGGTTCAACAACACATATACATATAATATTATTTAGACAGACTAGAATGATAACTTTAATTGTGTACAACAGCTAAAAAGATCATGCATGTAAATATTTGACAGGCATATACTGCAAAATACAGATTTTTTTAATTTGAGCAATGTAATGTCATTAATACCGTTATACATGGGTTTATCTAATCTAATATGAGCTACGAGCAATATCAAAATTAATGTTATTTGAATACGTATTACATTTACATTCACGATTAGGCCTACGTCAAAAAGTTCCGCTAAATATAAACGGAATCTATATTCGATAGACACGTGAAAGTAACGATCCTTACTTCTATCCTTATTTGCTTCTATCAAACCTTTTCAAATGGAAACAATATGCATATATGTTGTTTAAAAAAACCCATAGGTTTTATTATAATTATATCTATCAATTACCGTAACCTATAATCACTATAGAAGAATGTTATAAATCATAACTGACGGTAATAATATTTTTCCATGTAATTATCACCATAATTATTATGATTTAATAATTTCAATTTAATTGAATTTAGTTAAAATTCGTTTTTGGGAAGTATTTATTTATTTTTTGTTTTGTTTCAGTTTTGTTGCAAAGGTATTATTAAAAAGGCAGGTCATATGAGGGTTTTTACCACTGCCTATAGCTAGTAGAAAAAGATCTGGATTTATTTTGTACGCAAGAACAGTCACTGTCACTCACTAATCAATCTATCTTCGTATATTATCAATGTCAAACCATTGTCTTTACTCAAAATTTCTACAGAAGTTTAATATTTACTTTTTAGTAGCAGTTTTTATTCACCACAATAATGTATTCTGCATAAGAGAGTGACATCATTCAACCATGCGTGTTGAATGACGTCATTCGTCACAAGGAACTTCTTTACGGTCTTTAACATCCAAACCGGTAACAGAAATTTAAGAAATTCCGGTATTCCATTAAGTATCATGAAAAACTTATTTGAAATAGTACTACTGTTGAATTATTGATGATATACCACTAAGAATCCAAATAGCCGTAACGTAGATTACAGAACGTAGCTTACAGACAACGATAAAAGAATTGAACAGCTCAACTACGCATTACCAAAAAAACAATCTATAACATCAATTTTTCCTCTTGATCTATTCTTTAGTAATTACTATTACCAATAAACAAAATGAACCTCTTGAAATATATAGCAAGCGGAACGTAAATTATTATTTATTATTATCATTCTTAAAAAAAACTATTACACTTGGTGTATCTACAAAGGTAGTTGTTTTTTCTTGTTACGTGTTACCAATTTTAATCTTTATAAGATGAAGAAATTAGTGGTTCAAGACTATTTTGAACGTAAAGCTATAAGTTTATTGTAAATTGTTCGTCTTTTGGTTGGTAATAAAGAGGGCAGTAACGTAGCTTACTTAATTTCGGCGACATATTTCAAAAGTGTGTACCTTATATATCAATCATTTGAATGTTACGAGATTTTTAGAACCAAGAGAGTAAATAAAATAAAATGATATAGAACGTAAATAATTGATATAATATTTCCCTTTTTAAAAAAAATCCAATCCTTTAAGTCAACATGTCACTGAGCGACACGCTGGTTTTGGCCGATTTTAGTCGTATTCTTTGCTGTAATTTCAAAAAGATATATTTGTCAGTCATTATCTTTTGTGTATTTCATTACATGTTGATATTTATTTTTCAAAATGAATGCAACTAAAAATTTTCCTCTCTGCAAAACAAGAAACAGGCTTGCGACAAAGAAAATATGATTTGGACGAGTTAATGGAGAATAGGTGTCTAGCACTTTGTTTAAAGTGTTTAAAGTTTAAAGTACTTAGTATAGACTAAAGTTTAATGCAGCATATATTACAGTAATCAGCAGTTGGAATATATATGCCCCTTCCAAAATTTGGAAAATCATGGGTCCAGGGTCGCTTTTAAGGTGTAAGGGCGGGGCTGTATTTGCCAAAACGTGCAACTTAAGTATCGATTATACTGGTCATCTAGCAGGCAAAATAAATTCACTGAACCAGAGATCGAATTGGTCCCCTTATAGTTTTTGACTACATATTAACGATTAACTAAGATTTGATTCATAAATCATGAAGCTTGATTGTATCGTTTGCTCTGTAAAAATGAGCTATTAGTGTCTTATAAGACTTTAATAAAAATATTCATTGACATGGCACATCCTTATCAAATTAAAAAAAAAAAACTCATAAAGCACCGAAAGATTACAAGTAAGATAAATATTTGTATCTTCCAATGCCTTTGTCTGTGATAACACTACGAATCGATTTTGTAATGTATAGATACATGCAATTCATTAATGAATATTTCAATATTTAATCGTACAATTGCTGAGAATTATATAAATATAATTATAAGTATAAAAGGAAAACATTCTTTGAATATTATAAGGTCATCAAATACGATCGGAGTTATCAAATCTATCATAAAGCCCTTTATTGGATTTGATCATCTCGACCCTATTTGATCATCTCATAATACTCAAACCATGGCTCCCTATTCGAATTCCTTAATTACCACTTTTATCGTCGAAAGCATTCGTTTTTCTTGCCGTTGAGGTGGCTGATTCAACTTTTCCATCGAGTGGTTAAAACGATGTAGTTATTTGACAGATTACTGGATATCACTTCAGGTTTGGTTGAATTTTGCCCAGATCTGTATTGCCGATGGAAAGGACTTGCGTTGGAAAGTTGTGTCTAGAATTCTCAAATGTAAATGGTGAGTGGTTTTTTTTTATATTTGAGACAAATACATTGTAGCTTACGAAATATTAAAAATTCCACAGCATTATGATTTTCAAAATTGTCTAACTATAATATAAGAGTGAACACTTAGTTTTGTTAAGTAAACATATATTCATATGCCGACTTAACAATAAAGGGGAGATATTTTAGTGTAAAATGCATATGTTTTTGTGTATTGATTGTGTGGTTGGAGAAAGGAAAAAAAATACAAATAGACAAATATTTTGAATTCATTTCGGAAAATTCATACATACAGCAAGAATCCAGAAAACATGATAATCGCGTTTTGATTAGATATACATTGTCAGTTCATCTCCAACTCCTTACACTGTTAACTGTTTTAATTCTTCGACAAAACAAGTTATTACATAGCTGTCTTCTGCAGATAAGCATTCACCTAATCGGTAGTGTACATGTCAGATTATCAGGTACAAATTGTTAAACATGGTTGACTGGATGAGGTATCTGCTGCTCTTAATATCGTTTGTATGTAAGTAAATGTCAGTTTGTAATTAAAACTTTATAAAACGGTTTTAAAACAGTTTGGATTTACGTTTGTTGAAATCGATTAGCTAACTGAACTCTTACTTCAATAATCAATTTATCATTCGCTGAAATAACACCAACTACAAATAACTGTTTTCAACCAAAAATTTACATATGAATGTTATTGATCTATATGAACGATATTATTAAGATGAATATATACTTAAGTTGATCCAAGTAAGGTTGGACTAACTATAAATTAATGTTTGGAAACACAAAAAAGTACAGAAATGATTTAGAAATTTTTAGGGATTATTCTGAATTCTAACAAAAAAATCATTATTATTATTTATTTATTCATTATTTGGTAAGGAATTCCTATATACAGTGAAGTATGTGATTTGAAGTTGTTTTCAGTTTATTTAGATGGAGGCTCGAGTGACAACCGATTTCCTTGGAAGGTTCCTCCAACCGTGAACCCCGTAGTGAAAGATAAACGGGGGTCTTATGAACTTAGTTTAACTGGTAAATATGCGTTATACCTACTCTGTATAAATATATAGTCTCTGAATAATACATGTATAATTTAATTGTAAAACGTTAATATTCACCGGTTTGTACTCTCAATTCATGCAGTCGTACGTTTTTGAGGAGGTTCTTTTGATATAGGATCAAGAACACATTTGAAAATGCATGTGGAGAAAAAAAATTTAGATGAAGTATTTAGCCTCTTTTAAAATAATTCATGTATAATTTAATAAAACAACGTTATTATTTACCTGTATGTACTCTCAATTCAAGTAGTCATACGTTTTTAAGGTTGTTTTGATATAGGATCAAGAACATATTGTGGGGGGAAAATTCAGATGAAATATTTTAAATCATTACATAATTCGGAAATAAGTTAAGGAGACTGGGTGGTCAACAAATTTACCATTAGGTCTGCTTTAAACAGCATATTTTTGGCTGTAAACTATCATTTAGTAAAGAAAAAACCCAAATATTTCAGCTCTAAAATCTCAAAAAATTTCTCTATCTTTATAAAGAGCACTTCGTCTAAAAGAAGTAAATAAACTCTAATCAAAGTTGATTTTATCGATTGTTATTTATTTTAAAATCAACGATAAGTTATTGTGCGTGGCAATTAGTTTCTTATATGTATTTGAATTGCGCATATTTTTTTATAATATGAATTCTTGGACTTTTCCGACAAGAATTTTGAGAAAACCCTATGAATCATGTGTAATATTTAAAGATAAAATTAATTCCATCAAACTACGTATCATTAATCGAAATATTTCCGAGAAATTGTATGGATCCAAGCAATATTGAACTCTAGTCTCGTGCAACCAGACTCTCGGCTATCTTTGTTAATTTTCAACAAACAAGAGAGACTCTCTGCTTGTCGGAGAGACAGACGAGCGTCTGGTTGAACGAGACTATAATTAAATCTAGCGTAGGAATACAAACGACTACAAAAACTGTCTAAATAGTTCGTACCAATTAAAACCTGACTATTTTCAAGGTATCTAAAAATAAGTTTTCTTGAAAAACAATGCTTCAGAATACATTACATCGAATTTATCAATTATTTTCAAGAACTAAGTGTTGTCAGCGGTTTTGATTTGTGCTTAGGTCCAAACACTGTTTTACTTCCGGTTTGCTAGAGTAACTGCATAGGAGAGTTGATTAAAAATCAACTCCAAAAAATGGCTACACAATAATGATCTGAAGAGAAGATAAAGAATGCAGTCAGTGGGCATTTTTGGCGAGAGTGTATTTAAGTGCAACATAAGCATGAATAATCGAGAAACTGTAGATAAACGTATGACTGTGTTTGTGACAAGTATCCGTATTATGATCAAAGCCATGAAAATCAAAAATAGTTTTCATTGTGTCAACGCTTTATTTGGATATCGTTAGGAAATCAATATGCATATACGTTTTAAAGCAAAACAGCGTTTTCTTAGCAATATTTAACCGTATATATAATGACATCTATAAGATCTCTCATGATTTGCGATAGTATATGATTTTTATTAAAAAAAAATGTGTTTTCTATCCCCGAGCCTCGGCAAGGTGATAGAAAACACACAACGAGTTGGATACAAATCATATACCATCGCAAACCATGAGAGTTTCTTTTTATCACAAGTTTTACCACGTCTTTTGTTAAACCTCATTGTTTTCTGCAAAAATTATAACTATGAGCCGCACAGCATATTTCCTGCAACACGTCAACAACTTTAAGCATGGAAAAATGTATATATTATTCATATACCACGTAAATGATATGCTGTATCTTTTAATTTGCAGTATAATTGAAGTGATATAACAGTTTCGGGAGGACAATATAACTATTACCTGTGAAACAAACCTGTTTCCGGGAGGGCAATATCACTGTTTTTAGTGTGCTTCAGGAGTTTTCAGAGAATGGTGTTAAATTGTTTCATTTGTGACGTAACGAGAAAACTTATTCAAAAATGTAATATATCGTCTTTGTCACAAGGTACGGGAGAACCGTTTACGCAGTCTAAGTGAAACCTGTATACGCATATATGTATAATTCTCTTTATCTATTTGATGTGAATTGGTTATGATAACTTTGCAGTCATTAATCACAACTGTTTGAATTGAATTTTTGTAATGAAATATAATATAGAAATTGGCTAGTTGAATGATATGTAAAGTTGTGACATTTTTTTTTTTGTATTTAATAAGTCTAACTACATTCGTCAATCTATAATTATAAAGTGAAAGTAGACACGTTTTGTACATACGGTATAATTGAGTACGCATTACATTGTTTTTCATCATATACTTTACGTATGCATTCTACTGTGTCCTATTTTATTTATAATCCACATGTTAAGTATTCGTATGTAAGATTTGAACTGCAATTTTACCTGTATCTGTGTAAACATGCATGCTGCAGACAGACTGTTGATGTTTCTATTTTTAACAGCGGCGCATTGCATTATGGTTAATTTCCGGTTTATTTTCTTTGATCCGCCTAAATATATCCCTCCTCTGTGAATTTTATTGAAATACAAGAAAGATGAGTTTTAAGGTAATTATTTTATAAATATAATTTTAAATGAATTAAACTTATATTATTTTAGTATGTTTTATACATTTAAAGTACTTTTTAATTAATAGATCTATTTTCCGTTGCTTCTCAACGGAATTTTCTCCGTTGGGTTTGCACGGATTCAGTTGGAAACCAACGGTCCGTTTATCCGTTGATTAACGGTAGTATATAAACCCGTCAGCGTCCGTTGACGGGGACTTCAGCATTTTTCTTCATCTTGTAAAGACGTAGGTTTATTTAGGAACTTTTAACAATTTTTCTCTGTTTGATTAATTATTCTTAACAAGTAGGTAAATCTATCGTAATAATTAATATTTTTTTTTTGAATTGATCTTTAGTATATTTTGGGGTAGTCTGCAGCTGTTGTTGATCTAATATTTATTTGTTATATATTTTTAATTGTTGATAGTTAAATTAAGAACGTTTGTAATTTCTACTGGAATAAAACATCATCTCAAGTTTAATAAATCTTTCTCATTCTATCCGCTGAAGTCCATTTCTTTTACAGGTTTTTATAAATTCCAAGTATACAAATTTTTCGTTTTTATTAAATCGGGGTAGTTCAAGATTCATAGCTATCTCGTTACAGATACTTTATTTTTGTCTCTTTTCAGCATACCACACATTCTGGCATATGACCACGAGTACTATTCTACCGCCTCCCAGTATAGGTTTCTTAAACAAACAAGTTCATTTCTTAGTTAAATAATGTAGTGAAAAGTTTGTTACACTTGATGTACTTCTATTTCAATTATGCATCGATTTCAATTGTACTATTGACAGCTGTGTGGTTTGGTTGTTTTTAAGGTTTTGGGGGGGTTTTTATGGGGGTTTTTTTTGGGTGGGAATTTGTTGTTTTTGTTTGTGCCAAAATTTGCGAAAAACTTTATTTGTGACATACTTTAAAGATAAGAATTTGCCTTTTGAATCATGCTCATTTTGCTTTCATTTGACAGAGTATACCGTATCGAAGACCGCGCTTACCACCATAACGCCTAAAAGTATAAATTTCTTAAATAAGTTGATTTCTTGGTTCTTTAGTAAAAAGTTGGTTATTTTTGACACACTTTTTTATATACAGTGCCTCCGACCGGAACCCCATTTTCTACAAGCGCTATATCAGGACTAGGTATATCTTTCTTATTTTTTGAGGGGGAGGGGTAATATTTACGTCATAAAAGACATACATTTTACATCACAAGTCATAATGTGATGATATATTTTTCATTTTGCAATTACATAATATAAACTTTAGATATTGATTAAAGACACAATATATTTACATTGCACTCACATTGCATTTTTTGCTAGATTGTGACGATATCCCTAGCGCCAACTGCCCGCTCTATAATACTGACATCATTTGTGATACTAAAGGAATTTACTACCTGTGGGCACGAAGGAACTGCCGTTTGCATTGCGGATTCTGTCAAAGTATTTGCACTTTTTGTTGCTTTTCACTGTCTTTCGATAAACTAAGTGACCTCATGCTATCCATTCTTGTCCGTCATGCAACTCTTGTCTTCGGTCGTTTTTTGTTTTGTTTTTTAGTTTTTCCCTTAAAACTATAAAACGTCTTAGATTATGTAGTGCCTTAAAAAGTGAAACACTAATTGTGAAATTCAAGATCTTCTCCACAATGGTCATTTATTTTGAGTAACACTGTACACTTTAAAAATGTATGCAATCTTTAAAAACAATTTACTTTACTTATGAACATTAGCCAAAAAAATTGGGTTATGACGAGCAAAATTTCAGAGTAAAAGGTCATATTTATTGCCCCAAGGTCAGACAGCCTAGTGTTGGGTCGGGGCCGTGGGTGTCACAATTTAAAATACATTTATTGTTAAAAAATTATCTTGTTCACTATTGAGTATCAAGTAGCTGCAGGTCGTCCATCAGAATTTTTTCAGACCGGGAGCTACAGACCTGCAGCGGGGTATCAAGTAGGAAAACTTTCATTGCTAAGATGAGCAGCAAGAAGACCTCTGCTAAAATTGTCTAATTTATTAGTCTAAGATTATTGTGTTAGTTTGGCAACGACAAATAATCGTTTGAAAACAAATGTAAAAAAAGGTTTGTTAATGCAAACATTTTAAACCGTGTGCATCATTTAAAATGTGAAAATAGAATCATGCAAAGATGACTCGAGCGCCCAATGTGAACTATACAACGCCACAGCGCTGTGTGACCCTAACGGAGTGTACTATTCCTGGGCTCGGATCAGCTGCCCTGATTACTGTGGGCTCTGTCAAGGTTAGCGCTACCTTTCAATTAAAATCAAACACGGCATTAACTTTATTAGTATATATTTTTTAGTTTATTAACAGTTATTGATTTGAGCCGAATTTCATCCTTTTTTGTACGTTTACTTAGCAACAACCATCCCTTTGACATCAACTGTTGCAAGTTTGGGATCAAGCTATCCATTTTGGCGTAAGTATTGATAAGTGATTTTGAAATCTCTGGAAAACAAAAACTTTTAAACTTTAAACTTTAAAAACATCGAGTGATAATTGTTAAAGTGTTATATTTGTATTCACTACACTTTCAGTTTGCAAAGATACTCTAGATTGTAGAGTTTATAATGCGTCCAAGATTTGTATCACCAATGGGAAGTATTATGAGTGGTCCAAACAGAATTGTCCAGCGTATTGTGGATATTGCCAAGGTAGTTATATTTAAGTTGTATTATCTTCCTTTTATTTTGATAATTGAAATTCATAGACGTACGTACAAATGCACCACAGAGTGTACTGTCAAGTTGATATAGTTTTATATTTATTGTAGTATTTCTTGTCAAGTGGTCAAAGTAAAGAGTTTTTCAAATGAATACGAGGTTTTAGTTTCGAAATTTCATGATACACATTATATATCGCACACTGTGATTAATATGAAAGCAGAACAAATATACCATTTAATGTAATGTTTGTTTAGTTTAAACACTATTTTATTGATACTTTTACAACAGTAGGTACATATATTTGACATAATGTACAATAAGATTGTGAAACAAGCCAAAATGCTTATACATATCCCTCCTCTCTAGATAAGAGAAAATGAGAAGTGTAAATTGCATGTGTGTATGATGGAAAAAAGATTCAGAGAGCAAATGTAAAACTTATGTTATTTTCACTGAAAAAAATAGTGCTGACTCTGTTACATGTATGTTAGCATTTCATCTTTTTTATATCCAAATAAAAAAATATGATTGAAGCGTTTGTATTTATGTAATTATGCATGCTAATAACTAAAACAATTATAGAGCAACAGTGCAGTATGTATGATAACAGTGTTCAATATTACAATGATTGTGAAAGAACTTTTTTAGCCGGGTTCTGCTGAAAGAAAATCCTTGACTGAATGCTGGCAAATCGCCAGTTACTTTAAAATAGCACAACTTAAAAAGTAAACAACAAACCGCGTCAAAGAAAAAATTCCTCAATGCCAAATAGTTAAACTATAGGAGTTATGTTTTATCACATGTGTATTGGGGTTTATTTTTGCTTGTTAATAATTTTAGCGCGGAGAGGTTTTTTCGTAATAATTACGTGCTTTATTGAATGAAAAGCACTACTTATTTCGGACACATACAGTTTTGTTTTCGGCTGCACATCGAAGAAAATGGAACTAAAATTTTATAACTCTTGTTTGAAAATTCAATGCACTGATATTTACATTTGCAAATATGTTTCCTTATATGAACCTATAGAATAGCGAAAACGTTCAATTCTGTATGAACTTTTTCATGACGTCACAATGATGATAGCACGCGCTTATCGCTTGTCGCTTGGGTTTTTGTAAAATTAAATAACTGAGATTTTATGTTTACAAAAACCCAAGCGACAAGCGATAAGCGCGTGCTATCATCATTGTGACGTCATGAAAAATTCGATGATATGTCATAAATCAGTTACACATTGAGCTCTGCGTGATTCTTAGGCGGAGTAGTACTTAAAACAGTTTTGAACGATTTTTCTTTTTCAAACGTAAATATAAGTAATAAACAGCAATGTTAAAAAGTTCACCGGGATATGAAGTTGGTTGGTACGTGATCAAATCTATTGAGAAGCCCTTCGGGCTTCACAGGATTTGATCACGTGACCAACTAACTTCATATCTCGGTGAACTTTTTAAATTTCTGTTTATTTCTTAATTGAATTACTAGACAGGCAAGTTTTTGTTGAATCTCGCATGCAAAGTTTAGTCGCTCTCTGACGCATTGCTGACATAAAATCATGAGAGAGAGAGATAGAGAGAGAGAGAGAGAGAGAGAGAGAGATTGCCACTCTTTACTGCACAATATGCATAAAGACACATAAAAAGAGATCTGCTTTCAGTACTTCAATACTTTGATTTTCGGTAGCTCCCACCAGAATCGTTCCCTGCATTGATAAACTTACGAATTGTGTCGAGTACCCGCCCGATCTGTGTACAAACAACCTTTATCGTGTCTGGATTGCAGACAACTGTAGGAAATTCTGTGGAGTATGTTCAGGTATCAGAAAAAAATTATTATATAAATGAAAATGTTTACGCAATGAAACATATACAAATTGTAGGATGACTTCTCAGCTCCTTGGAAGAGAATTACTGGAAGAAAATCTTTGCTATGTGTAATAAACATGAACATAAAAATTTAACGTTTGACTTTATTTGTGCTGGTATTGCAAAATTCTAAATTCAACAAAACTCAAAATTTTTAAATTCTATTTTCCGTTTTAGATGTTTTGAATGGTTAAAATAAGGTATTTTTTATGTCTCCTCAAAATTTGAAAGTCAAGTATTGAGTTACACGCAAGATACGGAGGTTGAAATTTTTTGTTTTGTTCGAATCTTGCTATTGTTTACATACGTGTTTTATTGGTAAAAGTTTCAATCAAATGTTGCTTTTTTCTGTTGATAATATTAATTATGTATACATTGAATCAGTTTAGCTTGTTAACCACAAGTCATTTTGTCAAAGGAAATGTTAATTCCATACTTTACATTAATTGTAAACAAATGTAAGACTCGGGCTTGCTTTGTTTACATAAACAATTAATTTTTACCTCTGCATCTCTCTTATTACTTGACATCTAACATTCAACTTTGGTCAACTATTCTGATTTAAAATGCACTAGAAAACCACTTTATGCATGAAAAGTAGATATAACAATTCTCGAATATTTTTTCATCTTATAATATTTGTTCTGCAATACCAGCACTATAGCCAACATTAAATTAAATGTTAAAAGCTTTAACGTTAGCAAAGTTAAATTAGCAATGACCTTTTAGAATAGCCAGCACATAAGGTAAGAGAGTACATGGTAATAAACATCGTAAGGAAAATCGCCTCTGGTGAAACAATGAAATATTGCATAATGATATACGATAATAATACAATTATAAACGATGCCAAAATTGTAACCTGGTCCTGATAATTTACCTTTTAAAACAGAGATTAATACTTCGATATGTACATGTATTCTAATTCTCAATCATGAGTTTTGTTTGCTACTAGTATTTTATGGGACATGGATTTTGTTTGCTCTGTTCATGTTAATGAAAAAAGGCAGTAACAGCTATAAGTATATCCACTTGAACTACAGCTTGCAAATTGTGTTATGTTATATTCTACTTTCTATTTAGGACTCGATAGAGTTATCGATTACTCCTCCGTGGTTGGATGATTCGACCTTTCTTGGATCCGTCTCTGCAATGAATTAAAATTATTCTTATTCTATACAAATCAAGATATTATCATATGTCAAACGAATATGTTTTGATTTCGTTTTACGGCATTCAGATAAATGAAATGAAAGCAATGTTAAATAAAACTTTATTTTTTCTCTATATTTTTTTAAATTTTTGTTCGGGGGATGTATATTTTCATATGGTTGAAGACGTGAAAATACGTAATAAAACCTTTCTTCGAAGAAATTAATAAAACTCTTGCTAAATTATGTTGGATACCAATTGCAATTGTCGACGTAAACTATCTATGCTTGGCAGGAATCAGCATAGATATGGCACGCCAAATTACACAAAAATGAGCTAAACATAATGTCACATTTGATAAATTAGGTTTATCGACTGGTAACTATATATTTTTCATCTGTAAAACTATATTTAACGGTTGTAAACTATAGTTAACGAATGATAATCTAAGTTTATCTGTCTGTAAATAACGTTAACGATAGATTTTGCTGATAAATATAGATTCACATCCGTTAACTAAAATTTGCATTCGTTAACTATGGTTAAGAGTTGTTAATTATAGTTTCACACTCTTAAAACTATATTTATCAGATAGACTATGTTTTGCAATCGCAAATGGTTGTTTTCAGAATTAATTATGACATAGATGATCGCGTTAACTACGGTTAAAAGATGTAAAATATAGTTTACAGACGTTAAACCTAGTTTATCGACTGTGAAACTAAGATTAGCTCATTTTTTGTGAATTTGGTGTGCCTAACACATAGAAAGCAGGGGATATTAGTATACTCATATAATTTTAATAAAGAGCCTAGTTCTCTTTACAAAAATCTAAATAGATATAAAATGTCAGGTTTAGGAAACTTCAAACTTGCATAACTCTTAAAAGTGAAAAGTGCAGATTCACGTGTAGATTCATGTAAACTTTTAGGAAACATTTTGACTCCATGGTACTTCCGGTCCTTCTATCTTTTTCTGAAATATGGACAGAGGATCTCACACGAAATATTTTAAGCATTGAAAAACTTCATCTAACATTCATTAAAGATAATCTTGGAGTGCACAGCACAGCATCCAATCCTGGTTGTTCGGCGGAACTTAATAGACTACCACTTTGGTCCATTCTCGGGCATTAGATATAGTATTGAAGTCACCTTTTGACTTCTGATTATTTTGCATATAAATCATATCAGTTCACACATAATGTCAATTCTTGGACTAGGAAACTATTTTGATTTCTAGGAAATCATGGAATGTCATACATGTGCATTACAAAATCTAAGTCAAAAGTTCAATTCAACACATTTTACCAAACAATCATCGACCAATACACCCAAAAGCAATCATTAAAATATTTTAGTTAATTTCTTTATTTAAATTTTATCAAATATTCAACATAATTGAGAAAAAGGAGTCCTTATTTTGATTTATTCAGAAAAAAGTCTTTTAGTAAGATTAGACATACACTTTCAATAGAAAGTGGTACATGTAGATTAAACTCCACATCAAGATAATTATGACATAGATGTTACTATACTTTAAGTACTTGCGTAGTTGAGAATGAAACTCGTTTTCTTTTTCATTTTGAAGATTATGTATAAACATGTTTACCAAACTATGAAAATGTCATTTATACCTTATAAACATTTTAATGTGTTGACATTGTGAAGTTATGTATTAACTATGCCCTTATATTTTCAACGGACCTTTACCATCTCCTGTAATTGTGTTAGTGCCAATGAAATTTGTTTTTTGAATTAATTTTGTCTTGAAAATAATAACAGGTGTTTTGTTTTAGAAATGTTTGTAGTCTTTCAGAAGCCAATTTTGGCGCTCTTTAGATGAATATCCTTTGAGATAAGGCTTATTTGTCAATTTTACAAGTCTATTATGATACTCAGGGATTATGAACCAACACTACAGAGTGTATAGGTCGCAATACTTAGTCCGTCTTATCAGACTTTCTCTTAAGGCAGATATTTGGTGTTGTTGATAAGACATGTGACATTGCATGTTTCGACTTCTAAGGACCAAACACACAGGTCACGATCCGTGCAATGGTAGCGCACCTGTTCCCCGTTCTTACTGCACTCCTCGTGCACTGCACAGGTAAATTCATTTCTGCACCTATACTTGGAATCTTCGGATATATTGTTAAAATTAATTTATTTCATCATATTAATGAAGAAAACAATATCATTTATTTAATAGTTTGTCATTTTTGACAAAATACAAATTTAAAAGGGTTAAGATTTATATCTTCTAAAGGTTAAATTTCGTGGTGTCTTAATTACCGTATATTGGATTTTTTTTTATACGCGATGATTCATTTATTTATTTTGGCTATTTTTGCAATCATTTTTATATTTCGAAAAAAATAAATTTAAGCATTTATGTCGATTATTATATATGCTGGTAACAGCGATGATTTATTTATTTGTTTTGCCTTTTTCGCGATTATTTTTATATCGCAAAAAATGAATCAAGCATAAATTATGTCGATTTTTATATGCTATAAAAATCTTTAAAAAAAAAATATGGATTCCAAAATTTTAAGATAAATGATAATTCAATAGTACGTACAACACAGTGAACTAATCTTCTCAGATATACTTCCTTTTTTTTCTTGCTTCAATCAATATAATTATACTTTCTCTTTTGCAGAAGGAGATGTAGCCACGGTGGTGGAAGATCCGGGTCCTGGCAATGTTACCATGGTAACTGTATCCACCACTGAATCGGTAAATGGTATATATTGTCTCGATCTCAAATTGTAGCTGAGTGTACATCAATGGGCCAAATATAACCACAAATATATTAATCTGTTTGGTTTGACTTTGGCCGTTTTCATTTTATTTCTTACCAATTGTTAAGATTAAAATGTCTTTCACGTTGGACTACGGTGTTATTGTAACGTTATTCTGTTATTGAACTACTGACCAATCAAAACTTCTAATTTCCTGAATCTCAATTTGTATTAGATTTCCTTGAACTTACATATCATATACTTTATAGTTAATAGTCATGTATTGAGTGTATATACATTGTAAATGATCATTTGCTCACAGTAGTAGATGATAATTTTTTTTCATTATATGTATAGCTGTAGAATGCCGAGACGCCCCGGACGTGGACTGTCTGCTTTACTCGTCCACAAAGATCTGTGACAAGGACAGCATCTACTACCCCTGGGCCCAAGTCAGGTGCCCCTTCTACTGCGGCTTTTGTCAACGTAAGTGACGCAATTCACACTTTTTTATAGAGATAAGAGGATAATGTGAGAGGACATTCTAAGTAACCTTTAATCCAAAGTTGAAGGCTTTGAACTTTCAGCTATATAAAATAATCTAAACTTATCTGCAAGAAAAGTAATATTCACTTTGGAATAATTTGAATTCGTGGTGGCAAATTTTTGCGGGTTTCCAATCATGAAAAAATGTTTATGTATTGTGATATAATTTGACAGTGGATTCCTAGTGTATTTGAAAAAAAAGACGGTTTAATAATACTTTGAGCTGTTAATTCGTGTGTAAAGGGTATCCCCAACATCCACGAAAATTGAGCTCCCCAGGATTTGAAATGATTGCCATAAGAAAGTCAAGAATAATATAAAAATGTATATTCTGTAACAAATTCCCAATCCTAGGTCCAACGCTGACAATCCTTTGTAAGGACGAAATTCCTAACTGTGAGGACTACAGTCGCGACCTGTGCACCAATCCCCTATATCGGATTTTCCGAGAGAAAAACTGCAGGAAATTCTGCAAAATCTGTACAGGTAACGTTGGTACATTATAGACTGCTGGTGTACTATATCAGTATGTGTGGATAAAATGATCTAATACTCTGGTATTAATATGGCATTTAAATTGTCATTGATTCTTTAAAATTCAAATTCGTAGGAAAGTATTTTCGTGGATTAAATAAATGAGATATTTTCCTTTTCCTTAAGTTACTATATCAAGTGTACTTTGCAGAATTTGATGCCAGTTTTGTAAATGGTAATCACACAAACAGTTAAAGTTTTACTTCAACACAAAAAATCTGATTTTACACATAAGATAAGTTCACTGTACGTGGTATTTATTTTTATTTCAGATTTTGACTCGGTCCCTAACATCGACTCTTTGGTAGGATGATTTACCATTCATTGTCTGGTTGACAATTAAAACGGTGGTTTAGATTTGGCAATAAATCATAAACACAGATAAAAAATCTTATGTTGTGACGTATGATATTTCTTTAATACTCAATGTGCAGGATTCTGAGAAATAATACAAATACCATCACTGGAGATAAAAAAAAAACGCAAACAGATTATCTTTAAGTTATAGGAAACTTACTGAAAACTAATCCCCAGGTACATGTACAAGAATAGGAAACTTACTGAAAAGTTAAACTACTCCTCGGGTACATGTACAAAAATATTTTTGCTTTTGTCAAAGTACAGGTATATCTGTTGAAGATATTTTCTACAAAAATATCCTTTCATCATTTGAGTATAGTCACTTGTATACAAACTAAGATAAAACTGTAAGAGGCTTCATTACCATTTCTACAGAAATTAATGCTCCTTAATCATTTGAGTACAGTCACTATACATGTACAAACTAAAATAAAACTTTGAGAGGCATTATTATTTTTTTAATTTTTGACACACATGCAAACATGAATTATATTATGATACAACTGAAAGTTCATCTTTGAATCACACAACTAAATACAACTGACATCTATATAATTATAATTTTGTCAATTGCTGGTTTCTTTACTCATCAGGTTGATGAATTCTATCACAGTTCTTGTTGGTCGTCCTGAAAAAAGGAAAAGGAACTTGCATTAAAACATTTTTCCTAATAACATAAAACATTCATATAAATATGAGAATAAAATTTATCAAATATACAACCCACATTTGCTGCATTCTATTATCTTTATGATCAAATAAAAAAGTCATACTCTGAAAAGATTACTCTCAAAAAGTCTTTTAAATTGCCCCAAAAATCATTGTTGAAAAAAAAAGAAGTGTCAGTTCCAAAATTACGACACAGTAATACCCCCATCCCAAACAATTTGTACTTAAGACTCTTCAATACCTGACATGCCCTTTCCTAGATACGCTACGTCCCCATTGTTGGACATTACACCAGCTATGTCCAGATGTAGCCAGTTTTTGTTGTTCACAAATTCCTGCCAAAATAGTATACACATTGAATTAGATTTTTATTACAGGTAAACAAAAAACTTCTTAACATTTATCCATAATAAAGCTTTTTGATAAAACGAAGTACACAAAACATAGGTAATCACAGATTACAAAGCTCACCGAGATGAGGCATCACCTTTATGAGGAATCACCTTTATGAGACCACCTTTATTATATTATTTGAAAATCATAGTTAATAATGATCTTGGATATACATGGATACTGTTTTGACACAATATCGTATAACAATATCATATGATAAAAAATTGTATAATAATCATATGTTCATTTCATAGGGTATTATATGATACAATGTTTATCAATACAATAATATAAAATACGATATTGCATCCTATGATACCTACTATATATATCATATAATACAATAAAATACTGTAATAAATAATGATGAAATATGATATTGTAACATATGATATGACATTGTATCTTGTTATACATTATTGTATTTGATTACATAATACAAAATCATAATATATTATGATATTGATATTATATGATACAATATAATAATATATGATACAATATCATATCACATAATACATCACAATATTGTAACATATGATATAATATTGTATAATATTATAGTATGATATTGTATTGTATGATATTGTATCATATTTGATACATAATAGGATATTGTATCATATGATACAATAAAATTAGATACAACATTGTATCATATCAATTGATACAATATCATGTGATATAGTATTATATTATATCATACAATATAATATTATACTATATTGTATTATATGATACAATATCACATTATACAATATCATATAATACATTTTCATGTGATATAATAATATATTATATAAACCAATCTCATATTATACAATATCGTATCATATGATACAATATATATTATACAATATCATATCATATGATACAATATTATATGTTGCAATATCATATGAAACAATAGCATGTGATAAAATAGTATATTATACAATATCATATTATACAATATTGTATCATAATAAACATTACTATACATAACAATATCATGATACAATATCATATCATAATGTACAAAAAAATTGATACAATATCATATCAAATCATATAACTTTTTACAATACAATATATGATATAATATTGTATCATATAAAACAATAGTGTATCATATCATACAATACTATATCATAGGAATCATATTATATCATTTAACAATGAACACATCTATCAAGCAGGTTTGAGATAGGAGAATTTTTTTAGCATCCTTGATAATGGAGATCTGCATCTGAAGCTACCTCTGTGGTTCATTAATATTAAAGTTAAATCAACTATGCAAGCTATTATCTATAAAATATGTGACTTGTTCCAAAAAAAACAAATCTCATCCAGCATCCCAAACCTACGGCTCAGATACAGCATTCAAGCCTGCCAGGTGCATCAGTATCATAAGATGCATCATCCATGCAAGCTTGGTGAAGTTAGGACCAGCAATAACTAAGATATAATCATAAGAGAGCACCTGCTCCAAAAACACCAGCTCTAAAAACCTAAACCTCCTCCAGCATCCAAAACCTATGGGTCAAATTCGGCATTCATGCCTGTCAGGTGCATCAGTATCAAAAGACGCACCCAAGTTTAGTAAAGTGAGGACCAGTAATAACTAAGATATATTTTTTAGCATCCTTGATAATGGAGATCAGGCTCTGCATCTGAAGCTACCTCTGCGATTCATTTATAATATAGTTCAATCAACTATGCAAGTTTGAAATAGTACTAATATTTATTAAACATGTGACCTGTTCTAAAAAACTTAACCTAATCCAGCATCCGAAACTTTTGGCTCAGATTCAGCATTTTAGCCTGTCAGGTGCATCAGTATCATAAAACGCATCATCCATGCAAGTTTTATGAAGTTAGGACCAGTAATAACCAAGATATAATCATCAGAGGGCACCTGCTCCAAAAACTTTAACAAGCTCTTAAAACCTTAACCTCCTTCAGCATCCGAAACCTATGGCTCAGGTTCAGCATTCATGCCTGTCAGAGGCATCAGTATCATAAGACGCACCATCCATGTAAGTTTGGTGAAGTTAGGACCAGTAATAACTAAGATATAATCATCAAAGGGCACCTGCTCCAAAAACTTTAACCAGCTCTAAAAACCTAAACCTCATCCAGCATCTAAAACCTATGGTTCAGATTCAGCATTAAAGCATGTCTGGTGCATCAGTATCATAAGATGCACCATCCATGCAAGTTTGGTAAAGTTAGGACCAGTAGTAACTTAGAATTTGCTATCAAAGGGCACCTGCACCAAAAACTTTAACCTGCTCCAACAAGAGGCCCATGGGCCACATCGCTCACCTGAGCAACAACAGACATAATAAAATCAGCTTTATTGAGTCACATACAAAATATCTTAACAATGTCGTATAATAGATCCTGTATAAAAAAAAAAATTCCCCTGCATATTCTTATGTTTATCATTGAGCCCCTTTGTAACAGGGTGATTTTACAGTCATATCACATATTGAGCATTGCAGTTCTCGAGAAGATGATCAGACTTAAACAACTGTTTATATATGGATTATAAACTTACATCAAACTTTGAACCCCTTGTGAGGTCTAAGAATTGTCCAGGGGCCAGAGTCTAAACAATTTTAAAGAATCAACAATATTTTAAAATGCTTGCATATAAGTAAAACCATATATAAAAACATTTGAGTTTTTGTGAACAATTTAAATGTTTTCCTTTGTAAAATTGGAACCCCCCCCCCCCCCCCCCGCCATGTGGCCCAACCCTACTCCTGAAAAATCATTATCCCTGGGGGTAGGGTGGGGCCACAATTGGAAGGGGGTGCAAAATTTTTACATAGGAATATATAGGGAAAAATCTTCTAAAACACAAATTGTCTAGAAGAGCTCTAACTTTCGTTAGTTCAGTCTTCAAATAGTCTAGATTAAAATTTGTCAAAATCATATTCGAACAATTTGAATCTTCCCTACCTGAGGATGCTTCCACACAAGTTGCAGCTTTTCTGACCAATCGGTTTCTGAGAAGAAGATTTTTTAAAGATTTTTCTCTATATATTCAAATGAGAAAATTCGACCCCCCTCCCCCACTGTGGCCCCACCCTACCCCTCGGGATCATGATTTTATCCAACTTGAATCTACTCTAACCGAGAATGCTTTCACGCAAGTTAAAGCTGTTCTGGCCGATCAGTTTCTGAGAAGAAGATTTTAAAAAAATTTTCTCTATATATTCCTATGTAAAATTTCAACCCCCCCCTCATTGTGGCCCCACCCTACCCCTGGGGATCATCATTCATCATTTGAACAAAACTTGAACCTACACTACCTGAAGATGCTTCCACACAAGTTACAGCTTTTCTGGCTGATTAGTTTCAGAGAAGAAGATTTTTAAAGATTAACTCTATATATTCCTATGTAAAAATTTGACCCCCCATTGTGGCCCCACCCTACCCCTGGGGATCATGATTTGAACAAACTTGAATCTACACTACCTGAGGATGTTTCCACACAAGTTACAGCTTTTCCGGCTGATTAGTTTCAGAGAAGAAGATTTTTTAAGATTTACTCTATATATTCCTATGTAAAAATTCGACCCCCCATTGTGGCCCCAACCTACCCTTGGGATCATGATTTGAATAAACTTGAATCTACACTACCTGAGGATGCTTCCACACAAGTTTCAGCTTTCCTGGCTGATCAGTTTCAAAGAAGAAGATTTTTAAAGATTTACTCTTTATATTCCTATGTAAAAATTTGACCCCCCATTGTGGCCCCACCCTTCCCCTGGGGATCATGATTTGAACAAACTTGAATCTACACTACCTGAGGATGCTTCCACACAAGTTACAGCTTTTCCGGCTGATTAGTTTCAGAGAAGAAGATTTTTAAAGATTTACTCTATATATTCCTATGTAAAAATTTGACCCCCCATTGTGGCCCCACCCTACCCCTGGGGATCATGATTTGAACAAACTTGAATCTACACTACCTGAGGATGCTTCCACACAAGTTACAGCTTTTCCGGCTGATTAGTTTCAGAGAAGAAGATTTTTAAAGATTTACTCTATATATTCCTATGTAAAAATTTGACCCCCCATTGTGGCCCCACCCTACCTCCGGGGTCATGATTTGAACAAACTTGAATCTAGACTACCTGAGGATGCTTCCACACAAGTTTCAGCTTTTCTGGCCGAATGGTTTTTGAGAAGAAGATTTTTGAAAAATACCAACAAATTTTCAATGATTTTTAATTATCTCCCCTTGAAAGAGGGCGTGGCCCTTCATTTTAACAAACTTGAATCCCCTTAACCTAAGGATGCTTTGTGCCAAGTTTGGTTCAAATCGGCACAGTGGTTCTCGAGAAGAAGTCGAAAATGTAAAAAGTTTACGGACAGACAGACGGACAGACAGACGGACAGACAGACGGACGGACGCCGGACAAAAAGTGATCAGAAAAGCTCACTTGAGCTTTCAGCTCAGGTGAGCTAAAAACCTTAACCTCCTCCAGCATCTGAAACTCATGGCCCTGATTCAGCATCCAAGTCTCTTTCAAGTCCATAAGTAGGTCAAGATGCATCATCCATGCAAGTTTGGTGAAGATAGGACAAGTAATAACTTAGATACAGGACCTGCAACAAAAACTTTAACCAGGTCCGGACGCCAACGCAGACGCCGAGGGTATAGCATAAGCTCCCCCTGACTTCGTCTGGGTGAGCTAAAAAGCATTTTAAATGACCATGGTTTCATAACAAACCTTCAGTTAAGCCAAAATAGTATAGTACATTGCATTGATTAAGATTTTAATTATATGCACAAGATGACCTTCTATGCATTTATCTATTATAATCAAAAGCTTTCTGATAAATGACCTTCAGTATCACTGCTAACCTTGAGAAAAGCTGCTGCTGTACAGGCTCCGCCCGACCTTGACCCTCCAATGTTGTTAAGGTCGGCTAGTTGACATTCTGTTATTTTCTTTGTGTAATGGCTGAATAGTGGCATCCTCCACACTCTGTCACCAGATCTTACACTGGCCTGGATGTCATTACAAATTAATAAATTAATGCATGTACATAAATATAATTCAAACAAACTACAGTTTTTCAAATGTTATATAAGAAGTTGAATTTGATGTCTCAACCACTGTCTTTATTCAGTAACCTCCAAATTTCCAATTCTCAGTTATCTCAAGATTTTTCTTGGTCCCATCAAGTCAGATTGTACAACCCAAAATCTTATAGTTGATAGTTATACACAGAAGAAGTCTGATCATAGTAGAGACATACAATACACAAATGTTCAAACAAATACAGTAAAACATGCTTATAACGAAGTGCCAGGGACTGCAGATTTTGCTTTGTTATAAACGTAATTCATTATATCCGTTAGCTTTACAATATGTTTAAAACCCACAGGGAATGAAAATCACTTTATAAGCGTCAATTCATCATAAGCATGTTCGCTATAAGGGTGTTTTACTGTAACCAAAAGGAAATATTTCCAGATAGAATATCAACAGTTTGATGGTCATTACCTTTTGCAGTTTGTTCCACATGTTTTCTGAGTTTGTGAAAACACCTGCAGCACCTGCCCCGAGGGCAACGTCTATTGCACCTGTCATAGGACATAATTACATACTAAAATAAGATGACTAGCAGAATAGCAGTCACCAAATAGATTTAGAGTGCTTACCAGTAATTTAAATCGTTAAGAGCATGCAAAGATATCTTACACTGACTGATATTTACAAGTAATCTTACTCCCTGAAAATGCTACACTTTATTCAGTTATGTTTATATTCCCCTGCATTACAAAGTGAAGAATACTTCTTCTGTAACAGAAGTCTACAATTACCTGTCAGAGTTGCCATGTCTAGGATGAGGGAAGGGTTGAACTGTTCACTGTAACACAGGGCATCAGCCAGAATAAGTCGTCCCTCTGCATCAGTGTTGTCTACCTGTCCACGTGTACAGGTAAAGGTAGATATTGTGAAATCATAGTAATAACATTTAAACTTTATACATGTATATTTATTAAAAAATACTAAATACTTTTATTCATTTGATATCTGAGAGAGAGAGAGAGAGAGAGAGGATATACCTGTATTGTTTTCCCATTCATTGCAGTGACCACATCACCAGGCTTAGTTGCTGAGCCACTCGGCATATTCTCACATAATGGTATAAATGCTGTCAACAAACATTAATTCTTTACCTTATAAAGACAGAATATTACTGCATGAAATATAAATAAATGAAAAATAAAATATATCTGAAAGTTCTGTTAATGGAACATCCCTTAATGCATGCTGTAAGAAAGATTAAAGACTCTATTCAAGTTATTATACCATAAAGTCTTGTGAATAATACACACCCTTTTTCAGCCAAAATTTGATCAAAAGTGGAGGGTGGTGTATTATACATACATGTACATGTAGGAACAAAATTTTACCCCATTTTTTTAGAGAGCATTTCTGAATGCCGCTGGAGTATGACTGCTGATATCGCGTGTTATGCGAGTTGTATGAGTGTAAAATGTGCACTAAACATAAAAAATACCTTAATACTAATTTTATTTCCATGTATTAAAATACTAATCCTTTCGGACCACTGTTCCTTGCATCAAACAAGTTCTTGCAAGTGTATACGCCATTACGTAACCAGCCACCTGTTGACTCGTCGCGTGGTCAATGTTTGTTCAACAATTTCCAGTGTCAGAAGCATGCACCTGTCTTGTGTCAGACTTCACAGTTTTTTCGAGTGCAGGAAGATTAGCAATAATTATGATTTGATTTAAAACTTATTTCGTGTCCCATTATGCAGTTAAATGTTACTGTTTTACATAGACACTGTCAAAAATAGATTGATCATTTGTACATGCAACTTGATAATGACGATATAAATGACATACAAACATTTCTTCATAATGTTTATTTAACAACAATCAAAGAATTGGACTAATTATCAATAAAGTCAAAACTTTTGTTGTTGTTTTGGTTTAGATCTGCAAATGTTATTTCTTTTAAGCTCTTTGAATCAGAAAGTATCAATTCATGCACATCGATGACTTTTCAAAAATATTGATTGAAAATTTTTTTGTTTTTTGGATGCGTATTATAAATAGGAACAGCATTTTTTTTTCAACAATTTACATCCAACTTTTGGGGGTGCGTTTTATACACAGGTGCGTGCTATGCATGAGACTTTACAGTACATCTCTTATTACATTTATACTCTAGTACAGTACGCACAACGTTATTTAATACAATCCTATCCTATCGTATCTTGTATCAATCCTATCGTATCGTGCGTGTAAGTATACACGCACGATACGATAGGATTGATACAAGATACTATCCTATCCTATCGTGCGTGAATCCTATTCTATCGTTTATCTTGTAAAAAATAATGTTGCGGGTACTGTATAAAAGAGGTACAATACTGATAGGACCTGACCTTTGACATGGACAGGGAGCTGTAGTTTACTGACACTAAGAAGACTGCCTGCCACACAGGCAGCCCCGCCCATATCTCCCCTCATGGCATCCATGCCCTGTGACGGCTTGATAGAGATTCCTCCACTGTCAAAGAAATACAGTACTTGCATATTTAGTCAAGATAAGACATAAATTTCATAACCATTGTTAATACAACTCTTTGTCACTCTGTTTTCAAAGAAGTAATCTTGGTATGGTGAGATTGCAACTGTTAAAATATATTTGTAACAGTACTTTGTATTTTTTTTTACCAAGACTACATGTGGTGGAATTAACAGAAAATAATTTCCATGCAATAAGGCAATTTTAAAATTATACTATTTTATTATTTACAAATGACTAATAAATAGTACTTGCATTGAACTTTGGGATTCTAATTACTACAGGTAAATGACAAATATAAACTAAAGGTGTATATATATTTATATTCAAGTCTTACGTATCAAAAGTGACTCCTTTTCCAACTAGAGCCAGAGGGCTGTCTGATTGTCTCCCTTTATACTCAATCTCCAGGAATACAGGAGGCTCTACAGATCCTCTAGCTACGGATAAAAATGATCCCATCTTCATTGACTCCGCCCAGTCTTTATCCCTAAAACATTAAGGAAAAAACACAGTACAAAAAAATTCCATGGTAAATTTTCATTTTAAATTCATAATTATTTATAAGTGAATTTGTTCAATGGACTCCCCTATTTTTAATGAATAACATCAGATCTGTGATTAGAGTTTGATTTCTATTTCATGTCTGCATGGGCATTATTGGTAATCAAGACTTCTGATTAGACAGAGATTACCTGACCAGAACTTCACACTTGTCAGCTAAATGTTCTTTGACAATCTCAGCGAATTTTGTGGGTGTAAGAAGATTGGCTGGCATTTCCATCAGTCGCCTTGACAGATTCTGGCCCTCTGCTAAGATTGTTCCTTTTCTCCATTCTTTTTCCATGCTGTTTCTGTGCATTTTAAGTACAAAAAAATCATATACAACAAGTACTGGGTACTGCCTTGCTTCAATATCACATGAAGAGTTCTTCTATTGTTTAATGCATGCATAGTTGAGTAAAAGGTCAAAAGTGTATGAATCATGCTTTATCAGAGAAGAAATTTAAGCATGAGAGCTATAATATGCTCACGGAGCTAATTATATGTTTAACGACGTCATAAAAAACCTTTATCTACATTAGACCAATCCTGTCATTTTTTTAAATTTAGAATTTTTAAAATTGAGCTCTATGAATACTGTTACCAATAATTTTCATAGTTGACCCTTTCCTTACTTGTCTTGGCTGTAGCGAGTTGCACAAGAAATCCTGACTGCTGGTTTTCTACTTTTTTCAGCCTTCAGGTCGTCGTAAGAAAACAGGGCTAGATGACATCCCTCTGCAGAAGCTATAAAATATAGATTACATGTATAGGGCATTTCTTATCCCATTCATACAACTTTCCCCATTTCCTTTACATGTGCTTAGCCAAAGGGGTTGTTCACAGATAGTCTTATTTGCTTTAAATACTTTATGTCTATACAAACCTTCAGTGTCCCCGCAAGAATCTACTTCAATTTCATTTTCACCCAGCTCTCTTAACTGTAGAACTGCTTCTGAAATTTTTGAAAATTAGATCCAATGTACATTCCAGTTATAAAAACTTCTACACTCAAATATATTAATACCAGTACTTGTCTGCTAGATAAATGTATCATCAGTCGTGATGATTAGCCAAGCAGTCAATGGTATTCAAACTTAATGTGACTGAAGTCAAGAAATGAAATTATCAGAATACAATATTCTAAATGAAGACATTTCTCAACTTAAAAAATTCAATTGTCCCTAAAAAAAATTGTTCATGATACAAATACATACAGTTACATGTATATCATTCAACAGATTTCTACATTAATTTTATATTCTATTATATTCCTGGGACTAACTTGCTACTGCAGCTCGGATGGATTCTCTCCCTTTGTCCACTGTTTCCAATTCATCGTAACCCTCTCCTCTTTTTCCAATGCAGGTCACTAGCACTGAGGAAAACTCAGGGTCTACTGTGTGTAGTGTCCTTGTCTTCCCACATTTTAGTGGCTTCTTTACTCTGAAATAAAAAAGCCCATTTCAATATTTAAAGTTATGCTAAAGTTAATTTAATGTTTAGTTTTCCAGGCATTACCAAACAAGATCAGTTGTTGTTGCTTTGATTAATTTTATTTAAATAGGGGAATAACTCAATTTTACGATAAAAAGGGGGTAATTTAGGTTATTCCCCTTTTTAAATATTGCTTAACCTGTCTGCTGCATTGCAATATTCTGAAATTTTTATATTGCTTCCACATAGTACAACATATATGTTGGATATACATTAAACAAGAACTGAACTTACGTTAGCAACAGCTGTGAAATTTTTCCGTCTGCTTTTTCATTAAATTTTCTTGCTGTTCCAGTGAAATCAATGGAGTCTGTAGATTCATTCTCATACACGCCTAACACTAGTGCTTTATTCTACAAAAATACATCATTCTGTATTTTCCAAGTTGATTTGTGTTTTAAATATAAATTTTTCGTGGACAAATGCTCAGGTAAGGAAGGAGGAATTATTTACAGATCAAATCAAGCTACACATTCATCTTGACTTTTTTTTTTTTACCATATTTACATTTCCAAATTCCTTCCTATCAAACCTGACTGATAGATCATACATTAAAATTTAATAAAAAGAAAAAGCTTGGGGAGAGAGAGAGAGAGAGAGAGAGAGAGAGAGAGAGAGAGAGAGAGAGAGAGAGAGAGAGCGAGAGAGCACGCTGTCTATTGATATGAACAGCAAAGTTTATATCAACTGTCATTAAGTTTGGTTCTTTTGGTTTGTTTGTTTTTTGGGGTTTTTTTTTTTTTTGGTTTTACATTAAACATTTACCAATGACCTTAAAACATGCATGATGCAACTGTTGGCATAAAGTTGCTGTAAAGAGAATCCTATGCAAAAAAAAAAACCCATTCACATACCAGTTGTTTTGATGTTGAAAAATGTCTGGACCCAGTCAACAATTTGTATCTGGCCGAAATATGAGAAACGTTTAATTTTTCCACTCGTTTTACAATCGAAGCAGCCATGCTTCCAAAATGAAAGTAAAACCGAAAGCGCATGCAGAACCTTTTCAGAATAACGAATATCGATTTGAATTATAATATTAATGCAATTATCTTCTTTTAAAACATGCATTTATTAATCTTTATATGAGAAACAAGAAAGAATTTTAATTAAAGCGTAAACAGTTTAATAAGATCATCTTTTAAACTTTCGTTTTGTCGAATTCCATTCGGAAGGATAGTCTCCAACGTAAACCAACGGCACTGCAGATGATCAGTTCACACTCAACCATCAAATCAATAGGTATACAGGTGTTGATTCAGGCAATAAGTAGAACAAAATGTCAACATCGATTGTGATTATTTGAAGCTTATGTTTTTCCTATGGCGGCAACGGATTCTATGGAATCCAGCAATTTGATCACTTGTCCCACATGCGATCATTCTGTGTCACAAAACAGAGGGAATAAGAGAATTATTTGTCCAAAATGTGGAAATTTTTATGATCGAGACTCGGCTGTGGAAGAACTTCGACAAATTCGAAGAGTGAACAGGGAGAAACAGTCGCCAAATGAAATCAAGGACAGAGATGAGGTAATGTTTCATAATTTGGACTACAGGTATTACAGGTACAAATAACATCACAGAAGCATGATGCCTAATAAGGACATTGTATTTCTGAAGCAATGCTCTTTTTTGTATTGATCTAGAAATACCGTTGGAAAGTGATCAATTTTATAATTAAGACTTAATAGGATAAAATGTAAAAATTCTTATTTAAATATCTGTCACAAGTTATTGCTTCCATCACTTTCTGATAATTTTTAATTAAAAACATACATGTACTTGTCAATGAAGTATGTACATTTCAAATTAATGAAAGGAAAAAAAATCTAAGATTCTAAGTCATTGATACTGTTTTTACCCAGAGAATTTCACATGAACAAAAATAAACATATCGTACAGAGATTCAAAATAGGAAATGTTTACAACTTTTCTCCATTCGAAACCCAAAATAAATTTTTTATTGACATGTAATCTATTTACTCCTATAGAGAATGATATTTACAAGAAGTACAGTGATTAAGTATAATGGGAAAATCTGGCATCTTTTTTGTTCCGAAGTTCTCGGAAGACATCACACAATTTTTCAATAATTATCTTTTGGGTACTTCTATGTTGTTTGCAATGCAAAATCTCCAAAGACTATTCATTTTTAGTCACAGTCTCCAACTTTACAAGATAGGGGAGGGCCTGTTTTAAAGGTGAAATCTTTACAAAAAAAATTTCATTCTAGTGAATATTAAATTGTTTCAACCCTGGGGCATTTATCAATATCAAAATATATTTTTAACAACATACCAGTAATACAATTGTCTATGATTTGTAAACTTAAGGTGGTATATAGATTTTATTCAACAAGTTGGTTATTTTCTGTAAAGATGTTAAGAAAACTCAAAATAAGATAGGTATAATGAAATGAAAATGAGGTATAAGATCATGCATATACCATCACAATTAAGTAATGGAAAACTCTGTCTCATATTTATACATGCATGTAACTCCATTCTATCTGCAAATCTTGCTTTTGTACATAGTTTACTAAGTTTAGATTGGTACCATGTAGAATTGGAACTCATTTTGACATATCAAATTGAATGTAGTGTTAGTTTTTAAAATATAATTAGTGATATCTCTTGTAATTTATAAGCAGAAATGTGAAAAGTTATTGTGAAGCCAATCTTTGCTGGATGATAATAAAGTTAGGTCAAGAATCATGCATACAAGTATATGAGGTACAATAGCCCCCTTACTATGCATACAAGTATATGAGGTACAATAGCCCCCTTACTCTAGCTGCATGCACTCTAAATCAATACTACTACTACTTAATTTAGCATTTGTATGAAGCTGAGGAGAATACACAATGAATTATGTATTCATTGCACTAGCTATATAATGTTAAGTAATCATGCAAAGGTTTTCATCTGTTATTCGCTACATATTCTCAATATTATAAGTTTTAGTGTGAGTATGGTTAAATAAATGATACTGAGACATGATAACATAAGATGAAAACCACATGTTACATGTATATCAATATAAATACTTCAATATAAATACTTTTATTAGAATTAAAACACTTGCTATTTTGGTTTTATCTTACATGGATGCTGTAATATAAATATATGTAAATATCAAAATGGTTTTGTAATGCTTTAAAGAGTTAATTTATAAACTTAGCACTTGCCCACTCACTATAGATACAAGTGATTTATGTGGGCAAGGAAAATTTATTATCTTACTGGCAATTGATAGTCATTTCACTGCAAGCTACTGTAAACATATTATATTTGGGTGTACGATATTTGGCGGAAATTAGTTTTTTAACAAGTTGGCGTGGATTTGAATTAGCGTATTTCCTAATGTGACTATTCTTATACATATATGCATTGCATTTAGTGAGGAACTTGTTTTAGCGGACGCCGCATATCGCCAAAAGCGCTAAATAGAATACACAGCCAAATGTAGTACGTTTACAGTATTTGATGTAATTCTTAATATAAAAGCTCCATCCTTTAATTCAAATGTACTTAATTCATTTTAAAGTCTTATCAAGGATAAAACTATGAATAAATTAAAACAGAAGTAAGTTGGTACATGTATATCATACTATATATGATTGACAAAACCAGAGGGATCTAAAACTCTATGGAAGCACCCTAGTCATACATGTACTAGCTAGTAAAATCTGTAAAATGTAAAAATTTTGCTAAAATGTGTACCCAGTGCATTGCATGGGTCAGATTGCATTTAAATACTATATTATCTAAGCCCTGTCACACTATATGTTTTATGTTATGGCTTAAATAACACTGCAATGAAAGTTATTAATATAACATGATGGATAAGCACTTTCATTAAGTCAACCTTATTTTTAAAATAAACTACGTTATGCTTTTTGTTGTTGTTGTGCTGCTTGAATAAATATATTTAAACAAATCATAAATGAGAAATTTAAAAACCTAATTTGTATTAATGTCATGAAATTTTAGGAGAAAGATAAATCAGGGGGTACCCTCAGCTCCATTGCCAATTTTTTCCAAAACTTGGGTCCAAATCGCAAAACAAAGCCTGCTGGGCCTCAGTCACGCTCAAATTCACAAGCCTCAAGTTACCTGTCAGAGTCCAGCTCAAAAGCAGCAAACACGGAGTTACCCCCCATCAATCACTCCCAGACCCCAAGTGGAAAACGGACGCCGTCTTATAATGTGAACGGCCCCCACAGTCCCAGACCAGCGGAGAAGGATAAACCCACAGCCACCAAAGGAGATAACACGAGGGTCAATACATGGGCTCAACAAGCTGACTCTAGCATTAGTCAAATCACTGCCAGTGCCAATAACAACAAACTTGTGTACCCCGTACGGACCAAGACTGCTGAGCAGCTAAAGTAAGTACAGATATGCAGTTGAACTTGGATAACTCTTACATTGATATTGTGAATGCCATGGATATGTTGATATGAGATGAAAGTCCCAATCACTATCTTTCCACTGTTCTAACCTCCTTATACATGTATTTTGAAGTGTTTTCTTGGCGTATTTCATTTGACAGTTTCAAAGTGACAGGGATTTTTGTTTTTAAAAAGAAATATCCAATATGTTTTTAAAAAACATATTTTCTTCTTTAAAAAATATAATTATCTTTTTAATTAATTTCATACACATGCAATATATCCATGTCATGATTATCCATCATGATTGTCTGTACATTTCACATTGGTTTTTAACTTGTACTCATTGAATATATTCTTGCATGTTCTTTTTAATGATTTTACACTGATGGCTGTCCTGAAAAATTTGCAATATGTCATCATGCATGTATGAAAAATTCTTTTATGAACATATTGAAATTAAAACCAACATGTACATATTCCATGATCATCAGGCTCTTATTATTAGTCCCCTACCAGTGAAACCAGAGAGGACTGTAGTTTCTATCGCTGTCAGTCATTCTATCATAACATTTCATTTTCCAGACTATTTTTCTATTGTTTGGTGAAATGATTTGAAACTTGCTGTGTTAGTAGTTTTATAATGGGAATCTACAGATCAAGTTACAGATGATGAAGAAATTAATTTCAAATATCTCAATTTTTTTATAACTAAACGGGTTCATTCTTTAAAAAATGACAATTAAATTGTTTTAATATTGTGGGTGCAATTAAATGCATTGCAATACTCTCAAAATGCTTGTTATTCCTTGCATTCATATAATATTATATTGTTCTAACCAGTGGCGTAATTAGAATGAAGTATAGTCACCAAATAAGGCGAGGGGTCTGAGGGCTGCTCAAAGCCTCCAGCAGGTCCAGGGCAGGGCCCTGGTGGGGGGTTCAGTGACAGAAATCGGATTTTGTGTTTTGAAAAATCACTGACCCAGGAATAAATTTTAAGTACTTTTCGTACATAAAATTGTGGGTTTTTTTTTTTAGAAATTTTTTTGTAGTAACAGGGCAAACATTTTTTAATAGGCTACCATCTAATTTGTTTTTATCAGCAGTCGTTTTTTAGCGTTATCAAAGTGAATGACAGAAAAATTATACTATTTAAAAGTTATTATCTGTCTCCATAGTTCAGTTGTTATCATAGTTTAGTTGTTATCTGGCAATATAAGGATAAGAAGGATTATGCAGATTATTGCAAGTCTCCAAACACGAGCTTGTAGAAGTAGAAATATTGTCCTGTTCATCAGAATTTTTAGCAGGCAACTCTTCTGTTATTTTTTTTTCATTGAAAATACCTTGAGAAATACCTTGAGTATCTGAGCTTTGTTTCAGGACTTTACACGTTTCATCCAAAGTTGTTAATTTTGGTTTATTGTCTGACATTGTTCTTCACTGATTGACTATGCAATAACTAGCATCATTGACATTACATGTGCCATTACTGAGTGATTAATACTACACAATACTTAGCATCAATGACATCACATATTTGTGACAAAAAACAGCAAGAGTCTTGAAATATAGAGAAAAAGATCAACAGATATTTGCTGTGTGGTATTTTATTAATTTTTTAATTACATGTGACATTTTAACATTTATAATTTTTGGTCTTAAAATAATGTGTAGGCACGTGCCTTAAGTGCCTAACGACAACTACGCCACTGCTAATAACATGGGTTATGCTTGTGCATCGACTATAACTGCAGAATATGAATCACAAGAAAATCTAAAATAGTTATTTTTAATGGATTATATGCTTGAGGTAATATTATTAATTTTTTAAGCAGGTAGTGTATGTTTTGTGTTTTTGTTTTAAAGAGAGGATGTTCTTCTTGCTAAGGAGTCTGGGAACTGGAAAGTTGTTCAAGATTTTTATGCCACAACTTTTGAATCCTTTTTGGAAATCAATGCCATTTTCAAGGTGAGAACTAATATTGCCCATGTATTTATACAAGCTGTAGTATTTTCACAACTTTCCTTAAAATTTATCAGGTTCATCTGTCAATATTTACCTGTTGTTCCAATAGATAACAACCCTCAGAGTTAACACCTCAGTTTCTTTTACAATGTATTAATATTCACCATTTATTAGCCAGTTCACAACTAGCACATTCAAAACAGTTTAAACTGCTTGTAATATTAGCGCTGTATGATAATTTGTCTGCACATGCAGCCTTGGTGTGCTATAGGACCGGCGACATAAAAAATTAAGCATTCAATGCTTATATTTATATTCATATTGATGTTTATTTGTATTAAGTATTTGTGTATCGTCACTTTAAAGCCATTATATACGCTCATTGTCAGGGATATGAAACATACATGGAACACCCATATTAACATGTTATTTAGTTTGCTTTCGCATCTAAAAATATAGTTTTAATAGAAACTTTGTTGAAAAAAATCTTCTTTATTAATGAATAGATATGACTTAATTATTATCTTTCATAAGTACATATCAAATTGATTATGTAAGTTTGAACATTTTATTTAATCTAAAAAAATATATATACATATTCAAAACATGTGATGACTTTTATATTTGTGCTCATGTGCAGTGAAAAAACTAAGTGTGTTTACAGAATATTGAAGGTCGCAGATTTCCAATGCAAACTTAAGGGGGAAATTATATACAATTAATGTAAATATATAATAATTTAGCTCCCTATTGGAGACTTTTTAGGTATATTGCAAAATAATTGTATTGATCGACTTTAAAAATAGCAATAATATATCATATCCAATTAGGGACTAAGAATAACTGAGGAAAGAGTTGTTAGAACACAGCCTCAAATGAGTAAATACTGTGATGTGGTCTGGCTCCGGTAAACAAAATACATTCACTGACACAGAAAGTCTTAATCAATTGTTAGTGTTTGTGTTCCACCAAAATGATATCCTCTACCTTAACCTATTGAATCTTTAATCAATTACTCAACTTAATTGCTACATTGTATGTTCCTCAATCTTTAAAAATAATTGATAAAATCATGTTCTTTCTATGAGAAATCAATGAATACATAAGTACATTGTACAGAATCATGACAATATGGTGTACACTTCTTCTTGTCTGTAATTGGTTTGATTAAAGTTGTGTGTGTGTGTGTGTGTGTGTGTGTGTGTGTGTGTGAGAGAGAGAGAGAGAGAGAGAGATAGAGAGAATATCTAATATCTAATGCTGACAGACAGACAGACAGAAGGGGGGCATACCAGCTATAGAAACAGATATTTAGACTAAATTAATATAAAATGTCATAACTTAAAGTGTTTTTATGAATATTATATATCCCCCATGTTGAATAGTAATTTTTGTATTTAAAGATAGATCAATTAAAAGTATATCGTATTCAGTGTCCACCACTATCGTGTGCCTGAGAAGCTGTTACAATTCCACTTCTGGATCAGTTTTTTAGTGTAACATTCCAATAAACTTCACAAACTTAATTACGCTACGTGATTGATCCTAAAGGAATGGCCCAAATAACAACTGAATGAGAATCAAGTGCATGTAAATAATGGAATTGATTTTAAGTCAGCAAGCCAAATAAAACGAGTACCGTAAGAGATTCTTCTTTAATATAGGATAGATTTGTTAAAAACTATTTCTAGACATGTTTCGTACGTAAAGGTCCGTATCGGCACTGGTTGATATGACTGACTAAATATGTTCTTTGGAGAGAAAAAGTTTCAATGAACTACCCCCTATTAAGAGCCCTTATTTGATAATATAAATAGCAAGGGTAATTGACATTAACTATGTCTCTTTGTTACAAACTTTTTTTTGGTAACAAAAGATGTTAATATTAATACACATTGATAAATACATTTATATTTTAACATATTTAAAGAAAGTCATTCATCAGTTCATCAATTTCTGCTAACAGTAATTATGATTTTAAATTACATGTTACTGATCTGTGTACAGTAAAACACGCTTATAATGAGGTGCCAGGGACGGGTGATTTTACTTCGTTATAAGTGTAATTCGTTATATTCATCAAGTTTACAACATGTAAGAAAGTCAGGGGGAATAAAAATCACTTCGCTGTAAGCGTCAATTCATTATAAGTGTATTCGCTATAACCGTGTTTTACTGTATACATATGTTCATGTGACTTTTCAGTCAGTCCATCAATCCGCCAGTGGGTTTTTTTTTGTCATCAGTAACTCATCTTAAACTCAGCTCAATTGAATTTCAAGAAAGTTCATAGTTTATATTTGGAAATAATTGTAGATATGCATATTACTAGGAAATTCCAATTTCAATTTTTCAAGGAATTATTTCCTTAATGATTGACTTAGAACTTTAGCCATTATATAGATAGTGCCTGTTTAGGAGGATAACAGTTGAAATTGACATCACAAGTAAACCATCGTCAATCTCAGCTTCGCTTCAGTTGACAATGGTTTTCTTGCGAAGCGGAGGTTGACAATTGTTTTCGAGGGGTATCAATTTCAACTGTTACCCTCCCAAACAGGCACTATTTATTTAATTATACTGAATGTCTTTATTTTAAAGAAATTAACTTTACTGCTAGAGGACTGTATAGGAATGACTTGAATTCCATGGCGAACCTTATGCACATAATTTACGCGCATGCCATTTAACAATTCGTTGTTACCCGTTGCCAAGTGTGTTGTTAACACTGAGGGTAATAGAATGGATTATTAACTGCGTTTAAACCAATCAGATTTCAGTATTTAACACAAAAGTATAATAATATATGATATAAACTACTTCTAAATTATTTAGCCCAACTTCTCTGAAATTGTACTAACAATAGAATTTCATTTCTAAGTACACTTTAGCCTTAAAAAAACATGTATACTGTTAGAATAATCTGAAACAGTCCTGTCCAATTTGACTCTCTTCATTAATTTGACATATTCTACATTTTATATTATCGATTATTGATCCCCATTGTTTTTATACTCAACCTTCCTTGATAAACTGAAACTTGTTATTTTTGCTCCATTAGGGAAAAGCCAATTGATTTCCAATGCAGAATTAAAGACATATACAATAGATTGTGCCTATGGTTTAAATGAAGCCTTTGATGATTACCCCAACACTGATACTAAAGTATTTTGCCTCTAGAGAACATATTTGATAATAGCTTGGATGATGGCTGTAAAATATTTCAAATCCTCTGCTTTAAACATTTTATTCTCTTTTGGGGGCTGTCTAAAAAATGACTGCATAATGTAAAATTGATCTGTAATCTATAAATCAACATTTCACTGGCCCATTTTCTTTATGTTTCTGTCGCTGGTTTCCTGTTATACAATGTAAATATGTATATTGATTGCCAATTGTTTTGTAGTTTTTCAGGTAAAAAGGTTCATTAGATTACAGATAACCAGAGGCTCTATACTAGCTAGCTTAATTTTTGTAAAAATGCATGTCATATGAATGCATTGTGTAATTATTCTATCATAGATTATAGCAATCATAGCTAAGTAAGATACTAAAATTCAGAAAGATCAATATGAAAACAGTTCTATGAAGGTCTAATGAATTACCAGCTGGTCAAAGGTGTTTATGATGGATGTCGATGCACAATTTTTAAAAAATGTAGATTCTCAAAATATTTCAATTCATTATTTATCAGGACAGAAAATCATTATTAGATAGTTGTATAGATCAATTCATCTAATTAAAGCATATATCATCATTGGATTGAATGCTCTCTGCAATGCTGTAAAGAATATTATGAGAGAGAGAGAGAGACAGACAGACAGACAGAGACACAGAGAGAGAGAGAGAGAGAGAGAGAGAGAGAGAGAGAGAGAGAGAGAGAAAATGAATATCAATGATAACATGAGTTTTACTTTAACAGAGAGACCCTTGCAAAGAATACAAGACTGTAGAGGAACCTGGCCTAAAGTTTGAGCTAGTTCACATGGTCTATGAAATCCTTCTGAAACTGGTAAATTTACCTATATATAGCATATAGTATATATTTATATACTCAGCTTCCTCATCAGATAAATTCTTTTATAATAATATATTATGACTTATTTTCCTTATTCCCATGACAGCCACAAGAAATACAGAAGGTAGTTTTGAAGTCGGTCATCAACAGCTTGCTGAAGGACAAAAGGTTGGATTATATTTTACCTTGACTTTGTTTTTTAAAAGACATCCACCTGTTCACCCTAAAAATGTATATAATTTATATTAACAATATACACAACATAAAGCATTATTATACTTTCATGTTAAATACTGAAATCTGATTGGTTTAGACGCAGTTGACAATCCGTTCTAATACCCTCAGCGTTAGCAACACACTTGGCAACGGGCCGATAGAACGAATTGTTACATGCGCGTAAATTATGCGCGTACGGTTCATCGTATAACTAACGTCTTTTCTATATAAAAGCATTAAAAATTGCTATAAAATTAAGACATTCAGTATAATAAAATAATTTGTGCCTGTTTGGGAGGGTATCAGTTGAAATTGACACCCCTCGAAAACCATTGTCAACCTCCGCTTCGCGTTGGTTGACAGTGGTTTCTCGGGGTGTCAATTTCAACTGGTACCCTCCCGAACAGGCACTATTTATATAATGTCACATTTGACAATTAATCACAAAAAAGCTTTATACATAAATTAGTTATTGAAAATTCCATAAATTTATTTGTTTTGATATGCTGTAAATGGTTTTTTAGAAACCTTAAGGAAAGAAATAGGAATTAGATTTTTTGATCATATTTAATGATTATTTTTCTGTTATTGACCTAAACAAATATAACTATGATTTCAAGTGTCTTATAGTTGAACTGTTCAATTAGGGATGGGACGTTGCACCGGTGCATCACGGTATTTATTTTGACGATATTTGGATCGATACATTTACCATTAATACAACAATACCTATGCGAACTTTTTTTTTATTTTCCAAAAAATATTCGTGCTTCATATATCGGCTATTTTTAGTCCGTGCGCCTAATATGAAAGTACAAAGATGGCGGAAAACCTTGTAAAGTTGTCAAAACTGTTATGAACTAATAATGAAGCTAAATCTGGAGTGTGGAAAACTTTCGGATTACTTGTTAATGAAAAAGTAGTGTACATACAAGACTAAAGTAATTTGTAACTTGTGCATTGCTCATTTTAAATATAATGAAATCACTTTGGACATGCGGTAATACATCGACAGAATGAATAAATTTAAACCTTTATTCATGTTTTCATTTAGTTGCAATGTATCGTGATGTGTATGGTATCGCATCACATGTATCGTGATATATCGTGATGTGTATGGTATCGCATCACATGTATCGTGATATTTACTGAATCGGCTAAGTACAGTATCGTCCCAGCCCTATGTTCAATAATTTCATCAATGACACATGTTCATTTTAGTCATGTACAGCACGCGTGTGATGTTTGTGTTAAATGTATGACGTTGTGTAATTTATTGGATTTGATCCTGTCCCAACCGTAATGATTACCTCATAATATTCAAAGAATGATATTCCTTATCCTTAAATAGGTAGATTGCATATTTTACATCATTATGCCATATTCTTGGCTTGATGGTCAATGGAATCTGGTGTTTAAAAATTAAAATGTCCCAAAATATGCAGGAACCCTCATGCATAGAATCATTATTCTTTTATAACTTAACAGGTCTGCATTTGTTTATTGTTTTCTTATTTAATTTATGCTTACCAAGGGATCATGACAGCAGAATTCACTGGTAAGAACTGGTCATGGAAATCAAAGTCTTGAAGTAATGAAAGTTTATAGACAAAACTCTTTATAAGAGGCTGTATCACAATCAATATCATAATTTTTAAAATTATAAATCAATACATGTGTCTGTGGATAATACATTTGCATGCTTCTACTTCCTATAGGATTCTTTTTTGGAGTAAAGTTCCTTTCTCTGTATTACAAATGTAATTTGCATTGACAAATAAAAAGATGATGTTAAATAAACATGGTACAAGTATTTTTTTATTTTATTCTTTTGATAGTATTAAAATGATAAAGAATATAGATATTAAACAGTCTTATTTAGTTTTGACAATATTTGAATTAAAACATGTTTCCTTCTGAAATTTTTAAACAAGCACCAATATACTTATTCATGTTAATTTGAATTATTGTACCGATACTATGCAAATGGAATAAACCATCAATTAATCATACACCCATCATTGTGTTGATGTTGTTCCTGCATGATCTTTCATGGTACAGTGTATTACCTAGACAAGTTTACCAGAAAAATAATGAGAAATTTTTTTAATTTATAACAGGTATGTCTTGAATTGCACTAATTTTTAGTTCTTTAAAAAATAAGCTTATATAATTAAACCTCTATATTTCATGACTCCTTCCATAATTTGATTCTTATTAGAATTTATCAAGGAGGTAAAGATGAACAAAAGTCTTATAATATGAGTAAATTTTCTTTTAGGCCTCACACTAAAGATGACCTACGAGCATATTTGGTTCTTCTACAGGTATTTATAGTTTTGAAAAGCTTTGATTTTTGGCTTCATGCACATTTACAGTATAATTTATACATACCAGTATATCAGATATTCCTGCATTTATTACATTTATAAATTTTAAAGATTTGGATGTATGGGTTAGATGCATCGTCATTTTATATATTCTTAAATCCTTGTTGTCTTTTTAAATCACAAATGTTACAAATTAAAATAATTTTTTGATGAATGAGTTAATCATTGTTTGTGGTCTTGTTCATCTAAAGGTAAGCTGTGTAAAGTTGTTCTTTTTTTGACACATCACTCAATTCAGCTATGCTTGTGAACCTCTCTGAAATCAATAGGATCAAGGATCATGTAGAATTAGCAGTTCAATAATTCATCCCTCTGGTAGATGTGTATATATATATAAAGGGGTTAATTGGTACTAGTTCAACCTTATGTGCTAACTGGGCTGGACATTGAGCCAGCTGTATTTGGTAACTACTTTGGTGGGTTTTCTTTCAATCTATGTTAATTAATCTGTTGGGTCTTTATGAAACACATTTATTTTGATTACAAATACTATAGTACTTGATCAACAAAATGGCTACAAACCAGTCATTATGCAACTTGGTGGAATTACATTCGTCATTTATCGTAAGAACAATGTGTGGTCAAACATAATCGATAAAATATCAATACCGGTATATAAACAGGTGTATTATGCAGTGTTCTTTACATTGTTGTGAAAGTAAAATATCAAATGAATTACCGGTATTAATTATGAAATGAATTTTGCATAGCCCTTATGTGAAAAGCATATCAATTACCAGAAAATAGATTTAAGACAATTAAAACGTTAGTTAAAAAAAATCTTATTGTCAATGAACAACTGTATATTGATTTTTTTATCACTATATATTCCATATCAAGCTAACAGCTAGAGAAGGTAGATTGTTTTACCAATTTAAGGTTTATTATTCTTGGTTTTTGGGTTTTTTTGCAGAATCCGCAATTTGAAAATTTTACGACCTATGTTATTTTTGCCCATCTGCTGAGACAGATCGCTGCCTTAACCGATCAAGACCACCATTTCCTTGTTCATTGGATGAAAGGGTATGCCAAAATAGTGTATGATTATAAAAGTTTCATATTCGCACATCTATCTCATGCATATAAATTTAATCAAACCAGTGGCTATTTGCACCTCATATGTGCTTATGTCAAGAAATTGAGATATAGGCGTCATAAAAAATTATGTGTAATACTTGAAAGTCATTCATCTGCTGATCTATATCTATCTACTTGTCTAAACTATTGACACTTCTTTATGGAATACCTAAATTAAGTCTCTCTTTTTTTCTCTCTCTCTCTCTCTCTCTCTCTCTCTCTCTCTCTCTGTACTATTTGCGGTAGATTTTTTTCACTCAGTAGTAGTAATATGAGAGAACTATGGCAAGCTTTCATATATGGCCATCTCAAATTGTGAATTTATAATGTTATTAAATTTTTAATTCTAGTTCTTTGGTATACATTGCTAATGTCAAAATTTGTTCATTACAATTTTTCAAACCCATTTCGTAGGTTAAAAAAGCAAGTTTTTCAGCGGATCATAAAGAGGCTCCACAACTTTATTTCTGTGCGCCTGTTCCCCCCAAAGCCTCAGGACTTACCCCCCATGGCCAAGTGTACCTGGTGGATCCCTAGCGCCACCAAGGTCCTGGCTCTTCTCAGTGAGTCAAGCTTTTCAATTCACTATAAATGTTGTTACTTTGATTGAATGCAGGTTTAAAATACTTGGCATGATTTAAGAGAGCTAGATGGTCATGGCTATTTTTAAGATCAATTCTATGTAAGAATCAAAGATTTATAAAAGGGTCTGGCCACGCATAGTCACCAATTTTCCTTATATTTCATATATGGACACACCTAAGTGTAAAACGCAAAAAACCACTAAAAGTTGGTTGCTGGGGGTAACCGTTGTCATGGTAACCGAGGCTAAAGATGGAAAAATAGCAACATTGAACTTACCTACATTGAAGCCATATTAGATGGTTTTGCCCACTAATGTAAACTATCAAAGACATAAAACAGCCTTTGTCCTATTTTCAATTCTTTAATTATCAGAAAATTGATGGAGAAACCAATAATTTTAAAACCATTACAAATTTTTGAAATCAGTTTTTTGCAGTTTTTTAAAAAGCCGAAATGGGAAACCATTTAATGTTTACATCCTAATCAATGTCCATGCAATATTTATTTTGTTATAAAAATTGACATCCGTTGCTATGGCAACAAGGCCAAAAAGTAGGAAAAACTGAGAAATTAAAGATATGTTTTAATTCCTGATTTAGAATTTTTTTGCAATTGTTTTAGTTTGAACTTGTAAAAATATATCAATATTTTTATTATATACAACAAAAAACTTTGTTATGCAACAGAGAAGTGTTGTTGCTATGGAAAATTAAGTTGCCTGAAAAATCACACAGAAATTCTTATTTTTTGAAAAGTCCATAGCAACGGCATTTATTTTTAGAAAATGTCAGATTTTTTTCAAATGTCATTAAAGTTTAGAACATACTTGATATTTTCTCACCAACTGATTTTATATATTTATTCATTTTAAGTGAATAATATCTATTCAAATATGCCTTAAAATATTATAATTTACCTTATGTTTAAGCTTGTTACCAAAGCAACGGTTCTAAATTTTTATACATAAATTCTTTATTGCACAATCATAATAGCGTTTACAAAAAAATCCAAGAATTGCTCTTTTTATTCAAATTAAATGAAGAAAACAGATTTTTAAATTTCTGTTTAGTAACCATGGAAACGCTCTAAAAATATGCGTTTCTCCATGAATGTTTTTCTTTCTTTTGAAAAATGACAACTATTTTTAATAATATATTCTACTCTGGAAACCCCAAGTTGTGCACATTACTCACAATATGTTCTCAAATAAGCATTAAAATGCCATTTTTACATCTTTACCCTCTGTTACCATGGCAACGGGACCACATAGCAACAAATAAATGGTGTAAGGCTTTTTTACTCATCAAAGTCTATCAAATTGTAAAGTATGAGGAAAATCCGTGACTCTTATATAGAATTGATCTTAAACTATGTCAAACTTAAAGGTCGATCTGTTTACAGATATAGGAAAATATTTAAAAATTTTCAATTTAAAGTGTATGGAATTTTTCTTTACTGAATATAGTTTAATATAGCTTAATTTAAAAAATCATATCTTAAATTTAAAGGATGGGTAAATTGTTGACAAAAATTTTCTAGCCTCCTGAATTGAAGTGGAACATGATAAGGATGTTAACTTGGTAGGAGCCCATCAACATACCAACATGTTTATCAGCTGTTCTAACTGAACAAATGCGTCAGTGATTTATATTGGAAAACAAGATTTGATTTTTTTTTTTCACATGGTGCTTCCATCTCCTTAAGAAAATTGATTTTTCTCTCCTGCATGCTTTAATTCAAAACCACACTGCCAATTTCTTGTGTTGATAATCACCAGTAACAAAACCTATTCTTGAAGGGGTGGCTCTTATTCTGAGACAATCAATTAACATCCTGCCTGTCATTGATCTGATTAAATGGAGATGATCAGTGTGATGTTTTTTATCCTGTCTTCAAAGAAAATATGTTCACAAACAGAACATTAATACTGTTATAGTGATGATATTACACAAATAATCTTTATTTGTATGATATTATAGAGTCATTTGAACAAGACCCTGCCTGAACATTGGACAATGTGTCCATCCAATATGGTTTAGGTCTAATTTGTTGTTATCCATACATCTATTGGCTCATAGAAATCAATAATTAAGTCCAATCATGAACAGCATGTGCCTTTGTATTATTGGTGCATTTTTCAGTTGAAGCTAGCATCATTTTAATTTTTTTTTAATGTGTCAACTAAATACCCGGTAGTTACTTCATAAATGAAGTCCTTTTTATTGTTAAATGGTTCTATATTTAGTCTATGTGTTTCATAAATACCATATGTTATTGAATGCTTAATTATCAGTCTTTTAGTTTGAATTCCAGCAAACATGACAGTAGGACATGTACACAATATCACACAGACAAATGAAATGGTTATGACTGCATTATATTTAATGTTTGTTAGCAGGTGCTTGGTTCATGTATTTAAATATGGCATAGATCGCCCGTCTAGGGTATGCGTGTGATAAATGCTACTAGAAAAAACTCCTATAAGAACATGATTTTATTGTTGTAATTGGTTTAGTTTCATAAATATGTTTTACTAGATTTTGGACAATTGACAATAGTCAATTTGTTTTAGAAATTGAAGAAACACATATGTCAGCTATTATTATGCCCCCTTTGAAGAAGGGAGGGCATATTGCTTTGCTGCTGTCGGTCAGTCAGTCCACAAAGTTTTCATTGATTTTCTTCACAAAGGTTGCACAAACTAAAATGAAATTTGGTATACAGATTTATCAAAGCAGTATCTAGGTCAAGTGTGGTTTTAGGTACTATTGAACTATTTTTGACAGAGTTATGCCCCTTGGACTTAGAAAAATTCCATTTATTTTCAGTTTCTGTTCATTTTCTTCTCAGGGTTTGCACATACTCAAATGAAATTTGCTATACAGATTTATCATAATATTATCTAGGTCAAGTTCCAGTTTGGGTATGATCGAGCAATTTTTGACAGAGTTATGCCCCTTGGACTTAGAAAAATTCCATTTATTTTCAGTTTCTGTTCATTTTCTTCTCAGGGTTTGCACATACTCAAATGAAATTTGCAATACAGATTTATCATAATATTATCTAGGTCAAGTTCCAGTTTGGGTATGATTGAGCAATTTTTGACAGAGTTATGCCCCTTGGACTTAGAAAAATTCCATTTATTTTCAGTTTCTGTTCATTTTTTTCGCAGAGGTCTCAAAGGGAGGGGGAATAAATGTTTCACAAACATCTCTTGTTTTATATAATTATATTATTTGAAACCTGTACAGATATTTATACATATGTATCTACGTATACTTTTAAGATAGAGATAAAGTAGTATTACACCAACAGAAATTTCAAAACGACCTATAATTCTCAGTGTGTTAACTTACATGTTTTTTAACACATAAACAAGGTGTTAATCATCATAAGGGCAAAAGGCTATGAATTGTAATGAAAAAGTTCAACTATCTTGATACTGTAAACCCCCTTTTATTTGTGACGAGTTTATTGCGCAATTTGAGGACTGGTTCAGGGTGAGAAGCATTCACGAAGACACGGCACTTTAATAAAAGTTTGTTGATAGTGTATGTAGTGTTACTGAAATCTCACAATAAAACCTGATAGATATACTTCTTTTTCCTTAGATGCTGCCAACAATTTGACTAGTCCCACAATAGTGCAATATTCCGAGTTCTATAACCCTACCCTGGACCACCTGGATCTAATGGCTGAGTATTACACATGGCAGAATCCAAGTTCATGTGCTGGGTATTTAATTACATAGTTACATTTCTTTTATTCAAGGTCAAGATCTAGTAAATGAAAGGAGATGACATGTTTCTCAAATTTAAAATTTGATTTTCTTCTATGATGCTTTATAACAATACATATATTGGTCAAATAAGGGATATTAAAGCAAAACTTGTTGGTTAACATGATGAACAATGTTCTTTAAACTGTCATTTTCAATGCAAATTAAAATCATCTGTTTTAATTTTTTAGAAACAACATCAAACAAAATATTTTGTTTTGTGTATCACAAAAAAGAAAGGTAGAATTTATTAACTTCATTTCTGATTGAGTTGTCATCATTGACTGACTGATAAAATTTTGAGAACACAACATATTCTGCAGTAGATCTGTTTAAAATTTGGAGACCACAAGGTTTAATAGGACATTCATATGTAAAAATCACTCTCACCCCTTTATTTCTGCAGAGTTTATATTATTTTGATTCCTTCATTTCAGGTTTTCTTTTTGTCAGTATCCATTTATTCTGAGCATCAATGCCAAACGAACCATATTACAGCGAGACAGCGAACAACAGATGATCATCATGGCCAGGGTAAACATCATTACATTCAAACAGAACTGTCGGCCATGTCATAATTTGCTGGCCCAGGCTTTTTTTTAATGTTTGTTTTCAAACAAAGTGCTTTGCTATGTTTTATGTATAGCCCTGTTTTTTGCATCAATTTCTAACAAGACACAAATTAATGCAAGCATCAAAAGAATAGTGGAAAACCAATTGTTCTTAAAGTTTTTAAACAAAAATAAGTTAAAAATACAGAGATTAAGGCTAGGTGAACAATTTTGAGTCAGATGTCAACAAAACTTACACATGTAGTGCAAATGCAGTACATTTAACACTAATGAAGGATTTAAAAAGTTTAAAAAAAAACACAATGTAAATCATCTAGTAAAACGCTTTTTTGCTTGTTGTCTTGTTGAACCGAAGTAAATACAATTTTGGAAATATACCCCCCAAAAAAGAATAAATAATTATTGAAAATTTGAATAAATCAAATATGCATGTATAAAGCAAAAAATATCACAGAAGTGTTAAAACAATCTTTAAGTTAGATGATTTAAAACACCAACATGCTTATCATGGCCCATACCCAATTCATAAAGCAAATAAGAATAAATTTTCCTATTTGTTGAATTCTATTTGTTTCAAAAGTGTTTTTAAATAAAAACACCATTACCATTTATTACTTATTAATTCTACATTTTTATTAATTTGTAAAATAACATTGTAATAATTAGTCACATTAAACCACACCACATTACTCCATTGTGCAAAAGTCAAAGCATTGACTAGACAAAGTGTCTGGTTGAACAATACTTGCTCATGATACAGATAGCTCTAGATCTGCAGAAATGCACTGCTACTTCTTACTTTCATATCGTATAAATGACCACCTACAGTCATAGTTGGATATCTTGAACATTGATATATATCAATTTCAATCTCAGACACTTGACATTTAATTATAATCTTTTTTTATGGCAAGATTTAGATCCTGTTCTTTTATAATAACTTTTTAAGATTATATTATATCATTAAAGTACAGGAAATTATCTTACTGTAAAAGAAATATCTTCAAAGTCAGGTGCTGTGATTCCAAGGTAGCATAATTTTCAAAATGTCAATAATTTTGAAGATGTACCCATCTGAGAGACAAGTCAGACTTTTCTTCACTAAAAATGTCACACTGTATTTAATGCTGATGTGGCTTTATTCCACAGAGAAGTCTTGTTGCTAAAGTACAACGAAGGCAGATGCCAGACGTTGGGATGTTGTTCCTGAATCTTACTGTGAGGCGGTCTCACCTCGTCTCGGACTCGCTTAACGAGATCGCTCGCAAACAACACGACCTTAAGAAAAAGTTGAAGGTCACGTTTGCCGGTGAACCAGGGTTGGACATGGGTGGGCTTACCAAGGAGTGGTTCCTTCTTCTGATCAGACAAATTTTCCACTCAGACTATGGTTAGTTCAAGATCTACGGTAGTTGATAAATCCACAGTGGGTTTTTTTCATAGGCATTTTTCTCTAGCTAAGACTCTCAACAGGCTTAAGAGAGCATGCTTTTGTAATAAGACCTTTTTTCTTAAATGAATTGTTCAGATTAATGTATTAATTAATCAATATTCATCAAAGACGCTAATTGATAAGTTATTCTGAAACCCTTAAAAATCCACAAACTTAGAAATTTATGAAACATGATAATTCCACAGTACGAGCACCTCATCAGACCATATCCAATGATAACTTAATTCATCTATAAACATCATTATTTTAGATAATGTTAATGCTCAATTTGCTTTTGCAGGAATGTTTACGTATGACAAGAGGGCGGGCGTTCACTGGTTTAGTTCGGCTCAGTGCGAGAGCTATCAAGAGTTTAACCTGGTCGGTGTGGTATCCTTCCATGTACAATTATTTATCACTTCTTAATGTTCATCATAATGTGTTAATTAAAATGCCAGTAATTAACTTCAGTAGAAGATTTTTTTCTGCATCTGCCTGTTGGCACTGGTCTTATTTTCCAAAGGGTTCATTAGAAGAAAAGATCATTACTGTGTTTCTGTGACATTTTAAAGTAGCAATCCGTGGCAAGATGCACGTCTCCATTAGGTAAATAAGTCCAACATCACTTTAATAATTCAGCTCTGCGTAATCCATATTAAAGATGACCTAGCTTTCAGGAACTGTTACTTGGTTGAACTATGATGTGCTGTATAATAATATGATACTTCACAATCACATACTAAGTTAAATACACTCCCCCCTTTCCAGGAAAAAGTGATTTTATTAAAGAAATTGCAATTGTACAGGATTGATGTTTATCATTTCTGCTTTTGGGGTGGGGTGGGGGGAGGTGAATTAATTAAAGTTTCGTTGACCTAACTAAGAGTGATACATTTGTTGTTTGTTGAAATGCTGCACATATGGCATATACAGTCTTACACACATTGTCAAAATTCCATCCAGTGAATCAGAATTTGAACAAAAATTTATGTTAAAAAAAGAGAGGGGCATTTGTGATCATCTAGAAGTTCTTGTTTTGTTGCACTGTTTTATAACATTCCTTAACAAGGGCTTCAGTTGATGGGCCTAGCGGTGTACAACAGTATTATTCTAGACATTCACTTCCCTGCGTGTTGTTTCAAGAAGCTTCTCAGTCCTGCAGTTGTGCCTTACAACAACCCACAAGCCATGGTTGGCATGACAACGATGAACATCAATGACCTCAAAACTGTGCAACCTGTGAGTTAGCTTTTACTCTCGAATATTAGTGTTTCATTAAATATCAAATCTTTGCTTTATCTTGAAAGTACATTACACACATTAGTTTAAAAAGGTTGGTTTGGTTTTGATTAATAAAACTAAGATGAAGACACATATTTTAAATGTTATTGCAGGGCTAATTGACAAAGCTCAGTGAAATATGATGTAACATTAATTGTTTAATCTACATCATTTATTAAATTATCTAGTGAGTACAAACTAAAAATATATATCAATTTGCCCAGCAATTGATCAGTACCAGAGTTACCGTGAAAAGGTCTTTTGATATTAATCTTAGAATACCCTCATTGTAGACAGGAAAAGGGCCTTATGATATTTATGTTACCCTGATTGGACTGATTTACTAGCATAAGGATTTTATTTTCTCTCTCAGGGTGTAGCAAACGGTCTTCAAAACCTTTTGGATTATGATGGGGATGTTGAAGATGACTTTGGGTTAAGTTTTCAGGTTAGTGTCAGAATGTTACAGGAAATGTTACAGATAATGTTACAGACAGTAATAATTTGGGGATATTTTATCAGGCAAATTACACAAAATAATTGAAAACCAGTAGATAAGCCCTCAGCTTACTGGTGAAAGCTAGCACATGTAAAACTTAATAGTTATTTTAAAATTGTAATATACAGGTGTCTGTGACAGAGTTTGGTGTGATGAAGACTGTGGATCTCAAACCTAATGGATCAAACATTCCTGTCACAAATGAAAACAGAAAAGGTTTATTCAACTGATCAAATCAGGACACATTTTATTTTCTTACATTTCTCAGTGGTATATGTTTGCTCTAGAGTCATGCAATCAAAACTGATTTGAATTTTAAAACATAT